>CM053589.1:196308869-196324352 GCA_028646515.1 Pseudochirops corinnae
CTTTCGGCAGGACGCTTATCTCCCTCTTTCACAATCCCCCCTCCTCGCAGCTGGTGCTAATCCCTCCTTCTCACAGCTGGTGCTAATCCGCTCACCTGAGAGCTTTTGAGAGCTTTCTCTGCACCTCCCCCCCGGCCGCCCCCGGGGCACAGCCTTGGCTTCAGGCCAGGCTGGTTTCGGTTTGCAGTGCTGATATGGTTCCTCCTAGCGAAGCTGACTTTAGTGGGAAGTATCTTTGTGTGCGATTTGAAGTTCTAGGTTGGTTGAGAGTCCTATTCCATGGGTATTTTGGGGTGGCTATGTGAGAGCTGTGATATATTGCTGCTGCTACGCCGCCATCTTGGCTCCGCCCCCCTCTGGATGCAAGATCTTAAAATGGAAGCAGTATCTTGAAATTGAACTCAAAAGCATGGAAAGGGAAGTCTTTTCATATCCTTTCATATACAGAGATAGAGACAGGGGCTGGGCTTATGATTTCATGGATGCAGAGAACTTTGAACTGAAGAAACTCCCACTATTAATTTAGGTCAACACCTTCTCTCAACTTCTACTCTCAGAGAAATGCTTTGAAGCATCATAGGATTCAGTGGCTGGCCTGGTCACTCAGCCAGTATGTTTCAGCAGTGGGACTTGAGCTCAGCCCTTTCTAGTTCAAGGTCAGTTCTCAGTTACATACATTTAGGTTTTAAGCTGACAGGCTATCTGTCTGGTTTCAAGCCACAGTTCCAGTCATGGATATATTGTCATTAGGGATGGTGAGAGTGATCAGTTTCATACCATGAGTGCATATTTCCTACCCATTCTTTCAAGCCCTACTCAAAAGGCTCATCCTCCATGACACTTTCCTTAGTACTCAGTTGATAATAATATTATCCTTTAGACTTCATATGGCATGTTGCTTTTCATGTCTGATATATTTGGTTCTGTTTTATTTAAAGCAAAAAAAAAAGAAACCTTTTTTGTTGATTTTTTTTAGATCTCATTCATTCCTAAAAACTTCTCTCTTTTCCTACTTCCCACCTCAGTCTTTTTATTTAATTTACTGGGGGAAGCAAGGAGTGTGTGGGAGTGAGTGACACAAAGAATCTCTGATCCCTCATATCCTCATTGAAGTACCAAAGTTCCCAAAATAAAATAAAAATAGGTCATTAAACCAAGACATAATTTGAGTCTGACATGATACATATACCTTTATTCCCCTGCTTCTGAAATGAAGGGAGGAAGGCACAGTTTTTTCCCAATTCCTTCCAGGAGTCCAGCTTGACCATCATAATTACATATTATTCAATTTACTTTTATTCTTTCCTTTTATGGTTTCTTAATCCAGAGTTAAGTCAATAAAATTTTATTAAAAGCCTATTATGAGTTAGGCACTATGCTATGAGTCAGATATTTAAATATAAAAAAGAAAGACAATCCTTGCCCTCAAGTAGATTACAATATAGGGGAAATGAGAGAGTACAGTTATAGATTGTTGGATTTATAGTCAAGGAGAATCCTGCCTCAGATAGGCATTTACTAGTTGTGTGGTCCTGGGCAAGTTACCCGACCTTTTGTACCTCAGTTTCCTCATTTCTTAAAAGGGAACAAAAATAACACCTACTTCTTGAGGCTATTATAAAATCTGTTAATATAAATTAGAGAACTATCACTCTTAAAGCCATATAAGTTCTACAAACATTTATTAAGCACTTATTATGTTAATAAATTCTAACTGTTAAGATCTTTCTATACATTGTTCTCTAATTCTGCTTACTTTATCCCTGATGAAATGAAATTATAATGTAGTTCACCTGATATTTAAACTTATTTCTTTACTAGACTTCTACCATTTGTTATTTAAGCTTTGTATCAACCTCACTCTACACCCTATTACTGCATAATTGTATACATACAGTTAGTGTTTTATAAATGCTTATTGAATGAATTGATTTATTGAATTGCACTGAGTCTTTATTTCAAGGGTTGTGTAGTTAAGACAGTCATAACTTCAAGGGATTGCACCATCAACAGTATTTGGTGGACGATATCTTCAATAGGAAGACTTTTATGTGAACTTTGAAGAAGATATCTTACACAATGCTGTTGAAATTGAAAGAGGACTGGCTTTGGAGTCTTAGGACTTGGGTGCAAATCCCAGATTTTGACTTTTGCCCATGAGGGTCTTGGACCAGATGGACTGATCTCTTCCAGTTCTAAATCTGTGATGCCATGAAATCTTTAGGGGAGCACAGTTTTACTCTAGGATGTTGTGCAGTAAATGTACTGAACAGATGCTTGAAAACCTCAGTCCTCTGGTCACTTCTGTCCAAAAGCATTTAGCATCATTTTAATGTTTCTATGGAGAACATTGTTGAGGAAGAACTTCAAGGTGCTACATTTTACGCTACCAAATTCTTTTAACCATAAAGGGGAGAGAGAACTAACCAAGCTTTAGGATCCAGACTCATCAGTAATAGTAAGAGCTGGGATCTGGACCCCTTTGGGCTTACACGGACGACTTTTATACTGATAAATATAAGACCATTTGGGGAGGGAGAGAATATTGAATAACAGAGAGATCAGGAAAGGCTTCTCAGAAAAGGTGGCAATTGAGGTGTACTTTGAAGAAAACTCAAGTTTCTATGAGGCAGAGTAGGGTGAATTCTAGTAATGGAAGACAGCATATACAAAGGCCCAGAGGGTGGAGATGACAAGAGGAATTTAGGGAATAGCAACTAGGCTTGTTTGGCTGGAATACAGAACACATGAAGGGGGATAATGTGAAGGCAGTCTGTAGAGGTAGTCTGAAGGCAGACTGCAAAAAAGGATATTTGACAATAAATGTCAAGCACAGGAGTTTCTACTTTATCCCACAGGCAATAGGAAGTCACCAATAGGCAACATTAACTCTACCAACATAATTGTTCTCCAGCGGACTCTATAAATAATAAACAATGCAGATGACTTCATTTTGAAAAAGCCTCAGATAATCCTGTTTAGTAAATTATTGGGCCCATGGTTTCTTTAGAAATCCTTTCCTCCTAAAGCCCACTTCTGCTATCTAATCTAATTATAACCCCTGCCTATTTCATGGGGAGATTTCTTACTAATGAAGCACTAGAGACCAATGGGATGGAGGCCAGACCTACCTCATCTTCATTCTCACAGTCGGGTAGGCACAGCAGCAATTGCTGAATGCTGCTGAGCACTGTTAACAGAGAAATGGGAAGAGAGAACTCACTAGGATCTATTTTCTCCCTGCCAGCCTCTCACTCAGCACACCCGTTAAGCCCTAAGCTGGTTCTTTAAAACCAGAATTTACATCTTCATGGCTCAGGATGCCCTGAACCTATCCCCCCAAAGTGGGGATGTTGGGGAGCAGTGACAGATCAATCCGTGAAGATACTGCATGCAAAACTCAAAAGAACAAGTCCTTTAAGGGTGTACAGAATGGTCTCTACCACCCCAGATGGTTTAGTCCAGGAATGGCTAGTTACCTCCCCTTCTCCTAATGGAAGCAGCTCAATTGTGTCTGAAGTTGATTCGGGCTCTCACTGTTCAATTACACCCCCTGCTAATAGATTGTTAGCAAATGACTATTTGGAGGTTTAACCATTTGGAGAAGATGCCCATGAATACCTGTGTTATGCTGTCATTTTAATAAAACATGAGTTGCCTGCAGGAAGGGAGAAAAACACCACCAGCAGCACCACCACATTCCTGTTCTCCCTTCTAGAGAGGAACAAAAGTGTCCTTGAGTGACTGAGAAGGGTGGTTAAGCCACCTGCCCGAGCACTTTATAAATCATTTCACAGGTAGCTGATCACAGCCATGATGGGCCAATAGAGCTTTTAAATGCTCATCATCAGTGGGAAAGAAAACCTGGTGTGTTTCCAATTACCAATACCTTTATAAATGCAATTTCTAAAAGGAAAAGAATGAACAATGGGTAGAATATCAGTTAATATACAGCGGAATGTTTAGAGTTTATAGGTGACAAATGTTAAAGTTATTTGTATTTCTATAAAATAATTTCAGTATATATAGTTTTATATTTTTCAACCCCATCTTTTTTTGTTTTTCAGAAAAGGTAGATGAGATGGATTGGTCAGAGATCAGGCTAAAAGCTGGAAAGATTGGCGTCTAATTAAGCTTGACCTTTGACACATATTGTCTCTGTGAATGTCACCATGGACAAGTCCTTTATTACCCCTGAGCTTCAGTTTCCTATTTGTAAAATCAGATAGGTATTTTATAACACTTTTATGCTCCCTTCTAGCCCTAAATTATGAATTAATTAATTAATTAATTAATGGAATCCTACTGCAGGAAGTAACTTAGCCAAGATCCCATAGATCCTATATGGTGAAGCCAGGATTCAAACGCAGACCCAGTGCTCCAATCATTCTACTACACTGTTAATCTGTACAATGGCTGGCAATATTTACAATGCTGACATTGTAACATGGAGTAGTCCATCAAAAAGAATAATAGGAAGGAACTCTCCCCCTCTCATTCCCCTTGCTCCCACCTCTAACTGGGGGATTTATTACTGTTACAACTGGCAGCTACCTGAATGAGAACTTGCTATAGATTTAATCTCACACTGCTCATTCCTTCCACCATCTTTCTGTTTTCTCTTTGGTTTAGTTGTTTGGTTTTTAATGGACTACTCTCTGCACTAGTCTCAAAAGCTCTGATTGTGTCCTTTGGAATCTAGCCTAGGGAGAATGTTGGTATACTTAAATACCTTCAAACATTAGCTTAATGAACATTTTAATTTACTTTAATGTGATTTAGAATGAAGATTTGACCCAAAATTGTGAGTTGGAAGGGATTCTAGAGGACATACAGCATAAGAAATGCTTGTAATTACCTATCCCTTTAGGGGCAGGCATCTATTTCACAAAAGCCTCTCCCTCTTGCCCTGTATTATCCATTTGTTACCATTCACAAGACCACCAATCCATTTTTTTTGTCTTTGTCAGCAGTTGGGAACTGGCCAGTTTCCAAAAGCTTTAAAAGCGATATCACATGGGTCCAGCAGATGGAGGTACTGCATAGCACAAGAGAATTCTCAGGCAAACTAGCATAAGACACTTCATAAGTTACAGAGCAAGATATGAGTGTATCATTCCTTTGGGAAGGTTCCATAGAGACAGGCCCAAAGGTCGGTATTTCTAACCTCTGGTTGAAGAACAAGAAAGAAATCACTTTCATAAACAAATTCTGACCATCTCTAACCATATTTCTGACTCTGAACGACTGAAATCTTTCAGAGAGGAGATAGTAGTAAATTAGTTAGCCCTTTGCTTCATGGCGATTTGTCAAACAGAGGGAAAAGCACATCAATTTCAAAGTCATTCCTACACCAGGCGGCATTTTTACCATAGGACTACTTTTTTCTTATTTAAGCAATGATAGCAAATACAAGACACCCAACCAACAAAGAAACAGAAAAAAAACAGAAAAAAAGCAGAAATAAAACTGTCATCATAATAACAGATCTACTTTCTATAGAGCGTCAATGTTTTATTAAGCAGAGTGAGCATCCTGTGATAAGCTTTTCCTGTTTTCATTGTGCCTTGAAATGCAATCATGGAAAGGGGATTAAGGAGTAGGATTTTATTTATTAAATTTTGTATTGTATCTGGCTGGATTATATTTTGTTCTTGAGTCCTGCTTTTGTTATAAGGATGTAGTATTGAACCACATGTGGTCCCCAAGCTGGCACCTCTTTGTCTTATCACTAGCATTCAAGTGTGTTTCTGAAGACTGGAGGTTGAGTGTCCTCTAAGACACCTGTACTCCAAAGGAAAGGCTAGTGCTTGACAACAAGGAGGTGTGAGAAGAGCCGATCAAAGATTGAGAAGATGAGTCACATCCCTATCCTCTCCATGATAGCTAGTACTGGGCCTTGTCTCTACCATAACTGTATCTCCCCTTATCTCACATCACTCTTCAACTCCACCTTCCCTCCACTGTGCAATCTCCCAACCTCCCCTTTTATCACTCAGATGTTGACCCCTCAGAAGAGTCATAGTCTAACTGCTGCTATCTGGGCACCCACAGCAGCAACCGCCCAAGGGCTGATAGGGAAATTCTAACTCCTCTTGTTTCCACCATCCCTTCATTATTGCAGCAGGTGCACCTAGGAGAGTGGACTTTGATCGGTGATGGAGAATAAGAGCCCATCGCCTCCCCTTTGCATTTTAAGTCGGGCTGTCTCACAGCATGAGCAGACGTACATGGGTTTCAACATATCCCAGCATTCAATACATTACCTTTCCCCCTACACCTTACCCTTTTCCAAACGTCCCTGTTCCTGCGGAAAGCTTTCTCATTTTTTCCAGTCACTCAGCTGCACAACATCAGTCTTCCTGTTTCTTTTTCTCTCTCACCCCACAAATCCTAACAGTAGGTAAATAATGCCTTTCTCTCATTGATGAACTTTGATTTTCCTACAAGAAACCACCTTAGTCCATGTCCACATCACCTCTCTCTTGAGCTAACGGATGTGACCATGTCAACCACTTTGCACTACTTGGTGCACTCTCCCTCAGGGGCTTCTGGGATTGAAAATAAAATCCTTTGTTCAGTTTTTAAAGTCCTTCAGAACCTTGCCCCTTACAATGCTTCCTTTCTTCTCACATTTGACCCTACTCCATATACTTTAGGATTAATTTGCCCATGGTACTCTATCTTCTAACCCTGTGGCCTTTAACTGCTTTACCCCACACCTGAAATTAGTGGCAGCTAGGTGTTATAGTGGACGGAGTGCTGGGCCTAGCATCAGGAAGACCTCAATTCAAATCCTGCCTCAGACAATCTCTAGTTTTCTGACTCCAGCAAGTCACTTAATCTCTGCCTCAGTTTCCCCAGGTATAAAATGGGAACAATACCTCACAGGGCTGTTGTGAGAAGCCAATGAGATCATATGTGTAAAAAAAGTGTTGAGCACAGTGCCTGGCGTGTAGAAGAGATTACATAAATACTTATTCTCTTCCCCTTGGAACGGTTTCTCTCCTCACTTCTGCCTCCTAGATTCCCTGGTTTCCTTCAAAATGAAGCTCAAACGCCACCTACTGCAAATGACTCTTCCCTATCATTAGATTATAAGTGCCTTCTATGTTGGGTTACCTTCCACTTAAGTCTCATTCAACTGTGTATATTTAGTGCATGCATAGTTGTATTCATGCTGTCTCCCTCATTAGAATGGGAGTTCCTTGAGGACAGGAATTGCTCCCTCTCTCCCTTTCTTTGTATCCAGTTTTTGGCCAATTGTCTGGAATGTAGACAGTGCTTAATAATGCTTTTTCTTAATGATGGTGGCTTCTCTCTTTCCAAGGAAGGAAGAACTTTCAAGCAAGATTTGGAGTGCCTCTTGTTGGTTATGTTCACATTGGTGATGCATTTCACATATACTTGGCACAGATAACTTATGACCTTCCTCCTAAAGCTCAAATTCTATGCTATGAGTTCTTTTCCTTCTTCATTCCATTTCCCACTCAGTGGTCAAAGATTTCCCTAACTTGTGAATGGGTCTGAGCATGTCATTCTTGTTCAATATACTCTAGGGGCTCCCTATTAACTACAGATTCAAATATTACTTCATCTTTATTAGTTAAAACACTTTTATAATGTACTTAATTATTATTAATATTGTAGAATACCTGTGGAATTTCCAAATACTCAGTTACATAAGTTTTGGAGGGACATTTTTTTCTGATGGGTTAGGTGATCAAAATGATTTTTACCCACTGTTCTACTCTACTTTAAGTGGTCTTCAACTTATAGTGAGGTGGATTTCTGTTGTAGGTCGGAGAAGAATATTCCCCAAATCCAATAGTGTTCTGGATGTTCTAGTACAAGTGCTTCATTTTACAGATGAGCAAACTGAGGTATAATCATTTATATGATGTGCCAAAGGTCACAAAGTCAGCATCAGATTCAGCATCTGGAACCAAGTTAACGGACTCAAGATTTGTTCTCTTTTCAGCGTATCTCATCTAGATCAGCCGTGTTGTTTTAGAGTTGGGGAAACTAACTTCCAGAGAAGTGAAGTACATTACCAAGGTCACGAAGGCAGTAGTAAGTCATTGACTGAAAATTTGGAGCTATGCCCTCCAAACTCAGTGCTTTCTTCACTTCTTCATAGTGCTTTAACCTACAATATATTGGGCTGAGTCCATCATTTCAATATCAAAAGTTCCCTGAGGAACTTTTTTCCACTCCTGACCTTTTGTTTTTAACATCAGGTTGGTAAGAGAAATTCTATTCGACAAGTGAGGTCAAGTGAGCTTCGTACATTGCCTTGAAATCTGTGCAATCATTCCCCACGTTTTTCTGCCTAGGAATACATAAGATGGAAGAGAGGAACCACAGCCATCTGATCCCACAAGATCTGTTGTCATGCCATCCCATGGATTATAAACTCCTGGAGGGCATGCGAGGGGTACTTTGCTGTTTAATGACTGTCCCTCGTGCCCCTGGCACACAAGACAGTTCAGGTCACATTTGGCGCCTCAAACATTTGTTGATTTCTTGACTGATACTCAGCTCCTTTGGCAAGTGTTTAAGATTTTTTGTTTTGTTTTGTTTGTTTTTCCCCTTTGCATCTCTGCTGTTTGACACAGCGTCCGGAACATGGGACATCCTCAATACACGCTAATTGATTGACTGATATTACATGTCGGTCACTACACTGATAAAAACAAAAATCAAGATACTTCATGTCCTCAAGGTACACAAATTCTACTTGGAGATACTGAGCTTGGGCATGTCTGCATGTATATGTGATCTGTGCATTCCCTTATATCTCTATTTATATGTATGTATATAGATAGATAGATAGATAGATAGATAGATAGATAGATATAGATATGTATAAGTGGTCACATATATTAATGTGCATATGCTCATAGACATATATATGTATATATATATATATACATATATATATATATATATATATTCTCCCCAAAGGATCAGATATTTAAATATGAAAGGGGACCTTAGATATTAATGTGTCAACTCCAAGCCCTTATTTTACTGACTGGTTAAGCTGAGGCCTAGAGAAATGAAGTCACGTTTCCTATGTCACACAGCTAAGAAATGACAGAGGTAGGTTTCCAGTCTCAATCCTCTGAGGCAAGCTCTAAAACTCTTCCCACTGCATCTTTGAAGAAAACTGAAAGAAGACTTCAAATCCTGTCCTGCAAATCAGAACAATTTTTCTTTAGGGCATGGCTCATGCCACTTTCTAACTTGACTAATCATGCATCCTACCCCTTGCTGTTTTTTTTTTAAAATCTTTTGTTTGTTGTTGTTGTTTTGTTGAATCCTTTTAAACCACACTAAACCAGTAACAGAGAATAGAACTTGAAGTCAAAAGTCTTGAGTTCTTATTCTGGATTTCCTTCTTCCTACCTGTGTGACTTTGGACAATTCCTTTAATCTCTCTGGGTGTCACTCTCTGCTTCAGGAAAGGAAGAAGCTTAGACTTTTTGAGCACTGAAGACTTTTCCTTCTCTAGATCTATGGTCATATGACCCTAAGGCCCAATGATCTGACCAGTTTAGAATGGAATGGAGGGACTCATCATTTACCCAAATCACCATAGATTCCCAACACATTGTCTTGTCTCTGAAAAGAAGAGAAAGCTTGCAAACGAGCATTGTTCCAAAGGCAGTTTCCTTTTGTCAAAGTTTGGAGAGAGGTGTCTCTGGTGGACAGCAAGGAAAGGTTAACCTTTTTTTTTTAAAATATCTAGGATGATCAGTCATTCACTCTGTGTGTCTCTTGTGAGCTCTATAATGTCAACTCTGTCACAGAGGCAAGAAGGAAAATAAGGAAGGCTATAACTGAGGAAGATAGGTCATTCTCTAGAAACCAGGCTCCTTGCCTTTAGAAATCACTCTAATTTTCTACCATTTGAGTTTGGGAATCCTTAGAAGTTCAGAAACAATGTTCGCTCTGGCTACTAGACCTTCCACTAGCAAGTTTCTCTGGTAGGTTCTTCAGAAGATTTCATTACTTTCATGTTAAGATTGAAAGTGAGCATGCCTTAGTTACAAAATTATAAGATTAAAGGCTCTAGAGAAGGGGTGGGAAACCTGCAGCCTTGAGGTCATATTTGGCCTTCTAGGTCCTTGGGTGGGGCCTTTTGACTGAGTCCAAGTTTTAGAGAACAAATTCTTTTATTAAGGGGATTTGTTCTGTGAAATTTGGATATAGTCAAAGCGCCCCACTTGAAGACCCAGAGGACCACAAATAGCCTTGAGGCTGCAGGTTCCCCACCCCTGCTCTAGGGCTTGAAGTAACTTCAAGATTATAGGATTTTCTAGGATTTAGAGCAGAAAAGTATCCTTGGAAATCATATGACAAAAACCCTTCATTTTATAGATGAAGGCTCAGGGGTCATAAGATCATAGATAGGTAGAGATGAAAGACAGAGGTCTTTAAACAAAGCCAGGACAACCATTTGTCAGATGTCACATAGAAGACATTTTGATCAGGTTAGAGTGGAAGACATCCCTTCCACCTATGCCATTCTCTGATTCTCTAGCTGCTTGGTCAACAAGTGACCAATTCCATTCCTAGACGTTATGGATCCGCAGTGCAGTGGATCCATCAGTGGTTTGTCCTTAGACAAGCTGCCTTCCCAACAACAAACTCTCTTCTATCTTTAAATCCAAGATCAATCAATGGGGTAAAAAAATCATTTAGTAAGTACTCAGCATGTGCCAGGCATTGTTTTAGGTCCCTGCTCTCAAAAAGTCTTTTGTTTATTATGGGAGACAATACATGCATAAATGTATGCATTTGTGTGTGTATGAATATGTTTATGTATACATGTGTGTGTATGTATGTATGTATAAAAAATATTGGAAGACACTCTTTGTAGTGAAGCCCCAGAAAGTAGGTGGATCAGAGGTTGATAGAAGGGAAGACAGAAAGCTTTTCAAGCATAAGGGATAGCCAATCTGAAGGCTGTGAGCCAAGGGATAGGGTCATGTGTGAGAAAGTGCTTAATAAATGCTTGCCATTGACAGACTGACTGACATAGGGCTCTTGATCCCAAATCCAGGACTCCTATGATCTCACCACCCTGCCTCCTAATAATGAGAGATACTCCAAAGCTAAACAAATCACCTTGAAAATTATGTCTTCAACAAGCAATTAATAAGCATTTGCTGTATGTCTGACATTGTGAAGAAACTGATTCCTCCTTGCTAGCAGTCCTCAAGAAAAAGCAAGAAGATCATTTGTCAGACATTTATTTAATAGAGAATATTCTTGGGCAGATATGAGTTGGACTGGAAGGCCTTAGTTCATCTTTGAGGAATAAGGCCCCTGAGTTCATTCTGTACCATTTTACATTCACTTCCCAGATTTACTAATGGATTCAAATGAATATCACCAGTTTAGGCATTATCTTTGGCATATTTACCTAAGCAAGCAATAGAATGTGGTAGACACTAGATGGAATAAGGTGACTGTGCTTAGACTCAGGAAGACTTGAGGTCAAGTATCATGGTGGACACTCACTAGCTGTATGACTATGGCCATACTCCTTCACCTCTGTGTGCCTCAGACAATGCCTTGGGCTTTGCTGACTCAGTGATAGGTATGTCTATGATTGAGGAAGCTTGCCCACTTGGAGCTCTCCGTGATGAGGAAATCATAGTCCTTGTGCATATGTACCACTTTATCTACTTGAAAATTTTCTTGGCCTTTATTTCGATCATAATCTTTGTCTCTTAAATATCCAGAGCTGGGAGATCTTGGTCATTACCCTGAATGACTCCCTCAGCACTTCTTTCCTGGATTATTGCATTATTGCCTTCTGCATGCCTCAAGCCTCTCCATGCTTGATTCTATGCTCTCAACAGAGCTGCCAAAATGATTTTCCTGGTGTAGTGGGTAGAAAGTCAGCCTTGGGAGTCAGGATGATTTGGCTTCAAACTTGGTCACTGACACAAATGTGTTGTATGCTCCTGGATAAGACTTGCCCATATAAACTACCCTTTCTTCTCCCAACACAACACTCAGTAAATGTCAGGGGCTCACTGTTACCTCTGTGATTGAAAATATATAGTCTTCTGTCCTTTAGAACCAACTCTTTGTGAAATGATTTCCTCCTACTTTTCTGGTCATCTGACTCTACTTCCCTCCATGAATTCTACAGTCTGGTTTAGGGGTGGGGAATCTGCAGCCTTTAGCCACACGTGGCCCTCTAGGTGGCCCTTTGATTGAATTCAAACTTCACAGAATGAATTTCTTTAATAAAAGGATTTGTTCAGTAAAAAGACCTAGAGGGTCATGTGTGCCCGTGAGGCCTTAGGTTCTAATACCCCTGGAGTTAAACTGTCCTACTTGCTAATCTTCAAGCACAGAAATTCCTCTTTTATTCCCATCACTTTGCATTGGCTGGTCTCTCCTACCTCTCTTCTTCCTCCTAGACTTTCAAGAGCCTTTCAATATTCAGCTCAAATTGTGCCTTGTGCAGGGAGCTATTTCTAATGTTTGCAGCCTCTAGTACCTTCCTCATTAAAGTTATCATTCATCTGCTCTGAGAATACCGGCTAGATTCTCTTTTATGCAGATGTTTCCCCAATTAGAATATAAGCTCCCTGAGGACTTGAGCTTATTTTTCTTTGTACTTACAACTTAAGTCACAGAGTTTGGAACATAATGAACATTTAATAATTGCTTGTCAGCTAGATAATTGATTAATAAAACCAGAGTTTTAGAACTGAAAGGGATCTCAGAAACCATCCAGTCTAAGCCCTTCTTTTTCTATATGAGGAAATGGAGGCCCATGAAGGTTAAGTGACTGATCCAAAGCCATACAGTTACTTAACATCTGAGGTTCCTCTGACTCCAGGTAGTGAGTACCCCTGATGGGATCTGAACTTATCCTCATGAACTTCAAGATGGAGCCCTTTTTCTATTATATCATGTAGCATTGTCTCTTGTGTTATACTCTCATTTCAGAGAGTTTTTAACTGTCTTGTCAAATTACACTTGAAACTTACTCACTGTTTACACTCAGTTCAGCAGATTTCATTTCCTTGTCTTCTATTGGGTTATCATGATGGAAGCTGTAAAATTCAAATGCTACTCATTCAACTTCTCAACTATTTCTTTAAGTAAATTTTATACAGGCTAAGTAAGGAATAGGAAACTGGATGTTTACAGTAAGTTTTTTGTGGGGCAGAGTCAGGATGGTGGCATAGAAGCAGGAGAACTCTGGGAGCTCCCCCCATAACCACCTCAAATACCTATAAAATATGACTGTAAACAAATTTTAGAGCTCCAGAACTCATAAAATGATAGAGAAACAAAGCTCCCATTGAAGGCAGCCCGGCAGGTAGACAGGAAGGGTTTATGGCAACACGCTGAGAGCTGAAACCAGCCTGGCTTGAAACCATAGCTTAAGCCCCACGGTGGAAAGGACAAGCTTTGCCTGGAGCATTGAGGATAGTGGATCACTGGCAGCTGTGGCAGTTTCTAGAATTACCAACCCATAACAGTCAAGGACAAAGTGAAAGGTCGGTGGAACTCGGCTAAATTTGGGGGAAAGAAGTGGGTCTGGCTGTCTACTCCCAGAGCAAGAAAGCAGCAGAAGTGGCCCCTGCAGCCACCTCCATGTGGCTGCTTCAGAGCTCCCAGCCTGCAAAGTGCAGGGGGGCCAAGCTATCATTCAGAGGCTAAGTGCTCCTGCCTTAACATGCCTGGATTGAGAGGCCTCTCTTGGATAGTGGTCCTGAGATGCATGACCAGTGAGTCAAAGCTGGAGGGGGCTACAGAGACAGCGGCCTCCTAAGCTCTGGCAGCTGTGAAAACCCCAGTGATTTGGGACAAATCTCTCCCCTCTGGAAGCAGAGTTCTACTGTGCCAAAGAGCTCAAAAGTCAAGTTAATTGACTGGCAAAATTAGCAGGCAAAGGAAACAAAGCAAGTACAGTCATCCAACTTTAGATTCCTTTTTTGGGGACAAAAAGGATCAAAGCATGGAACAGGAAGAAGACAACACAGTCAGAACTCCTGTACCAAAAGCTTCCAAGAAAAATGTAAATTGATTACAAGCCATAGAGGAGCTTAAGAAGGATTTTGAAAACCAAATATGAGAAGTGGAGGAAAAATTAGGAAGAGAAATGAGAATGATGCAAAAAAATGGTGCAAGAGAGTCAACAACCTGACTGAAGAAAATAACACATTAAAAAATAAATTAACTCAAATGGCAAAAGAGGTCCAAAAAGCCAATGAGGAAAAGAATGTCTTAAAAAGATGAATTTGCCAGATGGAAAAAGAATCTCAAAAGCTCACTGAAGAGAATGGTTCCTTCAGAATTAGAGTGGAGCAAAAGGAAGCCAATGACTTTATGAAAAATCAAGATACTATTAAACCAATCCAAACAAATGAAAAAATAGAAGGCAATGTGAAATATCTCCTTGAAAAAACCACTGACCTGGAAAATGGATCCAGGAGAGATAATTTAAAAATTATTGGACTACTTGAAAGCCATGATAAAAAAAAAAGAACCTAGAAATTATCCTTCAAGAAATTCTCAAGGAAAATTGCCCTGATATTTTAGAACCAGAGGGCAAAACAGAACTTGAAAGAATTCACCGATCACCTCTTGAAAAAGATCCCAAAAAGAAAACTCCTAGGAATGTTATAGCCAGATGCTTGAGCTCCCAGATCAAGGAGAAAATATTACAAGCTGCCATGAAGAAACAATTTGAATACTGTGGAAACACAATCAGGATAACCCAGGATCTAGCAGCTTCCACATTAAGGGATCGAAGGGCTTGGAATATGATATTCCAGAGATTAAGGGAGCTAGGATTAAAATCAAGAATCACCTACCCAGCAAAATTGAGTATAGTGTTCCAGGGGAAAATTTGGTCATTCAATGAGGTAGAGGACTTCCAAGCATTCTTGCTGAAAAAACAGAACTGAATAGAAAATTTGACATTCAAATACAAGAAGCATGAAGAGGTAAACATGGAAGAGAATTCATAAGTAACTTATCAAAGTTGAACTATTTACATGCCAACATGGAAAAATGAGAATTGTAACTTATGAAACTTTTCGGAATATAAAAGTATATATATGTATACATACACATATGTCTACATAGGAGGGTAGTATATATGCGTAGGAATACATATATGAGTATCTGTACATATGTGTACATAGACAGAGGGCACAGGATCAATTGAATAGGAAGGGATGATATTTTAAAAGGTGAAATTGAGAGGTGGGAGAGGAATAGAATGAGAGGAGATAGGGAGAGACAGAATGGGGTTAATCATCTCATATTGAAGAGGCAAGGGATAACTGTTACAATGGAGGGGAAGAACAGGAAGGCAAAAGGGAATGGGGTCAACTTTATTCTCATTGAATTTGGCTTAGGGAATGAATGACATACACTCTAAATTGGGTATCTTGCCCTACAGGAGAGTAGAGGGGAAGGGGATGAGAAGGGGGA
>CM053589.1:196324852-196343418 GCA_028646515.1 Pseudochirops corinnae
CTTTTCCCCCTGAACTAGGTAAATGATATGTTTGATTAAAGTAAGATTGTTAACCCATTTTGAGTTGCTTTCCTTTAGAAAAGCAGATCTAAGAACCTGTGCTAGTAGCCGCCCTAGGTATGCTAGGGTGCTTGCTGATACAGAAGTTTTTACTGATAGACCTCCAGGAGGGATCTGGAGTCAGAGAAATTCTCATATCAGTTGGCACAACAGTGCTGTTGAAGGTGCCTTGAATCTTGTTACTACTGATTTGTGTTGGACCCATTGAGAGAGAAACTGAGGTGGAAAGAAAAATTAACAAGTTCTAAGTTACAATAACACTTTGCTCTTTTATCATTGCCCCTTCTTCTGGGGGTGTGGTGACTGGGGTCTCCCTATCTCCCTCAGGCTAGACATGCACTGACCATTCAAGACCACACTCTGATACTGATTGGTATGGAAGTTTGACCTACTCTATTTCCACCTTGAGACAGTTTGCCCCCTCCTTAGACAACATATTAGCCTCTTGCTTACTGAGGTTTTCCATGTTTGTGCCCAAATTAGTTTGGACACCTGACTGTCTTTAGCCTACTTGCAGCTCAGAATTCCCAAGCAATCTACCAAACTCAGCCTGGGATTCCAAACATGGTTGATATTCTCAGCTGCCCCCCACATTTTTTTATTGTAAATGTGTACCAATAAACTTCACAGGTTTTACTCTACAGTGCCCCCTTTTTCCAATGGTTTAATATTTTTTCTTTGTGGTCACTGATAGAATCTTAGAAATTGTAAAGCAAAATCCTAAAATAAGGCAAGGCTTGCATTTTCTTACTAGTAATAAGTCAGTGGTTAGTGGATGGATTCAGAGAATCTGAGTTTAAATCTCAGTATCATCCTTTAATACTTGTATGGTTCTGAACAAGTTCATTTCTCATTGACTAGCTGACCTCTATGGGCTAATTCTAACTTGCTGTTATCTGTTGTCTCCATCTCTGTCTACATACATACACACACACACACACACACAAACACATTCATTCACTGACTCACTTACTCATTGACACATACAAATGAGGAACCTGAGAACCAAAGAGAAGTGTCTCAAGGTAGCATGTGATAGAAAGGGGATTCAAATCTCAGTTTTCCCACTCTCTATTCAGCCTGGCTTTCATTGCACCACAACTGTTAGCCTAGTTGAGCACTTCTTGAGGGTCAACAACTTGAAAGAATTGTTGCAAACCATTAATATGCCCGAATTCCTGAAATATTAAAGTGTTCTTTGGGTATCTAGTGAATCTGTGTTCTCACCACACTGAGCAATGATCAGCTGGAATGGAATTATTATCAATATACAAACTAAGAGCTCCATTCATCAATACCAATACGTGTTACCTTGGAGTCTGTTGTAGTTTTTAATATAGATAATGTTGATTCATTTTCAAAGGCCACTTTATTCATATTCTAAATGTGAAGCTCATGAATCAATGCTATGAGAGAACAATTTTCATCCCAGTGTAAAAGTTATATTTTTCAAATCATTTATTTTTTTAAACTGTGGCTAAAGGAAAGGGGGGCATCATAAGCAAAATTGTATTCTTTACCTTTCGTTGCCTAAATGCCAAAACATTCAGTTTTGTTTATCTTCTGGGAACATGAGCTTGCATTGAAAAAGAGAGAATAATGTCCCAGTTTGGGAGAAGGTATTTATAGGGAAAAATCAAGACATACAAAAGTGTATGATCTTCCATTAGATCAGCTGAATGACAAAACCCTATAGAATACTCATATAGGGTACTTATCTTTCAAACATCTCTTCTTTATGCTTCAGTGTGTTTGGCATGTCCCAATCAAATGGATTCTTACTCTCACATTCCATGACCCAGAAATGTGGCCAAATCATCAAACTGTCTATTTCCATAACCCTGTTCCATTTCCACTAAGTACATAATTGTTATTTTTTCATGGGGATATTTTTGTGCAGCAAAAAAGTCATTATTTTACTTCCTAGAAGTATTTTTTTATTGCTCTTCCCTTCCCCCAGCTTGTCTGTAACTGTCCTCCATCACAATTGCTCCCCAATATCCCTTACTGCTAGCTCGTGGCTTCCTTGACCTCTTTCAAGACTCAGTTAAAATCCAACCTTTTAGAAGAGCTCTTTGTCAGACCACCTCAATCCTATCACCTTCCTTCTTAGACATACTCTTTATGTATCTTCTAATTGCATAGATTTTTGGCTGCTGTTTCCCCCTTTAGGATATGAGCTTTGGGAGGGCAAGGACAGTGCCTTCCCTTTACTGTATCCCCAGAACAGTGACTTGAATGCAGTAAGCACTTAATAAATGCTTGCCGACTGCCATCCTTTACCATGAGTGATAAATCCAAATCCCAGTTCTCATAAGAAAACCAAGATTATCTGTAAATTGCATTTAACTCTCTTCAAAGTTGCAAATGCCATTTTAGACATTTTAATTTAGCATTGATTTACAGATACTTTGTGACTAGATGTGAGTTTATATATTTCTTTAATAAAGCTCTTTAAATAAATTCTTTGTACGTTATGCAAGTTACCGGGAGACAATGAAGCTGGCCAAGTTGAAGTTTGTAACATGGAAATGTTGTGGACATATTCAAACAAAATTAGAGTAATAGCCCCATATTGAAATCACCTTTTTCTCTAAAAACAAAACAAAATGAAGCTATCATTAACTATCCTCCCCTGGCATTCTCTGCAGAGAAAGCCTACATGGCATAGAGTAGAAAGAAAACTGGACTTAGAGTCAAGAAACAATGTTGGGGTGGTGGAATAGCACTGCTTCAAGCACTGAATTGGCTATGTGCTGCCCATGTGCCCATACTCAGGGCACTTAACCTCTCTGGGCCTCATTTTTTTTCATCTTTAAAATAAGGAGGTTGGGTTGATGATCATTGGAGACCTTTCAAATGTGCTTTTCAGTCTTAAAGCTATAATCCTATGAACCTTGGCTACCTATTGGCTATTTGACCTTGGAAAAATCCCTCTGAGCATAAGTTTCTTTATCTGTAAAATGAAGATTTCCTGCTTGATCTTGGGGAAGTCACAACACTTTGTGCCTCAGATTCCTCATCTCTCAAAAGAAAGGATTAGTTTAGAATCAGGGGTAGGAAACTCCAGCTTCCAGGCCACATATGGCCCTCTAGGTCCTCAAGTGCAGTTCTTTGACTGGCTCCAACTCAATAAAAGGGCCACACTTGAGGAACTAGAAGGCCACATGTAGCCTTGAGGCCTCAGGTTCCCCATTGCTGTCATCTCTGAGGCTCTTTCTAGGCTTAAACTTTTTATCTTATTTTTATTTTTTTCATTCAGATCAAGAGATATTTGAAACAATGATCGTCTTTAGGATGTATGATTGATTCCTTTGAATTTCAAAGAAGAAATGTATAACTCCATCAGGCTTAAGCATTAGCAACATTGTTTGTGGTTTCGATAAATTTTCAGTTCAATGTAAAACACCTATTTAGCTTGCTTTCTGTTTTAGTGAGCTCAGGACCATCTGAGGTGATATCCCTTTCCATTTCTTCCTCCCTACCAATATCTTTACTTTTTTGCTCCTTTCCTTCACTGTCCTTTTTCTTTTCAATCATCCTTTCTCTCTCCACACTTCCAATATCTCTTTCTCTATTGTGCCGTTTCCCTCTACACCACACTTTTGAAAGGAAGAGTCCCTCATTTTTGTCACTGCCTTGCCCCTCCTCCCTTTCACTCTCCATATCCTTCATTTCTTAGGTCCTGGAGCCCTTTAGCTCTTAACACTCAACTGAAACTTCTGAAGGAGTTAAATTGCCTTCATCTCCCATCCATTGATCTTCTCCCAATCCCTTACTTCAAACTTTATGAAGTATTCCACACATTTACTTAGTTTTCTTGAAAATTTCTCCTCTTCATTTTTTATACTATAATATCTTGATTCCCCTCCCTACTAATATACCAAATAACATATCAAGTTTTTCCTAGACAATTTCCTTCTAAACTCATCCGAGATTTTCCACGATTGGCAAGAATGTTCCATTGTTACCATTCCTTGAAACCTCTTCCCCCATATGTTGCCCTACATTTAGCTAGTGTTTGCTATTTTTTTCCTCCACAAGAATTCATTTTTTTATTAGAACCTTACCCCTGGTAAGGGGGAATTTCTGTCCACAAACCAATTGTATGAGTCATCCTTTGAATATTCTCTATATCTCAACAATTAGAACACTGTCTAGAACATAGTATATGATTAATGAATGTTTACTGACTGACTGGTTTGTGTAATAAAACAACCTAAATATGTTAGGCTCTGTGTATACCAGCTGGCTGGATCAGCTGGTTAAGGATTTCTCACTGAAGTGACAACCACTTGGTGGAGATGTGATGGGGATTCTCAGGCAGTTAGGAGTTATCTGAGTAGCCTGAAAGGGCCCTTCCAGATTGGAGATTCTGGAATTCTGTGATTGTTTGGGTGACAAGAGCATAACCACTGGAAGTATCTCATGCAGAATTTTGTTTGGTGAGTTTGTGGGCTCATATCATAGCTACAAAAGAAGCAAGCAATGATTCTTTGCAAGCACAGAAACTAGTTGAGGGGAGTCACCTGATAATTTCCATGATGAAGTCTATGATATAGCTAGAGTCTTATACAAAGGACGTACTTTCTAATTAAATTATTTTGTTTGCCAACAGCAGAGAGGTCTGATCTCTCTCATAACCAGTGGCAGGGCAACATTAGTGTTTTTATTCCTTTTAATTATCCACAATTCATAGGATTTTAAATTTAGAGTTGGAAGGGCCTTGCTGTTTTTGTTGGTTATTTGTTTTTCATTCATGTCCAACTCTCTGTGACCCTATTTGGGGTTTTCTTGGCAAGATATTAAGTGCTTGGCATTTCCTTCTCCATTTTATAGGTGAAGAAACTGAGGCAAACAGAGTTAAGTAACTTGCCCAGGAACACAAAACTGGGAAAGTCTCTGAGGCCAGATTTCAATTTAGGAAAGTGAGTTTTCCTGATTCCAGGTCCAGTATTCTATTCATAGCTCCTCTGGAGGGACCTTGGCATCAATTGAATCCAACCCTTTGTTCTATACTGAGGTTCAGAGAGATTAAATAAGAGCCCACAGTCACACAGGTTATAACTGAATGAAGCAGAATTTGAACCAAGATTGTCTTGATGCCAAGTCCAACACTCTCCCCACTGTACCTTGCTTCTTCTTGCTATAATTGCATGGGGCACTTCTAGGGAGGGGTTTGGCTAGAGACTATTCACAACAGCAATGCAAAAATTGGGTCACAGAAGTAACTTGAAATTTTTGATCCCTGATGGCAAGGAACACAAACCACCCACAGGGCAAGCAGCATGAAAAGTGTCTTGAGGAAAAGGGTAAGGCTAGCTCCCACAATTCTCCACGCTCTTCCTTTTCGACCTGGTCCCAGGCAGGATGGCTCCCACAAAGAAAGGTGGAGAAAAGAAGAAGGGACATTCTGCCATCAATGAGGTGGTGACCAGAGAGTAGACCATCAACATTCACAAGAGGATTCATGGAGTAGGCTTCAAAAAGTGAGCTCCTCAGGCCCTAAAGGAAATCTGCAAATTTGCCATGAAAGAAATGAGAACTCCAGATGTATGCATTGACACCAGACTCAGCAAAGCTGTTTGGGCCAAAGGAATAAGGAACATCCTTTACCATATCTGAGTGTGTTTGTGCAGGAAACACAATGAGGATGAAGATTCACCAAAGAAGCTGTATACCTTGGTTACTTATGTGCCTGTTACCACTTTCAAAAGCTTACAGACAGTCAATGTGGATGGAAACTAAATTGAACTTCATTTAAATAAATAAAATGTAAAAAAAAAAAAGGGGGGGAGGGTAAGGCTAGGCCCACATGGAGTTCATCTTGGAGTAGACTGAAAAGAGGGAAGAAACAAGGCTCATCTGATAGCTTACTATTATGACAAATTATTTTTGTTAACTGGGTGCCAAATTCTGTTGTTCCTAATTCAAGTGTGATCTGTGCCCTCTAAATTTGCACTCTAACACATACATACCCCAGGGCAGTTATATTCTAAACTGTAGTATGGAAGGTATTCTAGAATTTTGTGGCTTCTGTTTGGGGGCACAAATCCCAGCAGGCTCTAGAAACATAACCAATCTTCAAGTACATTTTGGGGATGTGCAGTGTACCTGTCATTCAATTAATTTAATGAATTCCTATTTATGTCTGTACTTCATACAAAGTATTATGCTGGATGCTGGGAGTACAGCCTAGTCATGGTCAAAGTGCATTATCATCAAAAATTGTGTGGTCATCAAGGCATGCAGTTTTCAGTCATACCAACTCATGAAGATCAATCTACTTAGAAGGAGCTAGGTATTGAAGTGGATAGAGTGATGAATTTGGAGTCAGAAAGAATTCAATTCAAATTTTGCTTTAGACTATTTCTGTCTCTTAGTCAGGGCAAAATTCCTTAATGTTTGTAAAACTCCTCTTGCCCATTTCTAAAATGTTGATAATAATATCCACCTACATGCTTGTTGTGAGAATCAAGTGAAATTATATACGTAAATACTCTGTAACCGTACAGTGCTATATACATTGTTGTTTTTACTAAGACATGGGAGCATTGGTAGAAAGTCTCCACAATCATCAGGCCAGAGATCCTTGAAATATAAGGATAACAGTGTTCAAGGTCATCTCATCATTTTTAAAATTGATACGCAGCATAGCACTTACAGCCTCTAGAATGAGGAAATTATTCATTTGTTTGCAATATGTCATCCCGTCCATGAATGCCTGAAAATTCCTATTGCACTGAGCATTTTAACTTTCAAAATCAAAGCAGTTGGAGTGAAAGTCATGGGTCACCTGCCTTTGCAATAAGCAGGTGAACTCTTCTGTCTGCCTGATAATGTAGGCCTAAAAAGCCACATCCCAACAGATTTCCCAGGGGCATCCAAGACTCCCCAGAGCAGAAATCAGTGAACTGATCTGCATTTCAATTGGGGAAATATAAAGAGAGGGCTCCTCTAGAAACTCATAATGATCCATCCATCAATCCAGAAGCGTTTATTAAACAGTATTACCAAATACAAGTCAAGCACTGGGTATGCACATTTAAAAAGAACCAAAAGAAAAAAAAAAGAAGACAGTTCTCATTCTCATGGAACTTATATGCGTCACCCAAAAAAGTATTGATTAGACATCAAAATACATTAGAGTCTCCGTAAGTATTTTAATTCATTGGGCCAATTGTGACTCAGTCCCTATTATCCTTATATGTTAGATCTTAAAAGATCAAAGCCATTTCCCCATCCTTAATTTGATTTAATTCATTTCAATTACAGAAATATTTATTAGGAACCTACTATAGAGCAATGTATTGTGTTGGACGCTATGCCTTCAGAGATTAAACCCCAAACCCTAAATAATCCAGGTTATCAGAGAATTGATTTCTTACTGCCTGTGGCCACATGTATACAAACAAGCAAATCCCAAGAATATTTGGTGCATTTCTGCCGGGGGTGGGGATGATCAGGGCACAATTTCTGTAGGAAATTTAACTTCATTTGTGCTTTGAAGAAAACAAGATCTCCTCCAAAATAGGGGATGATACTAAAGACAGAACATGAAAATTTCCCTAAAATATCCGCTAAACTCCCTCAGAATGAGCACAAAAACACCAAAATTATCAACAGGGGGGCCATTCCATTATTTCCCTCCCTCACTAATAGAGGCACATTTGGGGAAACAGAAAGCATTAACATCTTATTATTTTCTGTGTGGCTAATGCTTAATGTTTACAGTTGACTTTTAATTTAGGTTACACTGATTAGAGACTTATTATAGAAAAGGATATCATTAATAAGATGTGCCACGGGGGAGGCCACGGTCCATTAGTCGAGAGAAATGGGTTGCTCATTTTTCTGTCTTGCTAATCCCTATATGTCTTTGCATTAAGCACACTTATTTCTAAATGGTATGCGGTCAGCAAAATTTTTGGTAATTAAAGTTTAGGAGGTAGGAGCTAATAGAGATTTCACAATTGAAAGAAATTGTGAAGAAATGACTACTTTTAATTGATTACAGAAATGATTGTTTGCTACATGTGTTTTAACTGGCTTTCTAGAAAGGCCAGTTAAATAAATGACACTATGAGGGTTCAATTCGTATGAGGATTGTTTAAAGGAATCTGGGATATTTAGTTAGGAGAGAAGTCATTGGGAGGCCACAGTGGCTGTCTCCAAGGTTTCAAAGGTGTTTGTATTGAGGAGGGCTTAGACTTCTAGTTGGCCTCAGAGGATCATAGGTCATAGGTTTAGAGCTGGAAAGGGCCTTTGAGGCCAACAAGTATGACTCCTCCATTTTACATATCAGGAAACAGAGGTTGAGTGTTTAAGTGACTCATCTACACTCACATAGCCAGTAAGCATTAGGACAGGATTGTAACCCAGGTCCCCTTGAATTGAAATATAGTGGCATATCCCCTATGATACTCTGCAGCTCATGGGGCAACAGCATAGAGGCAGAAATAGAAGGAAAAGTAGGGTTCTGTTTGATTCATTACAAACTTCCCAGCTACACATCTCTTGCTGAAAAGTGTAATGGGTGTTTCAGAAGGCAGAGACTTTTCCCTTTTTTTCCTGGGAAATTTCCACATGGGCATCAGAAATCCATTTTAAAATGGAATTTCTATTCATAGCTGTGTTGGACTAAATGATCTTTGAGGTTCCTTCATATCTGAGATTCTAAGAATTTGTGATCTGTGATTCTACTCATGAGTAGAATAAAGAGGAGGGGTTGATAATAAGAGAGTCTGTGTCTAAGGGCAAAAAAATAGGCTGCAAGGGAATGAGACTAAAGTCTGAGTCCTTTACCATACTAGAAGATGAAACATCGGGATATGTCCGTATTAGGTATCTTAAACTTCATTGAACAAGATTAAATGCCAAGGGGAAACTGATGCCTCTTTTATCTCAGTTTCTCCTTTCATAGTACAGTTGTAATGAGAGGCATCCAATCACACACACATACGCATGCCTATGATGAATACTTCCTTGAATACTTGGGCTTGGGTTTTCTTCCCAAAGTAGTTTCTAAATCCTTTATCAGAATTACATATTGTTGAAGGAATATTTTTAAACAAAGTTTTTGTTTAGTGTTCTTTTGAAAGTGCCAGATTTATTCCATAGAAACAAAGTGGGAATACTTTAGGGAAACAGAATAGTTCCATTGGGTAACTCAATAATGATGGCCTCAGTGAAGGTCAAACAACATTATGTTTTTTCATTTATTTTTGTAGGTGGAAAAAATATTTGTTTGAGTAAGTGAGGAAGACCTAAATTCTCCACTACAATTTGTCTTGTCATACAGTGCATACAACGTTTCTATACTAGAATAGCTGACCCACTTTTGATAGGCATTGATACTTTTGAAAAGGAGATGTGTGTGTGTGTGTGTGAATATCTGTCATCTATCTAATCTATCTATCTATCTATCTATCTATCTATCTATCTATCTATCTATCTATCTAGTTTAAAATTAAACAAACTTCTGTTCCCTTGCTTTGCATTCCCTTTCTTTGCTTTTCCTTCCCTTCCCCTGCCTTGCCTTCCATTCTCCTTTATCTTCTTCCTCTCTCCCTTGCTTTGCCTTGCTTTTACTACCTTTTCCCTTTCTTTCTTCCCCTTTTCTTTGGGGGGAATTTGCGTCTTCAAGACACTAGGCAGTCTATTTCTGAGATGTATAGTGAGTATTCAGAAATCACCCTCCCCAACCCACTTCCTTGGTAGGTATCTTTCTCCTTAGTAGCTCTTCATTAATGCTGCACTTCAGGCTGGGTTAGAAATATTTTTTGCTTACAATCAGCTTCATCAGTTTGGCAATTCTTTCCTGGT
The DNA here is from genome assembly GCA_028646515.1 of Pseudochirops corinnae. Taxonomy (NCBI): domain Eukaryota; kingdom Metazoa; phylum Chordata; class Mammalia; order Diprotodontia; family Pseudocheiridae; genus Pseudochirops; species Pseudochirops corinnae. Next base: position 196,334,738 of record CM053589.1, read on the forward strand.
TCCAGCCTGATCATTTACTTCTCCCTTCTGTGTTAAATTCACTTTCTCTAATGGAGCTGGGTTGTACCAGACTTCCCTGATTGGGTTGGTTGTACTCCTAGATGAAATGGATTTTTACCCCTAAAATTGATCGTAATACCATGGGAGCTCATTGGTTAAATAGAATAGTTTTGTAGCAATATACAGTAATTCCACTTGACCTCCAGTAATTAAATACCCTTTATGTAAAGTGTCAAACATAAAAAGACCAAAAAAAAGTTTTTTTTTTCCTCTGAAGGAACTTGCATTGTCTTTGGATCCCTAAAAGATATCTAAATATAAGATAGCTAGAGGAGAAAGGATATATTGATGAGAAGGAGAATCAGGGCAAGTTTTCCACAGAAGGAATTATTTAGTTGAGCCCTGAAGGAATCTAAGGATTGTAAGAAGTGTATATGAAGAGTGAAAACATTGTGGGCATGAGAGCCAGCCTTGTGAAGGCATGGAAGTAGGAGATGAAACTTTGAGTCTGGGAGATGACAAGAAGACTGATACTATAGATTCCCAAGGGCATTCACGTGAAATGAGCCTGGAAAGGGAGGATCTAGTCAGATCATGAAGACATTTAAAAAGCAATCTGAGGAATTTTTTTATCTTAGAGACAATAGGGAGATATTAAATATTTTGTTCAGCAAAGTAATATAGCCAGACCCATACCTAAGGGAGATTATTTTGTCAACTGTGGGTTGGAATGGATTGGAGAGGGTTAAGATGAATTAGACAGCTATTTCAGTAACCCAGGCAAAAGGTGGCAAGGGACAGAATGAGCGTGGTGGCTCTGCTAGTGGGGGGAAGGGAATAGATCTAAGAGAGTTTGTGGTGGTAGAAACCAGGAAAATTATCACCAGCCTATTATTCTGGTATAAATCAGCGAAATACAAAGTGTTCTAGTTGAAGTGTTTTTTAATATAATAGATTGTACTTTATCTCAGGGTCTCTGTATCAATGGGCAAAATTCTTTGATTAAAACATCTTTCTGGGTAAAGGCTAATGTCCTTCCAAATTAATCTAACATTTTATACCCTTGCCTTCCTAGTATTTAACCTATGAAGTTAAAAATTCTGTTGCCAATAAGATATTTTGTTTTCTCGTCGACCATGGGGAACTGAATCAGTGTATAATTTTACGGACTTTTTGTTTTTAGGTTGCAAGACGGGGTTTGACCTGAATTAAATCTATATCAGAATAATAAAGACTAGTGCCATGCTGGACTTTTACCATGTAAGAGCTTTACATACACACACACATACATACGTATATATGTATATTAGTATAATGCTTTAAGGGAGGATATGTATGCACACATATATTCACACACATACACATAGATATACATGTATATATTCCCATGCACATATGCATGTATATGTAGACATGTATATAATTAAATATGTTTATGTCTATATATGTATTGATATATATCATACAAACCTATATGTATATTTGTATTCATTTGTATTTAATACATAATAACAAAAACTATTTGCTTAATAGCAAAGGAAAATTTAAGAAAGATTAAAAATTGATGAAATTAAATAAACAATATCCAAGATATTTTTAAAAGCTAGGTTAAGTGAAACTAATGACAAAACCATTTTCTTAAGCAATAAACATCCATTTTAAAGTATTAAATTGAGAATTTTCTCTCCGAAGTTATGCTTGGAGAGGTTGCACCTCTCAAATTGTAGAAATATCCTTCAGAATGCAGTTGGGCAGGTATTCTTATTTGGATTCTCTCAAGAAATTTTGAGAGTGGGGGATACTATCCTATTGGTTGCCTCTCTTTGCCCCCAAAATGTTAGAAGCATATTTTAGTACCAACGTGAGTGTGGTCAAATAATGGACAACTGGGCAGCTAGGCTGCTGTTCGGAAGCAGTTGCCTAACTCCATTAACTGCTTTGGTGATTGGACATCCTTGAATTCTGGTCAATTCTGTTTTCTCTTTCTTCCACTACTGCCTGGCAAGAGATCTCCTGGAGATAAGGCTAATTCATATCTCCCTTGTCATGAGCTTTTGTGCGTCTTAATGTAACTTACTCCAGGCTGTCTCTGATGATGAGATGAAGTCAATGCCAGTGGTGACCTTTGGAGTTTGATTCCCTTCTTCCCCAGGGGAAAATGAATAAATTAAGAGCTTTCTGTCATGTTGGCCCCGAGAGCTAACCGGGCATTTCCTAGTTATTTATCCAATCAACTTGGCTTCCTTCCAGACCTCTTAGTCTCTCACCAAGCCACTTCCTGCCCCTTTCAATTCCAACTCCAACACTGATTAACTTGTCAGGCCCAAAAAGAGGAGGGATTTTTCTTTTCTTTAAGACATTTTCACTTTTAATGTGAAGGGTTTTCTTATGCTTTAATTGAATTCTCTCACGTTGTTTCCTAACATTGCCAGGTGATATTTTCCAAATAAAACAATGACAGATGTTCTATTGCTGAGCAACTCGATGATTCAAGTGACCCGACAGCATGGGGGGGGGGGAAGTGACAAAAATAGCTTTGCAGAATAACATGCCCACTTACATGGAATGAATTTTCTAGACTCGGAAGAAAAGATGTTATTACTATAGAGTCGGGGGAGATTTGGAGGTTTCCCAGAGCTTGGCCTAATTATTTCTGCCAGTATCGTGACAGAGTCAGCCTTTTCCATTAATGGTATAGTAGAAGAGTGTGGTCACAAAGACAGAGAGGGGATTAATCATATACCTGATAGCTGGGAAATGGGTTCCAAATAGGCCACAGAGTTCTTCCCTGTATTTAATTGATTCTCTCTCTCAGTGCCCTTATGTTTTCTGACTGGGATTTCAATAGCAGCATTTTGCTGCTAGCCAAGAAAGGTAATTATCTGTAGATCATACTTTTATGAACCTCAACCCCATGCTTCACATACAACTCCAAAATTCCATGATCAGGTTTCCTAGTCTATAGTATATTAGAAATTTTTCCTGTTTGCTTGCATTCACTCAAGTAGACATAGGGAACCCCTCTAAGGTTACCTTATGTTGCTTTTGTGTGCATCTTTTGTATTTCTGTGTCTCTGCATATTGTCTCCCCATTGGGAATGGAAACTTCTAGAGGGCAAGGAGTGTTTTCAATTTTTATTGGAATCCCCAGGACCTACCACAGTGCCTGGCAGCCTGGATACACTTAATAAATGTCTATTGATTGACTAATTGGTTGAATGATGGGTGATCAGAATGATCAGAATAATGAATGACGAGGTAGACATATTGATAGCGGCTGGAAGTAACAGCGATCAGCCTGACATAAACTAGAAAAAAACCATTAAACATCAAGATCAAAAGCAATATATATATTATATATATAGTTGTCTCAAGCCATTCAGGTTTCTCCTATCTCCCAGAACTTCCTGGCCTTTTAGAAAGTTGGTATCCCGAATCATTCAAAAAAGGGAAGTGCCAACTACATGCCAGGTACCATGTTATGTAGTTTCCAAATATTATTTCTAGGTGCTGCTAGTATTTCCATTTATTTTTACAAATGAGAAAATTCAGGACTGAGAAAAGTTAAATGATTTCCACATGGTTACAGAGCTAATGAGTACCCGAGGCAGGATTTGAACTGAGGTTTCCTTAAGTCCAGTCCCAATACTGTATCCACTCTGCTACCCAGCTGCATCTGCCAGCAATCATGGACTCATGTGCTCAATATACCATCACAATAATGAGTCCATTTAATTCTAGGGACAATATTATGGCCTCTAAGGCACACATAATTTCCTCTACTTGCTTTAAGGAGTCTATTACACGAAAGTTATAGTAATTGTTTGGAACCTCCAGTTAGGAAAAAGAAATACTAACATTTAATCAGAGGTTGGACTTTCTGTCCTACTTTACATATATATGTATGTATATGTGTGTATGCATACAGACATATATATATATATATATATATATACATATATATATATATATATATACACGCACATATATACACACCCACCCCCCAATCCCCGCACCTCCATATGCATATGGAGAGAGAGAGAGAGACAGAGAGAGAGAGACAGAGAGAGAGAGAGAGAGAGAGACAGAGACAGAGACAGAGACCGAGAGAGACAGAGACAGACAGACAGACAGACAGAGAGACAGAGAGAAGAGAGAGAGAGTTATCACCTGGCCTCTGGAGGGTGTAAGGAAAACTCAAGTTATTGGAAACGCTTGGGTAACCAAAGAGACTATTATATTATATTATAGGATATGTGGATGGACAGTGTGACAGGGCACTATGGATAGAGAAGTGGTGCAGGTGATAGAGCATCCAGGAGAGAGTGAGAAAGACTAATTTCCTACGTTCAAATCTGGCTTCAGACACTTACTAGCTGTGTGACCCTGGGCAAGTCGCTTAACTTTGCTTGCCTCAGTTTCCTCATTTATAAAATGAGTTGGAGAAGGAAATTGCAAAGCACTCCAGTATCTTGCCAAGAAAATCCCAAATTGGATCATGAAAAGTAGGACATGACTGAAATGATTAGACAGTAACAAGTGTGAAAGGATCATTCCCCAATTACCTGATAATGGGTTACATTCTCATGAGGAGGCAAGGGAAGCAGCTCCTACCAAAATTGGAGGTAAAGTGATTGTAGCTTGAGTTATAAGCTCAGTAATGGAATAAATTAAACTCCTAAGTCAAGATACCACTGTAGTTTGCTCCAAGATGCCTGCAGAACCAATAGCCCTCCTTCATATAAACCTCTACCACAACTCTGCTGGTAGACCCAGCTACTGGTCCCGCCCAACATTCTAAGACCTCATTTTCTCTTTCCACTTGCAAAAGCTTGGATTCTCCAACTGGTTCTGAGATAGCAACTCCTTTTTAAACAAATTCCTTATAGTATGACCAAGTCTTAGCCTCTTAACTTTGATTGATTCAAGGAAGTAGAGAAGCCCTGTTCACACCTGACTTTGATAAGTTGTATCACTCGGTATTCTTTCCTAACAAAGGTAATGATTTGTGAATGTGGCAGGATAAACTATGGTGCATCACTTTTGATATTTACATGTCTGAGTATTGATGATGCAAATTAAATAGCCTAATATGGCCAACACCATATGCACACATATGTACACATATGTAGATACGTGTGTACATGTATGTATACATTTATATCCAATTTCTGGATTGACACTTCCAAGTTTTATAATGAACCAATATGAACAGAAATGACCATAAATGGCTTACTCTGTCAGTTCTTCGATGTTCTGCTCCACAAGTGTTGGGGGCACATTGGAGACAATGACTTGCATATCCAGCTGATTGACCACAGATACCTGAAAAGCATGAATATGAGGGTGAGAGGGACTTTCCATGTGCACGTTGGTATAACACAAAATTCCAAACCAAGTTTTTACCCTTCCTAACATGTCCAGACATGATATCACATCATTTTTAAAATTAAGAACAAATCAGTTAAGAAATTTGTGCAGCTGTGTATTCATCAATTGGCAAGCATGTATTCCTTAATTATTATGAGTTGGACTCTCTTTTAGGCACTGCATACATAAATGAAAGAATGAAAGAAAATGCATTTCTTATATTTTTGAGAGTGGAGAGGACTATCACAACTGAAAATCATATTAATAACAATGATCCCAGCTAGCATTTCTGTAGTGTTTTAAAGCTGGCAATGCCCTCTTTGAATATCATCTCATTTTGTCCTCAAAACAACCCTGAAAGGCAGGTCCCTATTTTTCAGATGAGGAAATTCAGGCCAGTAGAGGTTAAGTAATGGGCTCAGGTCACACAGTAAGTGTCTGAAAGTGGATTTGAATTCAGATCTTCCTGATTCTGAGTTAATTGCTCTATTCACAGTGCTGCCCAAGGCTACACATCATCCGTAGTATCATAACTGGACTTGATATCAGGAAGACTGGAATTTGAATCCATATATTAGACAGAAAGATGATAGAAAGATGGTCTGTACACATACAAATAGACTGGAATTATGCTAAAATCAAGGAATATAAACTCAGTCCCTTGAAATTTTGCTCCACAAGTGTAGAAGGGACCTATACTGGTCTTATTAATGTATATTTTGAACCATAATGTACCCCATCTCTACTTTTGCCTTTTAGAATGCCTTATTTCATTCAAAATAGCCCAGGAAACACACTCTACATAAAGTCTCTTTCTCTTTTCCTGCCCCCAGCTGGGTTGGATTGCCATCTCCCTACAATTGTACATTTATATTCATTTATATATTTCATTTTTATATGCTGTGTCATTTCATTTACATGTACATATTGTCTCTATCCAAGAGCACTGAAATTTAGAGGGCATATGCTTTAAAATATTGCTTCTTAAAGATGGTGAATTAAAAAGGTAAATTATATTATATGTTGATAGCACATGCATTCCTTTAATAGTCTAGAAATCACTAAATGGAGTAAATGACTAGCTGCATCAATGAATTAAAATAGAATGTTACCAGAGGACTCATGTGTTAATCATAATCCTTTATGCCCTAATAATTGTCCTTCCTTCTCAAGTGATTTTGTCTTAATTATTTTTGTATTATTTTTACATCATGGATAAAAAGTTGATTGAGGATTCCATTTTATGTGGACTTGTCTGTCCTGGGAGTCAAATTTGCTAACTATAGACCTGTCTACAGGTGACATGTAAATACACCAGAAGCAGTGTTTATGGTGACAAACATGTCAACCTTCCTCATTCTTACAATATCTTTAAGAAGGATGAATTCCACAAAAGAAAACATACTGTGAAAGGAGATCTCATTTTCATTTTGATTAAACAATGAGTGGATCAAAGTTGGAGACCTTGAAGATCTCACAAAGCAAACAGAAACCTCTAGGACCTAAAGCTCTGGAAGGGATGTTTCAGGTAATCTAATCCAACCCCTGCATTTTAGAGAAGAGAGAACAGAAACCCAGAAAGCTGAAATGACTGCCTGAGACCACAGAGAGAGTAGTAAGTCACTCAGCTGGGGTTCAAAATCAAGTTATCTGCCTCCTACAATAGTTTCCCCCCCTTCCCCCACTAAACCATCTCACAACCAACACACTGAGTTAACAGATAAGTTTTAATTGTGTAAATGTATGAAATGATCTTAATGATTGTGAGAAATGTTATTTTCTTTCTTTTCATATCATTTTAGAAATGGCCAAGATGGCAGAGGAAAAGCAGGAATTTTTCTGAGCTCCCATATACCACCTCCAAAGCTGTAAAAAATGACTCTAAACAAATTTTAGAGCTACAGAACCCAAAAAGTGACAGAGAGAAACAAATCTTCCATTGAAGGCAGCCTGGCAGACCAAAAGAAAGAGTCCATCATACCAGACTGGGAGAAAAGTGCAGTCCCTACTGAGCTACATGGTCCCAGACCCAGGGAGGCCCCAATCAGTGGCCAAGACCTGCCAAGGTAGACTTCAGGATAGTGAATCACTAGCAGCTGTGGCAGTTTCCAGACTTTTCAACCCATAAATTGCAAAGACAAAGTAAAAGGTCAGTGGGGAACTCTGTTGGAACTGAGTGAGAGAGAGCACGGTCTGGGCCCTGCCCCAGGGCAAGAGATGGCAGAGATGTGGAGGCTGCAGCTGCCGCCATGTGGCTGCTTCTGGAGCTCCTGGCCTGTAGATACTAGGGGGACCAAGTGACCATTCAGAGAGTAATTGCTCATGCTTTGACCTGCTTGGATCTGGGTTGCAGTCTTGGGTGGTATTCCTGGGATGTGTGGCCAGTATGCCAGAGGTGTAGAGAGGGCACCCTCATCATGGCTCTGACAACTGCAAAAACCCCAGTGATTTGGGAAAGAGCAAAGACAAAGTCAAATCTTTGCAAATCCCTCTAGAGACAGATTTCTACCATGGCAAAGAGCTCAAAAGTCAAGTAATTGGCTGGCAAGATGAACAAGCAAAGGAAGTATAATCAGAACAAAGAATCTTTTTTGGGGGACAAAAGTGATGAAAACGTGGAACCACAAGAAGCCAAAACTCCTGCATCAAAAGCTTCCAAGAAAAATATGAACTTGTTACAGGCCATGAAAGAGCTCAAGAAGGATTTTGAAAATCAAGTAAGAGAACTGGAGGAAAAAATGGGAAGAGAAATGAGAATGATGAGAGAAAATCATGAAAAGCAAGTCAACTGAAGAAAATAACACCTTAAAAAAACAGACTAACTCAAATTGTAAAAGAGGCCCAAAAAGCCAACAAGGAGAAGAATGCCTTAAAAATCCAAATTTGCCAGATGCAATAGGAATTTCAAAAATTCACTGAAGGGAGTAATACCTTCAAAATTAGATTGGAGCAAATGGAAGCTAATGACTTTAAGAGAAATCAAGATACTCTAAAACAGATACTAACAAATGAAAAAAAGAGAAGTTAATGGGAAATATCTCATTGGAAAACCCACTGCCCTGGAAAATAGATCCAGGAGAGATAATTTAAAAATTATTCAACTACCTGAAAGCCATGATCAAAAAAAGAGCCTAGAAATCATCCTTCAAGAAATTCTCAAGGAAATTGCCCTGATATTCTAGAACCAGAAGGCAAAATAGAAACTGAAAGAATTCACCAATAGCTTCTTGAAAAAGCTCCCAAAAAGAAAACTCTTAGGAATATCATAGCCAAATTCCAGAGTCCCCATGTCAAGGAGAAAATATTACAAG
>CM053589.1:196343918-196358475 GCA_028646515.1 Pseudochirops corinnae
ACAAAACAAACACAAAAATCTCCATAACATATGATGTTTTTAGAACAGGAAAGTTATAACCATTGAGAAAGAGCTTTTAAAAACAGAAGAGAGGGAAAAGAATTCCAGAATCTCAAAGTTAGAAGAGGCCTACAAGGTCATCTAGTACAACCTGTACCTGTACAAGTGTCCCTTCTTTATCAAATCTGACAAGAATTTCCAACAATGGGCTGCCCATCATCCTTGACATGAGGATCCCACTTTCAAACAACTTCAATTAATAGGAAGAAACATTTTCTATAAATGTATCTTAAATTTCTTTCTTTACAATGTATACCCATTGAAACTCATTCTGCCCACTGTCACTAAGAACAAGTCTGGTCCTTCTTTCAGTATTTGAAGACAATATCATATCCTTTCCCACCTTGCAAAAATAAGAAAGTGAGAGATAAAGCAGAGATAAGTCTGTGATGGCAGATGGGCAGTAAGAATCTGAGGAAAAGCCAGAGTGGATATATACCAGGGGTTCTTAACCTATAGAGAGACAGAAATGAGTGGCTCTGTGTTGTTTTTTTTACATGTTTTGGTAACTACTTCAATATATTCGATTCCATCTTTAAACTATATATTTTATGCATTTAAGAACATAATTCTGAGAAGGGATCTCAAGGTTTCACCAGATTGCTAAAGGGGAGGAAGATATAAAAGAGTCTACTCTAATAATAATTAGCAATTTAGGCTTGTAACAGTTTTGACAAAAGAGTAAGAGAAAACACTGTGTTCATTTAGACCTACTTAAATAATTTGACTCTGACAAATAAGAAATGGTTTCAAATAAAGGCACGAGTTAGAGTCTGACTCATTAGCACAGGCTTTCCTTATTTTTTAGAGAAATTTAACTAGTTTAAAAGGTACCATAATGAAGAAGCCAAACAAAGTCAGGAATTTCCTCAACCAACAAACACTTCGTCTCATTGCTAAAAGGAAAGATAGGACAGTTAAGGGCAATGCTTATTTAATATATACTTTCACGCAAAACCTTATAAAGGAGAGTGGTGGAAGAATTGGGGTAGTTTTGCCCAACAAAAGAATTAAAAATAGGAGAGAGAGAAAAGAAATGGAAAGCTTGATGTGTTCAATAAGTAAGTTTTATCATTAGAAGAATGTTTATAAATGAACGTGGAAGACGCCAATGAGAAGTGAAGTGAAACAGAGTCTCCATCTATTTCTATCAATAATGAGACAGGAACATCTACACCATTCACTTCAGAAGCCTGTGTGCTGGATGAAGAAATAAAAGTAATGCAAGACAATGAAGTCATGGAGAGTGGTTGAGCAGTCATGTACTTATAATCAATGAACCAGTCAACAACCATTTCTTAAGTATACTCCATATGCCAAAATCTATACTAAGCACTGGGGATACAAAGTCAAAAATGAGATAGCCCCTACCCTCAAGAGGCTTATATTTTATCATGGAATAAAACTAGTTCTTTTGAAGTATGAAGAGGAAGGGACTCTGTGTTTAAGGTGGAAGCATTTTTTTTAAAAAGGAAGGATTTAATTTTTAAGAGAAGATAAGAAATGAAAAATATCACATGGAGTATTATTGCAGAAAAATGATCAAGATGACATTAACATGCATTCATTATTATGCCTATTTTCTTCTATCTATAAATCCTCATAAAACAATCCATGTACTGGTCAAGGGTAACCTTGATGAAAACATGAGAAGGGAAAAACAGGCTTCTGAAGATTATTTTCTGTAAAAGACTATATCCTTAGAATCACATAATTGACAAGTATAGATAATGAATTATTCCACTGTAATGTGTATATATGTGTACATGCACACATACAAACATTTGATCAAAGATGGAGGGAAGCAGAATCTGTTATGATATAGAATTCCTAGTCATAATGGAAGGAAGAAAAGAAGGAAGGAACGAAGGAAGGAAGGAACGAAGGAAGGAAGGAAGGAAGATAGACAACATGTTTACTATGTGCTAGGGGTTGTGCTAAGTGCTTGTAAGCAAACAAGTCCCCACCCTTGAAGAACTTAACATATCCAACTCATTCAGTTTACAGATCAGAAAACCAATGTCATGTGAAATGAGTTACTCAAAGTCAACCAGCTTTGTAATGGCAAAATCATGATCAGATGACAGATCTCCCTATAAATCCTATGTACTCTGCACTTCCCCATACTGCCTTCTATTACTCCCTAGCTCTCTGAATCTGTTTTGCTTCTCCTCCTCTTTCTGAGCAGTTATTTAAGTGCTTTTATCCTTGTTGAGGCTATCAAGATTTTCCCAACCACTAAACAAATGAATTTTCTACCAATGCAATCTTTTTCCATTCATTTTCATAACTAAAAGATACTTAACTGTGATTAAAAAAACACTATTTTCAACAGATAAGGAAAATTAATATCTGCATTAATGATATAATTAACATGTATAATTACATGCTGCATGTAACACAAGTCAAATTTTAGGTATTATCAGGAATATTACATGGAGCCAATATCATTATGGTATTTTAAGAATATTAATGTAGATTAACAGTTAAAATTCCCAGTGAAACAAAGCTAATAAAACATCCTATACTATGTTTATTTTGTGATTTTTCCCCTAGATTTATGACTGAGGAAATGAAAGATATTCAATGTATAGAGTAGATAAAAACTCACTTATGAATTTGACTTGTAAAAATGTGGATAAATAGGACGATTGATCTAGAGCTGCAAGAGATTAAAGAGGCTCACATAAGTGTTAAGTGACTTGCCTGAGATCATATGAGTAATAAGTGGTAGAGCTCGGGTTTGACCTTGGGTGCAGTGACTCCAAACTTGAAGCTTTTTTTCCATTGCACCATGATACTACGAGAAGTATAAGCATGTTCTTAAGATACATCTAGTTTACTTTAACCTTGTTTTTACAAAACTTGGGTATCAGTCAAGTAGCATTTATTAATCCTACTACGTGACAAACACGATTTTAAGCCACTTGGCTGGTTGTTGACCTTCATTTTCCAAGAGGAGCAAAATGGCATCACTATGTTGGGATCAAGGTACCGGGTGGGTGACTGTGGCCAGTCAAACCAATATGAGCTTGGAGGGTTCTACCACAAGTCGGACACAAATAGTCTGTAGGAACATTTGGAGTGGAGATGTCTCTAAATTTATGCATCTCATGTTTCCTTTGATCTACTGAAATTCTACTTTGCTTATAGAGCACAGCTCCTTCTTTGATGTGGGCACGTCATGTTGAACATGCTGAATAGAAAGAACTGGGTTCAAAGTCAGGCTCAGACAGATACTATGGGAGCCTAAACAAATCACTTAACTTCACATCCCCCTCTTTCCTTATTTGCGGATCTTATATGTAAACATGTAAGAAAAGGCAAAGAATTTTTAAAATAACACAAAACAATTTCAAGAAAGACTAAACACTGGAACTAGGGGCATAGACAGGAGGCATTAGAAAAAGTCGAATGTAGAAGGTGAAACCTGAGCTGTTCTTCAAGTAAAGCAAGCTAGGGATTCTGAAGGGCAGAGGCGGAGAGAAGCTGCATCCAGATGTGGGAGAATTGCTTTTGCAAAAGCAAGCAGTAACACTAAACAAGCATGCAGAATCCCAGAATGCTTTGTTTGGGGTTTCTTTTCTTTTCTTTTCTTGTTGTTATTGTAGTTGTTCGGATCTATGATTTAATTGACTCAGGTAACTCCCAGTGATAGGTGATGAAACTCCCTCTCCCAAAGTTGTTTGGTACCTGCTAATAACTGGCAGTCTCAGATGCTTCCTGTCCCACTGAGAGGTTACCCAGGCTACCACAACCAGAATGTGGCATAGGAACGGCTTGAGCACAAGGCTGCCATCCTCCAAGCCTGCTTTCTCAGGGTAAAGGGGAAGAAGACATTGAGGCAACTCCCTCTGAATTTGAATGGTTGAATTCAAGTCAATCAGTCCAGAAAAACAGATCAACAAAGCCAACAAGCAAGGATAAAGATCACAGCAGTTGATTGACTAAAGAGATCATGTTGGCCAATCCATGTCACATATGTGGATATATGTGTATATGCATATGTATGCATATATATGTATATATGTTTATATATGTACTTACATATATCTAAATATTTCAGGCAAGATGCTCCTTTAATGCCATTAAACTGTTTTTATTTTCCCTTTTAGACTTCTAGTCATGCAGTTCATGCATTGAACTAACTGATACATCAGCAGTAAATTCAAAGTTGAAACTACAAAACTTTAATCATAGAGGGGGGGAGAGGCTGAGGGAGGAAAGTTGACAGCACTTGTAGTCCTTACATACAATGGGATGAGCTCGCCCTCACTCTTCACCCCTATCTCTATACCCCCAGCAGCATCCTCACACCACTTGTGTGGGGTCTTTGCTCTTTCCATGGGACCATATCTTCCCAGTCCCAACCAGCAGCCCCAATCCAGCAGTCCAGCTTAGGTTGAGGGTACCTGTTATGTTTCTTACCCTCAGGATATTATGTACTAGCAGATAGATAGATAGATGACAGATACATGCATATATACATGCATTAATATATAAATATGTCATTTACATACATTGATATATAGAGAGATTCTTATACATATCTGTATCGAATTATATGTGTATGCATGCAGGGATAGATAGATAGATAGACAGATAGATAGATAGATAGATAGATACGCAGACAGACAGATATATGGACAGGTATATAGATATATAGATAGGTACTATGCATATATGCACACAAATTTACATATGCAATACTTATGCCTCTGTATCAATGCATAGAATGTATATGCATACATATGTGAACACACACATGTATATACATAATTTTCCCTAAAAGAATGAGGATGTAAGCATATCTATAACCCACATATATAAATGTACATTTATATGTAATGTATATATAGCTACATATATGTAGGTAGATATATGTGTGGATCTCCACACATGTATATAGAATCACTGGCTTTGTATAGCTTGATAGAAATTTTAAAGGAAACTGTTGAGTCCTCTGAAAAGTAATGAGGCCACTAACTGTACTATGATTGATTTTCCAAAGCGGAGGGTAAAAGTTGCAGCCTCTCCTGGATCCCAACTGATTGATGGTGTGTAGTCTGTAAGGAGTCCAAGGAAGATCAATGTGGAAACACATTTTCTAATTTATTTAATTCATTTCTCCCAAATCATTGCCACTACTTATGCTAAAAATATCATATGGTTTATTCATTAACTTAATTAAGTGCAAAAATGTAGGCAGTTGCCAGGTCCTAATGAGGTAATTGCATCTCTTCCCTGCTCTCTTTGGGGAATCAAGATGGTGAAGACTGACATCTCTTGGCCCCATTCTTAGGCATTAAGAATCCTGCAAAAGTGCCTGATGCTTTTATTCTAGCACTGCCTTGAATTCCAATAGTGGTTTTTTTCCCCACATTTTATCACGGAGTCATTAAGGTTGGTAAATTGCTAGATTTATAACAATCATAATTAATAATAACAATAATAACGGCTCATCTAATTGGATAGTTTGCAAAGCATTTTTCCCAATCTCATTTTGTGTAATTCTCTGAAGAAGGTGATATTGACATATAAGAAAGCAGTCATAGGGAAGTAAGATGAGTTGCCAAGGCTCATAGAGCTAGGAAGTGTTTGAGGCTGGATTCTAAGTCAGGCCAAAGAGCATGACCAGGCATCTACTGTGTTCAAAGCTCTATACTAGGCTTCTGGGCTACATCAAAGACAACATCAGAGCAGTCTGTGCTCTCAAACAGTTTGCCTTTTATTGCCAAGGGAAGTCAATAAGTCCGTAAAAATGTACACAGAAAATATTGACAAAGTAAATACAAAATGATGAGGGTGGGCAGAGGGCCCAGCAGCTGGGCAGGAGTCAGGTAAGGCTTCCCTATAAGAGCCAGTGCTTGAGCCAAGCCTGAAGAAAGCTCGAGGTGGAATCTCAAAGAGGTAGAGGTCAGGAGGGAGCATACCACAAACCCAAGGAATCTGAAAAAGGAATAAGAAATTAAATTTAAGTAGTTATTAAGCATCCATTAGCCAAGCAGTCAGTCTGGGGTCAGTGTTCAACATTTAAAATCTTCTTAAGTGATTTCTTCTATTGACTGTATATGTAAATGGGTGGGGAAGAGAGGAGAAGGCAGATAAAACCTGCAAATCAGTCCTGGATCTTCACTAAAAACAACAACAACACACACACAAACACACACACACACACGCATGCAGGCACGTACATACACACACATATATATACTTATACATATGCATACAAATGGATATGTGTGTGTATATATATATATATATGCATATATCACACTTACTATGTGCTGGGAACTATGCTAAGGGCTTTACAAATATTTCCTCATTTGATTCTCAAAACAACTCTGAGAGGTAATTATTGTCCCCACTTTACAAATGGAAAAACTGAAGCAAATAGAGGTGACTTGCCAAGGTCGCACAGCTTAGTAAGTGTCAGAAACCAGATTCAGACTCACATTTTCCTGATTCCCAGCTAAGCAGTCTATGCACTATACTGTCTAACTACGCCATGACTAAATAGTTATGTAATTTGAAAGAATCACTTAATGGCTGAACTTTTGTCATCTATAAATTAAAGAGACTGAAGGAAATGAATTCCAATGTTAATTATGGCTAGCACATTTTAGGAAGTTCATTGCTAAGCTGGAAAGTGTCCAGAGAAGGACAACCAGGAAAGGGAAGGGGCTCAGGTGATGCCCTAGGATGATCCATTAATAATTTCTAATTGACTGAGTGCTTAGAAGAAAAGGAATGTTCAGCTTGGCAAAGAAAAGACTTAACAGGGTTACAACAGCTCTTTTTAAGTGTTTTGGGAGCTGTCAAGTGAGGAGGGTGTAGACTGGTTCTATTTGACCTTAAGGGACTGAACCAGGGCCAATAGGTGAGAGTGACAAAGATATTAATCTATGGAAGTGAAAGGGAAGGGGAAAAAAACTTCCTCAAAATTAGTGCTCACTTAAAATGGAAGAAAATGCCATGAGAACCCTGTAGCTGCCCTTCAGTCACCTTGTTTGTAGACTATGATATGGACAGCAAAATATAATTTCCACTTCTCCTTTTTCGATATTTCCTCATTGCTTGAGGGCAGGGATTATATTTGGCATTTATATCACTAGTGCTTTGCACAGATCTTGGCATGTAGTAAGGACTTGATAAATACTTTTTC
Source organism: Pseudochirops corinnae (assembly GCA_028646515.1). NCBI lineage: Eukaryota > Metazoa > Chordata > Mammalia > Diprotodontia > Pseudocheiridae > Pseudochirops > Pseudochirops corinnae. The sequence goes on from CM053589.1 coordinate 196,351,144, forward strand.
ATTCATTTATTCATATAGTCAGGGGTTGGGTCATTACTAAATATTGTATCTTCTGCTCATACTTCAGAGGTGAATTCATAGAATTGAAATGTCTTCATTTGTAGATATGATAAAAAGGATGAAAATGAACATGTTTAGCTACATTTATATATTTAATATCTATTTATGTGACATATTTCCAGAGTCTCTTGTTTATCTGAATATGGGTTCAGGTACCGAAAGGCTATGTCTGGTTGCCACTCTGGCACATTTGGGGGAAATTTTGGAGTCCAAAGCATTCCATACACTGACCTCAGATCTAGCTGGAAATAGGTCTCAAGGCTGAGTTAAGAAAAAGCCCAACTTATAGGTGATATCTAGAGTCCACCATGTCTATGTATAGTAATGGAAATGGCGTTTTCCTCCTTGGATATTCATTACTATCCTTCTAATACATTGAAAAAGAGGGGTTCTTTTCTCACTGCTCTCTTAAGCTGGCTTTAGGTGGAGCATACAGAAAAAGCCCTTTTAAAATAATGATGAACTGACTTGTAGCACATTGGAATTATATGCCATTTAATTACTAAAATTTAAGCCAATCTCTATTTTCTACCATAGTACTCCTTTCCTTCTAATTCCAAACAGTCCAGGGAACAAACTCAACAAACTTGTGCTCTTTATTACCTCAATGACATTCTCCACAAAAGAGAATCTCCCAGCATTACATCCCTCATTTTTTTACATAAGAGAAATAATTTTTAGTTTTGGAGTAAAAAACTATTTGGTTTACTCAAGATGTGGAAGAGCTTGGAAAGTGGGGGAAAATCTTTTGTTAAAATCAAATGAAAAAGTAATTGAATCTCATAGCTGGGAATTTCTAGAATAGAGGTTTGACAGTCTTCTGTGCATTATAAGCTGTTGGAAATGAAAAATGAAGAAAGAGTAGTTTATTCAAAGAATGTCCAAATGATTTTTCTTTTCTTTTCCTGGGCTCATTGGTAGGATATGTATTTCAAAGTACGCTTGAACTCCATTGGGACCAAAAGCCATTCAATGTCTGCATGTCTCTCAGATGATTAAATGTTTAACAATCCAGGGGGTTATTATCTTTTAGGCTAAGCATGCATTATACTGTATGAGGTTTAATATATTGCACAATAGAAATGGCCGTGAGTATTGTCCTGTATTATGTTTCAAGGACCATATCCCCCTTCATATCCCTAAATTATCCATTGACAGGAATAACGATACTAGATACTCTTAACAATTTCTTAATACTTTCAAAACTGAGGACAACTCTACAAATTGGTTAGCTAGATAATTCAGGGAAACAAAACCCAATTTTGTTTGAATTATCCAGTCCATTACTCAAGTCATCACTTAATGCTGTTTTGTAGACTTGACGGAGGAGTTCTATAACTCTGGAAAGATGCAAAGAGAATACAAGAAATTCTCCATAAATTTTGTTCATCATATGCTTAGCTTTTTAAAGGAACTCTTATTTCCATTTTAAATCATTAACTGCTTTAACTTGATGCTGGTTGCTCTCCTTTGCAATTTGTCTGATTCTGCAACATGGATAATAGCTATCATTGGTGGAAGGAATTTGAAGAATCAATAGAGGTTGGGTTTCAAACGAGCCCCATGGCAACTGGGAGATATTATCTCTTTCCTATGCTCTATCCCCTATCATATTTCTATATGTTCTCTCACTTTGTGCCTTCATTACCCTTTATGGGTTAATTAACATTTCAATGCAGATGACTCATCAATCCCTGCATCCAATTTTTCTTTTGATCTCTGGATTCTAGGTGACCAAATATCTATTGGACAATTTGAAATTGAACAATTTTGTTATAAGAATCTCATACCCAAATGAAAACCTCACTATTATTATCTCTGCCCCTTATCTCTCAAGGTTACCATCCCCCCTCACTGTCACCTAGACTAAAAATTGTAGAGTTATCCTCATCTTCTTACTCTTATTCAGTTGGCACATCTTGTCTTTTCTAAATCTAGTCTAGCATTATGCCTCCCCCCACTTTTTTTCTATTCATCTGGTTACTATACTATGCTAGTCCTTTCTTCATCACCTCTTCACCTGGACTATGACAAAAGTCTCTCTCTATCTCAAGTTTCTACCTATTGCAATCCATCCTCCCCTGCTCCATAAACTCCAGTGGCTCTCTAATGGTTCTACAATCAACTATAAAATAATTCTAGGATTTCAAGTTCTTTATATTAAAGCCCCAATCTAGCTTTCCAACATTATTACATCTCATTCCCCTCACATTCTCTATTTTCACACCTATACTGGTCTTTCTGTTCATCATACCAGAAATACCATCTCCCTCGTCCATACCTTTGTCCTAGCTATAACAGAGTATATCCTTTCCTCATGTCTGCCTCTTAGAATATCTAGTTTTCCTCAAGACTCAACTCACTCACCACCTACATGAAGTCACTCCTGATCCCTCCAACTCATAATACCTGCCTTTTAAAAATGAGGCATCTATGTTTATATACTTTGTATGTGCTTATATCTACATGTCCAGTAGAACATAAGCTCCTAGAAAGTAGGAGCAGTTATCCCCAGTGCCTAGTATAGTGCTTAGCACACATTAAACATATAATTCATGATTATTGATTCATTGATTGAATTAAATTCAATTAATTTCAACAAACATTGTATAAATACCTATTATGTACAACATATTATACAAAATATTGACAAGCTAAGTGAAAGTTATCATTCAGGTGGAAGAAGAAGATCAAGGGATGGCTAAATAGGAAGCAACAGGAAATTAACATTATGACAAAGGGCAAAACTAAAGCCAAGTTGAGTGTCATCTAAGTGTTAAAGAACAAGCAAGGGGTAGAATCAAAGCAGGTGGATTAATATAAGTGTTTTAAAATTTAAAAGTAACCAAATGTCAATGTAGGAAAGGTCCTTGTCATCCATCTAGTCCAACCTATAGTCCCTAAAGAACCCCCAACTACCACATACTCAACAATGTCATCCCGTCTCCAGGAGAATGAAATCAACAACCTACTGAGGCAGTCTATTCTATTTATGATAATGCTGAACATTTGGGAATTTGGTTCTCTTTCCACCAAGCCCAGTTGTCTTCACTGTGATTTTTATCCATTTATCCCAATTCTACTCTCTTGGGCTAACTACCTCTCATCCTATTTTTTTGCACCAGTGACAGTCCTTTAAATACTGTCCTTTGAAGATAGCAATAATGTCCATACTGTCTAATCTTCTCCAGACTAAATATCCTTATTTCCTCAATCTTAATGCCATAGTGGCACCTAAATGTCAGTGTTGTTGGGAGGATTAAATGAATTAATATTTGTAAAGATCTTTGCAAATCTTAAACTCTATAAATGTTAATTATCATTTTATTGTTGTTATTCCTATTTTTATTATTATTTTATGGCAAGAATCCAAAACCTTTTACCATCTTCATTGCCCTTCTCCAAAAAGTCTCCAAATTACCTGAAAGAGAAAAAGTCAGTCCAGATGTCATCTAACACAGACAATAATGGCATTGTCACCTCCTTCTTCTTGGAAGTTATCTATCTCTACATGTCATTTTTTATCACATGAACACTTTTTGATCAGCTTGTTACTCTGTTGACTCATACTGAGCTTGCCATCCATGGAATCATAGGCCTAGAGCTGGATCCTGGCGCTAGAGCCCAGTCTGTTCATTTTACGCATGAGGAAAATGAGGCCCAGGGAAGTTAAGTAATTTGTTGAAGGTATTACAGGTAGTATCAAAGGTGAGATTTGAATCTGGGTCTCATGACTCCAGTGAACACTTACACTTTCTAAAGTCTTCAATTAAAAATGAAAGAGGTTCAAGAACAAGAACAACCATGCTATTGTGCCTTGTATAGGAAAAAAAAAGTCTTGCTGGACTTCTATGTCATAGCTAGAATTAACGTTAGTTCACACAAGGTAAGATGAGGCCATAGGTGAGATATGTACATATACATATCTTACTGGAAGAGAAGGATGCAGGAGTAGGAAGAATGACAGCTCCTAAGGATGGAGTATGATGGGCATCAATTCCCCTTTCTTGATTCTTCTCAATGATTGAATTTTCAAGGATCAAAGACATTTGGGGACATTCAATTCGAAGAGGCTATTTTCTACCCCCACTATTTTGCAAAGAGGCTAGAATAACACTAACTTGTGTTTCTGTGAAGCTTTAAGGTTTTGAATGTATTTCCCTTGTATGGCCCCCTGAAAAGGATAAAGATAGCACAAGTGTTATATATCCATTTTATAAATTAGGAAATGAAGACATTAAAAGGTTATGTGATTTGCTTATAGTTACGTGTCTAATAAAAATCGGAGGCAGGATTTGAACCACATCTTCTAGGTGCAAGATATACTTCTTAAGTATGATCTGAGAAACAGGATAGTGTAGCTAGAACACCAGTTTTTGTGACATAGGACCTAGATTCAAATGCTTATCATTGTACGTGCTAGCAGCATGATTTCAGACAACTCACTTTAGTTCACTGGGTACAGTTTTCTGATCTGTGAATGAAAGGGTTTGGACTCTGTGATCTCTGAGGTCCCTACAAGTTCCAGATTTCTGAACCTATGAGATGATGATTTCATCAAACATCTTATAAAGTCAGGCATTGTCCCCATCTAAGCCAGCACTGCTCTGAGACAGAAAAATGCATATTCCACACAAAGCAAACACAAGTGACAAAAGCAGCCCAATCACTCAGGCATCTATCCTTGTTCTTAATACTGGATAGCTGACCTTTCTTTTCAGAAATCATCTTCAATCTTAGTATAAAACACTTGGCCAAATCTAGTTCTTGTCAACAGTGGAGAGGACAAGCAATTAGAAGAGAAAAGAAGCCCAAATCAGAAAGATTTCCTGCCTTGATACATGTTTGACTGAAATCTACCATTGAAATACAGCATCATTTATGTTCTCACTAAAGGCATATCACAGAGGAGTAGTCAGTTACCAGCTCCTTCATATCTCTTTAATGGGATAGTCAATTCTCTTAGGCCTTGGCATTGATTCAATCAATGGAAACCTTTAAAGGCCAGATTGATGTGTTTTAAGTTGCATTCCTCATTCCATACTAAGCTGAGAATATGAAGGACAGGAGATATTATTTTTGTCAGTATCAGAGACCTGATTATTCCCTTTCCAAAATTGATAGCAATAAAAGGGCTTTATGTAAATTCATTAAATCCCTTTGATTTGTCAAAGAACATGATCAGAGAGGACACACTCTCTGTTGAGATGAGATCAGTATCTGAAAGACTCCCTCAATGGGTCATTGGGAACTTAGAAATTGTTCAGTCTTTCCTCTTATTTTACAGATAGGAAAACTGAGACAGCAAGAGGGACATACCAGAAGGCACACATCTAATGAGTAGCAGAACTTGGATTTAAACTCAGATCCTATAGAGAAAGAGGAAGGCAGTGGCTAGAGAGCACTGGACTTAGAAGCAGGAAGATTTGGATTCAGATACTGTCTTAACCACTAGTTCTGTGACCCCAGGTTAATTGTGGCCCTTCTCTGGGCCTCAGTTTCTTATTCTGTGAAATTAAAGTCTTGGGTTTGGTAGTTTCTGAAGGCTCTTCCAGTTCTCATGATATTACCCTATGGTTCTGTGATCCTGAGTTCAATATTCCTTCCCACTCATCACTTTCTAGAAAAGAGGATGGTGCATCAAGTCCTTATTTCTTCTACTTTGGATTTTTCCTCGTAATAAAGCATGGATAGGGGAAAACCAAGGTTTGCAGGAGTCGGATTCTTCTCATTGTTGTAAAATTCTATTCAATGCAATGAGGTTTTTATTTATTTATTTACTTATTTTTAGTTTTCAGCATTCATTTCCACAAGATTTTGAGTTACAATTTTTTTTCTCCTCATCTTTCCCCTAGCCCCACCCCAAAATAGCAAGCCTATTGAGGACCCCTTCCTCCAATCTGTTCTCTCGTATATCCTCCCCCTTCAACCTCCTAACTTTCTAGTAGGGTAAGATGGGTTTCTATGCCCTAGTACCTGTATATCTTATTTTCCAATTGCATGTAAAAAAACCCAAAATTTTAAACACTTGTTTTTAAAAATTGAGTTCCAGATTTTTTCCCTTTTTCCCTCCTTACCCACCCACACTGGGAAGATAAGCAAATCAATATAGCTTGTTCATGTGTAGTAAACCAAATCATTTCCATAGTAGATATATTGTGAAAGACTAAATATATTTCCCTCCATCCTATCCCACCCCCCCACTTAATCTATTTTCTCCTTTGACTCCATCCTTTTTCAAAAATGTTTGCTTCTAACTACCCTCTCCCTCAATTTACCTTCCCTTCTATCCTCCCCCCTCTCATCACCTACCCCCTATTTTCCTGTAGGGTAAGATATGCTGTAGAGTGTATATGTAATTCCTTCCTTAGGCCAAATTCAGCGAGAATAAGGTTGTGCTGTTCCCTTTCACCTTCCTGCTCTTTCCCTTCATTATAACAGTTTTCTCTTGCCTGTGAGATAATTTACCCTAATCTATCACTCCCTTTCTTCTTCTCCCAATAAATTCCTCTCTCACCTCTTAATTTTATTTTTTAGATATCACCCCTTCATATTCAACTCATCCTGTGCCCTCTGTCTATATATACATGAACATACAAATGCCCACACTCACATACATGTTTGTATATACATACATCCTCCTATACATACATATATATATATATGTATACATATATATTCCCTTAAACTATCCTCATACTGAGAAAAGTCTTATGAGTTACAATTATCATTTTTCCATGTAGGAATGTAAATAGTTCAACTTTAATAAGTTCTTTATGATTTATTTTTCCTGTTTATCTTCTCATATTTCTCTTTCTTCTTGTATTTGAAAGTCAAATTGTCTGTTCAGCTCTGGTTTTTTCATTAAGAATGCTTGAAAAGCCTCTATTTCATTGAATGACCATATTTTTCCCTGTAGCATTATACTCAGTTTTGCTGGGTAGGTTATTCTTGGTTTTAGTCCTAGCTCCTTCAAACCTCCAGAATATCATATTCCAAGCCCTTCAGTCCCTTAGTGTAGAAGCTGCTAGATCTTGTGTTATCCTTATTGTGTTTCCACAATACTCAATTTGTTTCTTCCTGACTGCTTGCAGTATTTTCTCTCTGACCTGCTATAATATTCCTAGGAGTTTTCTTTTTGGGATCTTTTTCAAGAGGCAATTGGTAAATGCTTTCAATTTCTATTTTGCCCTCTGATTCTAGAATATCAGGGCAATTTTGCTTGATAATTTATTGAAAGATGGTGTTTAGGCTCCTTTTTGGATCATGGCT
>CM053589.1:196358575-196370338 GCA_028646515.1 Pseudochirops corinnae
CAGTTATTCTTTTCAGTGAGTTTTTGAAATTCCTTTTCCATCTGACAAATTCAGCTTTCTAAAGCATTCTTCTCCTCATTGGCTTTTTGGGCCTCTTTTGCCATTTGAATTAGTCTATTTTTTAAAGTGTTATTTTCTTCAGTGTATTTTTGGTTTCCTTTAGCAGGCTGTTGACTCACTTTTCATTACTTTCTTGCATTATTCTCATTACTCTTCCCAATTTTTCCTCCACTTCTCTAACTTGATTTTCAAAATCCTTCTTGAGCTCCTCCATGGCCTGTAAGCAGCTCATATTTTTCTTGGAGGCTTTTGATGCAGGGGGTTCTGACTTTGACATCTTCTTCCCACTCCATGCCTTGATCCTTTTTGTCCCCAAAACAGTATTCTATCATCTGTTTGTGCTTCCATTGATTGCTCATATTGGCAGCCAAATGATAGACTTTTGAGCTCTTTCCCATGGTAGAACTCTGTTTCCAGAATGGAGAGAGCTATGTCCCAAATTGCTGGGGTTTTGCAGCTTCCAGAGCTATTACATGGGTGCCCTTTCTAGAGCCCCCACACACTCTGCTCACTGGTCACCAACCCAAGACCATGATCTGGATCCCAGCAGTTCAAAGCAAGAGTGCTTAGCCTTTCAATGGTTGCTTGGTCCCCCAACAATCTGTAAGCCAGGAGTTCCAGAAGCAGACATGTGGCAGTGACTGCAACCACTGCACCTCTTGGTGCTTCTCACTCCGGGGGTATCCTACCCTGGACCAACCAAGTTCCACATTGACCTTTTACTTTGTCTTTGGCATTTATGGACTGAGGAGTCTGGAAAATGCTACAGCTACTGGTGATTTAATCTCCTGAAGTCTGCTCCAGCTGCCACTTGCCAGGGGCCACCCTAGGGCTAAAACTGTGGCTCAGATGGGACTGCTTTCAGCTCCCAGTGTGCTGTGATGGACCCTTCCTACCAGCCTGCCAGGTTTTCTTTAGTGGGAGATTTGTTTCTCTCTGTCGCTTTGTGGGTTCTGTATCTCTAAAGTTTGTTTAGATTCCATTTTTACATGTGCTGGAGGAGGTGGAAGCCAGAGCAGTGCAGAAGTCCCTTTTCTACTCTCCTGTCTTGGCTCCCTCAATGAGTATTTCTTTTAAGCAAAAATGAATATATTCAATTCAGTGGTGGCTGGGAATATAAAGGAAAAGATGATAAATTACCCCATCAGAGAATTTACATTCCACCATGGGGTTACAATGTGTACATAAGGAAACAGAAGCAAGTTCATTTGAAGAGGAAGAGCACAATACAATTAGATAGGAATAGAGAAAACTTCTAATAGGATGGGGATTTTTAACCACCATCTGGGAACAAAGTGAGCCCCTTTCAAGGCATTTTCAGCTCCCTCCCTCTTAGTAGAAAGAAGGAGGAGAGAGCCTCTGCTGAGAGATAGGGAGATGGTCTCTTTAGAGGAAAGACCTTCTACTCCAATGAAACAACCAAATCACATGGAATAAGTACCTAATTATGCTAAGTACTGTACTAGGCATAGGAGGGGATTCAAAAATAAAAATGAAACATTCTATGGTTCTTATTTGTACCCATTATCTGATCCTCTCCCTCTGTTACGGCCTATTTCCTCTTAGAATGTGGCCCTTCAATAACTCTCCAAATAGTACAAACTTCAGTTGTACCCTATCAATGGACTCTTTTTGTAATGCCTAAAAATATTTTCACATCTCCCAAAACTTAAAAAATTGACATTTGACTCCAAAGCTACCATTCTACAACCTTGCTCCCTTTCACAGTCACACACCAAAAAAAATTAATAAATAAAAATAAAAAACTACAGTAAATATTTCTATTTCCTCTCTACTCCTTTTTCCTCAGATCCTTGGAATCTGGCTTCAAACATCACCTCTCAATTAAAATATCTCTCTCAAAGGTTGGAACAACAAAAAAAAGGATCAGTAGATTGAATTGCTTTGTCTTAGTTTCATATTTCCACACGTTTCTCAGATTTTGACTCAATCATCAATTCCTCTCCTCTTAGATATTCTCTGCTCCCTAGGTGTCCATCACATTGTATTACTCTTTATTTATTGATATTAATTACTCTTGATTGTCTAGATACCTTTATGACCAGTCTTGGATCTTCTTTTAAAGAATATTGTTCCTTTTCTCATCCCCTATATATGAGTAACTTTCCCAGCTGCATCTCTCTGTCTCTTTCCTTCTCTCTCTTTCTCTCTCTCTCTTCCTCCCTCTCTCTCTCTCTCTCTCTCTCTCTCTCTCTCTCTCTCTCTCTCTTCCTCTCTCTCTCTCTTCCTCTCTCTCTCTCTCTTTCTCTCTCTCTCTTCCTCTCTCTTTCTCTTCCTCTCTCTCTCTCTCTCTCTCTCTCTCTCTCTCTCTCTCTCTCTCCTTTCTCCCCTCCCTTCCTCCATCTCTGACATAGTCTTCTTTTTGTTCAATATCTCTGTGCACATATACACACATACATATGTACTTATATTCATAATACAGATATATTTGTATATTTTCATGAATACATAAATAAATGTGTACATATGTAAGCATGTATGTATATCCAGTCCTAGCTACTCTACTCAGTTCCTATCCAACATCACCAATTGTCTGCTGGGCTTTTCAATGGAAGTTTAAATTCAATGTTTCTAGAACAGAATTTATTATGTTAACCACTATCTTCAACTCTCCTGTAGACTTTCCTATTTCTGTTGAGAGTACCACAGTCCTTCTGGTCACTGAAACTTTAACCTCAGTTCCCTCCTCAACTCACCCCATGTAACCAATAAATCCAATTTATTCTACCTGGACAGGAAATCTTTCATTTGTTCCATTCACAAAACCACCACCATAGTACTTGATGATCTCTTAAGTCAAACTATCATAGTAGCCCTGTGATTGGATTCCTGTACTCTAGACCCTTCCCACTCCAATACATCCCAAGAGTATCTGCCCAAATAACCTTCCAAAAAATCACTTCTCACTATGGTAGCCCCTGCATCAAGAACTTTGAGTTACTCTCTATTGCCTTTAGGACAATATAACTTCCTGGTTTCTAATCTAGAATCCATTCTCAATTTGACTCTAGGCTGTTTCTAGTTTGCAGTGCCTAATTATATTCCCACAATCTATGTTCTTTGTAAACCAATATATTTGCTGTTCCCCAGACTTAGCATTCTTCCCATCTCTCTGCATAAGCTACCTCCCATACTTATCACTTAACCTCCCTACATTCAAGTTTCTTCTCTTAAAAAAAATAAGAAAGGCAAATTTGGATATGGTGATGCCTGAAGACCCTTTAAGTTCTAAATCTCAGGACTTTCCCTCCGCACTTCTATTATTTAGAAACCCTAGTTTTCTAAAAGACTTAGCCTATGGACCATCTTCAACATGAATATTTGCTGATTGCTCAAGGTAACATTTTTCCTTCTTCAAATTCCCAATTATTTGCTTCTCTTTTTATACAACTGATAAATAAGGGTAATGGACATTACTTAAGGATAAAGACTATTTTGTATTTTTTCTTTATATTGACAGCATCCAGCATAACATCTAGCACATAGGTTCTTAACAAATTCTCACTAGATAAACTTCGGTTGAATTAGCTACCATACTGTAATGTTCTTAGGACATAGATATAAATTCAAAAATATGAAAGTGAAAATTATTTACACAATTGAATTTATGGGTACACTTTGGGAGAAAGAGTTCTAACCTACATGCATGAGCAAATTGTGCAGAACATAAAAGAGAGAAGATTCAAAACCTAATGATAGGGCAATAAAGTGAGAAATTAGAGAAAGAAAGAAAAAGAAAGATTTAGAGAGTTAAAGATAAGAGATAGAGAAAGAAGTACAGGTAGAGATTGAGCTAGAGAAAGAGATGGAGATAGAGAATAAAGATAGAGTGTGATAGTCACAGAGAAAATGATAGAGATATGAACAAAGCTATTATTGTATCTTAATCTAAAAAATAAAGCAGAGGCCAAAGGGAAAGGATCCTTAATAGAAACTTATTAAGTAGAGGACATTTCTCTTTTCTTGTTACAAAGCAAGATATCTTGAGAAGACTGAACAACCTTTCCCCCAAGTAAATGAATCACAATATGGAATAAAATCTCTTCTGTCACCTACTGATCCAGTTAATGGTCTCATATTTCATAATCAATTTTGGGATTATGAAAATTAAAGAAAACTAATAAAATTCAGAACCACTAAGTAATAGTGTTTTATTACCTTCATCTTCTTAGTGACTGATATTATCAAAGATTCTGAAATTTTCATTCAATGAAGTGGAATCATTAAGACAATGGGATCTATCTCTCTAAATGGCAGTCTACCCAAATGGTTAGGAGAGCAACCTTTGTACTTGGGGAGACTTTAGGTCAAGTCCTTTTTCTGATACATATTAGCTCTGTAACAGGGCATGTCATTTATCCCGGTAGCACCACAAGACACCTTAGACTATAAATGACAGTCTGATGCTCAATTGACATTAGTAGCAGGAGTTTCTACACAAGAGTTTTCCTAAGCCAATAAAATCACAAGGTTGTTTCTGCTAACAATGATTATGATAATGAGCAATGTTCCTTCTCCTATGCTATGCATTTGATGTTTTAACAATAAGGACAAGGATTAGATTGGTAATTTCACAATTATCGATAAGTCCTGGATGAGGAAACTCTCTACCAATTCAGATTGGCATCCTTGTTGCAAACTATAATCTTAGAGAGTTGTCTAGAGCCCCAAAGGTTGTACCCAGGGTCACAAAGACAGTATATATTAGAAGGAAGAGTTGAAATCAGGATTTCTTGGCTCTGAGATCAGCTCTCTATCCCCCATACTGTGCTCCCTCTAGGTATGGTTAACTGTTTTAATTCACCCCCTAATGAACCATGGAATTGTCTTAAGTATTTGTTTTCAAAGGTAAGAATAAAGTATGACATTGTCACAAGGTACCCTGTAAGAACATGGATCAAGTTATCCTATAGATTAAACCATATTCCCCATATATGCAATCTCTCTCTAGTGTGCTCTAAGGGTGAGGGCTATGCTCTGAAGGACCCTGAAAAGTAGATGTTATCAATTCCACTTTCCAACAATGGAACTTAGGTTTTGAGAAATTAAGAGACTTACCAAGGGTCATAAGGATAACTAGTAAATAGGGAAGGATTTGAACCCGGGTCTACTGACTTTTTATCTCATATACCTTCTGATTTGCCAGCACGCTCCTCACTGTGGCACAAAAAAAGTCAGTCATCTAGACAGATGTACAAAAAAAGTGAATAAACCCACTAGTCTTCTTTCTCAAATAAGGGCTCAGTTTAATTAATTGTCAGGTCCTACAAAACAGAAATGTTCTAATTCCAGGAAATAAACACCTTTTAAAACTCTCTTATGACCTGAATCCATTCTTATTTGCCTTGCAATGACTGATGTGACTTTTCCAACAATTTTACAGCAGCCTGAATTAATTTGCAATTGCCTAAATTGGAGAAATATTATTGCAACATTTCTATAAAGACAAAGCAATCTAAAATGTAATGAACCCCTTAGAAATTCATGTTAGAACACATTGCAATCACACCCTGCCTACTAGTTATTTTCCGACTTCCTACAAACATGCCTATCTCTGCCATCCTTAAAAAAACCTTCATTTGATCCCCCCATCCCTGATACTATCCCATATCTCCTTGAGGGCTACGCTCTTTTTCAAGGCTATTTATAATTAGTGCCTCTAATTCCCTTTTTCTCATTCTCTTACCTCTTTGAAGTCTTGCTTCTAACCTCATCATTCAACCAGAACTGTTCTCACAAAAGTTCCTAATGGTATCTTAATTGCCAAATCTAATAGCTTTTTCTCAGTCCTCATCCTTCTTGAAATTTCTGCAGACTTTGACATTGTTGACTTCTCCCTAGACTTTCTTGACACTTCCCTCTCCTGGTCCACTTCTCTAACCACTCATCATTTTCCTTTGCTGGATCTTTAGCCCGATAACTATGGTTGTCCCGCTGGTCTCTATCCTAGGTGCTCTTCTTTTCTTCATTTAATGCTATTTCACTTGGTGATCTCAACTCCCAAGGTTTCCATTATGATTTCCATGCAGATGACTCGGAGCTCCTTGTCCAATTCAAACCTCTGTCTGGACTTTGTCTCATATCCCCCAAGTCCTGAAGGCACGTTAAACTCAGCATATCCAAAAGTGAATTCATAATCTCCCCCTCAACAACCCTTCCCTCTTCTTAACTTTCTTGCTACTTTAGAGGGTACCATCATCCAAATAATCACCCAGACTCACAACCTAGGGTTTATCCTTGACTCCTCAGTCTCTCTTACTCCCTATATGCAATTTGTTACCATGAACTGTCATGTCTACCTTCATAACATGCCTCCTCTGACCCTTCAACCTACCTGGTATAGATTGTCATCACTTCACACCTGAATTTTTGAAACAGCCTGCTGACTGGTTTCCCTGTCTCATCTCTCCCATTCTAATCTATCCTTCATTCAGCTATCAAGTTTTCCTTCTTAAGACATATCTGATCATTTGACCCTGCCCATCATTCAGTAAACTCCAGTGGCTTATTATTACCTCCTGGATCAAATATAAAATCTTCTGTTTGATAATGAAAGCCCTTCATAATCTTGTCTCTTCCTATCTTTACAATCTTCTTACTTCTTGCTCCTGTCCACATACTCTACAATTCAGTGACCTTCCTTGTTGATGGGTATCCTCTCAATTTTTAAATCTTTACCACTACAAAAAGAGCTGCTAGAAATAGTTTTGTTCACATAGGTCCTTTCCCTTTTTTCTTGATCTCTTTGGGATGTAGACCTAGTAGTAGTATTGCTGGGTCAAAGGACATGCACAGTTTTATAGCCCTTTGGGTACATTTCCGAATTGTTCTCCAGAATGGTGAGACCAGTTCACAGCTCCAACGTTGCATTAATGTACATATTTTTCCACAGCCTCTCAAAAATTTGCTATTCCCTTTTCTATCATATCAATCAGTCTAATGAGCGGGAGTCAGTACATCAGAATTGTTTAAATTTGTGTATCTCTAATCAATAGTGATTTAGAGAATTTTTTCCCATGATTTGATAGCTCTGATTTAGTCTTTTGAAAAACTTCCTATTCATGTCCTTTTACCATTTGTCAATTGGGGAATAACTAGAAGTTCTCAATTATAAGAATATACTTTATCTCCAATAATGAAAAATGTCTTATCATCACTTATAAACTTTAGTTTTTTCATGTCACCCCACAATGCCCATGTATACACACATGTGCCATAAACACACACACACACACACACACACGCACACTGAGACAACAGTTTTCTTGAACTTTAGTAGAACAAATGCCAGGAAATCCTAGCCATATTGACATCACACTGTAAACCAAAGCAAACAAGAAAGTATTTAATTGTGAAGAAAATTAATTTTTCTAGGCATTTATTTGCCCAGTTAGACAAAATGTGAATTCCCTCAGGAGGCAGTATGGCAAAGGTGTTGGATTTGGAGTCAGAGAGCATTGGTTTAAATCATGGCTGTGTTACTTTGGACAAGTAATTTTGCCTCTGGGCCTCAGTGTTAACATGTGCAAAATGGACAAGTTGAACTATATGACTTTGAATATTCCCTGAACCTCTAAATCTGTTAGGTTGTTCTTTACTCTCAGTGAATGAACTGTTTCTCTAAGAATAGTGACATTTTACTGATGAGTTTTCATTTTATAAACTAAACTCATTTTTGATGTCTGTGCTTTGCCCAAAGTAAATGTTTGATAATTTTTCAAATTAATTTGATAAATCAAATTGCTCATATAATAAAAAAATATATATTTTATTAATATGCCACAGAGAGGCAGTTAAGTACAGTAGAAGGAACATTGAACCTGAAATCTGTGAGCCCTGGGTTCAATACTTCTTTAGACATTAACTTGCTCTGTGACTCTAGAAATACCACTTAAATTCCCTAAGCCTCAGTCTTTTTACCTGTAAGAAAAGAAGTGAATGAGAGTCCTTCTTCCTAGGGCTGTTGTGAGGAGCAAAGAAATAAAGTGTGTTTAAGGCAGTTTACAAATGTTAAAGTATCATATCAGCATGGCTGTTAGTATTAACATTGCTGGTATTCTTACCACAATTACAGACATTTAGAATTCTGTAAGGTCTTTCTTTGTACCAACACTGTTGTAGGAGGTACAAGTATCATTATCCCCACATTTCAGATGAGGAATCCAAGACATAGAAACCCAGAGTTACATAAATAATAAATAAAAGAAGAAGCACTTGAATTTAGACCCTAAGTCTAAGGTGCTTTCGTGACTATACAACCGTGGAAGGTGTTTTAGATGTGAACAAGAATATCAAAAAATGGCTAGGCAAATTCCAAGTGACAGAATCCTAGAGGCAGCCCTGTCATTCATTCTGTGTTACCTTGAACAAATCACTTCAGGTTTCTGGGCCTTTGGTTCCTTCTCTGTAAAAAGAAGCAATTGGGTTTGATGAACTCTCAGGTCTCTTCCATTTCTAAATCAATGAGCCTATGATCATTAAATCTCTGATTTGGAAGAAAACTTGGTGGCTATCTACTCCATCACCTATGTGAAAAACCAGCTTATTTAAAAATAACTTGCAAAAATCATGGAAGGTCATAAATATATCTTAAGAACTAATGTAGAATTTTCTGGGGCAATATTTTCTCTGATATTTCTATCTGTGCCTTCTGGACATGCCACAGATAATGATTTATTCATATTTTAAATCATCACATAAAATCTATTTAAGGGAAAGACAATTACAGAAAAGCTAGGTTCCTTGCCCTGAGTCATGGGTCTACCTAAAAGGAGAACCCATGTCTAAATCAATGGAATTCCCTGAACATTTATTAAAATCTACATTTTGCCCATCTTATATATTTAAGTATAGAGTTTGACCAATTCTTCAAAAGATATCACTGAGCCCTTTACCACAGGGAAACATCCTTCTAGATGTTAAAAAATAATCATTCCCTGAGAGAGAAAATGTTAAATGCCCTGTTGACATAAAGCATAAATTAATATTGAAATGGATTGTCTTTCTCCCCCATGGAATTCAATTTTTCTATATTCTCATAAAATCTGTGTTAATGTCAAGAAACCCTAATGTCTCTTCTTATGAAACTTTAAAATATGTCAGATGACTCTATTTGCTTATGTGGATGAATGTTATGTTCAGGAATGGAAAGTACCCTTCCTGAGGGCAGAGAACTTTTAATCTTTACACTCAGTGGTGCCTAACATATTGCCTGGTATACAATAGGCACTTCACACATGCATGATTAACTGGATTGAACAAAAAGTCGGAACTCAGATGACTCTAGAGCTAAAAGAGAGCTTGGAGATCATCTTGTCCAACTCCTTCATTTTGCAGGTAGGTAAACTGAGGCATAGAGAGACCTAGGTACTTGCATACACATAACAAAGAGGATACACATAGCAAATCTCCACTTTGAACTTGGGCCCTCTGACTCCAGGTTTAGTGCTCACTCCACTTTTCCTTTCAACTCAAAATTTGGACTCAAAATGTGTGTGATAAAAGTCATTCTACAAAATATAAGGTAGGACAATGCCATAAGGAATTTAACGTGTTCCAGATTCTCAGAACACTTTAAAAATTGAGGAAAATGTTAAAATGATTTAAAAAAATGACCTGGGGTATAAACAATGTGGGTCACCTCCTACCTTTCATCATATTATACCAAAACAGAATTATGTCCATTTTTACAGATACCATTTAATATTTGAGAAATTCAAAAGACTTTTCAAAATGTGATTTTCCTTGATTTTTCTGAAGATTCACTTGTCTTCTGTAAGGTAATTTCCAAAAATATACCAGAAAATACTGCTCTGTGGCCATATGGATGTCCCTCAGCTACTTGGTACCCTCAGATAATTAAGGATGTATATAACAGAGGAGTCACCAATCTGCAAAAGTGCAAAGAGTTTCTAGACAGAGAGTTCCTCATATTAATAAAATCACAAATTTTGATCATTTTTTAAAAGACCATTTAACTTCTCTACATTTTGACCTTTTGCAGAGTAAGATATCAAATTGATAGTATGTGAGAGGTGGTGGAAGGTACAGTTGGTTTGAAAAAGACTATCAGGATTCACATTCTACCTCTTCCAGTTAATTAATGAGTGAGCTTGGGTAAACTCTTTGGACTCTCTTGGTCTATTTCTTCTCTAAAATGAGGAAGTTGACCCAGATGGCTTCAAAGGTCAGTTATGCCTTGACATCTATGATCTGCACCATGCATTCATGGAATGAAATTAAATTGAGAATATTCCAGATTCGCAGTCAGAGAAACTTGCTTTATGTTTCTGTCCTGCCATTAACTATCTGGGAAACCTTGGGCAAGACTCTCTCTCTCTGGGTCTGGCTCAGTTCTTCACCTATTAAATAAGAGAATTGGAGTCAGCAACCTCTAAGGCCCCTTTTCACTCTAACTCTATGTTGTCGTAAGATATTTACAACTTAGAAGCAACATATAGCTGGGAAGTCAGCTTTGAAACTCAAACTAAACTCTCCATTCCTTTGGTCTCTGCTATGATTCTGGTATTTGCGTATTAGCTAGATTTTCCTTTGATTCATGTAATGCTTCAAATGGAATTTACAAATCATTCATTTTCACTCTCCTCCTCTTTCTTAAAAGGAATTCATGTTGCTTGGTGAACCCAGCTAGGCCTAGAGGGTGGTCCATTGGGTAGATTCCAATAGCCTATGAAAGCAAAAGCTATTTTTCAACTTTGGCTTTTATCTCTAGTACTTATCATTGTGTTTTACATATAATGAATACTCTAGGGCAGGGGTTCTTAATTTGGTGTCCATGAACTGGTTTTTAAATTATTATAATTGCATTTCAATAATTGCCTCTTTTGTGTTCCTAACACAGTGCCTGATACATAGTAAGTACCTAGAAATGCTTGATCATTTGTTGATTTTATGTATTTAAAAATAGTATTCCATTGTGAACTTATCCATCCATTTTGGAGAGTATTCTGGAATAATGCCCAAAGAGTTATGAAATTACCTTTCACCCTAAAATACCAC
Source organism: Pseudochirops corinnae (assembly GCA_028646515.1). Taxonomy (NCBI): domain Eukaryota; kingdom Metazoa; phylum Chordata; class Mammalia; order Diprotodontia; family Pseudocheiridae; genus Pseudochirops; species Pseudochirops corinnae. The sequence goes on from CM053589.1 coordinate 196,369,676, forward strand.
TTCTAGGTCAATTTCTAAAATGTTAGGGAAAAAGGGGAAGAATTTATATGTTCTAAAGTATTTATAAAGAGCTCTTTTGTGGTGGCAGAGAACTAGAAATTGCAGGGATGCCCATCAATTGGGGAATGGTTGAACAATTTATGGTATATGATTGTGATGGAATACAACTGTGCTGTAAGAAATGATGAGCTCAATGATCTTAGAAAAAGTATGAAAAGACTTGCACAAAATAATGTAGAGCAAGATAAGCAAAGCCAAGAGAACATTACATATAGTAATGGCAATACTTTTTTAAGAATGGCTTTAAATGAATAAGTCATTTTGACTATTATAAATGTAAAGGATATATGGAAACTGGGTATCTTGCCACACAGAAGAGTAGGGGGGATGGGAATAAGAGGTGGGATGATGGAGGGGAGGATGGGGGGGGAGGGTTGATGGAAGTACGCACTTCTGTAAAGGGACAGGGACAGGGACAGGGTAGAGAATAGAACAAGGTGGGGTGGAATAGGAAGGAGGAACATTTAATCAGTCTCACACAATATGCCCACTGTGGAGAGGTTCTGTGTAATTACACATGTACATCCTGTATTTAATTGCTTGTCCTTCCAGTGGGGGTGGGTGATGAGAGAGGAAGGGAAAGAATCTAGAATTTAAAGTTCT
>CM053589.1:196370838-196429542 GCA_028646515.1 Pseudochirops corinnae
TAAGGATTGCTACTCCTGCTTTTTTAACTTTCGCTGAGGCATGGTATATTCTGCTCCATCCTTTTACCTTTACCCTGTGCGCTTCCCCTTGTTTCAAATGTGTTTCTTGTAGACAGCATATTGTAGGATGCCCTGAGTCTTGAAGGGAACCTCAGATCAAGAGAGGCAGAAGGAAGAAATGAGTGCATTTCAGACATGGGGATAGCCAGTGTAAATACATAACCAACGAAGAGATTATATGTGAAGAAATAGGCCTTTGTAACTGTATTGTGGAGGGCATGGAAGGAAGTAATGTATAGGAAAACGGGAAAAAAGGAGACAGATTGTGAAGAAATTTGTTCAGATTGTAGTGTTCTTAATGATCCTAAGCCTCTCCCTCAGACAAAGGCCTGTCTCTTTCATGAGGATATGCTTTCAATGTAATGGAGCATTATGATCACTGGTCCATTAGAGTAAATAATAATTTAAATCAGTGCCGCTAACCTGTATCCATACCAGAGCACATTGTTAATGTGGGATGCTAGAGCTGGTGTCATTGACCAATCGAGCTCTCTATTCCTTGTCCTTAACTCTTGATGTTGACCCTGTTCTGGAGCCTCTTGCATCCTCAGAGCCTTGACCTGAAAGTGAAAATGGGAGAGGTGAATACTCTCATTCTGTAACTATTCAGAAAGTTCATTCTTAGTCTCCACCTGCCCCAAAGAATTAGCCAAGTTCTAGTGCTTTGGTTGCTTTGAGGGCAGTGACAGAGTTTGCAGGCCACCCTAATGGTCTATTCTTCTATTTGACACGAGTCACCTAGAACCTAAGAAGTTTGGAATTGCTGAATGTCAGTATAGGATCAAGAAGGGAAATCCTCCCACCTCTGGTAACCAATAACCTTTGGTATCAGGATAAGAAAGTTTTGTCAAAAACTGAGTATGTTTTTTTCAGTGGGAAAGGGTTGACAGGACTTGAGGCCAAATGCAAATTGCCCAATCCTATCCCATTTTCTGGGGCAAGAGAGTTTTCAGATTTGTTCCATGGTCTGAGATGACAGAGACTATCCCAAAGATGCTCTCCTAAAGGAGCATGACATGTTTGGTTATGCTACATAAATTTTCTTGATGAGGTAGAATTGGGTACTTTAGGCCTATTAGGACCTAGTTTACATGCTAAAATAAGAGAGAGAAAAAGACCTATGTAATGGTCAGTTCCAAATCTCAGTTACTGCTGGGTAATGGGAGATAATATCAGCATGGGTAATTAGAAGGGAAGAAATCACAGGTGAGGAACTTGAGACCAGAGGATGATAGATTTAGGGCCAGAAGGAAGCAAAGAAGTCACTGAGTCTCACCCCATAATTTTCATAATGAGGAAACTGTAGAAATACCTTGAAAAGTCAGAAAACTTGCCTGATTTTCACTGGATTGCACAATTTGCAACTGTCTTCCCAACACAAATTTTTAGTGTTTGAGCTCAGTGTATGTAAGGGATTGTTACCATTCAGAGAATGTGGGAATCTACACTCATATCCAAACCTGAAAACATGTATCAACATATAATGCAAATCAAATTGAATGGCAAGATTGAAGGGACAATGATATTCGTGAATACATATCTACAAACTCTTAGGAATCATTTGACAGCATTTACTTTTATCTCAACATATTAATGGTAATTCATCATTTACATCTATAAAGACATTTTATTCAGCCTTTCTTTCATATGATATTACATCTCCATTAATTTTAATTGTAAAAAGTTTTACTCAGAAATTCTTTGAACAAAACTTTCACTGGGTGGTGCTTCATATATTTTCATTCCTTGATTCAATTTAACAAAAAATCCCTAACTACTCCCTGTGTGTAAGTCTCAGTGCTGGATACTAAAGAAACATTTGTTTAAATGACAGTCCACTTGCCTCCAAAGGCTTCTCGAGTGTCTGATACTGATTTTTGTTTCTTTGTTTTTAATATTCAAGGTTCCTAGATGGGAAACTGCTAGATATCAATAAAGACTTTCAGCCGTATTATGGGGAAGGAGGAAGAATTTTGGAAATCCGCACACCTGATGCAGTAGCGTTGGTTAAGAAACATGGGCAGTCTTTTGGCTATACTGAAGGGGCCCTGCTTGCACTAGCCATGATTATCATCCTCTGTTGTATTCCTGCCATCTTGGTGGTGTTGGTCAGCTACCGACAGTAAGTATAGGTCAAATTGCAAACACTGACGGGTCTTTAAGAAATCATTAGCCAGTACTTTGCAGAGTCTATCAAAGTATCATTTGGTGGGTGACCCATGTTATAGAAGCCTTACTAAAGAAAAAATGTGTTCAAGTACTTGAAGAATTGGTTTATGAAATCAATTGATTAGAAAACATTTCTTAAGCTCTTACCTATTCCAGTCTTTGTGATAAGTAATGAGAATTCAAAGAGTTTCTACCCTGAAAGTATTTTCATTCTACTGGGGAGACAGCATGTGGAAGGATGATTAGAAAATGGCCAATCTAAGTTTAATATTAGGAAAATACTTCTTTATAATTAGTGGTATTATGAGAAGAGCTAGATAACCTTTTGAATTCATGGGAAAAGAACTACAGCTCATTTTGACAAATAAGGAAATGGAGACATTAATTTCCTTATTTGTACAAGGAAAATGTATAGATTCGAAATTTAAATCAGGGAGCTCTGACTCCAAATCTAATATACTTTCTGCTATACCAATCTAATGGGTTTCACCTCACTTGTGGTCTTCTACCAAAGATTGGTTATCTCAACATTGGGTATGTCATTAAAGGGATTTTTATTCAGGTATGAGATAACTTTGAGAATCTTCCAACTCTAAATTTCTGTGACGTATCCCTAAAGATCCCTACATTAAAGTTGGTCCCATCCCAAACTTTACTATCTTCCACAACTATTAGAAATGTTATTCCCTCTCCTACAGGACTTCCACATAAAACAAAGATCACAACATGAATGTCTAAGCTATATGTTGGCAAAAGATCCATAAGGTACCCAAGGAGATAAATGATCACAGTGAGAAGAATAACTAGGAGCTTCAAGGGAATGGATAGTCCTACTTCCTGCCAAATCAGTCAGGGAATAAGTTGAAAGTGGTTCTAGCCCTCTTCAAATAGAGAGGCAACAGTCATAGTACTGTACATCTTGCAACATCTGGAATGGCACTATAACTCCCATGTGTTAATGGTCCTTGGAACATCAATACAATTCTCTGAAAAGCCCAAAATATATGAAATTTGCTCTCTTACTGGGCTAGATTATAGAACTTTAAGGCTTTCAAAAGACTTTGCTCATCATCACATTATAAAGTAAGCAGTGCCTATATATAGTACAAATACATCTCTTTTACAGAACCAGAGACTCAGAGAGATAAAGTTCCTCACCTAAGATGTCATAATTAGTACATGTTGGAGCGAGGATTCAAAACCAAGGCACCTAACTCCCAATCAAGCTTACTCTACTACCGCACTGCCTCTGCTGCACATGGGCTCGGAGTCAGGAAGACTTGTTTCAAATCCTGCGGCAAATGATTACTTTGCTGTTGGACTTAACCTCTCTCAGCATCATTTTGCCCATCTCCAAAATGAGAATAATAGCACTGTCCTCACAGAATCTTTGTGAGAATCAAATGTGAAAATGTATCTGAAGCCTTATGAAAACCTTCAAGAATTATACCAATGTTACCTCTAACTTTGGCTAGCATTATCATGAGGAAGAGGCGAATTTATTTTAAACTCCTATAAAGCTGGTGCAAAATCTCCCTCTTGGATTCCTTGGCTTCTAAATGCTGCAGAAAGAAATCCTTGGCTAGGAGCTGCAGCTTAGCCGTTACATTATTCTGCAGCACAGGATATTTGCAACTGATCACCACAGGTCCCCCTCAGGAGACCTGGTTAATGCATTCGGTCAATGAATGTGTACTTGTTAATGCAGGCTTATTAGTGTCAGCATGGGAGAAGCAGGCCCTTGACTTCTATTACTTCCATAAGAGGAAGGTGGGGAGTATCATGGCACACAACTTAGGAAAATGAATAGTTCTTCTTTTTAGTGCTTTCATATAATTATAGCTTTAGATACAAAACATAGAAATGGTTATTCATTACTGGGGGAAAGAGGGAATGGGAGACAGTGAAAGAAGAAAGCCTTCTTCTTCCCAAGAAATGATTATATTAATTGATGGTTGCAAGGGAAATCTTAAGGACATGAAGGAACAGAGTCATTTTGAACCAAGAAGGCATTAGGAAGCATTGAGTTCACTCCTCTCTCTTTCCTGGCAAGAAAATTGAAGTCCAGAGAGAGAAAAGGGCTTGACTTTTTTGTTCTGGGAGCCAAGAAAATAAATTAATGTCAAGTGGTGATGATAGCTATCCAAATACAAAATGGTGAACTATTAATAAAAGAAGAAGGATTCCAGGGTCTCTGGGATGGCAGAAAGATAAAGATGATAAGCCAAAACCCTGTTGTTTCAGCAATCATCTAAATGATGGGATTTCACTTTAAAGATAGAGCTTAGAAGTACCTTAGATATTATCTAGTCAACACCCTTCATTTTGTTGAAAGATAAATGGAAACCACAGAGACCCATAAGATCCCATGATCCTGGCTTAGATGTAGGGCTGAAAGGAACTTGAGAGTTCATCTAGCCCATCCTTCTCATGGTACAGGATGAGGGCTAGAAGCCCAAAGAGGTTGTTTGAGTCTCCCTAGTAAGTGACAGGAATAGGATGCAGCATACTTTCTACTGTACCATCAGGCCTACCATGACTTGCTCAAAGTCAGACATGATTTACTGGCAGAACCAGGACTAAAAGCCAGGTCTCCTGGCAATCCAATTCTCTGTTCCCACTAAACCAGCCTGACTTACAGAACTTGAGTATAAGACACTTAAAACAAACAGACAAACAAATCTGGGGAAACTTAGATGAAATGACACAGTGTGAATGTGTTCTTAAATGGTGATCTTTGTTGCAACATATGAAAATTGGGCACTGGATCAAGTCAGAGAAAATGACTCCATACAAAACTTGGGCATGAGCATCATCTGTTCCAATGTTGCTTTGCATTAAGATAGTACAAGAAAATTTGATAACCAAAAATAGAGATTAAAAACATGAAATTTAGCTTCAATTTTAATGGATTCTCCATTAATCAATGAGTTCACTAAAAATCTAGCCTACATAAAAGTCTAATAATGGCCAATTCACTCATAAATCTTTGAGTAGTATCCACTGCACCTAATTTTTAAATTGTCTATTCTGTATTATAAATTTCTTTCTTTTTTCCATTGGTCTCATCTAAAGTAGTCCTATTATGTCCTACTCTTAATAAAGTCTCCCCTCTCCCCCCTGCCACAAAGGCTTCTTGGCATACCCTGCAATGATCAGTGCTGAATAAAGCAAGATGTCACACTAAAAGCTCATAAAATGGAATAATTAAGTCTTGCTTGATATTTAAACATTTGTGTATGTGCTCTGTCGTAGATGAATTCTTCAATGCTTTCTAGTTCAGTGATCAGCTTAACCCAATGAATTAATTTTACTTACTGCATTTTAAAGAATAACAGTTAAACAAAATTAGTTTTTCATTGTCTACCATCCAGTGGAAAATTCTAATAGTTAAAGATTTCACTTGAGTGCCTACACATACAGCTTGTAAATAAGGCTGGAAAGTATTGTTATTCTTTTCTATTAATAAGGGCATTTGAAATTCACTGTGTAAGACAAACCAAGAAAGCAATTATGAGAAAGGATCATGAATTCATTAGCCAATGGTGGCCCCTTCCAGTTCAAACTTCAGCTTTAAAGTGAAGGCTAGAATACAATCATATCTTGCCATGCAGCTTTGTTCCTTTCTTATTCTTCAGGTCAGGTGAACCAAGAAGCCAATTAGGAAGATTAGGTCATCTTGAATATACTGTTTCATGATCAGAGTTCTCTTCCATATACCCATGTTCTAATCCATTTTATTCTGATTCTACTTAGCCTCTACTTTTGTTGTGTTTTTTTAAGCTTTCCTAGAAGGAATATTTTTTTTAATACTTCCTTTTAAGATTTTTAGAGCAATGATATAAAGGAAATTCATTTAAAAGTGAGAAGTTTTAAGGCAATGTTAATATTTCACAAATGACATCTCTCTAATTGTTGGTTTTCTTTTCTCCCCCTCTCCTACTACTTACTTCATCAAACAGGTTTAAAGTGTAAGTATCTTGTCATCTTACATGTAACATGATGGTTTATCAAATGTAAAATGAAGCTGAGATTAACATTTAAATTCATGCGATAGCCATATTAGGTATTTTGGGTAGTATGTGTGTACGTGGGGGGGAGGGCAGAGGGGGTGTCAGATTTGCTTCCTTATGCAGGACTCGCTTTCCCTTCTCTACATTTAGAACTGGTCTGTGCCTTCACAGTGCCCATTGTCACAGTGGAATGTGAGACAGTGTTGTTTCTCATACTGCTTTGTCTCTGGCTCTGTGATATGCATATATAAGCACAGAATCAATAAACAAACCGTAGCCCTCACAGTGGACTGTCAAAACATAGACAAAGATACAGGACCCAAAGATTCACTTATAATTCACAGTGGGTTGAAAAAGCTTCGTTTTAATACCTTATGAAACTGAATATGTGATCGGGGCTTTCTAGGGCTTTCATACTTCAAAACTCCTCCTGCACAACAGTCTTGTGAGTGACTGTTGCAAACATTATCGTTCCCATTTTCCATATGAACAAACTGAGCCTCAAGGAGATTGAACAACTTGCTGTAGCCATAGCACTACCGGAAAGGGCAAGACTCCTGGGGCCTCAGAGTCCACCTGAAGTCTTTTGAGTCTAATGCCAGTACTACTTCTCCCCCCTTCATTGTTTCCCACTATGGTTTTCTATAATCTCCCTTCCTTGATCTTTTTGTCCTTTGATGAGTGATCTAGAAAGTATTTTAAAACCACAGGATATCTGGAGAGTTAAAATAACCCCATGGCAGGCTCTTTTCAATATAAGTAATCATGTATTTTCTCATCAATTTATTGTAAATGTTTTTTTCTGAAAATCTGATTCCCTCATATTACTGTTAGTGATAGAAGTTAGACTATTCATATTTATGTAATTTCTGTAAGAAACTTTAAAAAAAAATCTTTAATTTCCCAAAGACGACAAGAAGAATGCACCAAGACAGCCAAGATGCAGGCCCTGGCAGCACCCAAACCAGCAGTCCCAGTGCCAGCAGCAGCAGCAGCACCTCCTCCACCACCACCGCCACCTCCCTCAGGGGGACCCCATCTCTACGAGGAGTTGGGTGGAAGTACAATGTAAGTATTCTCGTTTGCCTCTCTTAGAGAAGCAGACATCATTGATATCTTCATTTTTTAATAAACTTAGTGAAAGACTATCTGATTCCATTAAAATAGATACCATCATGAAGATATTAGAAAAACTTAAAAAAAAAAACTAACAGGTCACTTCCCAGAGGGTAAGTTTTCCCTGACTTTTTTTTCATTTTTAAAAGGTAAAACAACATTCAGTTGCATATGGGAATTGATGAAGTTAAATGAACTTGATCTTTAATTGTCTTTAACAATGATTATTGAGCTCAAAAGAGCCAGGTTGAGAGTGAGAAATTTGATCTAATTCAGTTCAGGCGGCATTTAGAAAGTTCTTCTTGGGAGCAAGAAATTAAGTAAAGCATGGGAACCTTTACCAACTGGAAGTATTTTGTTATAGATATATTCAAATCCTTTGATCTGCATCAGTGACAAGATCACAGCTCCATTTGAGTATAGTTGGTATATAGTATGTCTAGAGTGTGATTCCAAGGAAGATAGATTCCAAAAAGTATATGACATCATAGAAGACCATAACTGAAAAACATCTCAACAACAGAAAATTTGGGATTATTAAAATAAATATTAATAAAATTACTTCAAGCCATGATATTTCTCAAGATTTTTTTAGGTCTTGAAAAACAGAACCTCCAAAATTTAGAGGAAAGAAGGGCTCATGTGTTAGTGATGAGAAGGCAGTCTCAAATACACTTTGATATTGTCTGAGAAAAAGTTTGACTGTTGAGGCAAGAAGCAGGCTAGTTTTTAGCACATACTATTTTAAAGTGCTGTGTACAGATAAAATTATTTATTTTAAAATGTCATGTGAGAGTGAAAGACTTTACAGCTGTTAATTGAAAGAGAATAATGCTTCCTTACATTTTGATCACTTCAAAAGCTCTATTACCCATAGGAAACTACTCAGTAGTTCCTTGTTACTATATAGGAAAGATAACACCCAAGTGATTTAAAGAGCTGATGAAACATGAAATGTGAATGACGAATCTAGAAAGTCCTTTATTAAGTGGAACACTGTGGGAATGGAAGGGAAAGGAATAGAATTGTTTTCTTATACAAAATCCACACTTATTAGCTTGGAGAAGAACAAACCATATAAATATAAAATCCACCTTGGGATGTGACAATCATCAGTCTTTATAAATACAAATTTTAATTATATGAATGTGATAAATCTCACATAACATCAAAACTATTTTCTGAAAGAAGTAAATGCACAGAACTCTTATTTAGAATGTATTGTTACTTTCCCTAAAACTACAGGAATGTTAAAGTCTTGCTTGGAAACATTGGTGAATACAGGAATTGATCTAGTGTAATTTGAATTTCTCCTGATCTTATTCCTCATTGGTCTGTTTGAAAGTGGTTATCTATAAGAATAAACACAGTTATGTTTAAATTAAAATATCAATTGTTTACCCATCTTTTCAAAAAAAACGCTTTGAACAGCATATAGTAACATCTTGAAAACCAATATTTTGGTCATGTCAGTTCACATTTGTTACCAATAATTGGGCTATACCCACTGGAGGGAAAAATGGGATAGGGAAGATGTGTTTGTAGTTTGAACTTTTAGGAAACATCATTAATGCAAGTAATTGAAATTTTTTGACAAAGAAAATTCTTAAAAATTAAATTCTGTGATTAACTTATTTGGTTCTGAATGACCCAATCTAAAATTTTAAATTGGCCATTAGTATTAGATTATAGAACATCTTACCTCATTTGAATGATGAACTATATATTTGAAAGGAATAAACTAATATAAATCAAGCTTCAGAGAATATCAACAGATGCCATTAAATATTAGCTTAATGTGGAGTCCATAATTAACTTAGCATATGCATTTTTTTTATTGTTTTATGTTTTCATAAGGTCTCTTATTTAGGCATCTGAATATTCTTTAGAATCATATTAAATGCAAACATATATTAGCTAAATCTTCTGTGTAGCAGAATAATAATATTTCTTAAGAATGTCAGGAATAATAATGTTTTGAAATTAAATTGGTCTGCATATTTCAGGGGAATTTTGACCTAAAATTAATAATCAAAACACCAAATATAATTCCCCTTGATAAGAAATCTAAAAGCAACATGATTTTATCTTACCATTCATTATCAAGAACATTCTTATGTTTAAATATTGTACAAAACATTTCCATTAACTGTACATATCATCTCTTCAAAGCAAAATCATTGAATTATTTTAATTTCTATTTCATATTGTCTCTTTAAAAATATTTTCTCTATGATTGCTATTCACTCTCTCACCTTTGGATTCATAGGCATCAGTAAGTAAATATAAATCCACTTTTCTATGGCAATTCTAGAGAACAGATACTGTAGAGAAGATTGATTCCTTCCTCAGTCTTTAAATCATTTTTATTTTTTTCTTGCTGTAAAGACATTTACTTTCAAATGAATCCTTGGACCTACTTTCTGTTTTCCCTTTGATAGATTCTCCTTTGACAGCATGTTATAAGGAAAGGAGAAGGGTCAACCTGAAGAGTTTCTTTATACCACCTTTTCTAGCGATCAAACGTGTGTCCACCAGAGTGACAAACCATTCTTTGTGGTTTAGGGCATGTTGCCAGTTTCTACTACTTGAAAGATGGCACATGGTGTCTCTAGCATATTGAAGACAAATATATTCTAAAGATAGATGTTAGTCTGGTAAACAATTCCTAGAACAGGAACTGAGTCCATAAAGAAATAATTGCCCTGAAGGGTAAAAAAGAAAAATGCTTTATTTTTTTTTAATTTTTTTCAAATCATCTCAGATAAAGGAACTGACTTGAACTGGTGAGCAAAATTATTGAATATGACTGTCTAGCTTTCTTGAACTCACCAGGTTGTTGACTGTCCTCCTCCTCTCCATGGTAGTGGTCTAGTCTTAGCTCAGTAGTGAGGATTCTCACATTGCCATTCATGAGTCCTTCCTCGTATTCATTTATTCACATCTTTACATATGTGATGGCAACTTTGACCTTAGACTTATTCCTTCACTGTTTTTTACTTCATCAGCCATTCCAGTATCACAGTATCATTTCCAGTTTATTTCAAGGTGTCTTTCCTTTTATTTCTTTCTGATATATTTGTTGCTAGTGGATGGACAACCCCAAAGTGGAAAATCTAGTATTTTGATTGAGCCGGAAAAATCCTTCTAAAAAATAATTCACCCCAATGAAGCTCTATGGCTTATGATTATTCCATATATCTCAATCATTCCTCAGAACAACCCGGAGAACAAGGGAGCATAAGTACTTTTCTTATGCCCAATGGATAGATGAGGAAATTAAAATGCAGATATTTTGCACCATTTGCTTATGATCTTCTAGCTGCTAAAGGCCAGACATAGGGTTCAAACTCAGGTCCTCTGACTACAAAGTCTGCATTTCCAGATTTTCTGAAGTCTATACATCACCTCATTTCTCAAGCACCAAAACAATTGATCTAGACTTGAAGGGATCTTTGAGGTCACCTAGCTCAATAACTTTGCAGCGGAGGGAACTGAGCCCCACAGGGAGGAAGTGACTTGTCCAAAGTTGCCCAGATAGGACATAGCAGAGCTAGGATAGGTACTCCAAATGTGAGCTTCCATTCACTGAAGAAGAGTAACTCCCTAAGGCGAATGCTTTGAGTGTTTCCTCAAGTGTTGATGTCAATGACCTTTATTTTACAGCATGATATATCTTCCCTTCTTCCCTCATTGTGCTTCCTCACCCACACAATAAATTATAGCACTAGTCTAGTTTCTCCCTCCATTTTAATACTTACCCTAGTTATACTACTTACTATTCCAGTCACCTTGATTAACTTTTTTAGCCTTTCTTGGCCTCATTTTTATCAGCTGTAAAATTAAAGAATTGGAATAAATGACCTTTAAGTCCCCTTCCTGTTCTAAATCAATGATCCTATAATCACCAGGGTCTTAATCTTGAAACGGGTCCATCCCACAGGATTTCATTATCCTCAGGACTGTCCAGCACTACATTAAAACAAACAGTGTCTGGATGGTTGATAACAGAACCAAAAAGGAAAGAACAATAACTTTAAATAGCAGTGCTAATGAGAATAGTGATTCGGGACACAAGCAACCCTAATTAAAATGAATGGGAGGTTTTCTGCATCCCATCTGGCTAAATACATCATTTCCTTTTACTGTCATTTGGGAAAACCCAGAGTGCAAAGTTACAGAATTCTGGACTTTTGCTCATTTCTGCTTTAATTGAAAATGTTAAGTAAAATTTCATGAAATTAAAAAAGGAAACAACAGTGGTTTAAAGGACCAAAGAGATTATAATATTCTAGGATTTTGAAACAGAAGATCCTAAGATCAACAGGGAAGATAATGTAGTCATATGCCTTAATTTTCCAATGAGAAAATGAAAAGAAAATCATTTTTCTAGGCCTATATAAGAAGGTTCCATTCCAGTAACCACAAGAACAAATGCCTTTTATTTCAACGAGCATTCTGGAGAGACATGTATAAATGTGTACTGGGCTAACTTTAGGACTTTGTATGAGCAATCTTCACCTGTCCTTCTATTGAAGATTATTCTTCAAAGTAAAGTTAATTAAAATTCAATCCAAAATACACTTGGATCGAATAATTTGGGGGAATTAGAGTACCATCGATAGGTGACACACACCCTCTTGTTCCTTTGTCTACACTGCTCATATATTGAGGCTTATTGATGGAATTTTTTTTCTAACAGTCCATAAAATCCATAGGCAATAAGTATATACTTGTACAAGCCAGATACTATTATCAGTCTTTATGAAAAGTAGTTTTTTTCAAGACTGATTTGAATATCATTTAAATAGTTTTAAATAATCACTTTCAAAATGAGGTCCTAGTATACAATGGAAAGAACCCTATTTGGCAGACCTCAGGTCAATTCTCAGTTTGACCAATCACCTGTCTCACCTTGGATGAGTCACTTCAATTCTTTAAGTCTTCATTTTCTCATTTGTAAAGTGAAGAAAGTGATTGGATTACTTTTAAGGCCCCATCAGGCCTTAAATCTATGACCCTATGTTAGCATACACTTATTATCTTGATGTTCAATTCTTTTATTGCTTTTAAATGTTGAAGCAGAAATATTTCATATAGGATCCTATGATCATAAAATCTTGTTCTCTAACATAAAAAAGTTCTCCCAGATGCCCTTTATGCTCTCCCAGATATTAACCCAGAAACAAGGATGTACTTCTCTCTCAGGCAGACTCATTGTGATGAGGCTGTTGATGATCCAGGCACTTTCTCTTTAGGAATATCACTACACTCTCATGTATATGTTCAGTAAGTCCTTAGAAAAGAGAAGATATATAAGAAGATAGTGACCACTCTCCTCCTATGCACTACAACTTCCCTCTTCCTTACACAAACTTCACTTGCCTCTGTGCTCCTGTGATCTCAGCCTCTGACCCACAATTTATTGAATTGTGGGTATAACACTATCTGAGAACATAAAAATGTCTGCTAGTCCAAAGTTTTTTTTTTTCCTTTAGGTCTATAAAGAGACAGATTTTTGTAAATGAGAATTACTCATGCTGTTCAATGGTTATCAAACTCCTCTTCCCTCCCCTCTTTTAGAAAGTAAATGAAAGTAAATGTCTTGCTTTGGTGGTATCCCTAGTCAATATGGCCTTTTCTAGTCTGAAGCATTAGTAGTGTTCCCCTTAAAAAGAAAGCTTTCTCGTGAAATCTATATCCCAGCCTTTTTCCTTACATGTGATTATCTTCTTTTCTTTCAAGTCTTTTCCTTCTGTACCATTTCCAACAAAGCAGGGGAAATAAATCAGTCTTAGAAGAAGGAGAACGTCAAAGAGTAATAAGCCACGTGGCTTCCCGTGCAATTGAGGCACACAAGCAGGCTCGGCAAACTGGATCACTCAGGAATAACCTACCCAAGTCTGCAAGTAACATCACACTTTTATCTGATGAGAATCCCTTAACAACCCACAATCCTTTATATATGGAAGGGGGAGGTCAAAGTTCCACCAGCCCTGGATTTCCATGGCGGAGAACAGGTTTGCTAGACAAGTTGTCCCCCAGAAGGCTAGCCAAGAAAGGTTGTCGGAAATACTCAGCAGAAAACCCTCATCGGGCATGGACTCTACCAACCAGCTTCACTCGGAGGCAGATGTATGAGGTTCTGAGTAGACCAGTCATTATGGATCCTGTCCAATGGGAAAATGAACGCCTCCAAGCAGAGGCTGAAACAAGTGGATACCAGTCCAATATGGTGGGTGCTAGCCTTTGCCCCTTTCAAACTGAAGAGACAAAGTTGATAGTGAGAGAGAAAGCCAGGCAGTTTAAAGGGCAAACTTTTCAGGACATGAATCGAGGGAAGCATCATAATGGAAGAGCAACTTGGTCCCCAGCCCAAACTAAGCCACTAGAACTATCTACCGAACACTTGCTTTCTTCTCCCTGGTGCCAGATCTCTTCTTTTTCCACTTTGCCACCTGTTTCACGTGCACTTGAACTTGACACAGTACCTCCAATCATTGTTTCCCATGCTGAAACTCCTCTCACATCTTCTCCACTAACTCAAAAGCCAACTCCTTCACCTTCTTTTTGGATATCAAAACCCAATCCTCAACAATATCTGTCCCCTAAGACAAGAGAGAATATGATAGAAAATGTTCCAGATCCCCCCAATGCTCCCCCACCTTTTCCTCCTCCTCCCCTCCCACCACCACCACCACTACCCCCTCCTGCTTTACCCATTTCCTCACGCTCCTTGTCCAGCCCAGCTGTTTTTCATCACTCCAGGCTCTCCCCTGCCATGGAAATGAACTCTTTGGGTAGGCAGCTATCCTCAGTGGTTCCAGACCCAAGTCCAGTCCCTCGAAGGGAACTGAAAGGAATTCTCAAAAATATCCCTAACCTAGCAGCCATTGAGAAGTCAGTAGCAAACATGTACAGCCACATAGGCCAAAAACCCCCAGAACTCCCGCAGAGTTCCAGGCTCAAACCAGTTGCCACACCTCAGCCACCCAATACAAGAAACACAGCTGAACAAATGCAGCAGAACTCTGGCTATGTAGCTGAAGAGCTTGGGAATCAAATTTTCTTTCAATCCACAGCACTCTAATGCTGTTTTTTCTACAATTTGATGTTATCTTCTTTGACTCTGTTGTTGACAATCACATTGGACTCATGAGAGCAAGTTTGGGCATCAAAGATAACTAGACTGTTGCCCCTTCTCAAGGACTGATGCCAGTTCTCTGTTTGATTCTCCCTGTCAACTTAAAGGACTTTTGGTTACCATCACCACCAAGAACTCCGTATTGTTTCTTCACTTTGTATTACTTAGCTACAAGGAGCAGTATTCTTCATTCTAGGCTTTATTGTAAAATGAGGAAAGGTCTTAAACTGTCACACACACTGCACACACAACAAAAAAGTACAAGTCCACCTTTCCCTGAGGTCTTGTTTTGCAAAATCCTAAGTCAGTGTCATGGTTATATATGTTTACTTTTTGGTTACCATTTTGCCACCTGGGGGCTTCAGATATGGAGCTAATTGTAGTTCTTTTTAAAAGCTAAAGTTGATATAATGTTTTCTTCTATGCATGTGCATCTGGAAAGAACTCTTATTTTCAGAATAATATGATTTGTTCTATATTTAATTGTAAAATGAAGAATTCTTAATCTATTTGGAAGAAAAGCTTACGTTCTTAGTATAATGTCATATGCTTTTAAAATGGAGGGATAATAAGAATGACAACTAAAAAGTAAGCCGGAGCTATTATCCTACGGAATCCTCTGTTTCTCTAAAGATCACTCTTTACTATGATTTAGTGGCATCTTCTAAATGCACTTACAGCTTGGAGTCGAGCGTCTGTCCTCTTATCCTGTATTTTTCCTCATCTTTCCCATTCCTTGGTATGCTTTTACTTTTTGATGTCAAAAATGAAAACGTATCTTCAGTTGTTGCTTATTTTAGCCAGTTGATTATTTCAGCAGATGTTCAACACGTGTTGTGATTTTACTTGTTCACACTATTCAAGCCTCTTCTTAATTGATATTTCATGCTAAGATTTCCCATCAAAGAGAATATTTGCTTACCTTCAGTTCCAATAAAGAAATTTGAGTCAGTGTTATCAAGAGAAGGTTTATAAGTGTCCATAAAGATTTATGTAGTATGAATTTAGTTACTGCTGATTTCATTAATCTAAATTATAAGTCTTCACATTAAGCATGTCAGTTTTATTAAATTAGCTTGTCCTCTGAAATGAACAGTACATTAGGGGGAAAAAAATCTGAGGTGCTCAAGTTTGGCTCAATCAGATTCTTTGTATAAATATGGATCTGATCCTATTTTAAACAATAAAATTTAAAATGAGGTGCTGAAAATAGAAGTCATGACAATTTTAGAACTTGGAGCAGTTTTTGAGATCTAATCGCTTCATTTTACAAATAAGTAAACTGAGGCCCTGAGAAAGTGAGAGCCTAGCAAGGTTATATGAGTAGAGAAGTGACAGAGCCAGGATTCTAACTCAGGGTTTCTGACTCAGATACTGTGCCCTTTCCACATGCTTCGGACCACAAAATGACAAATGCTCTTGGGAACTTCTCTTTCTCATGGTGTTCCCATTTTTATGTCAATTTTATTAACTATGTGTGATACAATTGAACATTTTCTCAGTTTTTCTTTGTTTACCCACAGCCATCACATTGCCATGTTTAAAGAAATGACTTAATTCTATTTTCATACGATGCTTTGTTCCTCTATTCAAACATTGACAAAGATTGACATTCAGTTAAAATGTCTTAAGGAAGTGTCTGAATTCCAGCTTAGGTCCTAAATTTATAAATGAACTTAGTTCTTCTTAGACATTTGGAGTCCTTTTTTTCTAATGATATTGCCCCTTGATGTAATCATAAGTAAATTCTGACCGTGACAGCATCTAACAGGTGTCAGAGTTCCAAATACATCTAATTGCTTAATAGATACATTTCCACTCTAATTCAATTCAATAAGAATTTCTTAAAAGTCATTTTAAAAAATCACATTCTAGGCACTGTGGTAGGTGCTAAGGATTCAAAAAGGAAGTTAAAAAATTATTGTTGCCCTCAAACGGTTTACATTTTAATGTATGGTAAGGTTATAAGATGAAAACCAATAGCTCCAGACCTGAAGTAGACAATATCAAAAAGAAGGGGGTTCTCGAGAGACTTCCTATGGGTGGCCTGAATGGAGCCCTGAAGAAAGTTAAAAATTCTTAGAGCAGGGGGTGAGCAGGAAATACTTTCCAGACACTGGAGACGGCCTGGAAAAAGGCATGGAGGCACAGGTGTGCTGGGCATTGCTTAATATCAGGTCTCCCAAAGGCAAGGCACGCTTTTAATTTTACTAGACAAGTTTAACATTTTCTCTGTCATTTTCTGGAGTCTGGGCAATCAACAAAATGATAAATCAAGCCCCAGTTTCCAGCATTTGCTTTCCAAGGTGTAAAGACTCCCACTGACAAAATTTAAAAATTAGCTCTTGAGAGTCGATACAAATTGACTCCAACACTCCCTTCAATGGAGGCTTGCCACATTATTGAGAGAATAAGAGATAATATTTGGAATTTTGTAAAGAGTTTCACTGACAGATCATACTATTATTTGCAGAAAATAAATGAAAAACCACTATTATCTTCTAAAAATCCCTTTAATTGTTCATCCAGTCAGTCAATTCTTTATGAAGCACCCACTATTGTGTGCCATATTTATAAAAAAAATATATTTTCCTATTACGAACTTAACGACCATCAACAAACCCAAATTTGCCATGAAGAGAAAAAGAAGATTGTATGTGAAATTGTGAACTTCTCTTTGTGTAGTCATTTTTGAAGGACATATGAAATTTTAAAATTTAATAATAAAATTGTCCAGTGTCTTTCTATGCCCCCTCCTGCTCTTCTTTTGGCTTTCTCCTGTGTATTTCTGTGTTATTTCTAGCTTCTTTTCTTTCTTTCTTTTTTCCTATCTCTGTCACTTTCCAATGACTCACTTCCAGCCGCAGAGCCTCTAGGTAATAAAGAACAGATAAACAAAACAAATCAATACTTTGGCCAGGCCTGAAAATGTATATCTCATTCTCCACCTCAAGCCTATCTCCTGTCTTCCTAGAGATAGGAGGGATGTGTCATCATTACTCGTTTGAAGTCAAATACTCAGCACTGACCAGAGTTCTGAAGTTATTAAAATCATGTCCCTTTATATTATTGTGGTTATTGGCTAAATGATTCTCTTAGTTTGGTTTATTTTCCTCTATATAAATTAATATTGATATATATATATATATACACATATATATATAATTCTTTTTAAAATTTTCTTACTATTTCCTATTCCTGAAGGCTGCCCAACCATATTTGCAAATTAATGAGATCAGAAAATGACAATATGAACAGAATTATAAACACTTCCATTTATTATCTACCTCAAATTATTTTTAGCCAAAACTTTCACGTATAAATTTGGATTCTTAAACATTTCTCTTTGCTTTTTTTCTCTTTCTCTCTCTTCCATGGAAAAACTTCAGCTGGCACTTTTGTTACCAGATTTTTATATGCATGATAGTGTTTCCTCTTTAGATGACTCAGATAAGGTATCTTTTTCATTGTTGTATAAGCCTTTTAAGAAAAAGCATCTGAACCTTCCCAAGTTGAAACAATATTCTCTTAACAATGAAATTATTTGTCCCTCCATTCATTTTTAACCATTTTTATGTTAATCCCAAACAAGAATTATGTGAAATACAAAAGATTTTGTTTATTTCTGTGATCTGCCTCAAATGACCATATTGTCCTTTTTCATAGAGTTCATAGATGCCCATAAAGAACACTCATAAATAATATACATATT
Source organism: Pseudochirops corinnae (assembly GCA_028646515.1). Taxonomy (NCBI): domain Eukaryota; kingdom Metazoa; phylum Chordata; class Mammalia; order Diprotodontia; family Pseudocheiridae; genus Pseudochirops; species Pseudochirops corinnae. Next base: position 196,389,053 of record CM053589.1, read on the forward strand.
TCTTTTATCATTTCCTCCCCTTTCCACTGAAAGTCAATTTTTTTTAACTTTTTATAGTTCGTCTTTAAAGAACAAACAAAGAAACAAAAAGAAAACACTCCTTTGCTGGAAGAAAATCCCAAGACTCTGCAGTTCAATCTATTCCCAAGACATTTTTGTTGACTTTTCTTTTAATTTTAGAAATCTATACATCATCACCAAAAAGTCTATATTGCCATTTCATTTTAGGTCACTTTAGGTCATGATTAGGTCACTTCACAGTTTAGGCCAGTATATATCCATTGGATACCTAACCAGAGCAACTGAAAATTGAGGAATGAATCCTTTGACAAACTAAACAAAGAATGGATCTTTGTATCCAATTTTAGATTTTTTTAAAATTACTTCATAGTGATGTCATTCTTGGTAGTATCCAGGGGGCATGTTTTAATGATTATATATCTATGCCCCAAGCTAAACATGGACTATTATTAATAGATATGGTGCAAAATAAATAATTTGCAAACAGTTAAGAAAGATTGCATCAGAAATGACTATAATGTCATTCAGGGTTTTTATGGAAGCTTCAGCTAAAAGTGAATAAATCATGTGGAAAATACCTAGACCATTCAAAAACTTCCTCCTCTTATCTACTTCACATTTGTTTCAGCTGGATACAGTTTCTGATTTCTTGAGAAGAAGCAATAAAATGGAACCTAAAAATAAAATCCTGTACATGTACTGAAGATATATGATTCCCTTATATATTTAATTGTTCATGAAAATGATTATCAATAAGAGATGACTCTGTAACAATCTTCTTAGAAATGAAAGGACCCACTTTGGTTATCTGTTGGCCAAATACCCCTGATGAGTTGTTTTATTTTTAATTGCTTTATGGAGGCACAATTATTCCCTTCACAAACCTTTTTTTTTTTTTTTGGTGGATAGGGCTTTTATTCAAAAGAAATAAATGGAGGGTGTGGAGAGAATGTCTATATTGCTGAAGTCTTTAAAGAGTTTATGCTCCCTATAAATATTGGCACAGTTGTGTGGGTAATCGGCAATATTACACTGTGGATCTATTTCCAATACTAAATGGCATTGATGATAGGATTAAGTGAGCATTCTTGCTAACAGTTTTAATCTACACTGTCATGACCACTCTAAAGCAATTAAGATGAATGGGCTTGCTTGTCTACTCAAGCCTCTGAACTTTCTGTTTCCACCAAGATTGGAAATAAATGGATAAATGAACCCAAATGCGATGTAACTCAAGTATGCTTTGGAAAGTCACACATCATCTTCTTGCAATAAATCTTCATTTCAGTTGTTCATTACTTTGCTATCACATGGACAACTGTGAGCGTTTAACTCTTTTAATCAACTCTGTGTGTAGAATATTAATGGTGAAGCTTGACAGACGGTGACAGGAAAGATTGAATGCAATCCGTCACGCCGTTTTGGGGGGTTTTTTGTTTTCTCAAATATAATTAAGAGGTTCCCCCGGCCTGCTGTCTGGGAGCTTTTCTGTCTCAGGAAATGCCTCACATGGCAATCAATGCTGAAGCTGGCAGTTGGAGGTGATTACACACACACACACAGACACATGCACATGCACACATACACCTGTATGCACTCACACACATGCATGCACACATATATACACACATGCACATGTATATATACATGTATGTGCGTGTGTATATATACATGTATATACATTGTATATCTATAATATTACATATGCACATCATATACCATTATATATATTCACATACATATGTTTGTGTTTATACGCACATTTGTGTGTGTATATACATATATGAATGTGTATGTAGGTGTGTGTTGGTACACACAAGACACATAGACATGCACGTAGTATCCATACATGCGTATGTATGCCTGAACATGTATGTGAATGTGTACGTATACATGTATGCATATGTGTCTCTCTGCATGTGCACATATATCTACCATTTTTAGAATTATATGTTTTTTACTTAATCAGGAAAAATGGTCTGGAAATACTCTGGGGATATATTTTAATCCTAAAACTCTCCCACTTTTCTCAGGTATGAAAAATATCTACTCCACAAATTTTCCTCCATAATCCCCAAAACCATTCCATGATGAAAATAGAGGCAATATAGTTATTTGCAATTATGTGAAATTGACCTTGAGAGAATCATGGTCTATTGCCCTGAAGGAAGCCCGAGATTATCAAGGGTATCAAAGCTCACATTGTCTTGTGTGTGCTATATTTCTATATTTTGTGTGCATTTCTCTGTTGTCATTGTTATGTAAAAAGTCCACCAAAGAGCCCTAAAGTCCTAGGGAAGAAATGAAATGCCTCTTCTTGCTAGTAACACTCCTTGCAAAATTTGTCTTGCCTTGACATATTAATAAGGCCCAGGGTGAACTATCGTGCTATTTAATCTGCAGGATTAAGGTTGGCTAACTTCTAATTTGTTGTTTCTTTCTTGAAGGTGATATTCTGCATCAGAGGTAAGGGTCTGCCTGCGTTAGGCAGTGAGAGTTTATTTGGGCAATACAAAATACTAGGGTTTCCTGTGAGTGTGTCAACTTGCTTATCCATGTCGATGAATAACATGGAATTGGAACTGCAACAGATTTCATTTCTTCTTGTCATTTTATATTATTGCTACCAACTTTTTCCTCTCTTAGAATCATAGAATCTTAGAAATGAGATGAGAGGTCATCTAATCTAAATGCCCATTTAGTGTAAGGAATTCTCTTACGGCACCTCTGAGGGATGGTCACTCAGCCTCTAAAATCCTATAGTCCTGAGGGGAAAAAGAAATCGGATTCACTCCCTTTTTTTATGCCAACTATGGAGCCATTCATTTTTTTTTTAATTTATTTACTATTAGTTTACAACATTTTGTTCCAAAGGGGTGACTAGGTGGCACAGTGAATAGAGCACCAGCCCTGATTCAAATGCGACCTCAGACACTTACCACACACACACACACGCGCACACACACACACACACACACACACACACACAAATCTAGCTATGTGACCTTGGGCAAGTCACTTAACCCCAATCGCCCTACCTTCTCCCTTCAAAAAAAAGAAAAAAAACCCAAACATTCTGTTCCATAAGTTTATGAGTTTCTAATTTTCTCCCACCTCCCCACGGTGGCAACAAGCAATCCCATATAGGTTCTACATATACCTTCACATTAAATATTAGTCAAGTTGTAAAGAATTATAACCAATGAAATGAATAACAAGAAAGAAGAAACAAAACAAAACAAAATGGAAAAGAGGGAGAGTAGGTAGTGTGCTTCCATCTGCATTCAGACTCTGTAATTCTTTCTTTGAATGTGAACAGCCTTTTCCATCATGAGTCCTTTGGAGATGTCTTATACCCTTGCATTGCTAAGTAGAGCCCAATATATCGCAGTTAGTCATCACAGATACGAAGTGTTTTTAATTGTGTATAATGTTCTCCTGGTTGTGCTCCCCTCACTTGGCATCAGTTTATATAAGTGTCTCCAGGTTATTATGAAGTCATCTGTTCCTCATTTCTTATAGTACAATAGTATTCCATTACATTCATATACCACAACTTGTTCAGCCATTCCCCAATTGATGGGCATCCCCTTGATTTCCATTTCTTTGCCACCACAAAAAGAGCTGCTATAAATATTTTTGTACCTACAGTGTACCCATTTACTTTAATTCTGTATATTGTCTTTTGTAGAATATAGGGGCTTAGGGAAGCACTTAAAGAAGAGAGGTTCATAGAATCAAAAAGAGAATTTGAAAGGAACATACAAGATTATCTGACTCACCCCTCTATTTCAGGAAAACAGAAAACATGGTTAACCTCTTCCACAAAGATATTTTCTTTCCTTATTATATGCCACCCCTGCCCCAACAAAGAAGGTTATGAACTCTCCATTAGTAATAAATTCATGTTAGTCTTCACAATTAAGATGATTCAGGGGCAGATGGAAGACTTATGCACTTACTCTTGTAAAATATTTTCATATCCAAAAAATCTCCCAGCTCACTGTATGGACCAGTAGGCCAATGAGATAACAGAGCTATCATTAGATAGCTTCTAACAAGTCTATTATTCAGTCTCCAAGCCCTATCCTTTTCCTCCCCAGAATAAACAACAAATTTAGACACAGTGACTGTAATTCAGATCTTCTCCATCACTTCCAAACTCTAACTACACACCACACCAAGAAGTAAGATCTTTCAGTATATACAAGCCAATTGATCGCCTAAAAATTGTGGTCATCAATCACAATGGCTTTACTGCTATTTCAAAAAGAAGTTCCAGTAAATGACCTTTTACCACACAGTGGGTAAATAATCTTATTGAGTTAACCAAGTGTTTATTTACCACCACTATTTGCTAGGGACAATGTGTTACACAACACACATCAAAATGCCACTCATAAAATGTTCAGGCTTGGAAATGCCCAAGCTCTAAACTACAAGCAAGTCATTTGATTGAACTTAGATTGCTGGGTTTCATAGTTGGTGATGATAAAAGATTCGACAGTCACTGGCTTCATAGAAGGACATGAGTAGCAATGGACCAGGGAGGGAACTTAGGAGTTGACAGATGAGGAAATGAAGCCTGAGGAAAAGTGACTTGCCCAAAGTCCCAGCAGCAGGATTTGGATCCAAGAATGCTGAGTTTGCTTGCTTCCACCACACCATGCTGCCTCCAATGGATGTATGCTATCATTACACACACACACACACACACACACACACACACACACACACACCCCTTTTCCTTTTGAGTCAGAGCTATCCCATCTCCTTTCCATTGCCCTTCTCCATACACCCAACTCTACTAATATCTGTAAATCTAAAAATCAGTATCAGATATCACTTTTTCTAAATGGTTGGCAAAGACTTATGAGTGCAATTTTCCTAGTTTGTTATAATCTAAAGAAACAAACTCTTTCCTTTGTGGCAGGGGATCCTAAATACTTTGTGAGTAACTTTCTCTGTATTGATATATTTTCCAATTTATTAGAGCCACTCCTGTTTCCAACAGGGATTAAAATAATGAATGGAGACATGTGGCTTGAATTGGGTCACTCAGATTCTTCCCTAAACTCACCCCAGCCATATCATTGTGTAACCTGTCGTTTTCTTATCTAGCTCCCCGTGCATTTTCCTCAATTAGTAGACTGAGTTAATGAAAAGTCTGAATGTAGATGGAATAACCTGGAATCTATCTAGCTTCAAGTACCTTTAGAACTGCCTTTGTCCCTGAGACTCTGTGTCAAGATCTAAAGAGAAGGCTTTATAAACTCTTTCCAATTAGATTAGTATAGTAAATAGAGTACTTGAGTTGCAGGCAGGAGGCCCTGTATTCAAACCCTTCATCAGATACTTACTAGTTGTATGACCCTGTATTACCCTGAACCTCAGGTTCTAATACATTATAGACAGTTGGACATAGTTGCACACTTCATTGGTAGAAAGAGGTCCCACTCCATTAGAATCGTGGGATTGCTTGACCTATGCTTAACATTATCAGATCAAAAAATAAATCCTCAAAATACCACCCCTATAATTTTAGGCCTTATGATGACAGATATGGTAGAATAAAATATTTTTAAGATGTTATTCATTATATATAGATTCATCGTGGCATAGTAGATTGAGAAATGAACTCAGAACTAGAAAGAACTCTGGCACAGTTCGTATGTTGTGAGACTCTGGGAAAGCCATTTAACATCTTAATACTCTCGACTTTAAGTGAAGGAGAAGGTCCTGGTCCCTCATAGGTACATGGAATTTCTTCATCTGGGATATCCCTGCATCAGAGAAACTGCAGTGTTAGTCCCTTTCTCTGTTCTCTTGGCTACTTACATGGGCTCTCCTGTTAATCATGGGAGCTTGTAAATATCAAAATTCCCAAGACTTACTCCTGAACCATCATTTTTCTACCTTCTCTGCAGCCTTAACTGATGTTTCTACTCCAAATGTTTGCTAAAACCTTTTGCTGTTTTATTTTTTGGCAGAAAAAAAGCTAAAGTCTTCTCTTCTTAGACAAGAGGTAGCAGTTTCTTGTCTTTTTTCAACATACCTTTAAAATGATTTCTGTGACACGGAGGTCCTGCCTTGCATTGCACAGTTAAGGGGCCCTAGGGTTAATCCTCTTGCTTTCTGCCAGCTCAAACCCAAAATCAAACCACCTCTCTTTCTTTGAATTAAATTCTGTTCTGTTTCTTTTTGTCAACCTTGGTACCACTGGGAGACATCAGAGTCCTCCTACCTAAGAGATTCAGAAAGGGTCAGAGTGTAGAAGAAGCATGGTAATGTGGGCTAGAAGAGGGAAAGAGAGCTTTCAGGCCAGAAAACTCTTAGCCTTCTTCAGTTTCACTGAGGGCTAGACCTGAGAACATCATCAGATTGGAGATTTGGAAACCAAAGAGGTCTCTGTTGCTTTTTGCTCAGATAATCCCTTTATTGTACAAATGTAGAAACTGAGCACCAAGAGTGTGGAAGTGATCTATCCAAGGTCACACAGTTTGCAGTTTATAGAGTTGGGATTCAAACCCCAGTTAATCAATCAATCAATTAGCAAGTGTTTATTAAGTATATGTTATGTGCCAGGCCCTGTGCTAGGCACCAGGGACACAAAAGAGGAAAAGGAAACTAAGCGCGTTCCAATCCAGAGTGGCTTCTTACTCCATTATGGTGATTTCCCTAAAACAAGGAGGCCTAAGTGACTAGGTCAGATCAGGTCAGTGGGATGGTTTCCCATGGAAAACCTCCTTTCTTCAGTTTCCTTTTCAGTCACACTTGTTTATTCCATACTGATTGTAGGGGATCCTGAGCTCAGAGCTTCAAGCGAAACAAACACGAAAAAGTCACAGTCACCATCCCTCCCCCCAAAAGCACTAAAACTACCAGGGAGGACCTCAGACCTTGGGATCTAGTCCTTAAATATACATCTTTGTCCAAATATACATTTCTTTGATACTTTCTTTTGTCTTCAATGGCAAAAGTTGGCTGAATTGAATTCTTTCACCAATGAAAACAACCCATTTCATTGGCCCATTTATTCCATCCTGAGGGTCTGGAGGCTGGAGGTCATGGTGTTCTTTAATCAGTCATTGCATTATGCAATTAGCTAGGCAGAAAACGTGGCATTGTAGATGAGCAGAACACTAAAGTCACAGGGCCTGGGTTCAAATTCTGCCTCTGACATCAAAAACCTGTGTAACCTTGAACAAATGTCTTCAACTCTCTGTGTCCCAGGTTCCTCATCTTTAAGTGGTGAGGTTGGACTAGATGGTCTCTGAGGGTCTTTCTAGTTCTAAAGCTATGGCCCTATATACTTTGCTTTGCATGATAATGCTTCCTAAAGGCCTTTGTTGAAGAGGATTAATAACTTTTACAGAGTTCTCTCATTTGAAATTCATAGCATCCCTAGGAGGTATGCACCACAGGTATTGTACATATTGGAATGATGAAGAAACCACCTCCTGTAGAGATTACAATGCCTGCCATGATGGCCTTACTAGCAAGCACCAGATGCAGAGCTTGACCCCCAGGCTTCCTGACTCCAACTGTATCACCATTTACATTTCTATAACTCTTTAAAGTTTATTTTCCTCACAACAGTTGTGTGAGTGAAGTTATGTAGGAAGTAATGCAATTATTATCATTCCCATAGTACAGATGGAGAAATAGAGGTTCAGAGAGGGTAATGGTTTTCATAAAGTCACATAACCAGGAAACATCGGATCTTGGATGCAAACCCAGGCCTTTAGACTCAAAATCTAATGTTTGTTTATTGATTTTAAAAATGCATCATTCTATTACCCAGTAAGTCATAATTCATATTTCTAGGGCCTCTGGAGTTTTAAAAAGTTTGCTCTCTGAGAAATAGATGGGACATGGATTGTCCTCCCTGCTTTAAGAACCAGGACACTGCCAGAGCACAAGCTAGAAAAAATTTCTTATAACTTAAAGACTAGTTACCATAGGTATGGTCAGCATTTCCTGGTTTTATAACTTTTTATCAAACATAGCTACAGGAAATTATTTCATTCTCAATACCTGCCTTTCCATGGAAAATAATGAGTTCTGATGGCTTGTTGGGAATAATTTAATGCTTCAAGAATTTATTATATTTGCCAGTGTGGAGACCCATTTCATGGATACAGATGATATAACTTTTCTGTGGCCTAGTATGTCATTCTCACTTTGTATGGCAAACAAAACAAGACAAAAATTACCCAGCCTTGTGATGATTGAAGAAATCTTTGAAAATCATTGGCACCAGAGAGAGACAGAGACAGAGAGACAGAAAGACAAAGATTCTACACAAAAGAGTGGTGGCCAGAGACGGGGAGTTGATACATAGAATATGATAATTAACACACCCTTTCCTGAAGCAATGATAGCATTCATTCGATTACTGGGTCCATATTAATCAATCAATTAGGCCCTTAAAGAGCAGACGGTAAGTGGTGTTAAGTAGATGGTACCAGTACCGTAAAAGAGAAGACAGCATATACCTAGTTCCAAATTTCCAATAATAAAAAATAAACCTTTTTTAAGAACCCACCATATGCTAGGTATTGTACCTTAGTAGAACACTAGAAACACAGTGAACATTTTTTTAAAAATCCCTGTTCTCCAGACTCACACTCTAATGGGAGAATGAACAAATTTACAGTTGGTAGACCCCTACAGTGGCAAAGGCTTTGAGAACCCAAAGTTAACTCCGTTCCATGATGAAGAATCAGAGAAAGGTTTTACTGGAGGATCTGAGTGAGTGTTTTCTGGTGTAAAGCACTGGGGGAAGGGAAGATAGAAATCTCCAGCTTTGGCACTCCTTCATACTCAAGCTCTTAAAACTAGGACATAACACTTTATCCAACTGTCTTCATCATCCCCATGTCTACCAGGAAATGTTTACCACTTCTTAGCCCTGTTAGACAGGGAAACATCTTTAGAATCTCCAATCTGGAGTTGATTTGTGGGAAAGCGAGGTGTTTACTTGACTAATTCATAACTAGATTAACTGAATTAATACCATCTTGTGAATCTCTTGTCTTCAGAGACAGAGGAATTCCCATGAGCTAGGAGGACTTAGAGCCCACATCCCTCCCTACCTCCCAGACCTGAATTTCTCCTTTATCCTGTTCCCTAGAAGTAAACACCACCATTCATTCAATCTTTAATGGCATGTTTCTCAACCTATATTCCTCACTGGGAAGGAAAATTCTAAGGGAAAAGGAAATGCCATTGAAAGATGATGAGGTGCTAGTGTCATAAGCAAGTTTCAAGTTTTTAAATGTTTCTACAAAGAAAGAATTTTATTAGGACAAAAACCAACTTTCTACATAGTCACAATAGGCTGCTTCCTTTGTGGAATATTTTGAGAAACCTAAGAACTGCCACTGATACATAATTTATGTCTTTTCTTCCCTCCCCATAGTCTCACTGAGCATTAAAATCCCTTTAACAAGAGAAAGATTTATTTAGTTCACAATTATCAATATATCAATATATCAGAATATAACATTAGGGACATTTAACATAAATAACATTAGGAGAAAGAACACGAACATTCACCTTGAGATGTGAATGGCTGACACCAGATTATTTGCCTCAGATCTGCTTTTGCACCAGCATCTGAAAAGCAAAGAGAAAAGATAGGTCTCCTGTGGCTGACTGATTAAAGACAGTATGATTTTAACTTTATTTGATATAACATCTTGCCTTGGGCTCATTCTTACGATAAGATATTTACACGAAGAATATATTTAAATAACAAATACTTGCCCAAAAAAATGAATTTTTGTTCTTTAGATCAACAATCAGACAACAAGGAATCAGATAGGGTAAGAAATTGTGTTGTTTTCCCAAAGAAGTTTCTTTATTTTTGTTAGAAATCTCAATTAATCATGATCTGTTTTATATGAAGAGTTTTTGTTCAACAGAATGTAGTGTATACATTTTTTAATTGTGCTTGAAAATCAGAATTTTGCAAACAGTGTTTTAAGAAATCTCAACAAATTATAACCTTGTAAATGTTATCTTTCCAAGAAATGTAATCAAAGAATTGTTTAAAAAATGCCTTCACTCCTTGAACAGCAAAATTCTTTGGAATGGTGTCTGGAATTGATTCTGGTCAAGAGTGTAAATTAGATTTTTATACTCTGTACTTGGATATAGCTTTTTTTATGCAAACTTTTTTTTTCATGCTTAAGTTTTAAAAAGCTAAATGATGGTAACCATTTGTATCCACCACGAAAAACGTCACACCACCAAATTCTTCTTTGAAGATGACTTCCTATATCTAAAAATCATTTCAATTGTTCTGTTCAGTTATTCTCTGGTATTTGTACGTAGAAATAATTAGATTAGAAGAGAGGAATAGACATCAACGCACATTTGTTTGATTCCTGAATTCACCACTTATCCTTTGTGTGAGATATCTAATACTTCATAAAAATTAGTCAATAATCAAAAACTATTTGCCTGCTTTATGCAAAGAACAAAAAGTGAAAAACTCTAGTTTTTAAAGAGTTTACATTCTGATTGGAAAAATAACCACATACATTATACAACATACACACAAAATTAATAAGTACAAATTGTAGAAAGCAGGAAGCTTGCTCTAGCCTGAATGGAAAGTATTTTTCAAACCAGCTGAACCTATCTTCCCTCCTTCACTATTCTCTGGTAAGTCACTTTTCAAAACACAACCATTCTGTCCCTCAAATACAAACATCATTGCAAATGAAAATTGTGGAATGGTAAGTGCAAATCCATTATGCCTTAAACAAGTCTGACCTATAGGCAGCCCTTGAACTCATTGGAAGCTCCTGTGTCTTTCTAGTTTCCCCAAAAATAAAGTTTTGAAATGACTGTCGATGCAATCATCCCTGAACACTCCCATGCCAGCATGCACTGGTCTTTGAGGGTTTTCAAAGCAGAAGGAATGCAGAGATCAGTGATGCTAGATCAAGAAGATGCAAAAGATGCTTAAAGTTGTAGATTTCTATTACAGGTATGAAATGCCCCAGTATGGAAGTCGTCGCCGGCTGCTGCCACCTGCTGGTGAGGAGTATGGTGAAGTGGCAGGAGAAGCTGAGGAAGAATATTATCCGGAGGAAGAGGTAGGCTTACTGCCTTTGCTCTTGGGGGGCTGACTCAAGCAGCACACCAATACACCTTTTTCTCCTCTTTGACAGCAGGAGGTCATGTTCCCATGTTCAGATGTTATTCTCAATTAGGTTTCCTTCCTCCCAAGGCCTTATGTTAATGGAATCAGGATAGGCACTGGACCTGAGATATCATTAGTATAAGAGAATTCCCAGATAAAGAAAGTTCTTCTAGCAAAGCAGATCAGTACCTTCTCCTCAAGTCACCATCTTAAAATGTTGCCCACTGAGAAGTCAAATGACATGGACAGTGTCATACAGCCATACAGCATGATAATAGACAGTATTTGGACCAAAGCTTTCCTGGCTCCCGTTGTATCTAGTATGTCCTCCTAACTTTCTGTTTAAGCGACGTCTTCACTTTTATCCCCAAAGAAACTGTAAGAGTTGGCCCTATTATGCAAAATCTAAATGATTGCTTATAAAATATACTATGTGCTCTTTGAGGGCAAAGACTCTGCTTTTCCTTTGTCTCTCTAGCAGTCAGCATGGTGTCTGGCACATGCACCCAAGTCAGGGTTATTAACAGACTGCAACCTCCTACTAAGCACCAGACACCATTCTAGGCACTGAGAGGAGTAAAGACAAAACCAAGACAATGGTTGTCCTTGTGGGGCTTCGTTTGCAATCTATAAATAATGATTCCCTAATATCATATAGTTTGATTCATCACTGATACTGTGATACATGGAGACAATTGGAATCCCACAGATCTTATCGCAGTTTAATGTATGAATCTAGCCACTTCTAATGCAGGCAGATCAGGTTCTTTTGTTATACCAACAACCTTAACTTCTTCAGTTGTTACCGTCGTTGTTTAGGGTGATGATGGAATATTGCTATAACTTCAGTTAGACCCAAACTGAAGAACAAATATTCTGTTAAAAATTTATTATTGAATTACTTCTTTTGAAGGAAGATCGTAAGTCTAGAGCTGGTAAGTCTCCACAGGTCATCTTATGCAACTTTCTCAGTTTTACAAATGAGGAAACTGAGAACCGGGGAGGTTAATGCAGGGAACTGTAATACCAACCAAGAGCATCTACTTTCCTAACCACTCTCTAAACCAGGGTTTCACAACATAGATACCATGACTAGAATTCTGTGGGTCTGTGAAGTTGAATGGGGGAAAAGCCATATTTGTTTTTATTAACTTCTAATTATAATTTAGTATTTATTTCAATTATTTAAAAACTATTTTGAACAGGTATCCACAGGCTTCAGTAGTCCATCACACACATGAAAGACTGCTTTAAACCCAGTACAGGGCAGGATATGATTTTGTTTGGCTTTCCTTCTCTAGAAACAGGCTTATCTCTCCTGTGAACCTTTCACTCTTTGGATCTTTTCCTCAGTAACTTGTGTGGGACAAGTTCTGTCCTTACTCATCAACCCAATCACGAATCCCATTTTCATAATTTTCAGGAAAGGCCAAGGAAACCTAAAATACCCGAAGTTATAGAGCCTCCTATAGAGGCAGAGCTGGAGATCCCTGTGATCATTGAGGGACCAACAGCAGCGGAGACTGCCCATGTCACATGGAAGAAAGCTAAGATATTCCCCATGATCTTTAAGAAAGTCCGTGAGCTGGCCGAAGATGAAGAACAGCGGAGGGCTCTGGGGGTAGAAGACAGGGATTACCTAACGCTGACCCTGGAGGAGGAGGCCACGGAGAGCACGGTGGAGTCCGAGGAGTCCAGCGAGGAGTCCAGTGAGTACAGCGACTACAGCGACGAGTCGGAGTGGAGCACCTATGAGAGCACGACTTCGGAAGAGGAGTCCGAGTCTGAGACCCCCTCGGAGGTGGAAGAGAGCTCCACTCCCGAGTCCGGAGAGTCTGAATCCACGGAATCCGAGGGAGAAAAGGCGAGGAAGAACATCGTGGTGGGTCGGAGGATTGTTCCTCCAGAGGAACTGCTCAAGGTGCCCAAGAAACGCAGAAAGGAGTCGTCGGAAGAAGAGTCTGAAGAAGAGCAGAAGGTGGAAGAAGAAGCAGCGGCAAGCGAAGAAGAAGCCAAGCTGGCCGCTCCTGAAGAGGCTGCAGATGTTACAGATGTGGAGAAGGCCGCTGAGGAAGGCAGCAAGGGATCTGCAGAAGGGAGCAAAGCTAGCGTCGAAGAGTCTGAATCCATTGGGAGCAAGAGTAGTAGTGAAAGCCAGATGGGCACTGAGGGCTACGTCAGGCCCAATCCCCCAGGGAAGCCTAGGATCCAGAGGCCCCAAGCGGTGGGAGAAGAGGGAGCAGAGGGAACGGAGGGCCCCCTAGTCGAGGGAACAGAGAGGGCAGAGGGCCCCCCAGCAAAAGGCAAAGAAGCCGAAGGTTACAACACAGCATTGTGATCCGGAGCAGTAGGTGAAGTTTGCGGTGGTGGTGTGTGACTCTGTGTGCTGTGTGCCCTGTGTGCCCTCTCAGATGACTCTTGAAGAACAGTGACAGTGATTCTGATCGCTTTTAAGAACAGGACTCCAAAAACCAAATTGGTCAGTGTGTGTGATGGGGAGTCATAGTTAATTAGTAGACCAAAATACTGAGGTCATAATTTTCCATTTGGAAACCTACTTAAAAGCAATACATTATGCATTATCGCTGATGCCCAACATATTGGATTTGAGAGTGGAAACCTGTTGGTAGCCACAATCTCACCGAGTTTGTTCTTGTGCATGATACTAGGAGTAGAGAGTGTAACTCTGGTTTTCTCTTATTTTCACTTTTTTTGTTTCAAATGAGCTTTTATTTACTAGGAGATAACTGTGTTTCCAGTTCCAAAAACAATTGAATTGTCTAAAAAATTGTCAAAGGCATTTTCAGAAATTATCTGGCAGTGGCAAATATTGTGAGTCATTTTTTTTAAGTGGATAAATTAAGCTCAGGAGACATTCTGCTTTGGATATTGAGTCAGAGGAGATTGCCACTTATAGGGCCTAATTCCATTACGAAGTTGCACCAGGAATAATTTTTGATCGCTGAAATCACACAAATGGACTCCAGGCACCAATACATTGAATTTTGTATGTGACCAACTTCAGAGTCAGCTGGAGGATTCTTGGTTTCTGAAAATGCCATTAAGTTGTTTTCCTTTTTTTGCCTTTTTTTTGGAGGGGCAATTGGGGTTAAGTGACTTACCCAAGGTCACATGGCTAGTGAGTGTGTCAAGTGTAAGAGGCCACATTTGAACTCAGGACCTCCTTATTCCAGGGCCGGTGCTCTATTCATTGCGCCACCTAGCCACCCGTTTTCCTTTTTTTAAATAGATTTCATGGCACTGGACCCTTCTCACCTGCCCTTTCCAAGCGTGGCCTGATACAGATAGGACTGAACTTGTGACTTCATTGGAACAGGGAAGCTCCAGGTAAATTCCCTGTACCAATGCAAGCCAGCACGTTCTCTGTAACTTCTAGTCTTAGAGAGTGGTCCAGAGTGCTCAGATGGTAAGTGATTGACCAAAGGTCAGGAGGCCACTACGTGTTAGAGGCTGTACTCAAATGCAGCCCTTTCTTGACTTTGAGGCCAGCCCTCTAACCACTATACCAAGGGGCAGGTATCAGGTCCCATTATAATTCAATTGCTTGCAAAGAGTAGTGATGGTCCTCCCTTAGGAAAGGGGAAGGAGGGCCTTCCTTTTATCTATGTTGATATTTAATCATTTCAGGTTACGCAGTGAGAGCAAAGGAATGGGTAAGAATTTTTTTTAAACTCACAATTGTGCCAATAAACCAATTGACAACAACAAACAGCATTTATTAAGCACTTGCTGTATAATACAAGTAGTATCTCACTTGATCCTCACAACCCTGGAAGGTAGGTATTATTATTATAACCAACTGAGGAAAACAGAGATTTGAGTGATTTGCCTGGCATTACACAGCTGTTAAGTGTCTGAGATTAAATCTGAACTCAGGTTGTCTTGAGTCCAGGCCACGTGCATTTATTAAGCCCCAACTGCACGCCAGTTAATGTTAGGCTCCAAGAAAACAAAACTGAAAAGCAAACAGTTCTTGTCTTTGAGTATCTTCCAATTCTATCAGAGGAAAATAACCTGTATGCACATAATAAGATATTATACGCATGTATACAAATACATAAACATATATAAAGTCATGAGGAGCAGCTAATAGCTGGGAAAACCAGGAACAGACTCATGTAGAAAGGAGGTGGCAGTTTAAGTGAATTTTGAAGAAGAGCTGCTAAGAGTTGGAAAGGGAGGACACTGTAACAATGAGAAAAAAGTACCATGATATAGCAAATTTTTTAATATACCCAGTTATCCATTTCGTTTTGTTTATTATAACAACTGAGTCAAAACTTTTAAATGTGGGAGTTGGCTTAACCTGAAATAGAAAAAAAAATGTCCAGTGTCAGCCTCAGTGTGAATGGAAGAGACTGGAGCCCTGATCTCCTTTTCGCCTGACTTTATTAAATAACTTCCAGTTGCTGCAGTGAAATCCTGTGCCAGACCCCTGGGAACTAAAGCATGCATCCAGACAACCTAGTTCACCAGAGCTGCAATTATGTAGCCCTAAAACATTAGTTCTGTAAGATTCTGCCTTCATTCTGGACAGCTCCTTACTGACACCAGCAAATCTTGTCCCAACATTGATGCCCATTCGAATAAAAGTGTCTGAAAGGAAATATAGGATAT
The DNA here is from genome assembly GCA_028646515.1 of Pseudochirops corinnae. NCBI lineage: Eukaryota > Metazoa > Chordata > Mammalia > Diprotodontia > Pseudocheiridae > Pseudochirops > Pseudochirops corinnae. The sequence continues at coordinate 196,404,870 of CM053589.1, forward strand.
GTATGAGTCCCTCAAGCTAGTACTAGACAATCCAATGTGACAAGCATTTATTATCAATTATTATAATTATTATCAATGAGTCTCTGAGGGGAAAAAGACTCTGCCCTCAAAGAACTTACCTTCTCTTGAGGGGTTACAACATGTATGCCCATAAGAATCATCAAAATATTCACCATTTACTTGGCATTTTTTGTTTAATACAGGAATCCTTTATTGGTGCAACTACCAAGGAAGAGACAGACTACATGTGCCCTAATAGGTGCCATAACAGGTTCTTCCCTGAACGTTCCAGTCAGCAAGCATCCATATATTTCTAGTAATCACTTTCTTCCAAACCCTTCTTCTCAGACCCCCATAAAAATTATAAATATTGAGTTAGTTTCCAACAATTCCGAGGGCATATCTTTACCTGTGTGTGCCAAACCCACAGCCCTTTGCAGTCTTGACAGCGTCAAGGTCTAAAAGTACAATGAGAAAACTTAGCATTCTCTTTCCATATATGAATATGATAACTTGAACAGTACTAATAACTAGAGAGTCAGGGAAGGATTTCCACAAGATGTTGTCTTTGGAGACGAGACTTGAAGGTGGTTAGGGAATCTAAGAGGCAGATATGACACAAGGATACATTACAAACATGGGAGATGGTGATGAGAAACATTCTGGACAAAGACAACAAAGTTCTGGGAATAGAAGATGGGACAATTGGGGTAATCATCTTTGGAAAAATCATGTTGCCAAGCTGTGAAGGGCTAAACCGAGAAGCTTTTTTTTTTTATTCTAGAGGGAAAAGAGAGACAGTGAAAGTAACATAAGATACACACACACACACACACACACACACACACACACACACACACACCCCTCAAAATATGCTCCATCCTTTTCTAAACAGCTTGGTTTCGGGTTTTCCCAGTCACTGAAGGCTTGGCCTTTATAAAGTTGATGCTAGCAGACTCCCTCTTCCCTTCTCACTCTTCTCTTTGTTTCCAATAGTGGGCCAGAAAAAAAATGATCCAGTTGGCTATTGATCGAGAATATGAAACAAGCTCTACTGGAGAAGACAGTGCCCCTGAGTGCCAGAGGACCTGCCTCCACAATCCCCAAGTTCATAACAATATCAACGGCAATATTTACATTGCTCAGAATGGGTCGGTGGTCAGGACCCGCCGGGCTTGCCTCACCAATCATTTGAAAGTCCCTTCCCCTGTCAAGATGGGGAAGCATTTTAAGAAGCTTGACAAGTTAGCAGTGACACATGAGGAGAGTGTCCCACTGAACACATTATCCAAGGGGGCATTTTCCAGTGAGAAACTGAACACTCGGCCACCTCTTGTTTCCTTTGCCCCAGGCCCAATGGGGGCAGACAGTTCTACAGGAAAACTTGGGGGTGGCAGGATCAAAAGCACAGCAGAACAGGAGACCAGGATTGACAGTCAAGACATGAAGGGGGTCTTGGAATTCCCAAGTGACCACACACAGTCAGATGATGAGGAGCTCTGGATGGGTCCTTGGAACAACCTCCACATACCAATGACAAAACTGTGACCAATTTTTAGATTTTATTTTCATTTTTACTTGAGTTTGTAATAAACAAGGCTTTTTATTGTCACCAAGAAAACAACATATTGGGATATGTACTGTGCACAGGAGTTGTAACTTTGGACAAGCTGCTTTAAATAAGGAGAAAGGATTTGCACTTGGATTTGTATCAATTAATTGTTCTTCCCAGCAATTATTTTTGAAAGGCACTTGATTCACTAAAAAACAAAGAAGAAACACATCATTAAACATTTAGCAATTTTGCTTGATATTGACTTATTGTTTTAATAAACAGCAAATAACATACTAAAGGATCCCCCACATTTTCTTGACTTTCCATGAAATATGCTACGTCTCTAACACCTTGCTGCATTTTTAGCATAGGCGCCACCCAACAGAGAAGGGGAAATTTATACTGGAAGATTTATATTGGTAACCAGTTTATATCGCTGACGTCTAGAAAGCCTTGAATTTTTTATGAAAGTTGAACTTGTCGATTTTATGATTGTGATAACAGGGAATCTTCTTGTAATCGATTCTGAATGTTGATTGAGAAATGCCTCTATTTTCTTCTTCCCTTTTCAGTTGCCTCCAGCATTGCCCTCCCCCCCTTACTCCCTAAGCATTCTGCTGGATAGCACACTCTGCTTAGCATTGCCACCTACGTTTTACCAAGATGCGCCCCATTTTTTTTCTGTTCCTCCTAAACAAGGTAATGGGTGATTTAGAATGGAACAACAAAAATAAGAAATCAAGATCAAGTATAACCTAAATCTTCAGTCTTCCAGCAGGCTTACTAGTAGGTGAAGGGTCAAATTGGCAACAACAATCCTAAATTCACAATTTCGAAATTAATACATGGTGTGGACAAATAAGTCACAGAGCTCTGAATAAATCATGAACAAACACAACAAAATCACCAAACACAAATGATCCAGAAATACAGTAACTTGGGAGGACCATGTTCAGTTTCTGCTTGCACCCCATCTCCCTGCCTTTCACCTGTTTATGTCCAGCCCATTTCAGTCCAGTTACACAACTGAAGTAAAGAACCAGAAAAGTTGTATCCATAGCAAAGAACATCTTCTTTGTTCAGATTCTTTCCACATTAAACTGAGCACATAATTGGAAACAAAAAATAATCTCTCATTATGGAAACATAGCTTGATTTTTTATTCTACATTTATCTGTTCTGTAATAAAAATGAAGTTTTTGCTGTAATGAAAGAGAAATCTGGAAACTGCTGAATGTTGTTTCATTTGACTGATTATAATTCTTTTTGTGAAGGTCTATAGGTAACCATTACATCCCTCCACTCCCAATTTTACCCAGTACTGAGAAAGTGCTACCAGATTGAAATGGCTGTTTTTAACAAAACAATTTTAATGATATTCATTGCTAGTCCATCAATGTAAAAAGGTAAACACAAATTCATTGGAAAGTTACAAAGCTGTTGTGTCTATATAGATAAACCAATTCAAACCAGGGTCTGTGATGGAGTAGAGAAGTGGTCCCCATCTTCATAACAATAAGAAAGTTTTCAGTGGAAAAGTCAGAGAACACTGTCCTACATACTAAAATGGTTGACATCCCACCTACATCCCCAACTCCTAATCAGTCTTGTTATGGTTGTTGTCCTTTGTTCTCAAAGAGGACCAAAATGACATCATATGTTGGAGTCAAGTTACAGTTTGTCCAACTGTATCTGATCAGGCTAATACAAGTTCAGAATGCTCTACCACAAGTCAGGCACAAAAAGTCCATATGAACATTTGGGGTAGAAACTCCATTCCAGAGTGTTGTAGAACCCAGGAAAACAGGCTAATTCACCTTTGTCAATTACTGTCATAGTTAACTTGTAAAGTTCTCAGACCATGGCTCTTTGAATGGACTATCTCTCTCAGCCTATCTCCAGAAGTATCCAATAAAATAATGAGACAAGGGAACAGGGTAAATGAGGAGAAGTTCACAATCATCTGATTGCCAATTTTGCAGGATCCTGGTTTTGGTAAATTGTAAGAAAATAAACTGGAGTTAGCCAATTCCACACCAAGGGTAATACTGATTGTCACTTCTACTTAACAAAATAAAGTGTGTCATTAGAGCATCATATGACAAAAAAATTTAAAAAGATGAACTGATCACTTATAGAGAATGAATGCTGACTAATGGAAAACCAATATGAGCCATTGAAATTTAGGCAATTTCAAACAGTGTCGAGAAGGGTCACCAACATGTTGGGTGGAATCCTTGAATGGATTTATTGGAGCATATAGTTTAGGATTGAAGAGGATAGACAAACATGGATGAGCTCTGATCTGCATTGGTGAAAGGAATTCCCTTATTGATAATATTCAATTCAAACTAGCAAGCATTTTTAAGGATCTCCAATGTAATGGGCATTGGTGATACAAAGGCAAAAATGCAAACAGTACTTGCCCTCAAGGACCTTACATTCACTCTACTTAAGAATTCCACAATCCAGGAAAGTATCAAAGTAGCATTGAACAGGTAATGATGGCAAATAAAATAATTTCCATGTCTCCTCTAGCATTCAAACCATTTGGGTGCTTCTACATAAATATATGAATATGAGAATCACATTTTTAAAATTGTTTTTCAACCAAAGTCAGGGTACTTAAAGAGCAAAGCCTCATCAAAACTATATTTTCTTTTCTGAAAAATTGAGCTTAGATTGGAAAAAATCAAAATGGATATAAAGGCACTACATGAGCAAAAGAAACATTTTACCCCCAAACATTCTAGGAAGAAAAGAGACATGTTGCATGGTCTACAAGAACCTGAAGAATTATCTACAGGTTTCAAAAAGAGGAGATTTGGAAGAAAAGAGGAGAGTTGTTTTGAATTTCATGGACAGCATTTTTTTTTCTTTGGACCACCATGACTAGCATAACTAAGTTATTTATCCTTTCAATTCAATTCTGGAAGCATTTCTTAACTGCCTGTTATGAGTCAGGCACCATACTGAGCACTGAGGAGTAAGAAAGAACATCTTAAATGAAATGGTTTATTCCCACTGCTTCTGCCCATTATTGTTTATGAGATTGTCTATGTTTAAGTCAAAAGGAAAGGGAAAAAACAAACGATGAAGACAGACTAGTGCAAGAAATCTTTTCATTCCCAAGTTCCTGATTTCCTCCCCTTTAACTCCATGAATGTTGTTTATCTTTCTTGGTCTGCCCTATTGTGTGCACTTTACTCTCCTTATTAAAGAAGGCACATAGTGATCCTACTGCGTTTGCTCTCAGGATAGACATACATTGGTGCCTGCAGTTTAACCCAGCAGTTAAATCTGGGCCATAATTTAAACACATTGCTTTTTATTCACCATTGACCAGTGACTTCAGTTCACGAAACATTTTTGATGAGATGGAATTTTCTTTATTTCTGTTTTCCACTGAATCTATGAGTTTTTCTGATCTTTTACAACACTTTCTAGTTAATTTATCTGAATCTTTATGATAGCAAATCCTCATTTTACAGATTGCTCTTTTTCATTCTTATCTACTTGAAAATAATGGTAAGTTACCACCCTGTACCAGAAAATAGGACCGTTGTCTGGGGTTGGGGGAAATATCCAAATGTTCAACACTTTTCCAATTCCTTTATCTAAACGCCTATTTGTCCTTAACTATTATGTTACTGTATGAAGAATGAGAATTAGAAAAATTTTAAATGCACTGTTATTAATGATACAATGTAATTTCAACAATAAATTTACATTAATTTGAAAATAACTTTTCAGACTCACTCAAATGAAGATATACGTCTATATCTCAACTATTTTCTTCCTCTTAGGGCCAAGGCTTATAACTACAAATTCTAATACTATTAGGAAAGAAATTCATTGTGAAGTAGGTGGGTGTGGGCTTATGACAATAGCTCATATTTATAAAGCACTTAAAATTAATATTTTTAGCAACATTGGGGAGGGAAATAGGGGAAAGGGTAGGTAGAAGAAGGGATAGGACCATTCTTCAGGGCAGATGAAATTATGCAAATAGTCTGTAGAGAAAAGAAAAAAAAATTACTCAATTTTGTTTTGGTACCTGGTTTCTTTGTCAGGGAGAATGATCTTTGAGCTTGAAGTGATAAAATGTAATTGGCTAATAGAAAGCTGAAACCCCAAAGAAAGAAATACTTAGTTGCCCTCAATGAATTTAGGTCCACAGATATGAATAAGCTGTTTCCCAGGACAGTGAAAGAATTGAAAGTTGTAAATGATGATACACTGTCATTGATCTTTGAAAGAACATGGATCACAGGAGAGAGAGACAAGAGAAGATCAAATGACCCAATTTTTAAAAAATGAAAGAAAGCAGAGTCTACAAATTATAGGCTGAGAAGCTTGACTGCAATTCTTGGTGAAAATGTGGGAAATATTATCAAAATTAACATTATAATAGGAAGTGGTGATCACTAGGAGCCAGCATGATTTCATCAAGAACAGATCATGCCAGAAAAACCCGATTTATTTTTTTAATCAGGTTACTAGATTCAATTGAGGAAATGTTGTAGATGCATTTTAACTTAGATTTCAGCAAACTATTTAACAATCTCTTCAGTTACTCTGGTTAAAAATATGAAAACACAGGATATAGACAACCTTGCTAGGTGAATTTACTGGTTAAAAAAAACAGATATAAAGTAGTCATTCATTGTTCAATGTTTTGTTTAAAGGAGATCTCTAGTATAGTGCCCCAGGAATTTCTATATAGTTTTTTTTTGTTCTTTAACAATTGTCTGTTTAACATTTTTTTTCTTAACACTTTCTTCTTAAACATTTAACATTTTCTGTTTAACATTTTTTTCAGTGACTATTATGAAGGCAGAGATGTTGTGACTGTCATATTTAAGCCAAAAAAACTTGAAGGGATAATTAACACTCTTATAGGTAAAGTCAATATCCAAAGTCTTTTTTAATATGCTAAAATAATGGACAAAATTTAGCAGGATCATTTAATAGAGAAAAATGCGAAGTCTTACACCTGAGTTCCAAAAATCCACTTCTTGGGTCCAAAATGTACTGACCTAGCTACACAAAAGTTCATGTGAAAAGAATCAGGAGTTTTGGAATAGACTAAAAGTCTAAAAATTTAAATCTATTAATCCTTTGCTGTCAGATATGCTCCTCACAAAAACAGTAGGAGAAACCACCAGGGAGTGCCCTGGAGCTGATAGCCGTTGGGAGAAAAGGGGTCAATTTTGACCCAACATAATCCAAAGAGGAAAGCCACCTGAAAAAATCAGCAGGCCTATTGGAACACCAGAGGAAGGAAGACAAACCACACTGCCCATTGGCCCAGAATCTTGAGAATATGATTCTCCAAGGTTCAGCTCTTTGAGGAAAGACACAACTGGCTCCTTCAGTCAAATCTTAGTTGACTTTATTAGAAGATAGACTATATGGACTAATATAAATACATATATAATATATGTATGTATAGTTATATGTAATTATTATATTATATAAAATTGTCATATATTACTATATATTATATGTTAAGTATACACACATACATATGTGTGTATGCATGTATACATGTATGCATGTACATATAAAATATATATCATATAATAGATATTTATATATGAATATATATCATAAGAGGTTAATTATATGCTCTCTTCTATAAAATGAGGAAATAATACCACCTAATTCAAAGGATCAATTTGGGGTTCAATTGAATCAGCACACGTAAAGAACTCTGCAAACCTTAAAGTTATGTATAAATGCTAATAATTACTATTATTATTTATGATACCTGCAAATTTATGTCACCATAAAAATGATGAAATGAAGCATTGATATTTAACTCCACTAAACAATTAGTCTCCACTAAAGTTCTTACTTAGTAATCCCATGTTGTCAGAATGTATAGATACTTACGGCCAAAAACAAAAGGAAGGAAGGCAAAAAGAGGTATTATTGAATGAAGGGAACAAATTTCACCTATGAAACATGCTGCCTACGGAGACAGACAACCTTGGAGTCCCCTTAGAGTTGAAGCGACCCTCTGAGTTTAGTTGTCCTCTCTTGGCAATCATCAGTGGTAAGTAATCAGGCCAATTACAAGCTAATATTGGAATTGTCTGCTTCGAGAACTCTATCCCTGAAAGCACACCTCCCTAGATTATTGGGTGCCTGAGAAATCTGGAGAAATGGTTCCCATGACAGGAAAAGGGAGAACTGAAGGAGGTCTGATTTAGTGGGGGTTAATGAGTTTTCTTTTGAACACATTTAGTTGGAGGGCTCTGTCCATCAGGTGATTAGTGTTGCAAAAGATGCTCTGGAGGGAATGTGAATGATGTGTGTACAGATCCCAAAGTCATCTGCATAGAAACAAAAACCAGACCCATCAGAACTGTCGGAAGCCCGAGTGTAAAGGAGTACTAAGTTGAGGGCCATGCACGCTTAATAAATGTTTATTGACTTGGTTGACTGATTTACAAAAACCTTGAGGAACATCCTTGTTTATGGAGCGGGATATGGCAAATGAGATGGTGAAAGGTTCTTAAAAAGACAACCTAGAAAGCTAGAAGGAAAACCACAAAAGCCAAGGGAGAAGAAATCAGTTAACCAACAAGCATCAATAGATCACCTACTCCATAAATGCCAAGCTAGAATATCAGAATCACAGAGTTGGTCTGGAAGGCAGCTCAATAGCCATCTCTTCCAGCCCATACATAAATAAGAACATACTATACAATATACTTGACAAGTTTTCACTAAGATTTTATTTGAAGGTTTCCAAGAAAGAGAACCCATCCCAACAATGTAGTATATTCTATATTTGAATAGTAGCACTATTAAAAAAAGGTTTTGTCCTGACACAAATATGAAATTTCCCTTTAGAGTATCAATCCAATACTCAACAGGTCCTGTGTTAATTTCTAAAGATAAAAAGAAAAGCAAAACAGCCTGTGTCCTCAAAGATCTTACATTCTAATGGAGTGGGGACAAGAAAGAAATAATTAGGTATATACCATATACAGATACAGAGTGGATGGGAAATGGACTTAGAGGAAAAGCACAAAAAGCTTGGGGGGACAGGATGAGGCCTCTTAGTAATATAAATAACTAGTATTTATATTATATTTAGGGACTATAAAGCCCTTTACAATCATTATCTCATTTTATCCTCACAACCCTGGAAGGTAGGTGCTACTATTACCCCCATTTTATAGCCATGGAAAGGGAAGCAATAAAAGTCTAAGTGATTTGCTTAGGGTTCCATAACTAGTGTTTGAGTCACGATTTTAATTTAGGTCTTCCTGACTCTAGCTCCAGCATTTTATCCACTAGTTCACCTAGTCTAGTCTGCTTTCACAGGAGGTAACATGGGAGCTGTCATGAAGGAAGTCAAGGAATATAAAAGGTGGAAGTGAGTAAATAGTTTATTCCAGGTATTGTGAGACAAGTACTGTAAAGGCACCAAGATGGAAGGTGGCATGGGATGGGCATTGAATAACAAGGAGGCTAGTGTCATTAGGTCAGAGAGTACATACAAAGGAGCAAAGTGTAAAAAAACTGGAGAAATTGAAAGAAGGTGGGTTGTAAGTATCTTTAAATGTCAGTCAAAAAGCTTCATATGTGATCCTAGAAATAACAGAGAACTGTTAGAGTTCATTAAGTACAGAGTGACATGGTCAGTCATCTAACCATTCCTTCTAATTCTATTCTTTGCAACAAAACAGAAAAAGTAACCTGATTTATCTTTCACATTGAGTTGCTTAAGTATTTGAAGACTGTTAGCATGCATGTCCCCTCCTGTTCCTTTTCTTCTACAGGCCAAACATTCCCTAGTTCTACCAAATGGTCCTCATGTGGGTTGAACTCAAAGCCTTTTCTCATATTGATTGCTCCCTTCTAGATGTTTATCAACATTCTTGCCAAAAGATAGCAACCAAAACTATTGGAGCAATCCAGAAGTTGACTCCTCAGTAGTGGGGCCCCCAGGATGAGGTAACAATCAAAAGTAGGATGAGGACTAAAAAGAGGGCATTAGATTCAGTAGTTAAGAGATCATGGATATAGGAAAGGGTTGGATTCAGAGAAGCCTATGAAGATTTAGATCAACCAATGCAGAGTGATGTGAGCAGAAGCAGAACAGCAATATATCCAATGACTACAATCATCTAAAGCAGTGGTTCTCAACCCTCCTAATGCCATGACCCTTTAATACAATTCCTCAGGTTGTGGTGAACCCCAACCATAAAATTATTTTTGTTGTTACTTCATAATTGTAATTTTGCTACCGTTATGAATCGTAATGTAAATATCTGATATGCAGGGTGTATTTTCACTGTTACAAATTGAACATAACCCACAGGTTGAGAACTGCTGATCTAAAGGAAGACAACTTTGAAAAGAAATAAAAACTATGATCCTTGACCACTCACAACTACAGAAGACTTAAAATGAATCCTGCTTGCCTCTTCTTGACCAAGAGGTGATTGATGGACTGGCAATAGAGAATATGATGGATATTATAGATACAGTCCATGTGTGGATTTCATTTTTTTTACTTATTTGATAAAAGGGAAAACCTTTATCTTGAAGGGAACACCAGATAAGGCATGATAGTGATGCCAAGAAAAAAGATTCAATGAAACATAAAAAAAAACAGAGATGATAGCAGAAGAAAGGGGAGAAGTGGACATAGGCAAGCATAAGGTGTAGATTTGGAAGAGTATGTCTTCATGTTTTTGGTCTGCTACTCACTAGATGACAATGAAAACATTGAAAATTAATTTAAAATGAAATGAATTGAAAAGGAAGACATTGAAAACAATGTCTTCTAGGGAAAATGCCAGATCAATCAACTCTTGTCAGTTAGTATTATATTAATGATTCCTGCGGGTTGAACTTGATGGTCATTAAGGTTTTTTCCAATTCTCCAATTCTGTGATTCTATCACCAATGGTCTTACATTTAGGGCTGCGTTCAAAACCATACCCTGCTAAGTCATTTTCAATGGTTATATCAGAAGGAGAGAGCACCATGATTCTAGTCCTGGCTCCATCTTCAAATAACTATGTTGACCTTAGCCAAGTCATTTTATCATTCTGACTCAGTTTCTCCATCCTTAATGTGGAGATGCTAGTGTTGACCTCAGAGGATCTAAGTTCAAAGATCAGGGAGAAACACCATGGCAAAGAAGGGGCATGATATAAAGGCAAGAAAGAATTCCATTAAAGTAGGGGCTCTTAACCCTTTTTTCTCATTAAAACATCCCTTTGTCAATCCAATGAAGTTTACAAAGTCTTTTTCAGAATAATATTTTTAATTGCACAAAATTAAATAGAATTATAAAGGAAACCAATTATATTGGAATACAGTTACCAAAATATTTTTGAAAACAAGTTCATGGACCACAGGTTTTAAACTCCTGCATTAAAAACATAGAAAAGATAAGGGAGGGGAAGCTAATAGCTTCTCACAGCAGGGAGAGGTTCTGATAACTGCTCTGCACAGCGGGCCAGCTGTATGGAGAGTGCCAGCATCATTGGTTTGATCTGGATAGAAGACTCCTTAAGCTAGGCTAAAGCAGAACTTTTGTTTGTTTTACTTGGTTTGGTTTGGCAAAATTGAGTTGTAAGAGCACCAGCTCAGTAAATGGATCTTTCACAATAGATATCACCTGATGATTCCGCACATGTGAATGTTATTCAGTGAATAAGGGACAAATAAGACGGTTTTGGTGACTCAGTTCAGGTAGAGATCACTACATGTCAGAAATTCAGGCAGATTTTTTATTAAACCTATTAATAAATTCTTCAGCAGATCTCCTGTCAGCTATAGGGGGTACCTACCCTAAGGATACTATAGGACCCAATAGATACCCAAGCACTTTGAAAACACCCTTGCAATCTCTAGTGTCTCCCTTACCTTATACCATAAAGAGTTTCCTCTAAAATTCAGATTAAGCACCCGCTTCTCTAGGAAAGCTAGCCTAATACAGCCCTCTGATACCTCTACTTTCTTTGTTTATATTTTTTGTTCACTTTTCTGCATTAATATTGTTTCCCACAACCAAGAGAGTAAGTTTATTGAAGGCAGGAGCGAATTTGTTTTTATCTTTAGGTCTTCAGTGCTACTATACTACCTGGTACATAATGGGTTTGTTAAATATTGTTGAAGTCCAAGGAATTGTTAAATTGTAAATTCTGTTAATTTTATTTTTAATACTCTTTTATTAAAATTTTGAGCTCCACATTTTCTGCCTACCTACCACCCCTCCCTCACTCATTGGGAAGGCACGTGATTATCTCTGTTTACAATGACAGCTGTCATATTCACTACCCACAGTGATTTCATCAGGACAAGTTTCTCTGCCCCACAGTTCTTAGTTTAGATACATCTAACTCTTACTGCAGGGGTTCAACACATACTTTAAAGTGCCAGATGATGTGACCCAGTCTGCAAAGTAGAATTAGAGACTTATTCCCCAAATTGTTTGTTGTCTGATTTTCCATCACCCATTCCCATGCCTCTTCTAAAAGACCAAAAGAGGACTTCTTACTTTTCAAAAATGACTATTCCATCCAATGGCTGTTGTTATCACTTCTCCTTTGAATTCACACTTATTTAGCTCTTTGTTTAAGATTAGGCAAGGGATTTAAATCATTTGGCCATCACAACAATTCTCCATCAAGGCACTAAAAGTATTATCCCCATTTTACAGATGAGGTTAAGAGAATTTAAAAGACATTCCTCATGTTGCATAGCTAGGAAGCGTCTGTGACACAATTTGTTCCCCGTTCCACCATACCCCAAGCCCAGTACCTCAAATTCTCTACTATTAGCCATAAAGTCTCCAATCATTTTGAGGAAGGACTGAATGCTCTTCATTTACACTGTATCACTGTTCTCAGTGTAAGATATTTAAGAGAATACAAACAAAAAACACTAATCACTGCTGACTACCTCCAGGTTCAAATATAAACAATTGTTCAGCATTTAAAACTTTCCAACCTGCACTCTTTCTACCTTTGCAGGCTTCTGATACTTTCCACCTCTTCACAGCCTCCAGCTATGACTGCTGACTGTTCCTTATGAAGGACATTCCATGTTCTGCCTCTATGCATTTACACTGGCAGTCTCTATGCCCAAAATGTTCTCTCTCCCTCTCCTTACTCCCTCTCTCTATCTCTGTCTCTTTTCTCTCTCCCCCCCACCCCCCACCTCTCCCTCTTAGAATTCTTGCCCTAAAATCTTTAGAGCAGCTCTCTTTGTGGCGATAAAGAACTGGAAATTGCAGGGATGTCCATCAATTGAGTAATGGCTGAACAAATTGTAGTATATGATCATGATGAAATACTACTGTGCTCTAAAAAATTATGAGTTCAATGATCTTAGAAAAGGCATGGATAGACTTACATGAAATAATGAAGAGTAGAATGAGAAGAACCAAGAAAGTGTTGTATACAGTAACAACGATATTATTTTAAAGAAAACTTTGAACAACTAAGTCATTCTATTATAAATACCCAAATGAACTGCAAAGATCCTATAAAGGAAGATGCTACTTGAATCCAGAAAAAAGAACTGACACATATGTATGTGTATATGCATATATGTATATGTGTACGTATATGTACATATACACACACAAATCTGCATCTCATCACATCCATCTCAAAGTCTGGGGTGGGGGAAAGGGAAAAAATAAAGTCACATGATGACTTTATTGGATATTTGAAAGGTGTAACAAGTTGTACATAATGGGTCTGCAATTTTAGATACTGTCCTCTGTTTTTCAATTCCACTTTGTTATGGAAATGCTTGCTTTATTTCTTAAGTTCAGAATAAAATAAATAAATTTTTTAAAAAAAGAAGAATTTTGAGCAATTAGGTCATTCTGACCAAATTATATATACGAAATATATACCAAAAAATATATACCAAAAACAAAACAAAACAAAACAAACAACCTATGAAAGAAGATATTATTTTCATCTAGAGATAGAACTGATAATTACAAGTATGTATAGAATGATTTTACACATCAATACATATTTGTGTCTAATGGTAGCCATCCCTAGGGTGGGACTGGAGAGAAGAAAAAATATACATAACTTTATTACATGTTTAATAGGAATGGCAAGTTATATATCATAGATGTGCAGTTTCATGTGCAATTATATTTATTATACTACATTATAGAAATGCTTATTTTATTCCATAAATTACAAATTAAATAAATATTTAAAAAAAGAATTCCTGGTTTCCTTGAGGACTCAACTCGAAGAGCACCTTCTGTAGAAAGTCATTTCCAGGGCCCCAGGCTATTAGCAGCTTCCCATCTATGCTTATCTTCCATCTACAATTCTCTATATGTATTCTGAATATTCATAGTTGCTTATATGTTTTCCCTATCCTTAGAATGAGAGCTTCTTGAGGGCAGGGACTGGTTTTGCCTTTCTTTGTGTCCCCAGCATTTACAAGGTACTTGAGACAAAGTGAGTGCTTCATTAATTGTCTTCACTGATTCTAGGATGAGGAGGTATACACACTTTGACCACAGTTTTCATGGGTGGGCGGTACGTGCATGAATGAAATCACCGACCCTCTGAGGCACTGAAGAAAGTACTTCTTAGCTCAAATTTACTTTTAAATCAGCCTAATTCCTCAGCAAGGTGGGCTTATGAGCACTAGATAATTTCTCTCAATTTGAAATTGCAATGTTAGCTGAATATGGCATGCACATACATAACTACATCCTCATGGGATGTTGGGGCATCTGTTCTTAAAGTACAAACATTGATTCAAAAGAGAAAAAATACTCAGAGAAACTCGACCTTATAATGACTAATTAGAGGGTTAAGGTATAAGGAGTATGGTCTGACTTTAATTTCTTGGTTAATTAAGCTCAATTATGTCTAATACATTATCATTACATACACTCATATTTCAATTAGGATAGACATCATAAATGTCTGAGTCAATGAAAAGATAATTACTTCTCCAAACCTCTTTGATCCATCCTTTTAAAATTCACCAGCTGAGCTTAAGACTGAAGGGGCAAACCAGGTGAGTCCCTAACCTGCTGGTATGTATCTCTCACCCTTGGCAAAAGGAAATTTTTTCAGAGCTCTCCAAATTCTCTTAACCCTTCAGTTACTATGTCTTTCTTGCCTTTCATGTATAAGGGTGAGTGTCCATTGATTACCCCATCCTCCTTAAAGGAATTCGTTTTGTTAGGTAAGACCATTTATTGACTGAGCCCACAAATTAGAACTAGGTTTAAATAAGGCCCCAGTACGAAATCAAAGATAATTCAATCAGGTGCAACAGGAAGTCTGTCCTGATTGGGTGATTAACTTGGCCAGTCTGTGAAGAACTCACATAAAAGGAGGAGTTATAGAGGACAGGAAAGAGGTCTTAAAGTCTGTCAGTGGATGGAGTGGAGACATCTAGAGCACAGTCAGAAAGAACAGGGAGTACAGGTGCAACCAGAAAGAGAAGAAAGGACTGAACTTTGAGAGAAAGGAGAGAAATTAAAAGTCAAGTGACCTGAAGTCCAAGAAGATTCAGACAGAGGCTGCCAGTGCTCCCCTTCTCCACCAAGACTATGATAAATTTTTAAAAATATTGACTTTTTCCAGTTTCCTTCTCAGTGCCTATTGATCAGCAGGCAGTATAACATACACTGCTATTCCTTTACTCAAGTGTTTCATGCAACCTGCATTTTGCCTCAATCACAAAGAAGTCAGGGAAAAAAGGTGGGGGGAGGGGGGGGATAAAATGTAAAAATAAAATGTAAATTAAGGCATAGGATCAAATCTTTGCCCAAATCAGTATCTAACCAGGGATCCATGAATTTGTGTGTGTGTGTGTGTGTGTGTGTGTGTTTCTAAATATCTTGATAACTGTAGTTCAATGTAATGGTTTCTTTTGTAATCCTACATATTTCACTTTGCACATTTAAAAAGATTATTCCATGAAGTGGTACATAAAGTTTATCAGACTGCCAAAGAATCTAATGCATACACACACACACTATTAAGAACTCCCGGCTTAAATATTAAGAATTTTCCTAACTGGAGAGTGTGTGATTACACTCCTGACTTTTTTTTTTAATATAAAATCCCCAATACAACTGAGATAGGCACTACATGGACCTGAAGAGCCATTATGTTGCCCTTAGGTTAAAAATGAGCT
This sequence comes from Pseudochirops corinnae, assembly GCA_028646515.1. NCBI lineage: Eukaryota > Metazoa > Chordata > Mammalia > Diprotodontia > Pseudocheiridae > Pseudochirops > Pseudochirops corinnae. The sequence continues at coordinate 196,420,600 of CM053589.1, forward strand.
AATTATTAAAATGGGGTAATAATTGTTATAATGCAAGAATTCATCTTTAGGCTGAAACTAATGCCCTCAGCCAATGGAGTGCACAGGAATAGGGTAGAGGAAACTGTTATTGTTAAAAGACTGAAGAAGACAACAACGACAGAATGTTTCAGGAATGAGGAGTAGGCCTGGGAGTCAGAAAGATCCACCATTAGGTCCTGATTCAGATGTACCTTCTGATGGTGCAAACCTCATAGTGCCCCCAGCAACTTTCTAAAATTGTAAGATTTTAATTGCAAAATTGCAAAATTCATAGATGCTTACCATTTCCATTGGTGAAAGGAATGGTCACTTTCAGAGTTCCCCACATCAATCAAAGTATAGGCATCATCCCCCCAAAAAAATGTTCTATAAAATTGAATGTATATATTTCAATTCATTTCACCAAAGAGGTATGCACTGCTTGCAGACTGTCTTTTGTCTCTTTAGCAGAGTGCCTAGCACATAGTAAGGGCTTAAATAATGTTCATTAATTAGTTGATTGAAATTAAGTCAATCTGCTACCAATAGTGATCTTTCTGTCTGCATTAATGGTTACCTCTATTCAAGTTTGACATTATAGGCATACAAACTCTAATGAAAATTCTTCAATGCTTATTTTTGCCTCACTAAGGTGAGCTGTCCAGGGTGCTCTCTAGGACACTATAATTTCAGGCATGCTGACATCGCTTACATTCTTTCAAGTAGTTTACAAATGATGTGTTTATATACACACTCAATTGGGTATCATACCCTACAGGAAAGTAGGAGGGAAGGGGACAAGAGAGGGATGATAGAAGGGAGGGCAGATTGGGGAGGGGCTGGTCAGAAGCAAACACTTTTGAAAAAGTACAGGGTCAAAGGAGAAAACAGAATAAATGGAGAGCAGGATAGGGTGGTGGGAAATATAGTTAGTCCTTCACAATATGACTGTTATGGAAATGTTATGCATAACTACACATGTATAACCTATGTTGAATTACTTGCTTTCTCAGTAGGGGTGGGTGAGGAGCAAAGAAAGGAGAGAATTTGGAACTCAAAGTTTTAAAAACAAATGTTAAAAAATTGTTTTCACATGCAACCGGGAAATAAGATATACAGGCAATGGGGTATAGAAAGTAAGGGGGAAGGGACTAAGGCAGGGGCTGGGGGATAGGGGAGATGTGAGAGGGAAGAGTGGGGGAAGGCATATTCAGTATGCTTTCCGTCTTGGGGTGGAGGGTAAGGGAGAGAAGGGGAGAAAATTTGGAACTCAACTTTTATGGAAATGAATATTGAAAACTAAAAACAAGTAAATAAATTCTAAATTAAAAAAAAATAATGTGTTTAGTAGGTAGGGAGAAAAAGTAGTTCAAGTAGGAACCTTCCAACAACCCCCTAAAATGAGATGCCCTGCCCAGATGGTAGCCTGTCATCTTCCTAGTTCTGGTCTTGGGGGTCAGTGACCTGGGGTCACTATCTTCCACTACGGGATACTCTCCTCTGGTCTCTCCCCCTAAGAACCTTTGAGTTCCACGTTTTCCCTCCCTCTCCCACCAACATTTAACAACAACCTTTGCCTTAAAATGAATAAGGGTAAATGTTGTGCTCTATGAGGCAGACTGGAATACCTTCCCCTCTTCCTTCTGCGTCTTAGCCTCCTGAACTTCCTTCAGTCTCAGGTACCAGCTCCCATGGGAGGTCTTTTCTGATCTCTCCCCACCCCTCCTCCCTTTGAATTTGCTTGTGCATATGCACACTTACTCATATGTGGGCTTCAATTGGATTACTGGTTTAGAACCAAAAGACATTAAAGGCCATCTTACAAAGCCCCTCTTTTAACAAGAGAAGAAGCTGTGACCTAGCAAGGTTGAATGACTTCCCTTAGGTGAAACCACTATCAAATAGTGATTGATACCAATTTACTAGAACACTCAGTTTACTATCATGGTCAACATTTCCTGATGTCTAGACAGCTGTTCCTCTCTCCAAATTCTATTTGATTTCAGCTGTCTATTTTCCACAGCATCTCTCTGCTTTCTTGCTGAATTTGGCATTTCTTTGGTTGATGTAGTCAATATCTGAGTCAGGGTGATAAGGGCGTCTCTGACTGTATTTTTCTTGTTTCTCAATTTGTTTTTCTAGATCTATAATCATCCTATCAACTTCCTCTTTAGAAGGTACATGTGCTCCATGAAGAAGACTGTTGGATGTTGGGTAGAATTCTTCTCCATGTGTTTCTCTCAGCTTTTCATATGTTTCCATATCAGGTTTGATCTGCTTGGTTCACTGGTGTAACTGAGCAGCTGCGTGGTCTGAAAAGCCAGGATCTGGGTTCTTCCTCTTCTTGCTCTCCCATCTTTCTGCATCTTCAGCACTGATCTCCAGGAGCTCCACTCGTCCATAGTCTTCCCCCTTTGCAGCACATTCCTTCTTCTTTTCTTCCACTTGATGTTCCCATTCCAAAGGAGCCTTCTCAGCCTCCCAGTTTGCAGGCAGCATGAGCCTTTATCTGCCTCCACAACTTCCTGATGATTTCGCTTTCGGGCCTCCTTCCTTTTCAGTGTAGCTCCCGGACCTTCCTCAGTGTCTCCTCTCGCTCCTGGGCAGGTCGTGCCTCGCCCTTCGTCAGGGGTCCCTCCTCTTCTTCCTCCTCCTAGTCCTCCAGGGTCCCTGTGCGGCCTCAGTCTCCACTCCAGACACCATTGCCGCCAATATCCCTCCTCTTCTGCCGACTTCCCAGAAAAACAAGGACGTGGTGTGTCTTTAATATTGATTCTCACATGAAATGTAAGTTTCTTGAGAACAGAAACGGTTTTAATTTCAGCCTTGCTATGTACTTAGACTGCAGAAGATACTTGATAGGTGGCTGTTAGTTGATTGACTAAAAAAAACTAACAGTGACCAACATTCATACGATATTTAAAGTGCTTGGTGTGTGCCAACTCCTTTGATCCTCCCAACAACCTTGGAAGGTGGGTGCTATTATGATCTACATTTACAAACGAGGAAACCTGAGTTACATGACTTTTAAGTCTAAAGCAGGATTTGAACTCAGGTCTTCCTGACTCCAAGTTCAGTGCCTCTAAAATAGAAAAAAAAATAGATTATATTTACAAATCCAATTTAAATCTTTAAATCTAATTTTTGAAATAATGTATTTATTCATCTTGCAACATCAACTCCTTTAGAAAAACAATATTCTACTTTAATTTCTGCTTATTTATGTATTAATTGTAGGTGGCCCTAGGACCTTTTCTCTTTTCTCAGTGTTCCCTAAGGATGTACATGTTGCGGCTTTGGGGAACTTTCCAAATCTCTTTCCCTTCCTCTCCACTGAGGAATTTTACTAATCCTATCTTAAGAGACTCATTACTCTTTAAGAAAGGAAACTGGGGGCAAAATCTGGAGGATTCATGGTCCCCCAAAGGATAGGTGAGTATACCTTGGGTTAGAGATAGCTCTTCAGCTGTCTCACAGAGAAAGCTGTCAAAATTTGTAGTGAGGAATTAGGTGAATCTGGGAAGATTTGTATGAATTAGTGCAAAATAAGAAAGAAGAATTAAGCTGGATTACATCTACAAAGGAGAACAAGATATAGAATGACCACAGTTATTTAAATAAAAGCAACCCTATAATGAATGCAGCTGAGTGCAGATTAAATGCAGTAACTAATCTGGATTCCATATGAATTGCCTCTTTCATGAGGCAATGTAAGGAGGCCAACTATGGTATTAAAATGTAGAAGATTCGGACTCAGAGGCCCTGGGTTCCAATCCTGTTTCTGCAACTTTTTATGAAGGTTTAAGGATGTTACTTCCTCACCCTGGACAAAAAGAGAGAGTTAGATTAGACGGCCTTTAACATTTCTTCCAGTTCTAAAACTATGATTTTATAAATTACCATCTGCATGACCATGGAAAAATCATTTCTTTTTCCATGGGACCCAGTGTCTTTCTCTGTAAATTGAATGGGTTTGACTAGGAATGCCCTGGGGCCCTCACAGCTCCAGCATTGAACCTGGATTGAAGGAAAAAAAACACATATGTCTTTATTTTAACATAACTGGTTTCTTTTGTAAACATATGATCATTTAAAAACACTATTCTAAAAAAGGAGGTCCATAGATTTTATAAGACTGCTCAAGGATTCTATGACATTCCCCCAAGTCAGTCCCCCCAAAAGTTAAGAACCCTGGTCTAGTTCAAGACCCTCATTAAGTAAATGATGAAACAGAGCCAGAGAAAGGTAGTGATTTGCCCAAAGACACTCAGGTACCACTGATGGCCTTTGAAGCCAGATTCTCTGACTCCAGAAGTCAGTGGTTCTTTCCAGCTCAACAGGTGATCTCTGTTCTTTCACTGGGGAACATGACAGCTTACAAGGAGAGGTGGTGGCAGCATTTGGGATGATGTGAAGTTATAAATCTCCTAGATTGCCTTGGTGGAGACTACAAGACAGGGGAAAGAGAAATCTCTCAAAGTGCTGTCCTTGCCCTTCTGTTGTGAGGTTATACATAATTAACCCCAAAGGGTAGAAAACATCTCTAGAGCAACTTAAGCCAACATGCACGTGTTCAATATTTACCATGTGTCAGTCTCTGTGCTTGTTAGTGAGACAAAGAAAGGTCCAAAAAATGGTCTTTGCCCTCAAGGAATTAAAAATCTAAAGGAGCTGGGAAGGGGGGCAACAGGTCAACAACTAAGTCCAAATGAGAGAGGAAGAGAGAGAGAGAGAGAGAGAGAGAGAGAGAGAGAGAGAGAGAGAGAGAGAGAGAGAGAGAGAGAGAGAGAGAGAGAGAGAGAGAGAGAGAGAGAGAGAAAGAGAGAGAGAGAGAGAGATGGAATAAATTGGGGATAAGCACAGAGAGAAGCAATTAAGGAGGCACTTAGAGGCTCAGGGAAGCTTGTTACAGAACAGAGTATCTTAGTTGAGGCAGAGGACGAGGGGGAGGCAGTGCATTCCAGGCTTGGGGGGCATCCAGTGAAAAGGCACAGAGTGCAGAGATGTAGTAAAGAAAGTTATTTTTTCTTAACGTTTTCAATACTGGTTGAAACATTTATTTTTCTTCTTCACTGTATTGAGCATATATCCAGAAACCCCTACCTTTGTTTGTTTTGCTTTGTCTCTGGGATAAACTATGGCACAAAGGTTTGTCTATAATTTCATGCACTGTGAATTAATTCTGGTCAAATAGAAGCATTAATGGGGGCCTCAGGGATCATTGCTTTTGGTCTACATTTATTTAATATCTTTATTAATGATCTGAAAGAGAGAAAAAACTGAGTTTTAATGAAATTTTCTAACATTACTCTTTTGGAAGGTGTTGAGAGTCTCAGAAGGGAGCAAAAAAACTACAAGGAAATAGGAGAAATTAAAATATAAAAACAAATAAACATTTAACACCAGAAACTGTGAGTCAGTCTTGGTAGAAGAAAATGTTATGAAATGAATGCGTAATCACTTCACAGCAATGAAATTTTCTAAAACAGAATCTCAGAGTCCAAGGGACCTCATTCAGTTCAAGCCATAGCAGTCATGAATCCTCTCTGAAACTCATTCCCCAAAGTAGTCATGAGCTTCTGCTTGAAGCCTTCCAATGACAGGGAACTCACCACTTCTCAAAGCAGTTCATCCCATTGTGTGAGAATGCTAATTATGAGGAACATTTTCCTTGATTCAGGTCTAGTCTTGCTACTTATAATATGTGCCCATTGCCCCTGAGTGTGCCCACTGGCACCAAGCAAGTCAAGTCAATGATTCTTCATTAAGTTCTCACTATGTATCAGTCACTGTGCTAAGCACTGGGGATACAAAAGGCAAAAAAAAAAGTCCATGTTTTCAAAGTGTATGTATTCTCAATGGGGAAAGTAACACAGACATAATATAGGCACATTCAAGATACACAAGTGAAGGTAATATGAATGGAAAGGCATTAGCAGCTAAGAGGGTAGGGAAGGAAGCAGGGAAAAGTCTTCTCTAGAAAATTTGCTCCAAGCCTTGAAGAAAGCTTGGGAAGCTAAAAGTGGGAGATATGGAGGAAGGGTGTTCCAGGCCTGGGAAACAACAAGTATCAAGGAAGGGAGATGGGATACAGTATGTGCATGTTCCAGGAGCATGTAGGTTAGCATAGCTGAATTGTGTGCTTCTAATTACAGCTTTTGAAGGTTTACAAGGGGAAAAAATCGTAATGCACTCCCAACATGTGTATTTTATTAATAATGTACATTAATTACTATACTGCTATATACTTTGTGAAACATGCAAAAACTTCTTTTTCTTTTAACGTGAGGTGAAGATTTGATCCAAAATCATTAAGAAGTCATTGGAGTTCCCTGAGTGGAGGACTGACAGGGATTTACGTGCTAGGATGATCATGTTGGCAGCAATGTGGAGGAGGCTGTGTAGATAAGAGGTACTTGAGGAAGGGGGACCAATTAGAAGACTCTTGTGGTAGTTCAGGCAAGTGGTGTTGGCTGTGTAGAAGGAGAGAAGACGTATTAGAGAATGCTGTGCATATAGAAATGGCAGGATTTGGCACGTGATTGGCTATGGGGAGGAGAGAGAGAAGGAGAAATTGGAAAATACTCTCAGGTTGTCACCCCAGGTGACTAGAAGGATATGATTGGAAGTAATAGGGAAGTTCGTAACAGACATGGACTTCGGGGAAAAAGTGAATGTAATGTGATACATTGATACGGATCAAAATCCATCTGTGCTTGCTTACACTGTGCATGTCACTAGCCTAAAATGAAAGGGAGCTGGGGCTTTTATGAATGGGCTCACGTCCCAGTGCTTGTGGCCCATCTCCAAAGAGGCAACTTCCGCAGCTATGAAGAAATCTTAGAGTCAAGTACGAGAATGCTGGAAAATGTTGCCTGCATAGTTGCTAAGGGTACGTGGTGGTTCGTGCATTATAGATTATAGCAGACCTGGGGGGATAGCTACTAGAGGTCAGCAGTGGGAGGGGATCGATTCAGGAATGCTAATTAATAGACCAGGCAACAAGTCGTTGTTGTTTTTTTTAATTTTTTTTAAATTACATGCCAGGTACTGTGCTAAGTGCTAGGGATATAAATGTAAACAAAAGAAAAGACAGTCCCTGCCCTCAAAGAGCTTACATTCTAATGGGGAAGACAACACAAAACAGAGCTAAACAAGGGGGTGGGACTAGGATAGAAGTTATACCCAGGCAGTAGCATGGTGTTGACTGACATCTAGAAAATCACAATTGCAAACAGGACACTTATGAAGACCGGCTACCAGGGGCCCCTCCCCAAAATGGAGGCTCCAGGAGGAACTCATGGATAAAACATGATAATGGGCAAAGGATATAGTTATGTTGGAAACAAAGCTCACAACAGGCTCCCCTGGGGAGGATGGGATGTGAGCCAACCAGATACCTCTTAGGAACAGGTTATGGTAACCTTGAGGTCACGCCATACAACTCTGTTGGTATACAGTTCCCAATTTGGAGCGCAGTGACCCGGGCCACTGAAGTTAAGTGAATTGCCCAGAGTCACGCAGCTCTCACATGTGTCAGAGGTGATCCTTGCCCCCAGGTCTCCCCAACTCCAAGAACAGTTCCCCATTCAGTCTGTCAAAACTCCCAGACTTGTTGTATCAAATAAAGTATTGCACACAAGGCTTGTTGGTTATGACAATTTAGTACCGGTTACTATTATTGTTGTTGTTATTCTTCAATGACATCAAGTGATGTAGCCCTTTTCTGAAGAGCTAGAGAAGGGGGAGCAAGAACCCTCCTTCAAAAACCAAACCATGTACAGAGCCTTCAAATAGCTCTTAATCATTCAACATTTCATGAATATTTATAACAACTGAAGTCTTTATAGAGGAGCGGTAGTGTTCCCCAAGACTCTACTCTTCAGCTTGGGTATTTTAAACTCTCATTTAAAGCAAATTAAAATAACTTTAATTTGCTTTCCTCACCTCTCATCATGGGAGAAAAACAACAAAAACCCTCATATGACCTTCTAAGCCTAGTGATTATTTCAATCATCTAATAAAGAAATCTATTTGTCCAGGAGGTAGGAAAGTACCCAGGGAAATTCTGTTAGAATCGTTACTTAATTCAATTAGTTTGGCAGTCAAAGGGAGGAGATTTTTTTTACATTATGTTTTTTGAGATTTGGTCCTGATGCTGACTTTAATATAGAGCCCTCCTATGAGCGAATCACAAAACTCTCTAAGTTGGAGGGGACTTACCTTCATACTGCTCCTCTCGTCCAGTGAATTCATCAACAAGATTCACTGTCATAGGAGGCAGTATCAAGATGTCAGAGTAAAGTTAAGGAATCACTTGAGCTCTCCCAAATTCCCCTCCAAGCAACTTTAAAATAACCCCTCAAATCAAATTCTGGAGAGGCACATCAGGTTGAAACAACTGTCCTGACAAGAAAGGTTGGTCTCAGGTGGGTGGTGGTCATAAATGCAGTCCAGCACCAATTTCTGAGCACAGGCCAAGCCAGGGTGCCACCAGTAGGTCTTGGAGGCATGTCAACAGAAACAGTTTTGGGAGATCTCAACCAACAGACAGACTACTACTATATAATCAGTAATTATAAGTGTGAATGTGAATGGGCTGAACTTACCCATAAAACAAAAGCACTTAGCAGAAGAGATTAAAAACTAGAATCCTACAATATATTGTTTAAAACACATGCACACAATCAAAACAAAGAGACATACAGAGGACAAATATGGGGTTGCAGCATAATCTATTATTCAAATAATGTTTAAAAAAGGAAGGGCAACGACAAAGCAAAAGAAAACCATAGCTCTAATTAAACAAGATAAGCAGTCAAACTACATTTTGCTAAAAGGTATCTTAGGCAATGAAGTAATATCAATACTAAACATATATGCACCATTTGGTATAGCATTCAAATTCTTTTTTTTTTTTTACTTTTATTTATTTATTTATTT
>CM053589.1:196430042-196457992 GCA_028646515.1 Pseudochirops corinnae
CTACTACTACTACTACTACTACTACTACTACTACTACTGCTACTACTACTGCTACTACTACTACTACTACTACTACTACTACTGCTACTACTACTACTAGCATGAGCTAATGTTTACACAGCATTCACTATGTGCTAAACACTTTACAATCATAATCTCACTTAATCCTCACAACAATCCTCAGAGGTAACAGCTATTATTACCCCCATTTTATAGTTGAGGACCCTGAAGCACAGGCCAAATGACTTGCTGATAGTCACAGAGCTAGTAAGTATCTAAGGCTAGACTTGAACTCAGGTCTTCCTAACTCCAAGTCAGGCATTTTATCCACTGAACCACCAGCTGCCTCTATCGTACTTTGGCCTGCATTTTAAAACAGGTTTCAGCCTTTCAGATATAGTTGCTGGGCCTAGGGCAAGTCATTTCCTTTCTCTGCATTTCAGTTTTCTCATCTCTAAAAGGAGAATTTATTCTGATTGAGATGGTGAGAACTGAATGAGATGATAGATGTAAAATACTTCATATAATTATTTGTCTATCCATCTGTCTGTCTGTCTATTTATAATTATTGTACATGACTAAAGCACTTTAAAAGTAATAGCTAGCAGGTATATAGCACTTTGTAGTTTACAAAGCACTTACCTCATTTCATCCTCCTGAGGCCCCTATGAGGGCGGTGCTGTTATTAGCATTCCTGTCTTACAGACAAGGAAACTGAAGCTGAGAGGTTGAGGTCTCTTGGGTAACCAGGTGTCTGAGGCTGAATCTGAACTCAGGTCTTCCTGATTCCAAGTCCACTGCTCCATCAACTATGCTGCCTAGTGTTAATGAAAAGACTAAGTTTAGAGTTGGGAAGAGGCAGGTGTGAACTCTGCCTCTGGCACTGCCTCCATGTAAAGGGGCAAGTTACTGAATGTCAAGCCTTCATTCCTTCTCACTGAAAGGTGGCCATGATGATACCTGTAGCACACACTTAACAAGTCTGCTATAAAGTCTCAATGTGGCCGGGCTGTCCTGCACTGCTTGGTCTGACTCAGTCTGTGCTTGTGCTGGGGGTGGGAGGAGTGGCAGAACTCCCTTCTTCCTTCACAGAGGCCTGGCTTTCTTTCCAGAAACCCATTTCTTCTCCCTTCTGGAAGGTGGAACGTCCCTGGAAATTCCCTCTCCTTGAGGTACATGGCTTTCCTTTCAAACCCAGAAAGCCACACGCTTGTCGCTGCTCTGCTCACCTCCCCCGGTGACTCGATGTTCTACTAGAGATATTGTCCCAGACAACTTCAACTCTCCTTTCTGTTCAACTTAGGACTCTCAAACATCTTCCTAGATACCAATTACTGTGGAACAAATATTTATTTTCAAAACAATTGTCAAAGTAGAACTTAAGGTATTCAATCAAATCCATTACATTGCATCCATCTTCTGTGGGTGTATTTACTTGCACACTGTCTGCCACACTGGACTGGAAGCTTTTTTATGTCTGGGCATGGATTTTGCCGTCTTTGTGTCCTCAGCAGTGTCTGGCACATAGAGGACATGGAAATGCTTGGTGACTGACTGACAGATTGACACTTCAGCTTCTGTTTCATTCATTGTGAGGAAAATCATTTAGTAAACTTTAAAGCAGGATAAAAATGAGTAAATATTTTATTATGATCTAAACCCTCATTAATATTAATAATATCTCAACCCATTTTCTTTGTTATTTACAACAAACCTTTTGCCATTGCTTAGAAGGAATCATTGGACCTTATAAGAAGCACTGACTCTGGAGTTAGAGGAACTAGGTTTAAATCCTTTCTCCTATGCTTGTTTCCTGTATTACCTTGGGTAAGTCACCTACCTTCTCTGGACCTCAGTTTCCTCATCTGATCACAGATGTCCCTTCTGACTCTATCTATGATTCTATGTAGAGCAATCAGAGTAAGGACATGCTACCCTAGTGGGCATTTCATATTAAAAAAAGAAAGAAAAAACAGAGTGTCCCATAGTTTTCTACATTGGTATATAGGGAAAGTCAAGAGAATATAGGAGTTCTACAGCCAGCTGGGTGAGGTTCTATTTTACAAATTATTGGTTAACTTAGAAGAGAACAGATGGGGCCGGGGGGGGGGGGGGGCGGAGAGGGTATTGGTTAGAGGTTGGCCTGGGTGGACATATCTGTACCATTAGAGAGAAGATTCACAGGACCATGGAGAGTGTTAGAGGGGGGGAAAGTATATTAAGTAAATAATGATTAATAAATTGGAAATTTTTCTACATATGGGTCTTCCTCCCACTTCTGTGATCTTTTTGGGATACAACTCCAGAAGTGATATTACTGGGCCAAAGGGTATGCAATTATTTATAGCCCTTTGGGCGTAGTTCCAGATTGCTCTCCAGAATGGTTGTATCAGTTCACAACTCCACCAACAATGCATTAGTGTTCCAATTTTTCCATATCCTCTCCAGCATTTGTCATTTTCCTGTTTTGTCACCTTAGCCAATATGACTAGTGAGATGTGGCACCTCAGAGTTGTTTTGCATTTCTTGAATCACTAGTAATTTAGAGCATTTTTTCATATGCTTAAAGATATCTTTAATTTCTGCCTCTGAAAATTGCCTGTTCATATCATATCCTTTGACCATTTATCAAAAAATATTTATTACAGCTCTCTTTGTGGTGGCAAAAACTGGAAATTAAGGGGATGCTCATCAATTGGGGAATGGCTAAACATGAATATGTTTATGAATGTAATGGAATACTATTGTGCTATAAGAAATGGGAAGGAGATGGACTTCACAATTACCTGGAGAGGCTTATACAAACTGATGCTAAGTGAGAAGAGCAGAACCAGGAAAAATTTGTACACAATCACAGACATATCATATGTGTGACAACCAACTTTGATAAACTGGACTCTTCTCAGTTTGCACAGCGTTGGCACAGGTATAGAAAAACTCTACAAATCTCAGGATGGAAGGAGATATCTATGTTCAGAGAAAGATCCAGAAAGACCAGAGTTTAAAGGGAGACTGAAGCAATCTACATGCTAGCGTTCTTTTCCACGTTTGGTTTTGTTTCTCCTTTCCCATTGTTCACTCCATTGGTCACAGCCCTTCTATACAACCAGACTAATGTCCAGTGTGAAAGTATTTGCAGATCCTATACCTGATTGCACGCCGCCATGGGGTGGGCGGGGTAGGGAGGGGAGAAAAATTAAACCTCAAGGGAGTGTGGAACTGAATCTTGTAAACTAAAAGTAAATAAACAAGTCAATGAAAACTAAATAAATAAATAATTTGGAAATTTAAGTTCATCCTCCCCAAATTGAAATATACATGGTGACCCCCCCCCCCAAAAAAAAAAACCTTAAGCATCAGACAATGACAATTATTGGTGTGCACTACTTCAGATCTTTTCCTGGGGTCTTCCCAAAACTGGATTCAAAAAAACTACACTACATATAATCCCACCAGGACTGGTTCTTTATTATAGGAAATACTTATTATTATATCCTCAGAAATGGTTTCTCTGTCAGAATGTAAGGATAGACCAATCCATCTTTACTTACATTTCTTAGGTCATTTAAGGGGCCTGAGAATTACCCTTCTCCTACCCTCTAAAATACCTTCTCTATTTGAAATTCTTCTTCACCTCATTCTGCCCAATTACCTACAGTTAACAGGGGGTAATCTCCATCAATCTCACCTTTTGAAAAAGAAAGAAAGAAAATACAGTCTCACCTCACCACAGTTAAGTAGAAACTGACTCTGGGCAAGATTTCAAACTGCTCTGAAACTCAGGCAGGGCTTTGGGGCTTATCTACTAAGTCAGTCCCCCTAACTCAGTCAAAACATTCCAATCCCCACCCCTTCACTTTTATCCTTTCTGCATTATCAGCCATTCATACTGTGGAAATTTCTTTAATAAAATAATTTCCCTCACACATTCCTATGATAGCTGCATTGGGGGAATAGCAGATAGAATGTAGGGAAGAAAGTCTGGGAGAGAAGTCCATGCCAGGTACTGCAGTAAGGACTTCTATTCAGCCAGTAGGTACATAGTATCCATATGAGGGCTCTGGAAAGATGGTCTAGGATATTTCCCATGGAGCTAGGGGTGGGATCTAGCACCTTTCAGTAGGACGTGTGATCTGATACATGTGACCTAGCAGCTCCTGACTGGTTCCTTGGTCCCTGTAAGTGGAGTTTCATCCAAGATAATGGACAACTGAGTCAGGAAGAAACATTTTCTCACTGGTATAAGAGGAACTGGGTGGGGGGATGGCTATCTTTACCCTTTTCATGAGCATTGCTTCTAAGACTTCCAGGAACAGAAGAAGGGGATTTCTGAATCTTCCTCTTAACAGTAACAAATGTAGCACACAGCCTATGCTGTGACAATGAGTGGGTGAGACTCTTGCTCACTGCTTCTGCTTCTGTTTCTTTCTTGAGCAGAGAGGTCTGCAGACAGCTGCCAGCAGCCATCCTGACACGAATGCTTCCAAGCTTCACAGTGACTACCTCATAAGTCTGAGAATTCCTGGGTCTCTGAGTTAATGCCAGCTGTCCAGAGGGCAGAGATTACTGCAACTACAGTGGGTAACCAGATAACCACTGACAGTATCGGCTTAATTCTGAAAGAACTAAAGGCCCTGCCTCGCTGGCAAGAGCTGTGGATTTGGGAGCAGCTCACACAACGAAAGGTAAAAAGAGAGTTTCCATTTAGCCACCCCACAAAGTTTCTCTACCTTTCAAGAAAGGTTGTAATGATAATAACCTGTTGTTGTTTTTAGTGTTTTAAATATTTTAAAGTGAATCTATTAATGTTTTGTGGGATTTTGTTTGATTATTTTAAGACCAAATCTCCCTCTCTCACCCGGTTAGGAAGTACAGCGATTACCCCTATGTTGATTTCACTTCAGATTGACAGAAGAGGTTTATTGTTGTTTTGTCATATAGTCATTTTTCAGACACATCTGATGCTTTACGACCCTATTTGGGGTTTTCTTGGTAAAGACACTACAGCGGTTTATCATTTTCTTCTTCAACTCATTTTACAGGTGAAGGAATGAGGCAAAAAGGGCTAAGTGACTTGCCTAGGGTCACACAGTTAGTACAGTTTGACTTGCTCTCTCTCTTACCTGGGCTTGTTATCCCCTCTTGAGGCAAGCCTTGTGGGGGGCGGGGGTGAGAGACGGAAAGCTCACCATATCAGTGCTGACCTTCATGCAGACACCAAGTCAGCCTAGTTCACTGCAACTCCAAACTCCTAAGCTCGAGAGATCTACCAGTCTCAGTCTCCCCAGTATCTCGATACAGGTCCAAATGTTTTGTGTTTTAGGCATTTCTTTTATTTCATGGTAGAGAAAATAAATAGTTGCTCTATACTCGATCCCTTCTGTACATCTGAGTACCTTTTCTAGAAATGACCTAGTGTGTCTCAACATGGGTCAAACATAAGTTTTGTCTCAAAAACAGAGATTTCCCAGAAAGGAAGAAAAGACCAATCTGTCCTTGCGCTAAACCATCACATGATTTAAATCAGCTTGTGTCTGTTCAGACCAGGAACCCCTTGCTAGAAAGGGGCCCCTAGTTATGGGTCACATGTACTTGCAACTTTCTTAGGGGCAAGACCTAGACATGGAGGTAAGGAAGGAAGAGAGAGAAAGCAAGTGCTGAATCTCTACGTTAATCCAATACTAAGGACACTACTTAAAAGTCTACTATGATAAATCTTTTAAAAAACAATTAACACCTTGTCAGCAGCAGTAAACAAGGGCTAGGAGCCATTAATGAAGCGAGATGGGTTTTTGGTCCCACAGAACAAGAATGTCATGATTAACACAAAAATGCTATATTCATATGGCATTAATATAGTCTCACAGGAAGATTGCCAAGGCTAGGCCTCTAAAGGTCAAATTAGAGATAATGAAATCATAGACTTTTTGAGCTAGAAAGGCTTTTAGAGGCAATAACAGAGACTCACAGACTCTCCTTTGCAGGTACCTCAGTGGCCTTCTCTCATTCAACCAAAAGGAGGTGGGAGGAATTCCATCTGTCACCTAGCTCAAAGGCTGGGCTCTCTTCTGTAAAGCTCATGAAGCCCTTGGGCGTTAAGATGATTCTTTCCAGTTGTAAAATCCTGTAAGCTTACAAAAATATTTACATCTTAGGTGACCGATGGACAGTGCTAGACTTGGAGTCTGGAAGATCAGAGTTCAAATTCTGCCTCGGATATTTACTACTTCTCCTAGTTTCAGGTTCATCATCTGTAAAGTGCAAGTAATAATAGCACCCACCAAGGCAGGCACTATTGGTGGTGAGGAACGAATGATAAATGAAGCTCTTTGAACACCTTTGATTATTTTAAGACCAAATCTCCCTCTCTCACCCGATGTTAGTATTATCACTATTATTAGAAAGGAAATCAAGGAGCAGATGAACAACTGGGTACAAAATGGAGCTGGAATTCTGGTCTAATGAAACATAAGTTGGACTTGAACCCTAAAAGAGCCGTTTGAGTATGCAACAGAAAGGGATTCACCCTTTCTGTCTGAAGGAAGTGTTAACCATGAGTCAGATTCTGACCTTAATTTCATTCTGCTTGGAAAATGGGGCCAGAGTCCCCCCAGGGGCCATATCCTAAATTACCAGCATCATTTTCACCCACCCAAAGACCACTCCACAGATGTTAGTTCCATACTAGTCAAGGTCAGAGAGAAAGCAGTTAATGAGAGAATATCTAGATTGGGGTTATCTATTCCAGAGAGATGTTGAATTGGTGGGTACAGGAGAACCTAGGGTCTTTCCAGCTAAGGCTTCCATGCTAAAGGTTCTATGAAAAACTGCCTCAAAATAGCTAAAGACTCACATTTTCAAAGCCATTCTGTCTTTGAACAGAGCTTGTCACTAAAATAAATTAGGAAAAAGCCAAAGATATCTTTAGTATTATGCCCACCTCCTCTTTCTTCTTGAGAGTCTATATCAGTGGTTCTCAACCTTCCTAATGCTGCGACCCTTTAATACTTGTATGTGGACATATCTGCATGTGGGTGGACCCTCCTAGAGACAGATAGAGGAGGTTCCTAAGACCATCGGAAAACACCTAAGATCATCGGAAATACGTGTTTTCCGATGGTCTTAGGTGACCCCTGTGACAGGGTCATTCAACCCCCAAAGGGGGCACAACCCACAGCTTGAGAACTGCTGGCCTATATCCTTTACTTTTTCCTGCTTTTCTCTCCATCATTCAGTCCAAGTCTCATTCCTTTAAGACCTTGTTCTCATCATCTGTTTAATTCAAATAAACACATATTTATTAAGTTAGTATAGTAAATAGTTTATAGTAAATATAGAAATCGTAAATAAATAAGTAAATAAATAGTATAATAAATAGTTTGTAGTAAAGAGTATAGTTGCTAGAGTGATAAACTTGGAGTCAAGAAGAGATTGGTTCCAATGCGGACTCTGGCACTCTGCGGCCATGGGATAAGTCACTCAATTCCTCTGAGACTCAGGCAACTCTCAGACTATATTCTCTGGAAGCAGATGCTCCAATAACAGATAAAACCAAAGAAATCCAAAACTTATTGTCTGGCAGGAGTTAAACTGGCCTATTCTGGGGAGTTGTTTTTTTAGAAAGAGAACCATGTTGAGATTTATTCATAGAGAGTAGTGTAACACTGAGTATCTGTGGCTTCTTCTGGGCTTTCCCTGTATATCAATAGATTTTCCTCTGTTGTATTTCCTTAGAAAGTCTTGTATCTTGGATAATTGTAAAAACCATCCTAAGTCTTGTCCAGAAAAGGTGATAAAGGATTTGTAAGATGATGAGGTGCCACAAGATTAAGGACAACTACAGCCTTAACAATTCTTCCTGGGCCTCCCTCCCAGTCTAAAGGGCAGCAAGGGTGGGAGAAAGCATCTCGATGGGAAGCTGAAAAATGTATCAGAGACCAGTGAGACACACCAAGGAACGACTGCTCCAGTATTCTACAATGGCATTAACCATCAGAGTCCAACACTGAACTACATGGAACAGAAACTTCATGAGGGAGGTAGAAAATGACTTCCTTTAACCAGAAGCTAAGAATTTACCCTTTAGCCACATATGCTCCTTAAGTCAAACTCACTTTCCCACAATCCTTATGTGTGCAAGAGCAAAGTGTACTGCCAATTGGGAAAGGGGTAATGGTGTTGTTTTTATAAGTGCTTAGTAAATGCCCTTAACTTATTAAAATAATCAAATCTGACTGCTAATCATTAGGGAATACAAAAGTGACAGTTCATGGAAACATTACTAGAAAATTACCATAGTACTGATGCTGACCTCAAGAATTCTTAAGGGACAAGTTATCACCCATCCTCTGGAGTTCCTGATGTTGGTCCTGAAGTCCTTTACAATTAAGTGGTTTTCTGAAGGTCAAGAGTCCAAGTGTTATAGTAGAAAGACTACTAGCTTTCTCTTTGGAGTACGGGGTAAACACCAAGATCAAGGAATGTACCATTGGGAAAGAAAAGCCCATTGTGCTTTAAAAGTGAGGGACCATGCATGGAAGTCCCTAGCAATTCACTGAGAGGTATAGATTATGCAAAGCCCCAGTGAAAGGCTTTCCATTTATGCCATAGAGGCTCTATGCTTCCCAATGTGAGAACAGAGACAAGAAGAGTCAGCACACCTGGGTTCGAATCTCAGTTTTATCACTTATGTGACTTTGGCAATGTCGGATATTCTGCCTGCTTTCAAGGCTACCTCATCCTTTGAAGAGAGCAGAAGATGAACTGCTTATGTCTATTGAACTGATTACAAGTTAATTGACAAATAGAAGACACATTTTTACATCCTGGAGGCCATCCTTTCTAGTTCCATGACACAAGCATGATAATAAGAGTCAGGCAAAGAAAACTGTAGCCCAAGATGCAATCTCCTAAACGTCTTTAAAGAGAGATTTTCATAAAATGGATACTTTTCTCTCCAACTTTCTTCATACAGGACCAAGAAGTAAATCATTCTGACATAATAGATCAAATATTAATTTTCAATAGCCATTCCCTCTTAGTTATAGTATGTCTGATTGTGATTCCTTCTGCTATAGAGTTGTTCAGTCATAAAAATTTACTTCAAAAATATTGGCCTACATAGCACTTATAATTAAAGAAATGACTGAGGGAGACAAATGAATCAGACAGATAATGCAAAAGATTTAAGTCAGGCCAACAACTGTGCCTCACTGTTCCATCAATGAAACAGGTATATCCTCTGTAAACAGTGGAAGAAGGAGAGCACAGTTACCTGCCATTAGTTCAATAATGGTGCCCACTGAGGGCAGTGTAGGATCCACAGTTGCTCAGAGGGGCAGTTAAATGCAGCAGTGGATAGAGTCCTGGGTCTGAAGCCAGGAAGACTCATCTTCATGAGTTCAATTCTGGCCTCAGACTCTTATTAATTGTGTGACCCTGGGCCAGTCACTTTTTCCTGCTTGCCTCAGTTTCCTCATCTGTAAAATGAGCTGAAGTAGGAAATAGCAAACACTCCAGTACCTTTGCCAAGAAAATGTCAAACAGGATCACTGAGAGTCAAACACAACTGGAACAACTAAATAACAACAAAGGACTCCACAGTTCAATTTGCCCCAGAGTTAAAATTGAACTTTAATTATAAGATCCAAATTATTAATGCTTTTAATTGATATATATTAACCAATTAAACCAATTAAAATTGGTTACTAAATACTAGTCATCTACATGTGTATATTCAAAAGTAAACATAAAACTTAGAGCAAGATTTTAAAAAAAAAAGAATCCATAAGTAAAATGGGAACCTTTGTCTTATGTTAATAAATGATGAAGTTACTGTGGGAACTTCCTCCTGCAATAAATGTAATTGATACTTTTCTCTTCTGTAAATAATTTTTAAGGTCCAAACTAAAGCAGAACTTAGTAGGTGAGTCATAGAGAGTTGTCTGAGGCCAGGGTCTATGTGTCTAAGTAACTCCCAAATGGTCACAGCTAATCGTCAGAATCAGGGCTCAATCCAAGAATTCATAGAGTAAGTCAATACTCAAATGTACTGGTGATCTCATCTCCTCAGTGGTTCCCTCTGATGATGCAGATCACAATTTGCCCAGACCTTCCTATTCTGTGTGTCTTGTGCATTTCCTCCCAAAGGATTGCCACAGGGATACACTCAGTGAGCTGGAGAACTTCCTCATATTCTCTCAACATGTAAAGGTGTCAGTCGAGCCTCCTGGCCTTCCCCTATCTCTCTTCATTCTCATTATGTGCCCAGCCCAGCTTTTCTTGCTGTCATAAAGCTTTTTGATGACTTTTTTTACTTCTATCATTCTTCAGAGCTCCTCACTGACCCTGTACTATGCATACGCACCATGTGCCTCGCCATTGAGTGATACTCATCCTTGGTTCTTCACTGGTTCCAGTTCACTGCCATAAAGCAAATGTTTGTATGGAGACAAACAAACATTATCTAATGTTTGTATTGATAGGATGGGTCTTTGCAGTTATGGGAAGCTTGAGGTCAGAAAAAATGCATTACAATTCCCTGAAAGCAATCTAGTCCACTCTCCTTTTTCTTTTCAAATCTGGGCTTATAAACTGAGCAATGTTAGTGCTTTAAAGGATGCTTTTATCAGACTATTTTCACCTTTTTTGTTTTTCCATCTCGTGGCTTTCTCTTTTTGTTCTGATTCTTCTTTCACAACATGACTAAGGTGGAAATACAGGTAACATGATTGTACATGTATAACCTGTGTCAAACTTCTTGCTGTCTTGGGGAGGGAGGAGGAAAGGGAGGGAGAGAGTAAAACCTCAAGCTCAAAATATTACAAAAATGCATGTCAAAGCTATCTTTACATGTAATTTGGAAGAAAAAAATTGTTAAGTGAAACAACAAATAGACGCTTGTATTCTTGTATCTGTTGCTGTGTCCTCATGGGTACTGCCATGTCAGGGAGGCAGGCCTCACGGTGTGTCCATTCTGTATTGGACTCAAGTTTCCTCATGCCTCTGGACACAGCTGGCACTGTTAAGGATGATGTTGCACCTTAGGGCTTATCAGAAGCTACGCACCTATGCAGGACTTGTGAGACTAGGGAACTCACTGCACTTTTCCCGGCCTTTGTTTCTTTATCTCTAAAATAAGAGAAGGGCCTTCTTGTAGTTGTTGTTCTCGTTCAGCTCTTCTTGATTCATCTGGGATTTTCTTGGTGGAGTGGTTTGGAGTGGTTTGCCATTTCCTTCTCCAGACGATTAAGCAAACAGGGGTTGAGTGACTCACCCAAGTGAGTGCCTGAGGTTGAATCCGAATTCAGGTCTTCCTGACTCTAGGCCCAACACTCTCCCCACTGAGTCGGACACCTAGCTGCTTCAATCAATCTAGGATTGTCCATTTGGTATTATTCAGGAGAAACTCAGAGCATAATAGCTGCCAGAATCATGAACTTGGGGCTGAATCATCCTGAGTTGACCTAGACAGCTAGCTGGAGGCCATTATTAGTTTGAGTTCATGCAGTAGAAATACTTGAAGGGCTGCATTTAGGGAGGGACATGAGGCCTGCTATATTTGACCCCAGGGGCTGCTTGCATTCCTATGGTAGGAATGGTCATAAAGTGTTCTATGTCTTTGATTTTCTTTTTCTGTCCCCAAGAGAATGTAACCTCCTTGAGGGCAGAGACCATTTAATTCTAGTTGTGGATCCCAGGAGCTAGCTGAGTATCTGCCACATAAAACAGACCCTAAACTGAACTGTTGAAATAAAAGTAATAGGCAAATGAGTGCTGCTGAGATGGAAATGTCTTTGCTTTAATGTCAGAAGAGACTTCCTAACAATGGGTATGGTCCCGAAATGCAATAGATTGCCAAGGGAGGTAGACGGTCCCCTCTCACTGGAGGCCTCTGCTGTATAAGCATGTCATTTTTAAAGAGGGAATTATTATTTTTTAGCCATAGGTTCTACTAAGCAACCACTAGGATCTCTTCCAGTGCTGAGATGGTGTGACACTGAATCTGCACAAAGTAGGGAGAAAATGCCTGGATATTTGAAATACATAAACTTGGTTTAGAGAATAATAAAAGCTTTGCTAAATCAGTGTTTTAGTAAAATTATGGACTTTGTTGCCCCCAAGTGGTACTATGAACTCAAAATATAAACCAGATCGAAACACATTTAGATAGATTGTGAATTTTTATTTCCAAACTGTGACTTAATTTAAGGAGCTCCATGTGTGGCAATTCCTTCTACCAATACAGGCTGGTCATTCATCTGTGTCATAATATTATGTGACCCCCCCCGCCATGAAACTAGATGACGTTCCAATGTTCACACAACTGGTCTTTATCAGAAGCAAGACCTGAACCCAGATCTCCCTTACCTCAAGACCCATCCTCTATTTATTATGTCACACTGTCTCTCTGGTTTCTTAATTACAGTTTTGAATGTGAAAAAAGGAAACTAGGATGTTTTGAGGCTGGTGGTTACTTTTTACTTCCTGAGACCGATGCCAGTTGGAGACAAGTAGCCCTTTTCACACATCACTTTTTGTCACAGAAAGATAACAGTAAACGTCCAACAAATTTTGGTGGGATGAATGAATAAATGGCAGTCAGGTCCGAATACTAGCCATTATGGCTTCATAATAAAAAAGTAATAAAAGCATGGATTTAGAAATGGAAGGACTCTTAGAAATCATGTAGTCCAACCATCTCACTTTGGAAATGGAAAAAATAAGGCAGGCAGAGTTTAAGCACTGTAGGATTCTAGCTCTGAAGGTGGAAGGGACTTCAGAGGCTATCTAATGCCGCCCCCTCATTTGACAAATGAGGAAACTGAGACTGAAGAAAGTTAAGTAACTTATCCAAGGTCAGATAAGTGTAGTAAGTGTCAGAGGAAGATTTTGAATTTGAATCCAGAGCTGGTACACTTTCTGTAGTATGACTCTACCTTCCATTTGCATTTGTGATTGTGTATAGAAATGGTACATACTCCCTGGATGTCTACGAAGAACTTTTAATCGCTCTTCCAGTCCTATCTGCATTCTCAGTGTTCCAGGTATATCTGATGCTAATTTATCCTGGACATCTGCTGCAACCAAAAGCTACCGTAATAAAAACCAACATTTATAAGGTACTTTAGGCTTTGCTATTCAGGATGCATATGTATCAGTAAAGAGAAATAAAAGATGGGAAAAGTCAGATTTGACAGACGGGAAAGTAGCCATTAATGCTGAGCTATATGGCTATTCAGCTATTATATGTCATCTTTATGTCTATATAGAAATTTAGGGAATCTTCAATGATCATTTTAATAAGGAATCAGCATGTTTTCTCTTGCAATACTCAACAATGAACCATGTCTTTGCCGTTATCCTCCATTGTACCATAATCTCCCATTGGATTTTATAATTAACTGAAAGATGCAATGGATATAATGCCCCCTTGTGCTTACTGCCTATTGATTATGGGAAAACAAACAAACAAACAGTATTTGGGTCAGGTGGATGAGACATCACTATTGTGGTGCCATATAAAATTCGTCTTCCATTCATACTTACAAATCATTTAAGATGCCTTGGAAGATATAATAACAGAGAGAACCTGGAGCAGCAACTCCTTGATAATAGACATCAAATGAGATATAAAACACCATGGTATTTACCCCCCGTGATTGAGAAGATCAAGGTCGAAGGAGGATTTCCCAGGACCACCGGGCCCAGGTAACATCAGGCTCCAGAACATGGTAGAGCCCCCTGGAAGTAATCGATTTACATCCACGTCTGGGGAAGACCAGCTGGATGAAGAAAGCCCATTGCCCAGATTTTAACATGCTTCTGGACAGATGCTCTCTAGAGCTTATCAGTTAGTCTGGATATCTGGAACAGAGGGTAACGGTAGACAACGGGCTAGGCCCAGAGAAGAGAAGGAGGAAAATTACCCAAGTTGTGTTTTGAAAGCAGGTTGAATTGTTGTTAGGAAATAGTAAAGTTCCTTTAATGACGGCAAAGACATCTGTTTGTTTTTGCTCTTTTTTTTGGAGGGCAATTGAGGTTAAGTGACTTGCCCAAGGTCACATGACTAGTAAGTATTAAGTGTCAGAGGCTGGATTTGAACTCAGGTCCTCCTGACTCCAGGGCCAGGCTCTGTTCACTGTGCCACGTAGCCACCCTGGCATTTGTCTGTATATGAATATACCATTGGGGTTGGTACATGTCAACAAGACTTGAAATACAACTGTTTCTGAAGAACTAAAAGCAAACGTCAGCCAGAAATGGTCGGGGGGAGCTCGTGCCATGAAGCATCGAAGGGCAGTGTGGGCATATTAGCGATGACACATTCCAGACGTGTGACAAGGAATTGTGTGGTAAGAAAAGAGGATGGATTAGTGAGCGCAAGAATGAGAGATGGCGGATGGCCAACTGGCCCATCCCATCAGTACCTTTGTGGTATCAGGAGCTACCAATGAAGGCTTCCGGCATATTGAGTTGATCCTGAGGGGCCAACTTGTGGGGGGAAATAAGGAAGAGTCACCCAAGATTTGCAGACAGGCATGGACGATCTGTGATCCACATCACTGGAAGGACCTTTTGAATCAAAGACATCACAGCTCCGTTAGAAGAGTTGGATATGGTAGAGTTTGCAAACCTCACACTCATTTTTTTTCATTTGAGTCTCACAATGACTGTTACATTGGTACTACACGGTACAGTAATTCTCATTTTATGGATGAGGACAGCATGGTTTAGTCAGCCATGTGGACATGTACATAAGGGCAGCTAGGTGGCACAATGTACAGAATGCCGAGCAAGCATTTTTTAAGTTGTCCCACGATTTATTGGCTTTTTTTACATTAGCATCTTCATCTTTATCAGTCCAGCAGCAATATCATTCTGAGGAAATTAAGACTGAGAGAAGCTCCGGGTTGTGCTTACTCAGAGCTGGAATTTGGATGCACAGCTTCCGAACTCTGTTCACTGCCCACCTCCCATCTCCCACTGCCACATCTATGGTTTTAACATGATTTCCTTCACATGTCAGGAAAACAGAATGAGCATGCGCTTGGAGTCAGACCGAGGGTTAAATACCCAAGCTCACCCAGTTCTCAGCCTTGTGACGTTATGAATGTTCCCCAAAGCTCCCATTTACAGACCTGTACTGCGGTGATGAATACAGCAATAACGCCTATCCCACAGAATGAGTGTGAGGAAAGGGTCTTCTACGTGCTTGGCTAAGTGCTTCACTAGCTAGATCCAAACCCAGCCCACACCTGTCCCCGGGATCCCCAGGCTCACAGTCAATGGGAAGCAGATGAAGAGTGGGGAAGGAGCTGGCAAGGCCCTGTACAAAGACTCAGAGCTCAGGTTTCCTTCCATTTCTTTTTTTACCAGATCGACTATTTTCCATGCTAATATGTTACAACAAAAATTTAGGATGACATTCTAGTCATTTACTCTATAGGATTGGCCAAAGGCCTGGGGCTGTTAGGGAGTTAGAAAATGGAAATAATGAAGCTGCCTTAATGTGATTAGGTACCCTAGGTTCCTGAAATCCTCTCAGCAGGGAAGGTCCCTAATTCCCAACTCTATTTAATCAGAGACTGAATGTCAAATTCAGATACAGAAACCTGCAGTTGCCAGATGATATGATAGTGATGGTGGTGACGAGGAGATGTGGGAGTGGAGGTAGGTGATTGTGATGGTGATACTAATGATGATGATGCTTACTCATGGATGTGCTGATGATGAGCAATGAGAAGAATATGCTGGTGATGAAGATGAGAATGGTGACATAATCAAAGAATTTCAGAGTTGAAAGGCAACTCAGTGGCCCCAAACCCAACAAAATGCCAAAGGTGCTGTAGTTGCCAATCATACTATGCTTTAGGATTTGCAAAGTACTTCTACATAAAGTATTTCATTTGGTGACATCGGTGAATTCCTAGCACCACAAATCATCACCCAATTGTTGATTCAGGGATGAGCCACCATGCATAAGTAGGTTGATCCATAGTCAGCAGACCCAGAATCCATCACTGCACCTATACTTTCCAGCTCAGTGGATGCTGACAAACTTTGGATTTAGCCGGCACTTTCTTTTAGAATACAAATTCACCTACACTATGATTACACATTGGAGAACGACATTAGTGGATGGGATCCATGAAACAGCATTTATTCAGCACTTAATGTGTGCCACACACAGAGACAAAGACATAAAAATAAAATCATCCCTGCCCTCAAAGAGATTACAGTCTACTGGACGCAAGCAACCAAAACACATCAAAGTTAATGAAAAATATATACAAAATAACTTGGGATTGGGGTGGGCTGTGACAGCTGAAGGATCAGCTACCCATAGGATGGAATTTTTGAGCTGAGTATTGAAGAAAACAAAGGATTTCAGAGGCAAAAATGAGGAAAAAGTACTTTCCAGGCATAGGAAGTAACATAAATAAGTCATATTCAATAGTGAAATGACATTTCAAACACTGCAAAACAGAAGATAGAACATTATTTCATTCTGTTCTTAATGCTTTCCTTCAGCTCGTCACCTAATTCAATCCACCTAAAGTCACTAGGAAAATTTGTCATATCTAGTCCCAATTGTGTCCAGAAGATGTCACCAGAGTCCAGAGGAAGAAGACATTGGTTGAGAAACCAAGATGACAACTTCTCATAAGGTGAAAAGCACTTCTAAACCATGCAGTCAGCCAGTCAACAAGCATGTCTTAAGTGCCTACTGTGTGTCAGATAATGTGCTAAACTCTTGAGTAATGAGAAGGAAAAAAGAGTCCTTCTCAAGGAACTCTCTGTCTATGGGAAGAGGAAACATTCAAACAACTATGGAAAACAGGATACACACAGGAGAAATTGGACCAGGAGAGAGAGGCACTAGAATTAAGGGGACTCAGGAAAGGTAAGACTTTAGCTGAAACTTAAAGAAAGTCAGGAAAGCCAGGAGATGGAAATGAGGAGCCTATGGAAATGTCCATGAAGACAGATGGATATTTTGTGTGAATAACAGCAAAGACATTAGTGTCATTGGATTACAGAGTGCATAAGAGTGAGTAAGGTATAAGAAGTCTGGAAAGGTAGGATGGGACCAGGTTACAAAGGGTTTTAAATGTCAAAGGGAGGATTTATATTTGATCCTGTAAGCATTAGGGAGCCACTGGCATTTACTGAATTAGCAGGGTGACATCGCTGCATCTGCCCTTTAGGAAAATCACTTTGATAGCTCAGTGGATGATGTGCTAAAGTGGGGAGCTAAATATTTGAAGCAGGAAAACCAATCAGTAGGTTAATGCATAGTCCAGACAGGGGGTGCCCAGGACCTAAACTAGGGTGGTGACAGTATCAGAGGGGAGGGTGAGTATGTAAGGGAGGTGGCAGAAAGGGAGAATCAGGAGTCCTTGGCAACTGCTTGGCTATGGGAGTGAAGAGAGAGGAAGGAGTTGAGGGTGACACCTGGTTTTGAATCTCAGTGACTGGGAAAATGGTGTTGTCTTCAATGGTAATAGGACAGTGAGGAAGAATAGAGGGCTTGGGGAAAAGACAATGAGGTCAGTCTTACACAAGTTGAGTTTAAGATGTCTAAAGGTATCCAGTTAAATGACTTGGAATACTTCATTTATGAAACAGGAAACATGCATTAATTAACCTTGAGTGAATGACTTTACTTTCCTGAGTTTTACTCTTCTCCTTTATTACGTGAGGGGGCACCTTAGATGGCTTCTGGGGTTCTGTGGATCTCTAGATCTAGGACTTCATGATGCCATTTCAAACTCTTGGCATGGGAGTCAGGAGTTCTAGATCTAGTTCTAGAGTTGATCTTGGATTTCTACTTCTCCTCTTGGCCCTGGGCCCAGTCATCTCCTCTCCCTGACCCTCCATGTCCTTGTCTGTCACCTGTGGGGTTGGCTGAGATGATCTCTAAAGTCCTTGAAGCTCCAAAATCCTATCATTTTCTCAACTATTTGGGAGCTCTTGTCAAACTGTTATCTGTATTTTAAAAATAATTTGTAATATTGCAACTCATTTTCAATGTAGATGAAAACATATACTGAAAACTCATGAATTTTGGAGAACTCAGTCGCTTTATGCAACTTCTGTCTTGGTACACCTATGGCCCAATGTGGGGGCACCCTGCTTGATGAGTCATTGTAAAGGATAACTCAATGATTTATAGAATTAACATCTAAATCCAGTCCTCTTGAAATGTGATCTTGGAACTGGATTTTTTTTCCTAAGAAGACAGGGATACAATCAAAAGGGAACTTATTTGTGCTACTGGAAAAGCAAACAAATGTTCAGAAACAAGCTTTGCAGATAGGTGGTGCCATGGATCGAGCACTGGGTCCAGAGTCAGGAAGAGCGGAGTTCAGATTCAGAGAGATACTGTTGTATGCCGCTGGACAGGTCATTTAAACTTTGCCTCAGTTTCCTCATCTGTAACATGAGGATAATAATAACGCTTACCTCTCAGGGTTGTTATGAGGAGCAAAGGAGATAATAAATGTAAAGCGCTTAGTATATAAATGTTTTTGTTGTTGTTTTGCCTCTTTGTGACCCCACTGGAGGTTTTCTCAGCAAAGATACTCAATTAGTTTGCCCTTTCTTTCTCTCACTCATTTTTACAGACGAGCAACTGAGGCAAATAAAGTTGAGTGACTTGCCGAGGGTCATACAACTAGTAAGTGTCTTAAGTCAAATTTGAAATCAGGTCCTCTTGACTGCGGGGCCAACACACATCCACTGCATCCTGCTGCCCCATAGCTATCTGGAGTCAGCAAAGGACTGGATTCAAGTCTCACCTTGGACATCAGCTATGTGACCATGGGCAAGTCACTTAACTTCTCTGAACTGCAGTTACATCATCTGTAAAATGGGTATATGTACTTCATTAGTACCATGTGACACCTGGAGTCAGGAAGATCTGGGTTCGAATCTTGCCTCTGACGTTGACTAGCCGTGTGACCATGGGCAAGTTACAAAATCTGTCAGTCTTGGGCAGGTCTCTCAAACTGTAAGTTGTATGAAGATTGCAACTGCCAAAACCTACATTTTCTTGGTATGTGTCTACCTCACAGTGTGGTCAATAAGCATCTTATAAGCACTAGCTCTGTATCATTCATGTACCACATTAAGTGTTGGGCTGCCAAAAAAAAAAAGGTAAAAGGTAAAAGGTAGTCTCTGTCCTCAATGAGGTCATGATCTAACGAGAGAGACAACTCTAGAAATACAAGAACACTATAAAGGTAAGCTGGGGGTTGTCAGAGGGCAGGCCCTGGCATGGCGGAGCACTGGGAAGAGCTTCCTGGGGGACGTGGGATGTTACCTGAAGGAATCTGAGGAAGCTGGGGATGGGAAACACACGATGTCAGGCACAGGGGCCAGCTGGTGAAAATGAATGAAGTCAGGCAAGGGAGTACTGTGTGGGAGGAATAGGAAGGCCAGTGTCTCCGGGCCTGGGAGGATGGAGAGAGGAGAAGGACACCAGAAGACTGGAAGTGCAGAAAGGGGCAGGGGGAGAGGGTTTTAAATGCCAAATAAAGGGTTTATATTTGATTCTAGAGGCAATAGGAAGCAGTGGTGTTTACTGAACAGGGTGGAGGATGGGGAAGAAGTGAGATGGTCAGAGCTGCACTTTGACAGCCAAAGGGAAGAACTGGAATGAGAGTCTTGAGACAGGAAGACCAACCCACCATCCACTGCAGGAGTCCAGGTGTGAAGTGACAGTGCCTGAACCATGATGGTAGGAACAGAGGGGGAAAGGGGGCACAAACAAGAGATGCCACCAATGGGTGGATCCTGGCAGCAGCTGGATATGTGAGGGAAGGGCTGAGAGAGAGGGAGAGGTTGAGGAGGACACCGAGAGTTCACGCCTGGCTCTCTCTGGTACCCTCAACATTACTAGGGAAGCTGGGAAGAGAGGAGAGCTTGGGGGCAAAGACCAAGAGTCCAAGCTGTAAGGCTCAAATAAGATGAAGGAGGCACAGTGCTTGGCAAACCACAGTGATATGTTGGTGTCAGATTTATTATTTCTAAGTGGCGTTCATTAAAAGACAAGCTTGGTAGGGTTCCTTTAATTTTATTTGGGGGCAGTGAAAGTGGAAGAGGTCAGAACCTATGATTGCATCCTTATTGGGCAAATACAAATGTGGATACACCCTAAACTAATGAAAATGTCAAAGTGGGGACTGGTCCTCTGCTTATCAGTGTTCTGTCTCTCTCTTTCTCCCTCTCTATCTCTCTCTCTCTCTCTCTCTCTCTGTAGCTCTCTCTGTATCTCTGCCTGTCTGTTTCTGTCCTCTCTGTCTTTCTCTCTGTCTCTCCTCTCTGTCTTTTTCTGTCTCACTGTCTCTGTCTCTCTCTGTGTGTGTATCTGTCTGTCTCTTCCAGAAATCTGCCCTCCCTTTCAAAAGGTACACTCTTTGCAGGAGGGATGGGTTTTTCATTTTCAAGTTAAATGACTGTCACATAGCTAAGACACGTTGGAAGAAGAATTTGACCATCAAGATTCCAAAGCCAGCCCTCTATTCTCTCTCCTCCACTTACTCTCTTAAAAACCAGTTATGAATGTAGATGCATAGACCCTCAATGACACTGACAAGTCCTCCTGAGGAATGCTATCTGATGCTACCTCCACAATGCCTTCAGGAATTCCCTTTACAGACACTCTTCAGAAGCAAAAGCTGGCTGATTTGGTATCAATTAGAGGAATTCACCACTCATTTGTGGTCTTTTTGAATAAATATCACATATGTATAAATATTACATAGGCACCTGTAAGAGTAGCTGTTATCACAAATGTCTTTCTGAGGTTTTTTTCCCTTCTGACAGAGAACTTTAGGCATTATCTCAACCTCCTGTGACTGGAAAATAATATATGTGACCTATAAATACATGCACAGACAAAGGGGTCCAGATTCCCCTTTAGTGTCTCAGACCAACACTGAAACAGATTACTTTCAAACTAATGAACCTGAATTAAGAGCATTATGTACAAAGAGAACTATATAAAAATCATCACACCCTTATGGACCAGAGGACCTGCAGCTTGACACCCAAACCAGGACAGAGAAATCTACAGGATTTTGCAACTCTCAAAGCCCATCTACTAAGTAGTGGAAGGGTCATAATCACTGCTAGTAGAGGCCAAACCCACAGCAACAAAATCACGAGTTTTTAAGGTCCCAAGATCAGTATGTGAATACGAGTGTATGTCTCTACTATACATAAATCAAGCAATCAGCAATCCGTAAATGTCCACATATCAGGCACTGTACTAGGTTCTGGGGATACAGACATAGAATTCTCTGTCTTTGTATGTACGTATTCACGTGCATATGGATACATGCAAATAAATACATGAATGATTGAAAAAGCATTTATTAAGGACTTTCTATGTGCCAGAAACTACTAGGAGTAACTAGACAGATACAAATATGTGTGTAGTTTTATTTTCTCTCTCTCTCTTTCTCTCTCTCTCTCCCTCTCCCTCTCTCTCTCTCTCCTCTCCCTCTCTCTCTCTCTTTCTCTCTCTTCTCTCCCTCTCCCTCTCTCTCCCTCTTTCTCTCTCATTCTCTCTCTTGTATATATATATATATAATATACACACACATACATACATATACACATATATGTATATATAATATATATGTATATACATATATAATATATATGTGGGTGTGAAGGAGTGAATGAATGAAAAAATAAGCACTGACCTTCCTTAAAATAAGTAGACACTCTCTAATTGCTGAGGACACAAACATAAAATAAAAACAGCCATCTCCTTCAGTGATCTGGGGGCTGGGGGGATGGTTGCTTGTAAGCAGACATGTGGAGCTAGAGATATACTACAATGTGAGGAGGGGGAGAATACTACTAATGGGGGGAAGAAGCTAGACCGGGAATTCCACAGACACGGGCAAGTTTTAGATGCAGAAGCTCCTTGTGCTAATGCAGGCCGAGGCCTACTCTGCAATTGATCAATTGATTGTCTTGCTTAAAAGACTGTGAAGTTAAGTGATTTTCCCAATGTCACACAACCACAGAAGGATTTGAACCCAGGCTGACCTGGTTCCAAGGCCTTTTCTGTGCCTACTACATCCTGGCCTTCTCAGCTACAGTTTATAATATAAAATATTAAAAAATAAAAATAATATTTATTTAATTTAAATTTAATATATTTATATGTCTATGTATGTATATTCTGTATATGTATATATGCACACATATGAATGTATATGTGTACATATACATACAGCATTGTGTGCACAGACATGTTTCTTGTTCCTACATATATGTGCACATATATGTACATATGTCTATATGCATTCATATATCCATACATGGAGGTCTAAATGACAGATGGTAGGCATAAACAGCTGCATCAATCAGGAGCTGTCCCACCTGGCCATTCCCTATCCCAGTGACTTTTCAGGTTGAAACCCTCTCTTTGTCTCCATGCATACACATTTACACGGGTACAGGTATCTATCTGAAACTCTATGTTTGGTCTCCTTTAAGTATTACATTCATCAGGTACTTCTTCTTTTCTCCAGATGTAGATAAACTACTCATGACCTTTCAGAAAATGAGCTGTGCAGCAACAAGACCCAGATGCCAAGCGTGGGAACATAATTTCCCTCCCAGTGGCCCTGAGTGTTTGGTTCACTTCTGTCTGGCTCCAGGGCTCAGTGTGGTGGTTTCTGTGGTCGCTATTTGTGGACTGAGGAGAATCAGCTCAGCCCCCTCCCCCCCTTGGATCCCATGTTAAACTTCCAGCTTAGGAAGAGACAAGATTTAACAGGAATTCCGTTATTTATTGAAATGGGAAAGGTAAGAATAGGTGCCTCAGAGAGTGGCTCTGTGTCTGCTCTTTGTAACTGTATCTTAGCCAATTGATGGGAAAGCATTCTCTCTCACCAATGAGGCAGTGGTTTCTTCATTATTTAAGGAATCTGACTAATCTCTTAATTATATATACAATTTTCTCTTACTTTGGGAGTAAAGATAGGGGCACCTGTGGCTATTATATAACACTTTGAATTTTCAAAGTACTTTTCAACTTTTTCATTCACTCTATTTCTTGTGACCCTAGTAAAATAAGTCAACAATTGTGTGCTCAATTCACAAGTTAAGAAACTTAAGAAGAAGACCCCAAGGTCATTATAGAGTCATTAAGATGACAGAACTGAGTAAGACTGGACTCCCCACCTCTTATCTGATTTGGTTTCCCTTTTTCCATTCCATTTTTGAACATTTTCCCCTCAGGTCTATTTATTTTAAAGAAGGCAGCATGTTGGAGTAGTCAGATCTGGCCTTGAAGCTGGGAAATTCTAGATTTGAGGACCACTTTTAATATATTCTAGTCATGTAACTCTATGTCACTCAACTTCTTAGGGCTCCTGGCACATTTCTAAGGCCATAAGTCTTTAAACAGGTACAAATCTGCCCTGACAGATGGGGTCTCCTAATTAAGAGCTACTTGTGCCAATAAAGACATAAATCCCATCCAAAATTAAAATTATTTCAATCCTAAATTATGACTTATGAGATAGGTTGGATTTATAAAATTCTGCTGAGACAAATTAAAAAGATTTTTAAATGCTATACTGGACATGGTGCTCTGATTCAATAACTTCATGAGTGTAAGATACTAGAAATAATAGCATGATGATGATGGTGGTGGTAGTGGTGGTGGTGGTGTGGGATCTGGACAAAATGGTGGGCAAAGAAGCTTTGGTCAACTCTTATCTAGAACTTTGTGTTCATTTGGGGGCCCCACATTTTAGGAAGGCCACTGATCAGCTAGAGGGCTTCCAGAAGAGGATGAAAGCTGAATGGTGAAAGTCTTGAGTAAATGCCCTGTGAAGATGAGTTGAAGGAACCATCAATATTTAGTCTAAAGAAGAAAAGACTTGTGAATGGGGTAAGGGAGGGGGAGAGGACACAAGGTATGACAACTACTTTTAACTATTTGAAGGACATGTAGAAGAGGTATTAGACCTTTTCTGCATGGCCCAGAGGCCTTCAATACTGGGAGCAATGGCTGTCACAAAGAAGAAAACAGGCTCAATATGAAAGAAATCTCCTTGATTGCTAGGATTACCCCAGAATGGAATGGTCTGTGTCAGTTTGGGTGTCTTGTAGAGAGAGTTCTGTTTTCAGGTCATGGTTAGTCAAGGCAGCCTCAGAGATCTCTTTCAACTCTAAGATTCTATGATTTAGGGAGGAAGACACAAAGAAGGTATTGGTTATTTTAAGGTAATTGATGGTATAAGGGGTTTTTCCTGAACCCCGAGAAATAGTTTATGAAACTATTAAATCAGAACACTAGAAACAAGTGGGAGTCAATTTTTATTTTCACGATGGAATAAAATGAACATCAGTGCCCACTGAGTCATACCCACAAGATGTCGTATTTAAAAAGAATCCTCATACATTTTTGTGAACCAAATAAAGGAATATTCACTGAGGCCTTTCACTAAGGAAATAAATCCAATTAAACAATCATCGGATATCTATAATGTGCTTGTTTTTTGAAAAGCATTGTAGTCAGCACTAACAATATGAAGGTGAAAAATTGTATCATCCCTGATTGCAAGGAGTTTATAATCTAGGTAGGACGTGGAGGAGCAGTTAAGTGGCATAGTGGATAGTGTGCCTGATCTGGACTCAGGAAGACCTGATTTTAGATCCAGTCTCAGAGACTTACCAAGAGTGTGACCCTGGGCAAGTCACTTAACCTTGTTTGTCTCAGCTTAGTCATCTGTAAAATGAACCAGAGAAGGAAATGGAAAACCACTCCAGTATCTTTGCCAAGAAAACCCTCACAGAGAGTTGGATCTCACTGAAACTAGGGTGTGGAGGTACAGAACACGCACAGGGAACTATGATACAATATAGAATATGATCAGGGAAAAGGTGAGATCTAGGTCCCATGCTCTAAGAAAGACTGCTTTGGTGGAGGAATCGGTCAGGAAAGCAGGGGGAGGAAAATCAAAGGCTGTTCCAGAGAAATATCTGAGACTTCAGAATCATGTGTGACTCCCTGAGGGTCAGGCAGCAGAGCTACCTTCCAGCAGCCATTCCTTCTAATGGTCCCCTTGTGGGACAAGGAAATCAACCCAATTCTAGTGTTTGTCTTGGTACATAGCATGGCCCCCACTGCTCTCTTCTCATCTGAAGCATCACCATCATCACTTTCACATGAAAGCATTTCTCATTTGAGATTAGGTTTTGTATCATCTTGCCTATGGCTTGTTTCCTTTAATATTAGCATAAAAGGCTTTGAAGGAGATTTCTAAAACAATTTTTATTATTTCATGTTCCATTTCCATACCATCCATGTAAACAAAATTAGCCATGGAGAAAAGTAACCTTCTCTTACTGGACTTCCTGTTTGAATTCAAAGCAACCCAATGTGGTTTTATTAAATAACTATAATGACAAAGCAAACAAAGAGGTTGGATAAAGAAAAAAACCTGGTCACAAGGCGCTTACATTCTACATACACACACATAAATTTGGATGTGGGGTCTAGACCTATGATGCCATCAGTTCACAGAACTCCTAGTATGGACATTACCTCCCCTGATGCAGAGTGAAATTTAGAGACCTCCCTGGGGCACAGAGAAAACGAGGGAACATTTCTAGGGTCATGTGGTCAATAGGTGGGAATGGGAGATGGGAACTGAGCCACTTCTTCTGAGGTAGGCTCTCTATGTGCCATCCCATGCTGTCTCACATGGACATCTATAGTAATGAGCATTTGATAAGGAAGACGGTACTAAGGAAAATCATAAAAGAAGTCTTCCTGAAGGAGGTACCGCATGAGCTAGACTTTGAAGGAAGCCAATGATAGGAGGAGGTGGGGATGAGGAAGCTGAACATCCCAGCAGGAAGGCTAGATCATCCAAAGGCACAGAAAGAAGCAATGACAGGAGGTGGAATGCTATGTGTGGAGCACACAAGTTGACCAGTTTGACTAAAAGACCATACATAAAAATGAAACTCAGAATACAGGTCATGAAGAGCTTCCCATTATGGACCAAGTTTGCACTTCATCCTGCAGCTAACAGCCAGCCACTGAAGATTTTTTAGCAAGGGAATAATAACATGGTCAGACCTATGCTCTAAGAAGCTTACCCTGACAGTTCTGTGAAAGACTAGAAAGGAGAGAGGATGGAAACAAGATTAATGACAAGGCTTTTGCAATATGTCAGGCAAGACATAAGGAGGGACATCAACTAGGAGAATGACAATGTGAGTGGAGAGAAGGATGTAGGTGCAAGATATGTTTGTGGACATATGACAGGCAAGACTTGACAAAGGACTACATATGGAGGAGGGGGGAGGAAGGAAAGAGTATAGGGGATGACTCTGAGCTGGTGAAACTGTGTGACTGAAATATGGTGGTATCTTTGACAGAGCTAGACAAAGTTAGAGGATCTCCACATTTGGGCAAAAGAAAAAAGGGATTTTTTTTGTCTGAAACATCTCAATTTTAAAATGCCAACAAGACATCCAATTGTAGATGCCAAGCAGATGTTTTATAATATGGGAATGGAGTTTTGGAAAGAAATTAGTGCTGGATATATACATTTGTCACCTCTGCAAAGAGGTTAACAAACAACCTATGGTAATGGATGAGACCATCAATAATACTGAATGCAGAAGGAGCCCAGGATAGGACCTTCAGAGACACCCACAGTTAAGGGTAGGAAAAAAATAAAATTCCAGAGAAATCAAGAGACAAGAGTGGTCAAGTGTGTAATAGAGAATCAGGAGCAAAAGTGTACATGGAATGCCAAGGGAGGACAGACAAATCAAGGAGAAGGCGCAGCTGGCAGCGATAAAGGCTGCAGAAAAGTCTGGAAAGATGACTGGGTAAAGGCCACTGGATTTAGCCACTAAGAGATAGTGGATAACCTTGGGGAGAGCAATTAAAGTCAAGTGGCAAGGTTGGAAACCAAACTACAAGGAGTCGTGATGAGAGTGGCAGGGAAGGAAGATGTAGACATTTTTTTTCTTTGCCATGACTAGGAGGAAAAATACAAAGATGATAGTTTAAGTTGAGCAAGGTCAAGTGAAGGTATTTAAGGCAAGAGAACCCAACTGAACTACAAAGATTCAAGGATGAAGAAGAAAGTGTTGTGGAAATGCATGAATCCAGAATCAAGACAGTGAAGAGAAGGGAACTCACAAGTGTAATGGGCTGGGAGAACAGACTGGGAGAGTGAGAGATGGGAGGGAATATGTCCATCCTTATACACACTACTCCACATACTCTCAGCTCCAGCAGAGCTGTGATACTCAACATTTTCCAGAATGCTTTGCTCTGCTGTGACTCACTTCAAGTGACTGGCTACAGCTAGAATGTCCATCTCCCATATGGATTGTCCTCTCCTTTATATGGTACCCTGCCTGCTCCAGGTAGTCTCTGATCCCCTGAGGGGGCCTCTCCTTGCAACTCTCATCAAACTTTATTCCCTCTTCTTCAGTGTGTTCCTTATGATCACAATCGCATGACGGTGATTTCCATTAATGAATTTTCTTTCCTACTAGATGATATGCTCTTCCA
The DNA here is from genome assembly GCA_028646515.1 of Pseudochirops corinnae. Taxonomy (NCBI): domain Eukaryota; kingdom Metazoa; phylum Chordata; class Mammalia; order Diprotodontia; family Pseudocheiridae; genus Pseudochirops; species Pseudochirops corinnae. The sequence continues at coordinate 196,457,623 of CM053589.1, forward strand.
AGGAAGCACCATCTTACTCATCGTCTTCCTGACCTCCACAACCCTGACCTCAAATGAGCTCCTTGACAACAGATGCTGTTTTACATTAGCCTTGGACACTAATAATCTCATCACCAAGGAGAACAGCCCCTGGCACAGAGCAGATGCCTAATAAATGCTTATTTTCTTCCTTCCTACTACCTAAATGCCAGGCACTACATTAGATATTAAGGAACAGGCGGAGCCAAGATGGCGGCGTAGCAGCAGCAACATATCACAGCTCTCACATAGCCACCCCAAAATACCCATAAAATAGGACTCTAAACCAATCTTAGAACTCCAAAACGCACACAAAGATACTTCGCACTAAAGTCAGCTCGGCTACGAGGAA
>CM053589.1:196458492-196508182 GCA_028646515.1 Pseudochirops corinnae
GAGTTGCTTTCCTTTAGAAAAGCAGATCTAAGAACCTGTGCTAGTAGCCACCCTAGGTATGCTAGGGTGCTTGCTGTTACACCTAGATGAATCTATTAGCTTTAACTGGTGGTGAATTAGCTCCCCTCTGTCCTTGCTTTCCTCCCATTCCCTACCACCAAGTGAAAGTAAAAAACCCTAAAAACAGAGGTTTAAAACAAAAACCTCAAAACCCTTGTGATCTAGCAGATAAATGCATTCTCCTTTTGCATTAACCTGTTTACATGCAACATCATTTGAAACAAATTGATATTTTTGAAACTAGGCACTCTTCCAGGGACAACATTGCCAGCCATGAGCTTTCTTCCAAAAATCTGGAGAATGCAACAGGAGCTTAATCTGGGCTCACCTAATTATATGCCTGTGAGGTTCACTGTGGACCATTTTTCTCATGTACTTATTTTTAGCATAAGAGCATGCACCCTACCAACTGTGGTGGGACCACAGCTATCCCCTTGAAATTCTGTGAGATTGATGCATCTCTTCTTCCTGTAGAAAATAAAGACAGTCTTATATATAAATTTGGGTCCTGAGACACTTTAATTGGCCAGGTCTGAAACACAAGTTAGAATTAATTTGCTGTTGTTTTTATAAAAACTAGGTGACATTTTGGTATCAATTTCATTAAACATATACATTGGCTTAACACAGCACTAGACTGTATTTGTAAAAGGAACTTTAGCTCTGTTTTGTTTTTGTTTTGTTTTTTAAGTGGCCAGAATAAATCAAATGGAAAAAGATAAGAAAATTAAGAGTCTATGTCGGTTCGGCTGTGAGAAAATAGGCTGTGAGAAAATAGGCGCACTTAATACAGTGTTGATGGATCTGTAATGAAATAACTTATTAAAAATACATTAAAAAATTGAAGACAATTCTAGCATTTGTTTTGAAATGGTTAGCGTAAACTAAGAAGCTCAGAAAGTGATAGATAGGTACATCATTCACATTTCCTCATCAATACCATGGGAAAACCATTTCTTAACCCAGTGCCAAAAAATAATACCTCTTAGGTCTAAGCACATAAGGTAGCATATCACTTTTTATCTAGTACATAAGATGTCTTGCCCAAAACTAACTGATAAAGTATTGTGTGACTAAGGCTATGTAGTTTGTACCTAGACACTTCTCTGGGACTAGAGCAACATATAGGCATGTGATTGGATAAAGTGAGGTGAATCAGTGACTCTCTATAATTATGTGAAAGTCAACAGGTATACATACACCAATGATGCTAGACATTTGGCCCCATTCAGAGAGTTCAGTCCTGTGTCAGGTACCCGCAAAAATACAATTCAATTGCCATGCATTCAACTCCTACTATACTCAAAGAGGCATTTGTTTTAGCCTTGAAGGAGGCAGAGGGATATAGAGGATTCCAAAATGGGCACAGGGTTTATATAATTTGGGAAGAACAAAGCTTTGCACACATAACGTATACACCTAAGCAAGACCCACAGCTGCACTAGCCTGGAACAATAATGATAAGAACAATAGTGAGCCACTGGGATTTAATGAGCAAGGGAGTGACACAGTCAACTCCTCACTTAAAAAATTACTCAGGCAATTAGTTGCACGGAGGATGGAAAGGAAGAAGTAAAGATTTGAGGCAGGAAGACCAATAGGAGATTATTGTAATTAGTAGTCTAAGGGACAGGTGAAGCAGACATAAATTATGGAGGCAGCTTTATGAGCACAGAAAAGGAGTAATTAGGTGATACAATCATAAGAATTATGAATTGAAAAAAAATTAAAGATTATCCAAATTCCTTCATTTTTTATTTGTGAAAACTGAGGCTCAGAAAGGAAGGTGGAGTCATAGGATCATCAGAATTAAAGAGAAAAGGGAATTTAGAAGTCATCTAATCCAATCAACTGCCTCATTTCAGAGATGAGGAAATGGAATCACTGAGGTTAAGTAGCTTGCCTAAGGTCACATAAGTGGTACAGGGAAGATTTGACCTCAATTCCTTTGACCTCATATCTACTGGATGTTGGTCTACCTTTTAGTCCAATTCCTCAAGATCATGCTAGCATATGAGCATCCTTTATCTTACATTCCTATGGTTGGGATCACTCAGAGATATGCAGAGGCTTTGGAGTCAGAAGACTCCACACTTCACTCCATAGTGTGCCCCCATTACTTTCTCATGGTCAGTCATGGAGGTATTAAATGGTAAACCCAAAGCACAGAAGTCTTCTTACACAAGAGCCAGTGTATATATCATGCTAGGTGACCCTAGTCTTAAGAATTCAATCTAAGGGATGCTCAGATTCTGTCATGACCTTGATGAGTCAGACTAAATAATGGACCAAATGACCTGGAACTCCTTATTCTGATTTTTTTTAATCCTCAAGTAGCTTTTGATTGCTACACCACTAAGTCACTGATATTGTACCACCAGATTAGGAAAATGAGGTTCCTTGGAGTATGATGGAATCCAGTTCAGAAGAGAATAGCTGGATAGGAAATGAAGACCCCCACAATACACTGAACTAAATACTTTTTAAGCTAATTCAGGTCAATGAGAAGAATTTAGCATCAGTATGCCTAGAACAACAGCTGGCAGGTCTGGACTATAGTGGCTTCCCAAATACATATTTTTATTAGTTCTCTGAATTTAAAATTATATATTATCCTGTACAATCAAGAATTTCAGTGCCCTTTCTTGAAGACTGCAAGGGAGGGGCAACCCTCACCCCCCAAGTGGGATCTTTTAATTTCTGAGTCCTATGTTTGTTGTTTATTTTCCTTTCAAAGGTCAGAGATGGCCTCATCCTACCGTTCCTAGCTCTGCACATATGCACAGACACACACGCACGCACACACGCACACACACACACACACACACACACAGCAACCAGTTGTTACTCCTACATTGCAGCATATTCAGTCATCTCTATGGCATTCCATGGTAGCATCCCAAAGCCCACCGAATTGAAATATCTGGAAAATACATCTTAATAAAAGGAATGAAATTATCATGTCCACATCTGTAAAAGAAATGGAGCTAAGAATCCAAGAATCGGCAGAAATATTTGCAAATAATATTTTATTTCTATCCAGATCTTTCCACTTCATGATAGAACTTTAAATATGCCAAAAGAGGCATATATGTCCAAGAAAGGCAGCAGGCTGTAACTGCCAGATCCCTAAACTCAAATCTCGGAATACTTAGGCGCATTTCACACTTCTTCTACATACTGACTGGGCGACCCTGGGCAAGTCACTTAACCCTTCAAGTGCTCTAGGCAGCTCCCTAAAACTCTAAGTCACAGAGAAGATGCTGGCCTGCATTGGTCTGGGCAATTTCTTTACTTGAGAGTTGCTTATATCATGGAATCATAGCTCTACTCCCAATCTCTATGTTTAATCAATAAGCAATTATTGATTGATTGGTCCAGATTTCTAGTTCATGGAAACATATTTATCTCTTCCCATTTCTTACTCTTATCACAATTCCTCATTTTTTAGCACCTGACAGTTGGCAATGAACTTTTCTCCCAATGAGTCATGAAGGAAGGAGACAAGTATTTTATTAAATTCCTACTATATGTTCCAGGCTAAATATGTTACAAATATCTCATTTGTGCCTCATGATAGCCCTCTAAGGTATCCCATTTCACAGCTAAGGAAACTGAAGCAGCCCTAGCTGAAGCTACTTTGCCCAATCCACACAGGTACTGCGTGCTGCAGCTGGATTTGAACTCAGGTGTTCCTGCCTCTCACCCACTACCCTATCCATTGCACCACCTAGCTGTCATTACTAGCAGTGCAATTATTAGCAGTTGTGTTTTACAGATGGGAGGACGAAGGGTGTGCTATACCGGACCTCTGTCACCTCTTTTCTAAGAGCTCCCCTCATTTTCTCCATCCCATTATTTTCAGTGAAGAAGTAAACAGGTCCACACCAGGCACGCTCACTCATCCTGAAATAGAAAAGTATTTCCTTCCCAAAATAAAAATTAACCACTAAAGGGAAAGTAACAATTCAGACAAAGAATCTCTAACAGCAAAAGGAAAATCAAGCTGAAAAAAGAGTTTGACTCCAACAAGGACCAAATCGATATTCTTAAGATAGAAAAAAGCACGTGTGACTTCTGTACTTGACGACATTCCTTTGTTGGTGGCAAACTCTCTCACAGAGATCACAACTCACCATCTCTGGGAGTCTCCCAAGGCTCAGAAAGGTTACATGACTTGCCTAATGGCACAGGGTGCTGAGGGTCAGAGGCAGGATCTGAACCCATTTTCCTGATCTCATCCTCAATAGTCAATCTACTACCTTATCCGGCTTCTTCTCTCTCACATTTCACTACAACTTGAGATTGTGAATATGGACAATTAGGTCTTCTTGTCATGTTTCTGATACTCTCTGATGAAGAATAAATAAATGAATAAATAAATAAACAGATGAATGAATGAATAAATAAACGAGAAACTAAAAACAAGCCGATCCGCCCTAGGGTCCTGATAACTGGGCCAGGGGTGGGGAATCTACAGTCTCAAGGCCACATGTGACCCTCTAGGTCTTCAAGTGTGGCCCTTTGTCACTTCTGAAGTGGAGAGTGCTGAGCTAGGGTTGCTGGACTGGGTTAAAGAGGCATTGAGCACAGCAGGCTGCTCCTCTGGCATGGTTAATTGGGTTCTTAAATGGGCACCCTCCCAGTACCTAAGGGAATGGTTTCAAAATAAAATTCTCTCATGATGTCTTTGAATCCTGTCAGTTGATGGATCATCTGGTTTGGAACTAACACTCTCTACCATAATTCTGTTCTCGTTTATTTTTAAATTGTCTTCTTTTTTCACTGGAAAGAAATAGGTGTTCCTCAGTTTCATCTCTATAATAGTAAAATAATGCCAGTTGTTTTATGAACAAAATCAAATGTGTATATACTCATTAGGTGACATATTTGTAATGTGGAGGCACACATTAAATCTATGCACATATGGAAATATATGTATATATGATTATATATGTTCCTACAGCAGAAAAATTTCTGCATAGCTCATGGTACAGTAACTAATATTTTTACAATGCTTTAAACTTTACAAACAGTTTTCCTCACAAGTACATCTGACTGAATGACTCCTCCCAGAACCCATTCAAGAAGGTACCCAGAACAGCCCTTTCTTCTTCCTCTTCAGGCTACGCTCTGGACTTCCTCCACCCTTTACTGAACGAGCTACCATTGCCCTTTCCTCCCCTCTTTTCCAATTACCCTCTACACCATTTTCCTCCACTAGAATGAAAGCTTCTTGAGGGCAGGGACTGTCTTTCTCTCCACTTGTATCTGTATTCCCAGTGCTCAGCATCAGTCCCTGATGCACACCAAGTGATTAATAACAAATGCTTGTTGACTGACTGACAGCTCTGTGAGACACTGAATACAAATATCACTGTGCCCATTGTGTGGAAGAGAAAGCTAAGGATCATTGAAGCTAAATGACAGGAGACAATAAGATTGAGTGACATTTCTAGAGTGATTTTTATTCGCAAAGCACTTTACTGACATCTCACTTAGGTCTCACAAAATGAAGTTGGTACTAAGGGTATCATTATCCTTACATAAAAAATGCAGAAACTTAGACTCAAAGAAGGTTAAATGACTTGTCCAAGGTCACACAGCTTGTCAAAGACAGAAGTGTGATTGAAATGCAAAGATATGAACCCACATCTCTGGGCTTCAGGCCCCATGTTTGATCTACTTACTGCCTGGCACTGCTCCTTACTTTTTCAGAGCTAACCAAAGTAGACTGTCCTGCTCAAGAACCCCAGATGGATCCCCATTTCCTCTAAGATAGTGTCTAGTCATCTCTCCATCACTGGGAGTATCATCCCCACTGTGATATGGTGCCAGCCACCCTTCTCAGGCATTTTGCATACAGGTCCCTTCATGTGCTCTCTTTTCCCATCAAACTAGCCTTCTTCCAGTTCTCTACTCGAAACATTCCCTCCACATGTCTCTATTTTGACCCTGCTTAGCTCTCATTCATAGAATTCACTCTCTTCTCACCTCCACCTCCAAGAACCTCAAGCTCCATTCAAAACTGGTCCCCCGAGTTGCTAGAGTCCTCCTCTTACAGAAACTGCCTTGCATTTACTTTATGTTTTGCCTTTTCTGGTCTGTATCCATGCTTTTTTGTCCCCAAGAGAATGTAGGCTCCCCATAAGGCAGGGACTTTTAAGTTGTTTCAGTAACTCCAATAGTTGGCACATAGTAGGTGCTTCACAAACATCTGCTGAATGAAATACATTTAACAACTCTAATAACAGACTCTTTGCTAAAGACTTCTGGAATTCGGCCCGAGCCATTCTGGGGAAAGCTCCATTCATATCATCTAGGCAAGGTTTTCTGCCCACTGCCAACATGGTTTCCCACATGCTATTTAAAGACCCGAGACTTGGATGTTGACAGGAAGGGTTAAAGCAGCACAAAACTTGGAAAGACTGTGGCTGCAAGGAAACAGCAGCAGAAATTATATAGTTAGCATTTGTCTCCTTGTCTCGAAATATATTTAGTCAAGCTGCTTGAACATTGACGCCTTTCACTTACTCAGAGCATGGCGGGCGGGCAGGCAAGGGGGAAGCAGCAGCATCGACACCCCTCTGAACATTGCTTCATTCTCATCTTTCACATGGAAACTAAGACTTATAGCTCCAACGCTGGTGCTCCATCCAGATTCTCTACGTTCGCTGACCTGAACAAAGTGAATCGAACACTGAATTTATTACTAGTCTTGCCACTTTCCGGCAATAACTCAAGTAACCATTACTCTAGTCAACAGCTTAAAACTGGATGACATTTCACCTTGTTTTTCCATTTTTCTTCCCCTCCCCCCCACCCCCAACCTCAATCGATAGGTAACATACTTTAAGAAGGTTGGCACTGGGCCCTCCTCACATTCTTAAAAAGCAGACAGAAAATTTGTTTGAAAGTTTCAGAAACTGAGCACATTCTTTTCCTCCAACATTCCTAAATCTTTCATGTTTCTTCTATTCTTCACTGCACACCAAGAAAAAGCGTAGCTATGCTGACGATAAAAGACAATGTTGGGATTCTCAATTCTTTTTGTGTCCTGGATCTATTGGGCAATCTGATGAAATCACAGACCCCTTCTGAAAATAAAGGAATAAATTTAAATGAATTTAATTAAATGAATAAAATAAATGAATAGAATTTAAAATGAATCAAATTAAGAGAAATGATTATCTTGAAATGGATTCATATATAGATATGGATATATGTTCAGGGATCCCAGGTTAAGAACCCCTGGTATACTGGAAAGAAAACTGACTATAGCATCAGAGGTCATATGTTCACAATCTGTGATACCACCTATCTGTCCTTGGGCAAGTGATATATCCTCAGTAGACCTCAATTTCATAGCATCGTAGATTTAGAGCTGAAAGAGACCTTTGTTGTTGTTCAATTGTTTCAGTCATATCCAATTCTTCACTAGTCCATTTGGGGTTTTCTCGGCAGAGACACTGGAGTAGTTTGCCATTTCCTTCTCCAGCTCATTTTATAGGTGAGGAAACTGAGGCAAACGTGGTTAAGTGACTTGCCCAGGGTCACACAGTTAGTAAGGGTCTAAGGCCAGACTTGAACTCAAGAAGATGAGTCTCCCTGACTCGAAGCCCAGTGCTCTATACACAGCACCACCTAGAGACCAAAGAGTCCTTAGAGGCCATTAAATCCAATCCTCTCACTTTAAATATTAGAGAACTGAGCACAGAGTGGTTAAGTGTATGGTCCACTGCAAGGAGGGCGGACCCAGAGTCACACAGTCACATCTGACGCAGGATTTAATGTCAGATTTTCCTGACTCCTGAGCCTTGACTCAGAATAGTTTGAGAAAAGCCTAGAAGACTTGTACGAACTGATGAGGAGAGAAGTGAGTAAAAACAGGGAAACGATTTGTTCAATAACATTGTAAAGAACAACAGCTTTGAAAAACTTGAGGGCTCCAGTCAATGGAACAAGCAACCACAATGCCAGAAGCCTGATGATGCACCTCCTGACAGGGAGGTGACAGAGTCCAGGTACAGACTGAAACACGGGATGGTTTGTTTTATTTCATTTACTTTCTAGGAAACACTGCAAGTTAATAAAAATAACAAACAAAAACTGCAGCAGTCAGACAGTTTGTGAGGAGAAACAGATGCATTCACATATCATGGAGCTACTGCAACTTCTTCAGACACTCAACTGTCGCGGTAAATAGACACTGACTTAGAAGCAACGATTCCACAATAAATAATGTGCTGTGCTTCTCACGTGGCAAACGTGGGAGTTTGATTTGTCAGACACAGAATACAACTATCTCTTCACGTCATTTTGCCTTCTTTGTTCCTCACTACCTTGAAATTCCCTGTTCTCTCCTGTTTTTTTGTTCCCCAATGGCTAAGAATGATATCACTTCCTTCTGAGTTTTTATTCAGTGAACAGTTAAACTTGACTATTCTCTTCTTTCTTGCCTCTGTAGTAGTCATGGCCATAGGTGGAGAAGGTTGGGAATGTGGATAGTCCCTCCACCAACACAGATCCCAAGATACCTAAACTTGATGGGAATGTCCCAATCTCACACTTTATCTCCTACACCATCTGTGAAATAAGGGGGCCTCCTAACTCCCTTACTACTTATCTCTCAACCTTTCAGGTTTTGCATTTTGGAGATTATTTAAAAAAAGATATACTTTATAGATTAGAAACAAATTATACTTTGGGAAGTGGGCAACACTCAGATTTGAAACACATGTTAATCACTTGCAATCCACTGATATAAAAAAATAGAAAATATAATCTACCTTCTTCCATCCCCATGCTTGACCGATGCCTCTTCACTACGCAGAGGTGTCCATGGGTTCTCAGCATAAGCACTAATATAGTCTACCAAGCTGGGCGGGCATTGACGTGTGTCCATCGATGGCCAGAGTGACTACTTCTGTCATGCTCACAGTGCTCTGAGAGCCCCATCACTGGTGGGTTGGTCTCTTTGTGATAGGTTTGGTTTTGTCTTTTTTTCAGACTCAGCAATTCACAAAGGCCTTTTCTAATCAGGTCTAGGCAACTTGTGATCTTTGTTGATGGAGGGATTACTCACACCCTCAATTTTCTCTACCTATGGCAATAATTACCATGGATTTAAGATAGGATAAGAGAACAGCCAAGTTTACCTGTTAGCTGAAAGAGACCGAGAAGGAAGTGATATCATTCTAAGCTATTGAGGAATGAAAAACACAAGGAGAGATCAGGGAATTTCAGGACATAGGAAAAAAAGAAGGCTGAATGATTTGAAGAGAGTTATGTTCTGAGTCCAGCAATACATATTTTCACATTTGTCATTTAATTATATGTTTTGAGTTGGATCCTAAGTCTATTACCTGTCTTTCAGGAGGTACATCATCAGTCCTCTGGAATTGCGCTCTCTCATTGCATTTATCAGTCATTAAGTCTTTCAAAAATTTTTATCTTCACAATATTACTGAAAACATTGTTTCCCCTGTTTTGCTCATTTCTCTCACCATCAGTTCATACAAGTCTTTCACATTTCTCTGAAACTGTTCTTTTCATCATTTCTTACAACATTCCAGTCATTCATATACCACAGTTGGTTTGCCAACTGCCCAAATTATGAGCCTTCACCTTGGTTTCCAGTTCTTTGTCACTGTAAAAAGATCTATGGAACCCAAATTCACACTGGCTTTTTTTGGTGGACACATTATAGTATGGACTCATACTGAACTTGCAGTCTGAAAATAACTCCAGATAGTTTCTTCCAGACTAATGTCTTCCTAACAATACTTCCCTCATCTTATGGTTGGTTGATCGCTAGTGTATTTGACTCAGCCAATGCTCTCTCTCTCTCTTCAAGATTCTTTTGACTCCCAACTTCATTATATAGTACACTTGCTAATCCTTTCAGCTTTGTGACATCTGAAAATTTTCAAAAAGTAAGTCATTAATTAGAATGTCAAATAGTAGAGAGTTAAGCACAGGTCTCTGGGACACTTTCCTAAAGATTTTCTACCCAAGCAATGCCAAACCACAAATGACTAGTCCTTAAACAGTTTCAAATCCATTCCATCATGTAATATTCTAGTCCATGATTCTCCAGCTTTTCCATAACAGTATGGAATACTTTATCCAATACTGTGCTAATATCTACACCATCACCTACACCATTCCTCTGATTTGCTCGCTTGATAACCTTGATGAAAAAGGAAACACTGTTAGTATAGCACAATATTTTTTGTATCTTTGTAAAAACCAGTTCTTTTTCTGAATATATACCAATCATCTCTTTAATGACTGAGTCTAGAATTATTTCTGGCAATCAAGCAATTGACAATCAATGGCCTTTTCTCAATTCTCATCCTTCTTACCTTTCTGCAGGCTTTGACAGAGTCAATCACCCTGTTATCCTTGATACTCTCTTCTCTCTGGGTTTTCATGGCACTTCCCTCTCCTTCTACCTATCTAACCACTCCTTAGTCCCTTTTACTGCCTCTTCATCCAGGTCATACTTGGTAGCTGTTGCTGTCCCACAGGGTTCTGTCCTGGACCTTCTTCTTTCTTCCTTCTACACTATTTCATTTGGTGAACTTTTCAGCACACAAAGACTGAATTATCATCTTGATATTAATGATTTTCAAATCTTCTTATCCATCCCTAACCTCTCTTTTGATCTCAAGTTTCCTATTTCCAACAGTCTATTGTGGCACACATAATAAATGCTCATTGACTATATTTTATATAAAATTCTGTGTCTTCCACAATAAATTGCAATCTCCTTGCAGGCAGGGACATTTTTTTGTCTTCGTATACCTAGACCTAGCATGATATAGGAGACATTTAATAAAGGCTTGCTTATTAATTGATTAAATTCCCATAGGCAGAGTTCTGTCATAATCTATAATAAAGGCCAGCTGATTGAAGATACCATGCAAATCAAAACAATTTGATCCAGAAGGAAATTAGGACTTTTTAAATATTAAAGAGCCCACAGTAATTCGCCTAAAGTTATATAGGTCTTAAGCAGCAAAGCCAAAGTTTGAATCCACATCCTCTGCCTGCAGATACATGACTCTTCTCACTGCTCCCAGCTAAAGTTATCAGGAAGAAGTCAAAAGATTCCCCTGGCAGCACACACCTCCCAATGTCACACGGTCCTGGTTGGCCACATAACAAAATAGGCTGGCATGAATCTAGACCTTTAAGGTTTCCAAGGCATTGTGACCCACACAAAATCTCTACAGGACACCAGTTTGGTTTCCCATTTTACAGTTGAAAACAATAAGGCTCAGAGATTAAGTTATTTACATAGATACTAAGTATGGTTGGTAAGAGGCTCAAGGACAACCTCTCAAATTCAAAGTTACAAGGGACACGAAGTAATAAAACATAAAAAGTAAGCGAGATTCCAATAAGAAAAAAAAAAAAAGAGAAGGGAAATGAAGTGACAGAAGGGAAACTGAACCTGCCTGAACTGTGTCAAGAGGTCGAAAAGTGGAAGAAAACCACTCAGTGAAGGAGGGGAAGAAGAACCATGGGACACTGAAAAAACAAAATCATTTCTCTTCTTTTAAAGGAGGGTGTTGGATGCTCTGAGGATAAAACATCTTGTCAACCAAGAAAGAGTACAATAAGCCTCTAAATGCTGCCCCAGGTGTGCGGGATCATCCAGGAGGGGGCAGACAAAGAACAGAAACATGGCCCTCCATTGGTGACTCCCCAATCAGGGCTTCTAAAGTCATCTGTTAATATGAAGCAACAACAGAGAAGTCCTTCATCTCCTCAAAATACAAAGAACCAAAATGAACCTCCCTGATTGGTCAGATGAATGACTACTACTCATTGGGTGATTCATGTAATATTACTATCAAATGTTACTGTCAAAAGGAAACTAGAAAGCATCTCCAAGGATGAAAAATCCTGGCAAGAAACTGAAAATCAGAGGGGTACAGGTGGTGTTTTGGTTTTTTTGCCCGCTTAAATCCAGATATACAGAAGAGAAAAACTGAATCATACAGGGAACAACTGCATAAGAAGAGGATTTGAGTGGTACTGGGATTTGTAGATCATGACTTAAAATAAAGGAATGGAAGCAACTTAACCAAGGATGGAGTTAACCAAACAGGCTAATATGATTGTATTCACGTGGTGTAGAGCAAATCTAATTTTTAAATAAGTTTAAATTATAAAAAACTAAAGGAGAAATAGTTTATGTTAGAAAAGATAGTATACAAGAGGAAAACAAAAGCAAAATTAAGTACAACTAGTAGTTGAAACATCCAGATGTTCCCAAATCCAAGAAAAGAGCTGCTAGTAAAGGCCATGGTCCCAAACATCTATATGAAAATACACAAAGTTATGGCAATATGTAAGATGAACTAAAGAGAGGTCCTCATGCATGGAGACTAATTTAACCTCATCGTGAGACATGTTTTATATGTAATACATGTTTTATATCCATGTGAGTACGCTCAGTAGAGGTTCAATTTAAAGGCAAAGTTGGTAGTAAAACATGAGATGGGAACTTAAAATGGATTGCAACCATTCACTCAATGTCTCCATTAATACCACTAGATTTGCCTCTCTTTCATGATGTGACTGGAGTCTAACTCAGAAGCTGAGATGGGACTGAATCAGAATGGACTGGACTGGATTGGATTCTTCTCACACATGGAGGCAGAAGAAAGTATGTCAGAGTCCTTGTGGGAAGGGAGAGAGAGAGAAGCAAAATGAAGAATGGGAACTATGGTTGGCCAGGGCTGTGGCAGTCAGACTCAAGTATAGAGGCCTGTCGGGAAGATTTGAAGTTTCTTTTGTTGTTGTTGTTGTTGTTGTTGTTTTGTTTTACTAGAAGGAAGATCTTTTTCCCTCTCCTCCCATTGATTCTTCAGCTCACTACAATTAGAATTACTGTAATGGTAGGATGTGGTTGGTCCAGAGGTATGAGGTCATCCTTCATAACCACCAGCATGACATTTCCCGCAACAAGATGCTTCAGGGAGTCAGCTTAGGTGAGGCTGTGCTCTCTGAGATAATGTCTTCAAGAATACCCATCTGAAAGTGCTGACTGCACATTAACCTCAGACCCCACCATTAAGCTTGTAAAACAACACAGGAGGGAGGGACAATAAAACTATTTGTGTTTTATGGAACTGGGTAAAACCAAGAAAATCAGGATGGATCCAACTGTCTGGTTTATAAATATTCTCAATGAGCTCAATTGTTTCCTCTGCTATCATTGTGACCAAAACACCTACAGTGGTCAGTGGCTTTGTTTTTCTCTTCTGCCTCTCCTCTCTCTTCTCTTTTCATATCTTCCCTTCTCTTCTCTTCCTTTCTTTCTTTCTGCACTGAACTCACTCAGATTCCTTGCATGGCTTCTCCAGTTTATACTGACTCATTGGCTCACCTGGGCTCATGGTATTTCTATACTTTGAATTTTTCTAAGAGTGAGCCAGCATGTTTGAACTTTCATTGTCTGTTGTACTGCCTTGACTACCTCGAACCTCCAGACCTGCCTTCACTGAATGCCACCCCGACCTTCCCGCTTCCTCCCAACCTCATCTCACCATCATACATTATTCAGCATGCATTAAAACTCTTTGGCCTCAATAACTCTGGGTATCTTTGGTGGTCACATCCAACCACACATATTTTTAATTGTCTTTCCTTACTCAAAGTGTTGCAGTCACTCCCTTGGCATTCTTGAAGTGATGCCAGTATGCTTGCCTCTATGTGACAAATAACCCCTTGACTTCTTGGCCATTTGGTAAAGTCACTCCTGACCACATTGAATAAAGAAGGGCTCCAGGATTAAAACAAAAGTAATTGCTTTTAAATATTCAACCAGGTATTTTAAATGAAAAAAAAGAAATCTTTACAAAGACCAATCCTAAGAAAGACATACTAGTTTTTGGACATACTCAAGCTCCAAGTTCTGTAATTCTATAGGATTCAAGGCAATATATTCATGAAGACTTCATTTAAAGCTTTATAAATAAAAAAAATTTATACAAAATTGCCCACTAAGGATATTAGTTCCCTTACTTTATTGGCTTCCTGATGGTCCCTTTGGGGATTAAGACAAATTCAAGAAACCCATTGTATTCAATGAGAGCTCACTCAGTCTAGAAAATTTCATTAGGCTTCAAAGGGATGCTGAGTTGGAGTTCTCAGACTGTGGATTTGTGTCTCCAGAGATCAGAAGCCTGTTAAAAGCAGCATAAGGAATGAGAGATAACAGATGTGATCAACCCCATTGTCTACTTGTGAGGTTGTGTACACAGTGGAGCCCTTGAAGCTCCCTAAAAGTAGGGGTTTTTTTAGGAGAACAGAGATGCATGGAGGAGGCTATCCAGGCAAGGGGGATAAATTTGGAAATAAATGCACTCAGTGACATGTACAAGTCAAGCAGAAATTTCTGCAAAGGCTATTCTAGTTTAATATTGAGCGTGTTAAGACTAAGAAAGTGACTATGGAGAGTACAGAATTATAGGCCTTGGAGACCACAGAGGCTAGGCTTCAATGGATGTTCAAGTGGTTAGAAGTCATAAAGCAGGGGTTGGAAGTAATGTCAATGGGAATAAACAAAGTACAAAGAGGGCAGCTGGAATCAAAGCTCACAGGTCATTAACCAGGAAGCTGATGTGGATGGAAGGTCAGGGTCAACTGATGCCATCAAGGTCAGATACACAGGGAGTTTGGGGGGGGGGGGGCGGGGAGCCTAGGGACAATGAGCTGGCAAAGCAGACTAAGCTAGCTTCGAGCCTTATTCTGGTCAGGCTCACTCCCTTGTGGCCTGAACCTTGGAGGGCAAAACACAAATAATTATAATGGTTCATAATTCTATTAAGTTTTCAAGTTTGCAAAGTACTTTTCTCACAGTAACTGAATGAAATAGGGAGTAGTAATGTCCACCTTTTATGGATAAGGGAAATTGATACTCTAAGAAAAGCTAAGAAATGAAGGGTTCCCCATTTAGTCAGTATCAAGGATAGGATTTAAACTCAAGTCATTCCTGCCCCAAGTCCAGCCCTCTTTGTTTTCTCCTTTTTTGATTGCAAAAGAAAAGCTATGTAAAGCAGCAGTCTTTTTGGATGTGTTGGGATTCCAGTGTCTTCTAGAATCAGGACTATAATTTTGAATTATATAGGATTTAAGGAAGTATATTTATGGACATTTTCTTCTCATTGGGCTAATCACCAACTGTCCATATCATCTAGGTTTATTTGACATGGCCTGCTACAGAAAGGTGGACACTTCCACTCTGGGAGAGCCATGAAGAGCCTAGCATTTCTCTAGCAGTTCCCCTGGTATAGCTGACCGTAGCAAGTTCATGGGAGCATAAATTTAGAGTTTGAAGGAACATTAGAGGTCATGCAATCTAACCTGCTCATTTTACAGATGAAGATACTAAGGCACAGAGGGATTAAGTGACTTGCTCTGGATCACACAACTAGTAAGCTTTAGCACTCCACCTACTGTATGACCTCGCTACTACTTAGGTGGGTGGGTGGGGAGCGGGAAGGGGAGTGTCTAACTTTTAATCATTCCTTTTGAATGAAATCACAAGTGTGGCTAGCAGATCAAACCTGGAGGTTGAATTTAAATCACTTCTATTCACTATTTCATTAGAATAGTCCATTATACTATATATTGTAGCTTGTTTGGATGGGCAATTACCTTATTTTCAGTTTTGTTCTTCTAGAAGAAAAGAATGCTGCAATAACCATTTTTGAGTGTATATAATCTTTCTGTCTTTGACAACACCAGGGCATTTTCACAGTAGTAGTATCACTGGGGTAAAAGATTTGTTTAATTCAATCAGTGTTCTAACATAATTAGCAATTTTTTTTCCAGAATCTTTGGACCAATTTGTAGTTCCTCCAACACAGTGCCTGTCTTTCCACAGTCCTCCTATCTTTGACACTACTCCTATGCTGGATAAAGTTTCATTCGGATTACTTAACTTTGCATTTCTTTCTTGAACTATTCATACTGGAGTGAAAATACGAAATCAGATCCCCTCATTAGTTATCTAAACCAAGTCCAACCAATGACTGGTTGTTAAAATGTGCAACAGAAAAGGCTATGGTACAATCCTGATAGCCTTTCACTCACTCATGGTGTCCTATGCATGTTAAAATTTCTGATCGAAATGCAGAGGTAACAAGTTTATAGAATCAGAGAAAGAGAGGACCAGAGGAATCACTGAATTTTATGCCAACACTTTTTTTAGCAGAGGAAACTGAGGCTTTTACACGGATCAATAAACAAACATTTATTAAGTACTTACTATGTACTGAGTACTGTGCCGATAAAGAAAAAAGCAAAAACAGCCCACATGTGTATCATTTTTATTCTATATGTTGCATCCATTACGGGCTTTCATGCCATAAGCTAAGGACGACTTTTCTGTCTGATTGAGAGCTGAATGACCACTAACTCTTTCAGCTCCCAAAATCCTATTATCTTAAGAATTTACTTCATCTTGTTAGAGCTCACATGTAACTGGGGGTGTGCTAGAAATATCTCCAATTGGCTTTTGAGAACTGATTTTTAGTGCAAGCACTTACATCTTGGAAATTGGTCAATACACTTTTTATTTTTTTTATTACCAATTTTTTATTTAAAAAAAGTCATTTTTGACTACATTAAAAATACATATAAGGGCTTGATATATTTGTTTTGTTCACTTCTAAACTTAAGATGTAATGGAGAAAATGTTTACAATATACCTGCCCCTTTTAAAGTCTCATTCTCTGTAATCCTGGCTCTTTGTGGGAGGTCATAGGAACATAGCATCATAGACTTTGAGCTGGAAGAAAACAGAAGTGACTTGCTCGACATGATGCCAGTAATAAGCAGCAGAGTCAGGATTTGAATCAAGGTCCTCTGATACAAAAGCCTGCTCACTATTGAGTACACAGGTTGCAATGTTAACCTCCATCCTAACAAATAATCATTGTCCTTCCATCAGTGGCCCTGTTTTTGCAATAGCTACATGAAGAAAAAATGACCAAGATATGTTTTTTTTTTTCCTACAGTTTCTCTTCTTTTCAGTATTATAAATGTCTCCGTTTGGATTTCGCACAGGCCTCAAAGCCCCCCGGGATTCTAAGATGCTTCTAATGTAGCCTTCAGGCCATGGGAAAAGGGGGAGAGAGAAATATATAGAAGAAAATTTAGAAGTTGCAAAAACAAAAGGCAGCAATAAATTCTTTTGGTTTTTTTAAGTGATACCCTACAGTGTATTTGGAATAAGAAGATTCAGGATCAAATTCCAGTTTTCATATTTATTAGACATGTCACTCTGGGCAATCCACTTGTCTTCCCCTGGTCTCAGTTTCCACCTTTGTAAAATCAGAAGGTTAGGCTAGATGACCTCTCGAGTCTTGTCTAGATCTAAATCTGTGAACCTACGACCAGCTCCCAGTACTGTGGTCCTATGAGCATCTGCCCTGGACATGCAATAAAGATGGGACAAGGACTAATGACTTCACTACCGTGGCTAAATCTCTCCTCTCCCAAGAACTCCCATTTCCGTAGTACTTTCTAAAGTTTACAAAGCACAAAGTTGTTATGTGGTTCTCATAATAACTGTGAAGAAAGACAAATTGAGGACCTTGCACCTCTATCTGAGTCAAATGAACAGGATGCTCAGGTAAAGTGGATTTTAGTTTTTCCTTCTGGAGTTCAGTAGGAGAAGTCTAATTTTACGTGGCAACTCTTCAAATATTTGAAGACAGCTGGCATGTCCCTACTAAGCCTCCTCATCTCCAAGCTAAACATTCCTACTTCCTTCAGTCAGTCCTTATATGATACAAATTAAATGAATGAATGAACAAATGAATGAATGAAAAATGTGTGTAGTGTTTACTGTGTGGCAAGTACTGTGCTAAATGCTGGGGATACTTCTAGAAGTATATAAGGTAGAAGAAGAAGGCAGCCTCTTCTCTCAAGGTGCTCACATTCTAACTGAGGAAGACAATACACAGAGGATGGCCCAGATGAAAGGCCAGGGAAAATCCTCACACATACATAATCTTAAAGTTCTTCTAATTCAGGATGAAGAAGCAGGGCATATTGGAAGGAAGGCTGGGCTTGACACCAGGAGATGGGGGTTGGGATTCTGCCTCTGCCACCCAGCTACCTCCATAAAACGGAACCAGTCACTGCCCCTCTGGGCCTTCTGTGTTCTCACCTCCAAAACTAAGGGGTTGATAACTGTTGGTGAATGAAATGACTGCCGGGTTTTCTTCCAGTTGTGATATCCCATGTATCATGTTCTAAGTGTCCTTCATTGTGTGCTTCATTTTCTAAGTTCCCTCTAGAATGATGTTCTAGGTTCTGCCTTCCTCTCTAAAACTATGTGTTGTCTACTCTGTAGGAGGCTTGTGTGAACCTTTATATGGCCGTCCTCCCTTTACAGTGTCAGCTCCTTGAGGGGAAGCACTGATTTCACACTTTCTCCTAGTCCGCAACACAGGATCTGGTGTACTCCTCATTGTTCATTTCTTTCAGTCATATCTAACTCTTCGCGACCCCATTTGGGATTTACTTTGCAGAGATACCAGAGCAGCTTGTCATTTCCTTCTCCAGCTTATTCTATATATGAGGAAACTGAGGCAAATAGGGTTAAGTGACTTGCCCAGGATCACACAGCTAGCGTATGAGTCTGTATTTGGACTCAGAAAGACTCATCTTCCTGACTCTATCCATGGCATTACCTAACTACCTGGCTCATAAAAAGCACTTAATACATGCTTACTAATTGTTGATCAGTTTTAGAGATGCTGATAAATCATGCTCAGGGGCAGCCTGTGTGAAGAACATAATTGAGACAAATTCGCCCGAGGGGAAATAACTTTCCTAGCTGAAGGGATGAGGATTCTCGGTACGGAGAAGGCCTGGCTGGAGATTCCCCTGAGATATAAACCACTCAGCCTGGGCTCAGCCATTGTTTCACTTGGGCCCACTAATCAGGCCTGAGAGGAAAATGCCAAGGCTCCCAGGAATCTGCTTTGGCCCATTCCCCCACCCCCACCATACTGGTAAAATGGGATTTCAAAAGAACCTCTGGTGGGCCTGCTGACTCTGGATAAGATCAGAAGGGGATCAGTGGGAGAAGAGGGGGCTTTGGATAAAGACCAAGGCCTCACGTTTGCTGGGAGACATAAAAGAGAGCTGATAAGATTGCTCTTGATGATGCCTTTGCAATTTCCCTCTTTGTTTCTTGCTTTAGACTAACCCCTTTGTGTTCCCCTGCACTTAGAGCTTTCCTTCCTCCTCCAGAGGCATATTTTCTGGTCTTATAACAAGAGAAAATGGAAAAAAAAAAAATTCATGTTGGGCATTTGGAAAGAAACCATTTTAATGTCTCTTCTCCGCATCACTATCACGTGATGACTTTCCTTTCTCACCCTTCCTCCCCCAAAACTGTCTTAGACTCAAGGACTTAGCTAGTATATATCTACATATCTATATACATATGTGTGTTGTCTCCTACAAAAGAATGTAAGCACCCCAAAAGCAGAGGTGGGCTTTGGGCTTTGGGTTTTGTGCAACCAACCCCAGCACAATGCTGGGCACAATGAACATGCTTCATAAATATGTAGTAATTGATGACAAGATTTTTTGGCTGTAGTGAACTCAGGTGAGAAAGGTATTATTTACAGCTCTTAATGCCAAGCTTATGGCCCCGTGGGGCTCAGGACAAGGACCTAGCCAATCAGAGCAGCCTCACACATTTCCTCTTCTGATCTGTACAGAGCTCATAATCTGCAGTAGGAAAGGGCTACCCACTCTGACAAAAGTAAGGCTCATGGGAGTACCGCAGAGATGGTGCCACCCTCTGTCCTAGGTCCTCTACAAAGGCCGTCTTCTGGTGCTTCAGCATGGCGCAGAAATAGAACTGGGCTCCAAAGGTTTTTCCAATGGAACACAATGACAGGTTCGGCAGAGCTGAAAAGGCTTCAGTGCTGGCAGTGAAATTATGGAAAGAACACCGGGGGTAAAGCCAAAGTCCTTGGTTTGAATTCTTTTACTTGCAACATGTGGGCAAGTGACTACATGTGTCTGGGTGCCAGTTTCCTCACAGATCACAGATTTTGAGTTAGCAGGAACTTTAGAGAGTCAGCCTTCTCGTTTTAGAGATGAGCAAACTGAGGCCCAGAGAGGTTAGGTGATTTGCTCCAATTCAGAGAGCTACAAAATGTCTGACGCATGACACAAAACCAGGTCTTGCTATTCCCAAGACCGCTCTATTGGCGGCAGCATAGCTAGCATTCTGAAAGCCCTTTGTGCCTGTAAATTGCTTTGCAAATATTATCCCATCTGACCCCCATGAAAAAACAGAGACAGACAGTATATGTCTGAGGTCAAGCTGGAATTCCCATCTTCCTGACTCTGAGGCACCAAGGTGGTCCAGTGCATTGAGAGCAGGAAGATTCCTCTATCTGAGTTCACACCAGACTTCTGACACCTACTAGCCATATGACTTTGGGCAAGTCACTTATCCCTGTCTGCCTCAGTTTCTTCATCTGTAAAATGAGTTGGAGAAGGAAATGGCAAACCACCCCAGTATCTTTGCCAAGAAGACCCCACATGCCTGAAAAACAAGTAAACAACAGCAGCTTCCTGATGCCAGGCAGAGCTCTCTGCCCACTGTGCCACCTCGTCAGCTGCCGCAGGCCACCGTAACACAACAGCTTTAGCTAAAACCGTGGGTCACAAAGCACAGAGAAGCCTCTTAGTTATTTGCAAGTGCCTTGAAAATCCTCCTGTTTCATCGCTGCCTCCTTCAAGTCTCTGGATTCCCTTAAGACCCAACTGACATCCCATCTTGTACAAGAAGCCTTTCTCAGCCACTCTAAATGCCAGGCTGTTAACTTTTTTCCTGTTCATCCTGTACGGGGCAGTTTTGTATTTATCGGTTTGCGTGATGTCTCTCATTAGACGTAAGCTCCTCAGGGGCAGGGCCTGTCTCTGGCTCTTTTTTGTATGCTGCATGGTTAGCACCACGCATGGTACGTAGTAGGCACTTCATAAGTGTTTACTGATCGGTTTATTGATCAAAATTAACTTCAGTTCTACCAGTGCTACACAACACATAGTGAAGAGTTGGCAATTACACGAAGAATTTCAGCTGTGCAGACAGACCATCTCTACAGACCGCCTTCAGGCTTGAATCTTTTTGTCACATTAACTAAGTCTATTGGTGTTGGTGCGTGTTTATGGACTCACTCACTGACTATATCCTGTTCCAGAGTGTGGGAGCCAGGGAGAAGCTATCTCCTCCAGGTTACTGACTTCCTCTAGGTAGACTGTGCCTCAGGACTTGTACACACTTTATGGTCTGTGTTTTAAAAGACTGAGCATGGAAAGGCTGGAATGAGGAGAGACTCAGTGTTTTACTCTGTCCTGGCTGGAGAAGGTGGGTACAACACAGAAACACTGAGTTATAGAATGGAGAATAGAATAAATAGCTTGGGATTGGACCTGGGTACATCACAATGTGTGCATGCACGCACGCGCACGCACACACACACACACACACACACACACATACACTCCTTTTCCTTCACCTTCTGTGTACTTAGGCACATTGTTTCAACTACAAAAAATATATATATTTCCATTAAAATACCAACTAATTCAACTTTTTCCCCAAACTCTACTTTTTTTTAAAGTTTGATCTTTATTATACATTATTAGAAAAATAACATGAAAAGGAACATTTTTAGTTTTGGTACAATATTGAACTTAGTAATATAAAATTTTTCACAGTTCACATGCAGTGAGTCAATTAATTAAATAAGTATTTCTTGAGTCCATACTGTGCTGGAGGTTATGATGGAAAAGAAAAAAAAGCCCAAAGACGAGGCTTCCACCATTAAATGATCTCCCCGTACAGTAATGACTCTAAGGGCTCCTGACCTTTCCTGGAATGAGGAGCTCTTGCTCTGATGATTCCACATAATCCTCATTACACTATTAGTATCCATTTATTGAGAAAATTCATAAGACAAAAAAACTTATTTTAATTCAGTCCCATGTTTAAATCAATGTACATTTTATTAAGTCCAATAGCAGTTACACAGGTATATAAGGATGCCGTAACTAGGGCCATAGCATAGAAGAGAGAGTGCTGGGCTTGGCATCAAGAAGTTGCCTCTTCTTTATTTCTTGGGTTTCAATTTCCTTGTCTATAAAACGAAAATATTGGACTAGATTCCCTCTTGGTCACTTCTGGCTCTAGACCCATGATCCTCCCTTTAATCCTAAAACCTGGAATTAAACCTTGCTTTTGACACATGTTGAGTCAACTCTGAGCAAGTCATTTAATCTATTAATGTACCATCAAGAGTCCTAGGAATTAACTACTAGGCCAGAGGCTGATTGCCATTTCTGTTGGTCAAGAAAGTTCCCATACCTAGAACAAATGCAAACAAAACATGGTTCCTTCTTGTATTCTTTTCTATATGACAGCCATACATTTTTTTCCTGTTCTACAGAAGATATATTAGCTTGTTTACTATTTAAAAAGTCATACTGCAAATTTGACTGGACTTCAATAAAGACCAAAAAACAGGACCTGTTATGCATATGGAAAAACAATGTCATAGATCCAGGGCTCTCCAGGGGATCTGTGGACAAGCTGAAAATCCCTGAGTTAAAGAACAAGAAAATGTTAAACTGGTTAAATGGTGAAATTGACTGTGGTCCTCCCCTACTTGACCAGACCTTGATTACTGGGCCATGCTTGGATACATTTACTATGTGGTTGTTCTTATTATAAGGTGAATTAATTGTTTGTTCTTATCACTGTAAAACCTATATATTATAGTGCTATGCCTTACCAGGGAAAGGAAAGAAAGGGAAGGTAGAAGAGAGAAATGAATTCATTACTTACTGATGTTTTCAGCAAGAAAACAGACACTAGAAGCAATATGTAGGTTAATTTTTAGCAACGTAGTTACTCCTCCAAAAAAAATAAAAATAAATGTATACCAAACACACTTTTCAGTTTTACTTGCATTATTAACATTTTCTCTACCACTTTCTTAGGTCTAGACAAGCAACAAAACAGTAAGTCCCAAATTATAGTATTTGTTGGTTTCCAAGGTTTTTACTATGAAAATTTACTAATTGGTTGTTGCTAGTCAATTCGAGCTTGGTTCTAGCACTCCCCTACAGGCAAAATTTGGATCAGTGCTGCCCACAAAAGGCATATAATTTAGAAAAGGAAAGCTGATTTCAGAGGTAAATAGCTGGTGAAGAAGATGGTGTCTAAGACTAGGATTTGAAAAATAGCAACAAGCTCCAGGCCAGGGATGGAGTATACCTTAACAAAAGCTGGTGAGAATGGATTTGTCTTGCAAATCAATGAAAAAGAATTTTAAACTAAAAACAATAGAGAAGAGCTTTTATATATACATGCAGTAAGCTAGATATCTATCATGGAAAGAAACTACACTATTGGACAAAAGAGCTGTAGAAATACCTAGAATCTCACAGAAGACAAAATCCAAGACTAGTGTGTCTGTACAAAGGTTGATACAAAAATAATTTACAGACTTGAGGAAACAAGCAATGCAAATCAGAGGTCTTCATATTAGGTTTTTATATTGACTTATTAGCTATCACTGAGGTTTGGTGGCATTGAGTCTTCGAGAAGAATGTGGTTGTTTGTATGTGACTTTCTTAAAGAAAAGGATTTCTGGTAGACTCGTTCCCAAGCTTCTCAGTAGTTCTTGTCAAATAAGGAGTTCTTCTCCAAGCAATTTATTTTTTATCGTTTCTGATTCTTCACTTATCTACTTTATTATTTTTTAAATGATCAATGGTTTTGAAGAATATTGGGCCCTAGTATCATTGGTGGTCTTCATGCCCACTTTCCTGACTAGATGGCCACTGAGATCCCCTCCAGGTCTCAAATTCTGTGATCCCTTGCTCTCTTTGAGTAATACCATGGCCTTTCTCCTTGCATATACTATTGCCTCTGCAGAGGCCTCTGATCTCATCCTCTCCCATTTTTTCAGCAGATCGAAACCTCTGTTGTTCCCTCTCTCTTTCAAATCTCCATCTTTGCCCTATTCACTGGTCCGTACTTTTCTTCCTTCTGCCCAAATTTCCCCTAATCTTAAAATAAATCTTTCCCTAGACCCACCATTCCCTCAACTTATCATCCTATATCTCTTCTTTCTCAGCTAAGTCGACAGGGATTGTGATTTACAGAGATAGGGAACTCTCAGAGAAGAAGATTCCCGGTACCAAAAAAGAGGTTGGTAATTTCTCTACAATTCATTACTTTTAGAAAATTGCCTAAAGCACAAAGAGAGTGACTTGCCCAGGGTCACACACCCAAGCTATGTCAAAGACAGGGCTTAAATCCAGGTTTCCCTGGCTTCAAGTGCGCCACTCTATCCACTGTACTACACTGTCTATTCTCAGCCAAACTACTAGAAAAAGCTGTCTGCACTCACTGATTCTTTTTCTCCTCCTCTTTCCCCCTTTACTCACTCATTACTCAATT
Source organism: Pseudochirops corinnae (assembly GCA_028646515.1). Taxonomy (NCBI): domain Eukaryota; kingdom Metazoa; phylum Chordata; class Mammalia; order Diprotodontia; family Pseudocheiridae; genus Pseudochirops; species Pseudochirops corinnae. The sequence goes on from CM053589.1 coordinate 196,483,085, forward strand.
GAAACTCCATGCTCCAAAGTTACCATTTGCCCAGGGTCACATCACTAGTGAGTATCTGAGGCCTGAACTGAAATCATGAAGATGAGTCTTCCCGACTCCAGGCCTGGCACTCTATTCACTGAACCACCTAGCTGCCCTAGATACTCAGCAAGAATGTGGTATATTTGAAAGAAATAACAAGTTGTGTATGATAGAACTGCAGTTTCATGTGCAATCTTCTTTTTTATTTTACTATGCTATGGAAATACTTGTTTATTCCATAAATTAAAAATAAAAAGAATACAGCTTGAGTTCAGTCGGGTGGAGCATCTCTGTCCTCACATTCATCATGGTATCTCCCTCGGCAAAGGCATGTATGAAACCAAACCCTGGTGCTCCTGACTCCTTGAGGAATGACCTTTATACTTGGGCCACATGGAAGCTATGTCAGTGGTCTGAGGTTTGGTTCCCAGGGCCAATTAAGTCTCTGTGATTATTTCAATATATTTGAAGGAAAAACAAATTAGTCTAACATGTGTCGGGTAGGACCCCAAGAAAAACTAGCCCATCCCACATGGCAGGACCCTGGGGGGGTCCTAAGCTATGTGACAGGGACCCTGAGAGACACTGCCCTTAATTCATGGCACTGTAATATTCTCCTGTAGGAAAACCCATTAAATCATATATAAGAAGAGGGATGTGCTATGTTTGGGATTTGTTTTGTTTTAAAGAGTCTAAAATGTTCAAGTCCTGTCCTGCAGCCTGAGTTGAACTTGGGGGGGCAGGGAGAAACCCAGTCTAAATGAGAGGGATGATGGTGGCTAAAGGAAGATAACTCCCAGCCCTTTAGCTTTTTTAAGTCCTCCAAAACACTTTCTTCACAACAACCCTGCAAGGCTGATAGTGAGAGCTCTACCTGAGAATGGATGAATAGGGTTTTCCTCTGGAATGCTGACTTAGAGAGAGGGCCCATGTCCTCCACAAACTGATCACCATGTGCTGACTCTGGGTCCTCTGTCATCTCATGTCCACAACCAACAAAACTAGAAGAAGGTTGTAAAGGTTTTTAATTCCCAAACACAGGAGTTTATTTCATCCTGGAAGTAATAGAAAGCCACTGAATAATCCTGAGCCAATCAGTTCCATTGCAGGCCTTGCAACAGACTGTATCTAAGATCCAAGTACCAGCCTACCCAAGTACAGTGAAGATTATGTGGCAAAACTGACTGATAGGTCATGACTTCTTTGTCCATGGTGCCTTTTTTAGGAAATGAATAAACGAGTCTAGAAGTAAATTTCTGCCCTTTGTTCCTGGTTTCAGTCTCTGTGTTAGTCTCTGAATGCAGTGTTCCATTTCCTTTGGGCAGATCAAGGACTATTTTATTGCCTTATGGTCTGCAAAGGCTCTACTTACTATTTCAACCTCTGTACCTTATATTTATGATAGCTCAGTGCCACAGAAGATGGTCAATTTTTGTAAAAGTTCCCTTCTAGTGGAAGGAGACAAATGGAGGCTGAGACTTTAAACCTCTCTCAACAATTGATGGAAAACCTGAAATAATAAATCACATCCCATACTTGGCAATTTTTTGACCTTTCCAACTGGAGTAATTCAAAGAGGCTAAGTGGAAAGAGACTGCCTTTAAACTCCAAATGAAGAGAACCACAGTCATGAGTATGAGAGAAGATGTGATGGAAAATGCTGACCACATCCAGAGAAAGAACTGAGGAGTTCGAATGCAGATCGAAGCAGACAATTTTCACTTTTGTTGTTTAATTTTTCTCGTGGTTTTTCCTTTTTGTTCTGATTCTTCTTTCACAACATGATGAATGTGGAAATATGTTTAACATGATTATACATATATAATCTATATCAGATTACTTACTGTCTTGGGGGGAGGAAGAAAAATTTGGAAATCAAAATCTTACAAAAATGGAAGGTTGAAAATTATATTCACTTGTAATTGAAAAAAATACTATAAAGGATGGAAAGAGTATGAGAAGAAGTTAGGAATCTACACTTCTTCCAGCTGACTCATCTGAAAGAGATTGATCCATAATTTCCCAAACTGCTTCTGACTCATCTGGCCCCATCACAGAGCTATTGTTGATAGATTTATAAATCAATGTCTCAAGGTCACAAGTGTGTTTCTGTTTTTCCATATGATGACATTCAGTATATGATGTATCTGCCATAGATTCTCCCTAAGTTCCTGATATACTTTAATTACACCAAAATAAAGCATTTAGAACAGTCCCTCATTTTGAACTTGGAAAAATGGAAATAGAAAAAGATTCCAGTAAATATAATTTATAATAGCTCATATTTTCTAGAGCATTTTGAGGAGTAAAAAGTGCTTTAATTAAAACAATCCAGTGAGATAGGTAGTATAAATATTATCATCCCCATTTTGTAAAATCTGTAGACAGGGAAATCAAGAATCCAAGTAGCGAAATATTTTTTCACACAGCTCACAAGTGTGAGAGATGAGATTTTTACTCAGGTGGACTTCTAACTTCTACTACAACTAGTTGTCAACCTTATTTAAACAAAAGTCCGTGGATTGGAGCAACAGTTTTGATTTCAGGATATTCTTTGAGAATACCCCCAGGTTCCCCTGTACCTACCATTAGGGGCAAGATGTCAGTTGTAAACTTTGTCCAAACTGCCTATCTTACACAATAGTGTGAGGCTGCCAGTTGTGGTTAGATATTACTCTAGGTGACCTTGGTTTAGGTTTGCCTACACCTGGGATGACGGAACTGAAGACACATAAAATTCTTCCTGGATGCACAACAGAGGAGAGAATCCAATGACACACTGAATGACAAATTCTTTGAAGAACAAAGATATTGTTGAAAACCAAGCGAAAATCCTAACTCACGAATGTCTTGCTCAGAAACGTGTTGCCTACAGCATGCCTAAAGCAGAGAGCAGATTAAAGTGGTTTTGTTTTTAGTGTAGCTGCACTACTTGGTCTCATCCTCTAACAATCAGCCCTGGTCAGTGGCCATCACCTATCCAGCTTCCTGCATATGACTGCCACTCTAACTGGAGAAATTCATGAAATCAGCTTGATTTCATCTACCACAAATGCAAGGTAGAAAACCACATCGGGGCTTCCCCTACTGCTTGTCAAGCACAGAATCACAGACTCAGAAATTGAAGAAATTTCAGAACCTGCATCTGAACAAAAAACAAAAAAACAAACCTCTATAGCATACTTGACCAGTAACCATCTAACACTTGCTTTAATACCACTAAAGATGGGGAGCCTCGCATCTCCCAGGGTCATTCATTTGACCTTTGGAAAGTGCTCGTTTTGTTTACAACAAATTAAATTTTTCTCTGCAGCTTACTCCCATTCCTCCCAATTCTGACTTCTGAAACCAAGAAGTTTAACCTTTCTTGCCTAAACAATGAGCCTTTTAAACAGATCAATAAACCAACTGATCATCCAACAAGTCTTTATTTAGTGCTACTGTGTGTCAAGTGCAATTAGGACAGCTAAGGGGTGCACTGGATAGAACGGATCCGGGGTCAGGAAAACCTGAGTTCAAATCTGGGATCAGACACTTACTAGCCACATAACCCCAGGCAAGTCACTTAACCCTGTTTGCCTCAGTCTCCTCATATGTAAAATGAGCTGGCAAAGGAAACGGCAAGTCACTCCAGTATCTTTGCCAAGAAAACCCCAAGTGAGGTAAGGAAGAGTCAGACATGACTAAAATGACTTAACAAGAGCAACAGCGTGGGTCAAACACTATGCTCAGTACTAGGGGTACAAAGGCAGGAGTGAAAATGTCCCTCCCCTCAAGGACTTCGTACTCTGTCAGAGGGACAGCATGCCCATATATAGGCATATATAAAATAGAAAGTGATTTGAGATGGAGGACGCTATCAGGTTATGGAAGGGTGGTCAGGAGAAGCTTCATGAAGAGGGCGTTTAAATGAAGTCTTAAAGGAAACAAGAGATTCTCAGAGCTGGAGTGAGGAGAGCACATTCTAGGCATGGGTACAGCTGGAGAAAAGGGTCGTAGACTGTACTGAAGGGGTACAAAGGGGAGTAATGTGGAATAAGGCCTGTAAGACAGGCTGGAACCAGTTTGTGAAAGTTTTTAAATGACAAGCGATTAAATTTACACTTGATTCTAGAGGTGAAAGGGAACCCCTGGAGTTTATTGAGTAGGGAAGTCTTATATCTGGCAGTTCTGTGGAGGAAAGACTGGAGAGGAGAGATAACATAGCAGAGAGGCCGTGACAGGGGTGATTACGATTCCAGGCAAGAGGTGATGAAGGCTTGAGCTAGGGTTGTGGCTTCATTGGATAGAGAGGAGAGATGAAAGAGGTAGAAACAAGATTTGGCAAGTGATTGGAAAATGGTGGAAGAGTAAAGATTCAAGGATGACAGTTTTGTGAACTTGAGCATCTAGAAGGATGATGGCACCCTCAACAGCAATAGTAATATTCAGGAAGGGGCAGACTGGAGACAATGACTTCTGCTTTGGACGTGTTGAGTTTGAAATACCTGGGGACACAATTCAAAATGCCTAGCAGGCAGTTGGTAATTCAGGAATTGGAGACAGTTATATCCCTTCAACCATCCTGCTTTTCAAGAGAAAAATTTCCATGTCCTTCAATGAATTGTTCCCAGCATATGGCACTAGCCATCTCTTTAACATGTTCTTGAATTTTCCCACTGGCCCCTAGTCTGAAGCCCTACTCCCTCCCCTTCCTTGCTCTCCATTCTGACCTCTGTCTTTGCCTATAGGATGGCACTGTCTGAATGCCTCCCTCCCCACTACCTATCTCAAAGTCAAAATGTCCAAAACTAGGCTTATGACCTTTCCCAAAAAATCTTTGCCTACTTTGGTCTCCACTTTTTCTTAGCATAATTTTTACTCTTCTTTCTTCAGAATTACTTTCCAAAGACTGGTTGCTAAATCCTGGCCGTTCTGCCTCTGCTATGTTTTCTATGTCTATCTTTTCCTCTTATTTACCATCCTAGTACAAGTCCTCATTACCACCAGTCTTGACTATTATAAGAGCTACCTAACAGAATTCCTGTCTCCATTCTTTCTATTTTCCAGCCCATCCTTCATATCACTGCCAGTCTCTTCTTCCTTATTCTGACATGTCACTTCTCTGCTCAATAATCATCAATGTCTCCCTATTGCCTGCCAAGTAGAGGTAAAATTGTTTGCCTGATATTTGAAAACCTCCGCAATCTGCTATCACTCTACCTATGTAGGCTAATCTCCTACTATTATCTTTTATGCATCCATGATAAACTTAGCTAACCTCTGAGCACAGAAGAAACACTACTTGGTTTTCCTGTTCCTGTGGCTTTACTCAAATTATTTCCTATGATTAGATTTCTCTTTGACTTGTCTCTCTACAGAAATCTTCCTCATCCTTTAACAGTGACAGTTTAGATCTCATCTAATCCAACTTCTTTACTTTATAGGCTCAGAAAAGTGAAGTGACTTCTTCCTCCATCTATGATCTTTTCCTCATACCCCTCTTTGGCAAAGACTTTTTGTTTTGTTTTGTTTTTACCCCACTGCTGTATTCTATCTATGTAAAACATAGCCTGTATTACTTTGTATTAGAAGTATCTACACATGTGTCATTCCTTCCTTTAAATGGAAGATGATCCAGATGGCAGGGGCTATTTCTCAATTAAACACTGTATTTCTCCCGAGGTCTAGCACAGTGTTCTGGGCACAACAGGTACTTAATGTTTCTTCAATTTTGATTTGAATTCTATTCTATGTAGAAACATTGAGCTACAATTCTGTATGGCATAAAAGATAGAGTGACTTGCCTACGGTCAGGAAGAAAGGGTTTCAAATCCTGCCTCAAACACTCATATGGCCATGGTTAAATCACATGACTTCACTTACCTTCAGTTTCCTCATTTGTAAAAAGAGCGGCTCAGATTAAATGAACTCTAAAGCCTCTTAGAGTTGCAACTCTATTATTTTAAGCCCTTGTGTCTTTGAGATGTGGGAGTTATGCCAGTGGATGGCAGGTGAAGGAGCTAGCTGTGTGACTGACCATCTCTGTCCTGGGTGATTTTTGACTGGTCATTTACAAAGATGGTAATGAAATATTCTTTAGGACATCTCTGATCCTCTTAGTTGAGCACTGGATGTCACTGTTGTGCCATGAAGGCTCAATGGTTCAGAGTCCGTGCTGATCATCAGTGATGGGTCCCACAGGCACCTTAGGGATTGTTCAATTTCTCATTAATTGCTGTTACACTAAGGCATTGGTCAGGTTGTACTAAGATGGTCAAGATGTGCTCTAGCTGACAGGGAAATCAAAAGAAAAAGTGGCCTGTCAAAGGGGAGAGATTATTCCCATAACATTCCCAAATGTCAGAGCTAAAAGCAGTGCAAGCACATAAACATAGAACATCAAAATAAGAAGGGATCTTAGAACATAGGATGTGGAATGTCTGCTAGAAGGGAACCTGGAACATAAAACACCCTTTGTTTGAGCACAGATAGAACCTAGTAGTGTTTGGGATACTGGTGCTAGAGAGGAGTTTGAAATTCACCTAATTCAATAATTATTCTTCTAATTTTATTATTTTACATTTCATCCAGTTAAATGTAATTCATTCATTTTAATAGACATGTAGGTTTATTGAAGAGATTAGTTATGATTGCAAAACCTCCACCAGCTTCCCAGCACTCTCTCTCACTGTGGTCACTCCAGGTAAAACTGTGCTCACATCCAGCTCCAGCTTTGGTAAGCTGCCTTCATTTGTCAGGTTTGTTTCACTCGTGGCTGCTATTTGGATGTGACCCTTGCTGAGTTCTCTTGGAACAAGAGCTGTTCATCTTTGAGGTCTACTGGATGTTGTGTTATCTCTAAATGTGTATCCCTTCCATGTACCGATGATGAGTGGAAACATCCTTGCAGAAGATTTTGTACATTTCTGTGTTGTGACCACAAGGTGGGATTCCCACCTGCCACAGTAATCAAGTCAGGCTTGTGCAAGCAGACAGTGTTTAGGGTACCTTTCCATCCTCTTCCTCACATCAGGAGGTGAGCAGTGTGGTCCTTAAAAGGCAAGAAGACGACCCTCTGGCCTGGGCTGCCCATGTGCAGTTGTGCCTACAGCTCCCAGCGCATCTGCACCTGCTGTTTCAGCACTTGTATAATGATCTGGCAAAATAGCTTACTAGGGTGCGGCTACTGCACATACTATAGCTTCTTGGAGCCACAGGTGAGAGTTAAGTAGATCAGCTAGACACCGAAGGTGGAAAGTAGCCCTTACACCAGAGGTACTAGTCTTGCTTGAACTAACACTATACCCCACACAATCATGTACCACAACTTGAGTAACCATTCCACAACTGATAGGCATCCCCTCAATTTCCAATTATCGTTCTGTTCAGTCATTTTTCAGTCATATCTAACTCTTGGGGTTTTCTTGGCAGACATCCTGGAGTGGTTTGCCATTTCCATCTCCAGCTCATTTTACAGACGAGGATCCTGAGGCAAACAGCTAGTAACTGTCTGAAGCCATATTTGAACTGAAAAAGATAAATCTTCCTGACTCCAGGCCTGGTACTCTATCTACTGTGCCCCATTTTTTTTCTAGTTCTATAAAATAGTTTGAATGGTACCCTGCTAAAGACTAGGGGGCTTACAAAGAAAAAAAGTGAAAATAACACCTTGAGAGAAGAGCATCACTATGGCATTAACGGGAAACAACATTGGAATCAAAGCATCTATCCTGTACAAGAGAAAGTGGGTGGCATACTGGTCAGTGAGCTAGGTTTGGAGTCATGAGCACCTGAGTTCAAATCTGATCATTGATAAGTCAGCTGACTTTTCTCAGCCTCTACTTATTCATCTCAAAAATCAGGATAGCAGTAGGAGCTGTTTTACAGAGTTGTTGGGAAGAACAAATGAGATCATGCATGTAAGGAGTTAGGAAACCTTCAAACACTATAAAAAGCTTCTGTTCTATGTTTTATATAAAACTCTTATGTTCAAATTCCTATCAGATGTTGCATCAATCAATCAACGAGGCTTTATTAGATACCTACTAAGTGCTGGGCACCTTGCTAGGTAGGTGCTTTGGAAACAAATACAAAGATTCAATGATCCCTACTCACAACGAGCTTTTATCTGTGAAATTAGGGGAAAGAGTCATTTCTTTCTAGGGGTAAGAAACCTTTATTAGCAAACCCAATAAGTGATAAAGTTCCTTCTCTTTGACAAAAAAGAGAGGAAAGTAAGGTGGTTGTATTTTTTTTCATTGCCATTATAGCGCCAAACAAGTCTTAATGTTGTGGTGACTTTGGTCGGGATGGAAAGCTGATAAGTATAATTGTAATCACAGGATGTATTGCAGGATGTAAATATTTGGAGAGCAATTAAAAAAAACAAACCTATTTTGCCTCTTTAACTTTTTAAGGTACTTGATTCAGAAGAACACCAAATAAGCAGGAAAATAAGTGAAAGAGCCTTTAATGGAAGAAATATGAAATGGTGGGCTCAGCATTTATTTGTGGTTTGGTCAACTATGAGCAGGGGGAAATGGGAGAGCAGTGTGGGTGAGGGGAAACGTCATCCAATCACTGAAGCCGATCTGGAAAGAGCACTCCAGGGCTTTCCAAATGGTCCTGGTGTGTGGCCTTGTCAATTCCCCTCACTGAAGCCCGACTGTTAGGCTGTCTTCCTGTATGTCCTGTATGTCCTCTACCACAGCTAACAGAAGCACACATTTTAGTCTTTCCATTATGGTCTAATGGCTAGCTGACCAATGAATACACAACAATTTACCATTCTCCTCACTCTGAAATGATAGTTGTATCGGGAAAAATTTATTTTTATAACAATAAGACAATTCCTGTACAGAGGCTTAAACTAAATTTCTAGTCCTATACAGAAACAGTGTGAAAAATTAGGAGACAGGCATAGATTACCCTTTTTTCAAAAATGAGAAAACAGTTCAATAAACATTTACCTATCTACTATGTTCCAGGCACTATGCTAAGTGCTAGGAATATAAATAAGAAAAAGAAAGACAGATCCTGCCCTTGAAGAGATTATAGTGTAAGGGGGGTAAAACAATGAAGGAAAAGAAGCTGGAAAGGGAGGAATGGGAAGGGACACCAGAGAGTAAATCTTTTGAGTTGAAACCAAGCAGACTGCAGACAGAGAGGGAGGTGAGCTGCACATCCAGAGCTTGCCTCTATGTAGGAAGGCTTAGGGAGGTATTTAATGATCCAGACTCCAGCCTCCAATCAGAGGAAAAACAAGGAAAAAAAAAAGTGGAGGTGGGAAGGTGTTGAGTATCTAAGGCTGAGTTAGTCTCATACTTTGGACAAGTTAAGGAAATGTATTCTGAGTGATGGGTAGTTAGGAAGAGGACTTAGCCATTATCACCAATATTTCACGGATACTAAATCAAAACTTAGACTGTCTATCTGTTTTCCTTTAATCCCGTCCTTTGTGGCTGGCCTACCCCCATCTTCTCTTGTTGAGATGCATTCTGATGATGTCTTTCATTTGTTCATTCATTCAGTAAAGTATATGTAAAGTACTATTAAGTCCTGGGCACAGTGCTACTCTGGGGAAATGAAGAAAAGTAACTTACACGTTCTACTGCACAGACAACTTGAGGTAACAGTCATGGCCAATGTGTATATAATGTTTCAAGGTTCAAAAAGAAGTTTGAAAAGAGTAGCCAGCACCATCCATCCAATAAGCAACCAACTCGGGAGATATTAAACCCAAAGTGAAACAAGACCCTTCTAGAAAGGAACGTCATCCTCCTTGGGGCATAAGGGCAGCACACACAGCACACAGATATAGTTTAATATATTTAAATACAATCTGATTTATTTAATATATAACAATATAGATACAATAATAGCATACAATACAATTTAAGGAAGAGAGAGAAGACACTAACTGCTAAGAGCAAGAGGACACAATGACCAAATTCTAAAGCCTTTCTCTGGTCCATATGTCACCTCCAGGATGCCCACAAATGTTACCAACCACTGCCTCATCATCTTGCAAATAACCCTAAGTTTCATTAGAATCAGGATCCAAAGTGCATGCCAACTTTGGCAGATCCATGATATTGCCATAATGGGAGGTGGGGCACACCCCAGGTCTACACTGCATTACCTCGTGTGATTCTTGTCAAGGCAGTTTTAATAAAGGAGAGACCAAGTGATCATGGGCCTGTATTTCTGATCCTCTGGGCTCTTCTTCAGAAATGCAAGTTAAATCTTTGTAAATCACATACGAAAGATTTAAAGGATGACTGCCTAGCCTAAAGACAATTTTCATATGTTGGAAATTTGCCATTGCATGTATTTGAAATGGAATTTCCTGCAGAAAAAAAGGAAAAATAATTAAATTGCTAAATGCTTTATGCAAATATAGATAGCTCCCAACTTGCAAAAAGGTTGTGTCCTGAAAGCACTTTCGTAAATTATTCACTTGTAATATAGAAAAAATATTTCTTATTTCAATTAAACAATCAGCAAGTATCTGTAAAATGCCAGGCACTGGCAATTTCAAAGACAAAAGCAAAGTAGTTCCCAACCTCAAGGAACTTACATTTTCTCTGGGGCAACATGAACACATAGAAATATATACACAATGTGTACATAAATGCAAGAGAAACTAGTCACTAGCAGGTGATGCTTCATATTGAAGACAGCATTTGAGCTGAGCTTTGAAGGAAAGTGGGGATCCTCTGAGGTAAAGAGAAGGGAGTGCAAGCCAGGGGTGTATAGTCTTTCGAGAGATAGAATGTCCCAGGTGAAAGATGACCAGTTTGTCAGGATAATAATGTGAAGGGGAGTAATAGAAAAAGTGAGAAGGTAGGTTTGAGAAGGGATTTAAATGTCAAATAGAGGAGTTTGTATTTGACTGTAATTACTAAAGTTGAAAAGTACATAAGGACTGTGTAAAGAATTTGTATCAATTTCAGGAAAAATAAGTTCATATATATTTGTTATATGTTCAGGGAGGATTAGCACCTCTGGTATCCTTATACTCTGTTTACCTTTGGTGTCTACCTGTCACCCAACTCTCACCTGTAGTTCCAAGAAGCTGTAGCTGTGCAGTGGACACATTCTGGTAAAAAACCATCTTGGCAGAAATACTAAGTCATCTTAAAGGTTACTGACAGGCTTCAAACCCACTGGTGAATAGCCCAAGCATGTGAAGACTGTCCCTAGAAGAATGAGTAGATACAAACAATTTATTCCAACAGCCATGAAAATGGCTGAAGCAAGCCCTCTGGAGGGCTTAGAGTTTGGTCAGAGATCAAAGATACCAAGGTCATCCACTGCGTCCTGGGTCATTGCCAATCATCCTGACTTTGGTCCTGCCGCTTGACTTCAATGACCCCGGAAGAGAGAATGAGGCTGACGACTTTGTGTAGTTCTGCCTCACTTAAATCCAAGACATCACAATCCAATGTCACTGGTCCTCTTTGAAAACAAGACAAACAGCAGAGGTAAAAGGGAGTCACTACAGTTCCATGTGAAGGATAAATGAGAAGGGGAAAAAACTTAAGGCAGAGAGAAGAATAAGAAATGTACAGGGAGGGAAAAACAATACTTAGGCCTCTCATTGTGTGGTGAAAGTGAATGAGAAAGCTGGAGGTGACTGAGATGATGCAAAGTGGCACAATTAAAAGCCCTGTGTGTGACACCCACAACAGGAATTCCTAGGGACACAGGGAAGTTCAGAAGAACAGTGTGGTGAGCTTAGGAAGAAAGATGACTAATTCTCTTTTGGATACTCTTAGATTGAGAGATCTACTAGAGAGCAAGCTCAGGACTGGAACTAAGGAGAGAGACTAGTTCCAGATCAAGTGTGGGGAGCCTGCCACAGACTCCTGACCACTGTTCCTGATATATAGATTTGGAGGTTTTCTGCATGGAGATAATATTTGAGCCCACAGAAATTGATGAGGTCACCTAGAGAGAAAATAGGGAAATGAAGAGAGAAGTGGGCCCAGGTAGCCTTTGGGTACTCCCACTGTTAAGGGGCATGGCACCAAAGATGATGATCAGCAAAGAGATTAAGGAGTGATCAGACAGGTAAAAGGAGAACAGGAGAGAGCAGTGACATTCAGACCCTGCAAGGAGGAGAGAATGGTCAGCAGAGTCAAAAGCTACAATGAGAACAAAGGATGAAGATTGAGAAAAGGCTGCCACATATATCAATGACAAGATCATTGGTAACTTTGGAGAGTACACTTTCAGCTGTGGGATGGAGTCAGAACCAGACTGCAAAGTGTTCATATGTCCCTGCCACCAGCCTTTAACATTGTTGTGTTACATGATGTCTCCTTACTCTGAAAGGATTTCCCTAAGTTTTTGACCTGGTTATTATGTGTTCTAAGTATGCCTGTCTGTCCTCTTCCTCATTTTTAGGGAGAAAATGTTCATTGCTATATTACAATAACTTGTGAGAACGCTTTCCAGCTCTGAAATGGTCTGTTCTAGAGTTCTGAAAGCATATATTGACTTATTCACTCAAAATCATTCTTAAAACAATATTGCTTACATTGTGTACAATGTCTTCTTGGTTCTGCTCATTTCACTCTTCACTATTAAAAAGTTCTTTGTACAAATCCATGGTATATGTATAGCTCACCTACAAGCATTCACAATTGTTTTCCCTTGGTATATGTAAAGGAGTTTATACTTAGTGAGTCAAAGTCATCTATGCATATCAATAGAATACCGAGATGTTTTGATTCTACCATCTAATTTGATATTCATACTTAGTCCTATTAAAGAGAGATGATGATGGATTTAAGAAAGAACTATAATGGGTTCAAAGTATCTGCCTGAAAAATGCCACTCTTTAAATGAACTGCTGACATCAACGTTTTGATGGCATGTTTTATAGAGAGAAGAGTTTCACACATGGACAGGAATCACTCCAGCACTCTCCCTAAAACCTTGGGTCTATTGTATATATTTGCAGTACAGGAACAAATCACGAGTGCACTACTGAGTCAAAGGTTTTTCAATAATCATCAAATAAGGTATAAATACTACAGCACTTTCAAGAAGTTTATTTGATAATCACTGAAGCAATAAGAAGTCATTCTTTATTTCTTTGGTTTTGATGGGGTTTTTGTTGTTGTTTTGTTTTGGGTTTTTTGGTACAATCTTTTGGTCCATACGCAATCATGATTTTCTTGTGTTTATGTCATTTTAAGTGATAATTGTTGATACTTTGTATAAAGTAAATAAATACATATATTTATATAATATTCATACAACGTATATAATAAATGACTAATTGTCCCATATTTAGAGGTGTCACTGATGGCCTTAACTTTTCTTAATAGATATGTAAGGTCGTATGTTGAGAAAGATGCTTTCTGAGAGGAAGTTGGTACAGTGACCAACTATAACATATCTGAGCCAATGTATACAGATGTTTTCCAGACCCACCGTGTTATATTTTCATAGAGAAGCTAGTTTCAGCATCCTCCCTTAATATAATTATTCTTTCCTTCATTATATTAATGATACACAAGTTTTCTGTTTCTTTATTTTCATTGTATTGGACTTCAATCAATCAACAAAATTTGTTAAGAAGCTGCTATAGGCCAGGCACTGTGTTAAGTGCTGAGGATACAAAAAGAGGCCAAAAAAAGCAGCATTGCCCTCAAGGAGCTTATGCTGTAGTGGCAGAGACAACATGGAAACAAATCCATACAAAGTTAACTATATATAAGAAATATGAGAAAGAATTATCAGACAGAAGGCACCAGTATTGGGGAAGGATTCTTGGAAGAAAGCAGTTTTAGTTAAGACTAAAAGGAAGCCAGAGAGATCAATATATGGAACAGAGGAGAAAGAGTACTGTAGACATAGGAGACAGCAAGAGAAAAATACTCAGACCCTAGAGATGGAATGTCTTGTTTGTGCAACAGTCAGAAGGTCAGTGTCACTAGACTGAACAGTACATGGCAAGGAGCAATGTGTAAGAAGACTGGAAAAGTGGAAGGGGACTAGATTATGAAGGACTTTAAATGTCAAACAGACCATTTTTGTCTTATTTTAGAGGCAAAAGGGAATGGAGGAAAATGACAGAGTCAGAACTGTAATTTAGCAAAATCACTTTAGAGATTGAATGGAGGATGGATTAGAGTGGAGAGAGAGCCTTAACGTTAAAGAATAGAAAGATTGACATGAACGGATGCAAAGTGAAGGAGGAGACAATAAGAAAACAATATTCACAATGGTTACAAAAACAGCCCCTACAGTATCAAAAATGAAGGCCATAAAATTACAAAGAATAAACACGGCTCCAATAAAAGAAATGAAAAGACCCCTCCCTGAATTCCCTTGCAAAGGGAAGTGAAATGGGACATGGCTGTGGAACGTTGTCGTATTCAAGTCACTTTTACTGTTTCATATTCCTGATGCCATCAGATTTTTTCAATGTATTAATTAGTGTTATTTATATTATTTCTATTCTTTTTCTCAAAAAAATCTTCATTATAAGGAATAGATGTATGGGGAGGAGAAAGGAGATAGAGGAAAATCTAGGCAACACACAAAGAAAATCAATAGAAACTTTAAAAAAAACAAGGCATGAGGCAGACTGATAAATAAGGTTGACCTATGTTAAATGTCAAATGTAGAAGACAGAAAGGGACATGAAAATGGATGTTGACGTAGAAAGGACATGCACAAGAGCAGGAAGATAGATAGGGATGTGGATATAGGTAGAAGGTTTTAGCAGGGCTTTTCCTTCTGTTGCTGAGTAGAAGAGTTTGTGAATCATCACCAGTCAAGCTTGACTTGTGTCTTGCCACTGGACTTCAATGACTCTGAAGGAGACAGTGAGGATGATGATTTTGTGTAGCTCTGCCTCACTTAAATCCAATTCATATGCAAGTCAAGATATCACCCTTGTGATATATAAACAACCACGAGAGCCAACTTTAGCAAACTTAGAGATTATTTAGTACAATGGCCTCCCTTTAGGAAACAGAGGGACAGAGAGAGCTAAAGTTTCCCAAAGTCACACATGCTAATGAACACCTACATATCTCATGAGAGGAAGGGATCTGGGGATATTGTTTTATTTTGTAAAATCTGAAATCCCTCAGTAATCTGACTCAAACAAGGAAACATTTTTAAACACTGAGTATTCTGTAGTGGATGACACCATTTTTGTCCCCTTAGCGCAATGAGCACATTGCCAACAATGGTCACATCCTAGTTATTTTCATAGTCACATTTCCCAATTAGTATCTCTTACCCACCTACCTGCCTAAGTAAGTTGTTTTTTTTTTTTAATTGCATGATGTGCTTTTGTGGATTCTATGTGTGTTTCTCAAAGGCTAATTGGTTTACATCCAGTTTTCTGTGGTTAGCCACTTAAATATGAAGCTGGTTTTTTCCTACATGATTCATGACATCCTCACCCTATCAGTTCTTAGAGCCATTACTTTAGTGCAGTCAGGAATATAATTATCTTTTCATCATTTTCTGTTTTTATCTCCCACCCCTTACCTCACACTCTTCTGAGCTCTTGCCAAAGTTGGAAGTAGAAGGGCTAAATCCATGTGAGAGAGCTGTATCTGAAATATAGGCTAAAAGTAGAGATTACTGGAAATGGCATGATAAAACCAATTGGGCTATTACGGGCAACTTGAGATAAAGTAGAAACGTGATGAGGTAGAAGACCTGAAATACATTCCTGTGGTCACCATTGTTACACAGCGTTGATATCACGTTAGGAGATCATCAGGAAAGCATACATAGCCATGTGGTAAAGCAGAGTGGTTCTGAAAATAATTCACATGAACCTGACTCTGAGTTTACAGGTACTTATTAAACACTTATGACATGCTCCTAACTATACTCCAGGCTCTGTGGAAGACACGAGGTAGTGTCATATGATGAATATTTCACAGGCCTAAAGTCAGGAAAGACCTGAGTTCAAATTCCATCTTACACAAATCGCATTTCTAAGCCTTGGTTTCCCCATTGGTAAAATGTGGATACTTAATATCTCTTATATCTGCCTTATGCTCTAGCATTCACAGTGGTCACACCTCCAGCAGATGGGCTAAACCAGGTTGAGGGTAGTCAAGGGTTTTAACCCACTGGTGAGTTAGGGGAATGCCTACTGATGGAATGGGTGGATGAGAACAATTTTGTGACATTAGCCATGAAGGCAGTGGAGGCAAGGGTGGTAGAGAGGTTGGTAAAACACTGAAGAGACCAAGTGATTCACTGAACCCTGGGCTGTTGTCAATCGCCCTGACTTTTGCCTTGTCACTGGATTTTAATGACTCTGGAAGAAAGAGTGAGGCTGATGATTTGTATAGCTGATGATTTGTATAACTTCACCTCACTTAAATCCAATTCACGCACAAGTCAAGACATCATTCATTCATAGTGTTATTGGTCTTCTTCAGAAATGAAGAATAAACAACAACAAGAACATCTGATCCCTCTTTTTTGAGACAGTCCTTCAAATACATGGCTAAACTCCTTGGAAAACTATCTATAATCAAAGCCTCTACATTCTCTTTGTCTTTTCTAAACCTTCTGGAGTCTGACTGGCAACCTCATCATTCAACTGAAAGTGCTCTTTCTAGAGTTACCAGTGATTTCTTAGCTGCCAAATCTAATGGCCTTTCCTCAATCCTCACGCTCTGGACCTCTTTGCAATTGTTGACACTGTTCATCATCTTCTCCAAGGTACTTTCTTGTCCCTAAGGTGATGCATTCTCTCCCGATTCTCCTCCTACCTGTCTGACTGACTCTTTCCAATGTCTTTTGCTGAATTTCCATCCAGATGTCTGTGAATATCACTGAAGGCCCTGTCCTGGGTCCCTTTCTGGTTTTCCTCTGGACTGTTTCATTTGATCTGGTCAGTTCCCACGGAGTCAATTAGCATCTCTATGCAGATGACTGTCAGATTTTCTCATCTAGTCTTCTCTTCTCTATCCTCCAGAGTCAAATCTCCAATTGTCTCATGGCCATCCCAAACTGGTTGTTCTATAGACCTCACAAGCTACACGTGTTCAAAACTGAACCCATTCTCTTTTTCTCCTAGCCCTCTTCTTCCTGACTTCCCACTATCCTTCTAGTCATTAAGGCTCATAGTCTGGGTATCATCTTCAACACTCCTTCCTCTCCTCCAATACTTCCACTTCCCTGGTGCAGACCCTCAAAACCTTACCCCTGGACTGTTGTCCAGGGTTTTCCAGTGATTGGGTTTTCTGCTTCTTCCCACTCCAGTTTATCCTCCATTCAGCTGCAAAAGTCATCTTTCTAAAGGGCAGATCTGACCATGTCACCCCCTGTTTAATGAACTCCAGTGACTCCCTATTATCTCCAGGAAACACTACACAGTCCTCCTTATGGCCTGTCCCCTTCTTAGTTTTCCAATCTTCTCCATGTACTGTGTGATCCAGTGATATCAGCTTCCTTGCTGTTCCTTGCACAAGACAATACATTCCCTGAGTGCATTTTCACCGGTTGTCCAGTTGCTTGCATGTTATCTCCTCCATTTGAATGGGAGCTCCTTGAGGGCAGGGACTCTTTTTGTCTTGACTTGTGTTCCCAGCAATTAGAACTGTGACTGGTGAATGAAAAGGACAGAAAAATTCTTGTTGATTTAACGCAAAGCAAACCCTCTCTCCCTGCTGACCTTCTGCACTAGAGCTGCTCCTTCCAGGCTCTCCCACTAGGCCTGCCATGCCAAGAACTCAAGGACCTGACCCATAGCCTTTACCGAGCTGTAATCTGGATGCTCCTCAATCAGGCAATAGCCACTAACCTCTATTAAGCACTTACTCTATGCCAGGAACTATGCTAAGCTCTGGGGTCGACACCCTTGGGGACTGAGCAATCCACTTCTCCTTTGTGGAACGTGGGGCCCAGAACCAAAAACCATATTCCAAGCGTCCTATGCGTGGACTCCTGGCTCCTTCCCACCTCTCCTGCTGCAAACACTTTTTGCCTGTCCAATCCCATTGTTGGCTCCTGTGACTTTTGCAGTAAGCTCCTCTATTGGCCACAGAGTTCTAATTTTTATGGCTTTTGGTAGCCACTTCACACCTTTTAGAAATTAGAATTTATTCCATCAAAAAGTGACCTTGGAACTACAGTTCTCAGACTCAGTCTTATAGGTCAGCAGGTCACAGCTATCTGCCCAAACATATCTTGTTCCTACTACATCTTGAACATTGACAAGGCCTGCAACCAGTTTAAGTAGGTGCAATTATCTTAATGATCCACCAGAGAGGCTGAGAAGGGGCAGCCCTGATGGAGTCAGAAAGTCTGGGTGAGAATACTGGCTCTAGGATTTATTAGCTGAGTGACCCTGGGCAAGTCATTGATGTCTTTGAGTCTTAGCTTCCTTATCTGTAAAATGGGTATGAGATCACTTTGTAAGTGTTTTTTTTCCTCTAAAATTCTTTTGTAACAAGAACACAACCACCAGATTTAGAACCCTGGCCTTCAAAATTAATCCAGGACTAAGGGGATACAGGATCAGGGAGAAGAAGCTTTAGGGTCCAGAGAGTTGAGGTTATAAGGAACGTGCAAACACCAAAAAAATGGAGACAAAGCACTTTCCAAGCTTTAGCTCATAGTAGAAATACCAGCTAGGCCAGGGATTCACTCTCCCCTCCTTCCCACTGCCCAATACCTGCCCTGTCAAAGGTCTTTTCCTTGTTTACCTAAGAATCATCCAACAGACCCTTGGAATTCTCTGTGCTCAAAGGTACAGTGAAGAGTCCAGAGAGTATGTTTTCCTAAATGTCTGGCCAGCTCTGGCTGGCTCTCCTCTACAGAGAAGACCCTCCAGGTCTGGGCACACCTGTCCATCTCTTTCTGGAACAGGGCCTTCCTTGAGTCAGGTTGGGCCAAGTCTGCCCAGCTCAGACTGTTTCTTTTCTAAAGACAGGACCCTCCACATCTGGGCATACCCATCCATCCCTCTCTGGAACAGGGCTGCTCTTGTGTTAGGCCAGGCCTGAGGCCCAGTTTTGTGTGGTCTGTGCATTGGCTCTTTCTCAGCAAGCTGAATAAAGGAGTCACAAGAGGCATAATGGCTAGAGGGCCACGGCTAGACTGTGGGCAAACACAAAGGTGTAAGTAGCAATGCCCTCCCAAAAAACAGGAAAATGAGGTGGAGGGGTGTAACAAAGGGCTGTCCATAAGTGGAGTGGGTGGCCTGTGCCCCCCCTTCTTCCCAACATCTTCCAGTCCTTTATCTTGACCCCTTAACCTCTCCCAGAATCACTTCCTATCCCCACTCCGTGGGCACTACAAGCAGAGGCCCTGAAGGCCCAAGGGATGGAGATGGCAGTCTCTGAGCCAGTAAGTGGAGAAATCAACTCATGTCCCGCCATGTTAATGTCTCTTTGCCTCTCCTTGCCCCTCTTACAGCCCTGTATAAACAGTTCTGGCTGGTAAAAGTGGGCTTTACTCCACTGACCCCACACACTGTGCTTACTCATTCACACAATTAGCCACTTGTTCAACAAACATGCAGATGCTTAACTACGTTTATCGTCATGGGTTGGGCACTAGGTACTAGCATACTGGCTGGAGGCAATGGGTGGTCTGGGCCTCACCAAGGCTGCAACCTACACTGCTCTTTGGCCTATAACCCAGCCATGCAATCGTACACTGACTTCACTGACTTCTCTATAGAAGAGGCTTCCCAATTCTCATACAGAAACTTCCCTTGGACACAGGAAGGCCTGAGGTCAAATGCTGCCTCAGATAATTACTAACTGTGTGACCCTGGGCAAGTCATCTAACCACTGTCGACTTCAGTTGTAAAATGAGGTGGCTGGACTCTGTGGTCTCTTAAAGTCCTTCCTGGTGCTAAATATATGGTCCTATGATCCTACAATGCCAGCCACTACATCATTCTGGAGAAAGTTCCTAATGTATAACAGTCCTTATAATAGCAAAAGTTAGGGTTGCAAGTAGGAGTTCCCCAGAGAAGTGAAAAATGTTTAAAAGATGTTCAATGTATAGACATGAATCACATATGATATGAGTTATTTATTCCCACACAGAAAAGTGAAAATTAAGATTAAAAGAACCAGCACACATGATACAACGTGAATGAACAGAATTTGGCAGCTTACTTGTAACTGCTGCTATAATCTGCTGAAAAGCATCTGGTAAGCAGGCCTCACCAAAGAGTGGCAGCACAGCTTGGCCAGTCTGCAAGTCACCCACTTCACCTCCACACCGAGCAGGGTGTGATCACATGGTGAACCTTGACCATCCCTCTGTGTCTTCTCTCCTGGCAAGCAGCCAAATCGTCCAGAGTAGGACTTCCCTTGCGGTCAGGCACTACCACCCTGGGGCATGTGACAGCAGCAGCATCTTTGTGGCAGGAGATGCTAATGTCACAGCTCCTTCAGAGTGTTCAATGTTCATAAAGAGAGAAACAGAAAAGCAAAGCAGCTGGGGCCCTTGGTATAAGCCCAACTTGCCTCTAATCCACATGGGGAACAATAGCCTCTACTGTTGCCATCATGCCCCAGGACTGCTCCACCCTTCTCTGAGGTCACATCTCACTCCTTAGAAGGGCTATGCAAGAGAACCACCAATAGAAACCTACATGCTCTTCTACTCAATGTATCACCCAGCATGCATGGCTCTTCAAGCTCTGCAATCAGGGGGTGTTAGTGGGTGAGTCAGACATAGCCATAAGTTGGCCTAAATCCCTTTGTAGTTGACCACCATGTTGGGGGGGAGGGGGTGCACAGATATGTATGTACATGTATGTGCATGTATGTACTTGTGTGTGTGTGCATGTGCATGTGTGTGCCTGCATGTGTGTGTGTATGTGTGTGTGAGAGTGAGTAGGTGTGCCTGTGTCTGGGTATGTATATGTGTATCTGTGCGTATGTGCGTGTGTGTTGAGACTGGGTACCTGCTGTAACAGGATCACAGATTTACAGCTAGAAGTAACCTTTGAAAAGCATGAGGTGCTTTGCAAAACTTAGAGAGCACTGTATAAATGCAGCTGTTGGGATGGTGTTGGTGTTGTCACTGTTAATATTATCATTGTTAAGCTCCAGAAGCCTACAAGTAAGTGAAGTAGTCATTGACTGTTTGATCTAATGCCACTAAAGAACTGTCCCTTCAAAATACCCCTCCTGTTGGCTGGCTGGGGAGCCTGAGATTGCTGATGGACTCTCTGCTTCAAGGCATTAATTGCACATATGGTGGCTGAGGGGAATAATACCCTTTTACATCAATATCAGTTGTCTTAGCAGTTGTACAGCAGAAAGGGTGTTATGAGAATCTGAAGATCTTCCCTGCCCCTAGGCCCTTTGCTAAAGTGGCTACGTGACTCTGAGAACCTTCCCCTATTTGAAAATATACTCTGCCCCTTAATAGGCTAAATGTGGTCATGTGGAGCCTGTGGCGGGAGGCTTGTTCTTCAGGAATGCCTGCGCCTTGTAGCTTTGTGATTGGGCAGCACAAGAGGGCTGTGACATTCTCCGAGCCAGGAGAAGACTATATATATGCCCTGATGTGAGGTTTTGCTTTGGGGCTCACTTTGAGAAGTTGTGTGATTTGGCCAGATGAGACTCTGGGAAGCCATTGAGCCCCCTGGCTTTGAAAAACCCAGATGTTGGTGCTTCCCTCTCTGGTAACTGAATAGGTAACTGATGTACTGGTCAGGCGCTGGAAGCCGTCTGCTGATCTGTTTTTCTGTTTGTTTGTAACGTGTTTGCATTCTCTGAGGTTCAGGGTGTTGACTTTTCCCCCTGAACTAGGTAAATGATGTATGTTTGATTAAAGTGAGATTGTTAACCCATTTTGAGTCGCTTTTCTTTAGAAAAGCAGATCTAAGAATCTGTGCTAGCAGCCATCCTGGGTATGCTAGGGTGCTTGCTGATACAGAGGATGACCCTGAGAGAATACTTACTGGGTGCCAGGAGACAGAATGAGCAAGCTACTGAGAGGAAAGAGGAGGCTCATCTATGACCATGATTGACTCCTGCTAACTATGAGTCTCTGATTCTCTGATGAGATAGATGCTTTCTATTCTTCCCACTGGAAATCAGAGAATCATAGGCCAAGAGCTAGGAGTTACTTTCCAAGTGAGTTAGTCTAATCCTCTCATTTTCCAGATAAGGAAGTTTCCACCCAGAGAACCAAAGTAATTTGCCCAGCTCACAAAAGTAGGAAGGAAAAGAATTCAAATTTGAATCTAGGATCTCTGACTCCAAATCCACATACTGTGATACCATAGAATACTATAAACTACCCCAGTTAGAGCAATCCTAACTTAAAAGACCAACTCAACCAGTTCTGTACTTTCTTTAATTGAATAGCCCTAAGCCCAGAATCCAGGTCACCTGCTATAAGACTCAACAGCCCCACATTAAGCTCAGAGACACTTTGAAGAGAAGGAGCCGACAGAGTGGAGAGGGGCCCTGACGGATGCTAACACAGACTTATTAAAAGTCACTGAATATCTCTTCTAATTTTCCATGCCATTTCTGGTTTTGGCCTGTCATTGTCCTTTTTTGTCTTATCCCTGTCTGTCTTTCCAAAGTACAAACTGTCTTCTTAATGGACTCTTTATATTCCTCATAACCCTGTAGCTCCCCATCTCCTGCTAAAGGCTCTTTTCCACTTGGTGTCTCTGCACAGCAGCAAGAGCAAGATTAGCCAGTGGCTCAGGAAGATTCCTCATAATTCAAACTGCCTCACCTCCATAAGGGAGCATTTGAATTTATGACCTAGTAAGCCGCCATCAACTATTTGAAAAGTACACAACTCATATATTTTCCCCTCCCTCCCTTCACAATGACCACAGAATAATCATTCTTCACCAGCTTTTATATTTCCTGAGACTTGTTTTCTTCCTCCTGCTTTTTCCTGAATGAGGAAGTGCTTATAATCTCACCTCTTAAATTACATTTTAAGGCCTCCCAGACTGTAGTAAAGGAAGGGAATGAGTCACCACTGATTTCATAAAGTATCTCTAAGGGGATTAATTGTAACCTGACTTATTTTTTTCTTTTAGCAGGAGTTGTAAAGGGGTCTCATAAATTTAGAAGAAGGCATAAATGCTTTCTGGAGAGGAGTGACGACTGTAGTAAAATGGGAAAAGAGCATGGATTCCAGTTGACTGGAATGTCCCATAAAATGAAACCACACAAAAATAACTTACAAGACAATCCAAGTCAATGTTGCACTAAAGAAAACCTGAGGTCTTTTCAGCAAGATATCAGATAGAAATTCTACATTCAGCAATATTGTGAAAATTGAGCTCTTGCTTTGATGAATGATATTTCAACCCCCAAATCAAACTGAATTTCCAAGTGATCCTGTCTCAAGGAATGGCACAGTAAAGTGGCAAGAGATCTAAACATGGAGTCTTAGAAACCTAGTCTGAAACCTGTAATGGGGAACAAATCCCCTTAGCTCTCAGGACCTTGTTTATTTTCTCATCTGTAAAGTGAGAGTTAGGCTAAGTAGCCTCAAGGACCCCTGACAATTCAGAATCTGTGATCCTATGATCTATTAGAATTCATCAGACTAAGCAACGTGGTTCCTTGGATGAGTCTCCCATGATGGACAAGCATGGTCTCTACATTATTACAGGGAATATTTATATAATTTCATGATGAATATTCACAAGACCTCAAAGTCACTAGAGAACTGAAGAGTATTTAGAGCATGAGTTTAGGGTCAACAAGCACCTTGGAGGCAAATTAATCCAATCCTGTTATTTTTACAGATAAGAAAATTGAAGGCCAGAGAGATCAAGGGACTTGTCCAAGATAATGCAGTTAGTAAACATTCATGGAAGACAGGATTTGAAATGAAGGAAACAATGGATGTCTTCTGCTGTAACACCTTTTTGTTCTACTTTGAGTATGAGATTAGAGAAAGCATCCACTCGGCCATCAAGGACAAGGACACGTTACTGACTTTCCTACTCACATCAGGTTAAAAGGGGAGTACATCCTATTATTTGTTGTGCTCATAAGAAGCGGCACTTTGGGCTCTCCAAATATAGCAGCGGTTCTCAACCTGACCCCTCTGGGGGTCGCCCAAGAACACTGGAAAACACATATTTCTGATGGTCTTAGGAACTGAGACACGGCTCCTCTATCCATCTCCAGGTGGGTCTGCCCACATGCAGATACACCCACATACGAGTATTAAAGGATCGCGATATTAGGAAGGTTGAGAACCACTGAAATGTAGTATCATCAACAGACCATTTCCTACGTGTGGACTAGCCTCAGTATATTTTCTTCCAGCTGCTCAATATTCTCTGTCTCTTTGCTGTATTATCACTGGGTGCTCACAGGCTACAAAATAAGTTTAACATTGGTCTAAGAAAATAATTAAGAAGTACATCTGCAAAAAAAAAGAGGAAAGCAAAAGGAGTGAAAAGGATGATATCAAGTCATTCCCCAATTGATGAATGGTCAAAGGATATGAACAGGCAATTCTCAGAGGCAGAAATTAAAGATATCTATAAGCAT
This sequence comes from Pseudochirops corinnae, assembly GCA_028646515.1. Lineage (NCBI taxonomy): Eukaryota > Metazoa > Chordata > Mammalia > Diprotodontia > Pseudocheiridae > Pseudochirops > Pseudochirops corinnae. Next base: position 196,507,603 of record CM053589.1, read on the forward strand.
ATGAGGTAAATCACTCTTGATTTGAGAAATGCAAATGAAAACAACTCTGAGGTACCACATCTCACCAGCCAGATTGGCTAAGATGACAAAAGAGGAAAATGACAAATGCTGGAGAGGATGTGGAAAAATTGGAACACGAATGCATTGTTGGGGGAGCTGTGAACTGATACAACCATTCTGGAGAGCAATCTGGAACTATGCCCAAAAGGCTATAAATAATTGCATACCCTTTGACCCAGTAATACCACTTCTGGGGTTGTATCCCAAAGAGATCACAGAAGTGGGAGGAAGACCCATATGTACAAAAGTATTTATTGCAGCTGTCTTTGTGGTGGCAAAAAACTGGAAATTAAGGGGATGCCCATCAATTGGGGAATGGCTAAACAAGTTGCAGTACACGAATGTAATGGAATACTATTGTGCTATATGCAATAGGGAGGAGACGGTCTTCATATTCACCTGGAGAGGCTTATACAAACTGATGCTAAGTGAGAAGAGTAGAACCAGGAAAAATTTGTACACAATCACAGACACATTGTATGTGTGATGACCAACTTTGATAAACTGGACTCTTCTCAGC
>CM053589.1:196508682-196551914 GCA_028646515.1 Pseudochirops corinnae
CATGCTAGCGTTCTTTTCCATGTTTGGTTTTCTTTCTTTTTTCCCATTGTTCACTCCATTGATTACAACCCTTCTATACAACCAGACTAATGTCCAGTGTGAAAGTATTTGCAGATCCTATACTTGACTGTATGCTGCCATGGGGTGGGGGTGGGGGGAGAGGGAGGGGAGAAAATTTGAAACTCAAAAGACTATGGAACTGAATCTTGTAAATTAAAAGTAAATAAATAAATCAATTTAAAAAAAAGAAAAGGATGGTATCAGAAGGGAAAGGAAGGTGAAAGAATGAAATAGAAAAAGGGAGGGAGGAAGGAAGGGAGGAAGGAAGGAAGGAAGGAAGGAAGGAAGGAAGGAAGGAAGGAGGGAGTGAGAGAGGGAGGGAGGAAGACTGTATCAGTTTATATATCTATACACTTGTCAGTCCTCTAAGAGACTGTAAATTTCTCAAACATAGGACTGTTTTATTTTTGCTCTTGTAGTCCCAGAGTTGATCTGAAGGTTTTATTTTGCATTCTATTTAACATAGCTCAATGCTTCCAGGATTCTTGGCATCTCACATTCCTCTGCCACCAGTTTTGATGTTCCCCATTGAGCATCTCCATGTATTGCTCCTGGGCTGACTCCAGCTCCCCACCTTCCTCTTGGCTCTCCTCTTCAGGTAGCATTTCCCATAACTTGGCTGGCCCCCATCCAGCCATATGTGCTATGGCCTTGGTGGAAACTGACAAAAACAGAGGAGTCTCTTGTCCCCTAAGTGGGAGGGAATGTCCTGTATAGAAATAAACACAATCCCCCACCCTGCCCTGCTTGTTTTTTGCTGAGACTTTATCAATGTATGGAACTCCTAGCATGAAAACCCCCTCCAACAATTCATAGGACCACAGTTGCCTGAGGCACCAAGAGGTTAACTAACTTGACCAGGCACACAACCAGTAGGTATCAGAAACAGGACCTGAAACCAAGTCCTCCTGAATCCCAGACTACCCCTCTAGGCACTGGGCTGCATTGTCCAGGCTGAGGCCAGAGCAGAGATATGAAAGGCAAGCCTTGTTCTGTATCCACCATAGTAGCTTGTGTCTCTCACCAGCTCCTTCACTGCCATTTGATATGGGTCAGTCTGATTCCATGTATACAAAGTAATATTAAGTGGTAAAGATCACTAATAAATAGGGGAATTCAGAAAAATCTAGGTAAAAGACACCACTTGAGCTCTGCATGGATCCTCTGAGACAGAGGTGACAGAGGTGAGATCTCTAAACCTGGTGACAAACTAAAGAAAGGCAGGCAAGAAGGTAGGAGGTGGCATGACAAGATCTAAGTTTTCTACAAATATCTCTGAATTTGCACTGCTAAACTGCTTTTAGTTTTTGGCTAAGCTGTGCATTCAGAGAAATAAGGAGGAAGCTCATCCCCATATAAAGTTCAAAGCCTAAACAATGTGGAGCTTGGCCTTTGTAGACTGGCCGGAAGTTATCCCTCTCAGAAGGTTCCAACATTGCTGGCAACCCACAAGATTATAAATACTGGCATCCTAGTATCTGTGGCCACAACTTAGAACATTGCCAATCAAACTCAAAACATGAATATAATAGATTACAAGCCTCACTAGCCAATCCAAAAGAGTTAATCATTTCCATCAAACTTGAAATGAAAAGACAAGTTGTGAGAATTACTTGTTCAACCACAAAGGCATTTTAACCCTTGGAGTCCCCAAAGAGAAGATGAGAAAGACCCATAACTTCAAAGGACTTTTTGGCTAAAGTCACAACTGACTCAACCTCAAATCTTTATGACCCTGAATTTTAGTATCTTCTTCAAGTCAAATTATTCATAAAATTTAAGGATCTCACAGAGCATTTATGCTAACCTACCCAATTTACAGATGACAGAATTGAAGACCAGAGGATTGACATGAGAACCAAGATCATACAGAGTTAGATTTGAAACCTGAGTTCCCTGACTCTAAGTCAAGGCTTCTTCTATCATGCCACATTGGTGGGGGGTGGGGGAGAAGGAAGGAAAGGAAAGCTCTTTTTACAAGATGGATCAGATCAAATCCATCAATGAACAAAAATATATGAAGAACTTTTTTATGTGTCAAGCATTATACTATGTTCTGAGGATACAAAGGTGAAAGTGAAATAGTCCCTGTCCTCAGGAGTTTACAGTCTAGTTAGGTGAGATAACATACAGGTAGAATTACTACACTGGTGGCCGTGGGTATTGCTGGGGATGGTGCAGTTCATGTTTTCCTTACTATCCCTTTTTCACTCTGGATATTTAATTAACCACATCCTGTTATAACAATTAACTCTTTTTAAAAAATGTTTGTTTTTAGCTTAGGAGAAATATAACAGCCTCTAAGGATATCTGCTTTATGGAGTCTAAATTCCGCAAAACATTAGACATGTACTTTTAATAGCTCAGAGCCCCCAGTCAGGAAAATTTCTAACATTTTGGCATCATCAGGAGAGGCTCATGGCCCTATTCCAAGTCTTTTGTCTTCTATAGCTCAGTCCTACATCTGTTTTCTTTCTCCTTTCACTTGCTTCTCCTCTGCTCCCAATTCTTCCCAGCTCAACTCTCAAGGTCCCCCTTCTTCCTCAGTCTCTTTCATAGACTGTGTGTTTCTCTTTGAGAACTCTGGAGCATGACTCCATTATGTCCCCTGGATCAAAGATCATGATAGTCCCAAATTGCTCTCAAGGCTCAGCAGGGAATGCTTGTCCCTCTGAACCCCAAACCCCAAGAAAGCAGGCAGTTCTCAAACTCCTGTTACAAGAGAATCTAAGATTCAATAACAGCCTTAGTCACACTTTTCACTGTACAATATTCTATCAAAATCAGTACAAAATAGATCATAAGGGTGATGGGAGATGCATGACACTGACAGCAGGGGAGGAGAGGGGAGGAGTCCACAGGAGTCAGGAAACGACTCATCTAGAAAGTACTTGAGCTCAGCCTTCAAGGAAATGAGTTTCTACAAAGTGGACTTGAGGAAGGAGGATTCTAGGTATGGAGGATATTCAATGCAAAGCACAGGGGCAGGAAACATGCCATGTCACAGTAAGTCTGGCTGGACTGTAATGTGTGTGGAGGGAAGTGATGTGTACTGAGGGTGGAAAGGCTCTGGATTGTGAAGGACTTTAAATGAACAACAGAGGGCTTTAGATTTGATGCTAAAGGTAATAGGAAACCACTGTTTGAGGAGGTAAGTGACAGCTATGCTTTAGGAAGACCAAGTTTGCTGTGCCCGGAATCAGGAAGATCTGAATTCAAGTCTTGCCTCAGAATATTACTAACTCAGAATATTACTAGTACATCAGTTAAGCTCTGCTTGTCTATTTCCTCACCTGTAAAACAGGGATAATGACAGCACCTACCTCCTGGTTGTTGGGAAGATTCAATGAGATAATAATTGTAAAGTACTTAACACAGTGCTTGGCACATGGTAAGCACTATGTAAATATTAGTTATTATGATTATTCTCACTATTATTCTATGTGGAAGAGATGAGCTAGACATACACAGCCTCAACTGGCCTTTTTTAGGAGGTCTGAACCTGTCATTTAATCAGTGTAGAGAACTCCCAGCATGGGGACTCTGTACTCTGATGCAGACTGCCAATTCATTTGTAGCCAATAGTTTTAAGAGTGGCCCAGAGCAATGACATATTCATATGCCTAGCTAAGACATGTTCTAGGCAGGACTTGAACCTATATCTTCCTGACTCTAAGGCTCACCTCCTCTCCATTACTCCATGCAGGCTCTCACATACCTGAATAATCTGGGGAAAAGGTGCCCAGGGTGACCATGAGATTTTGCTGAGTTTTCCCCAGCTTCCTTTCTCCTTGTACCCACTAAACTGAATGCCAACAGAGATCGGGGATGTGTGGTCAGCTCTAAGGATATCTATCCATCCAAATACATCCTTCAGAACCAAAGAAGGAAATGGAGCACTCCTTCTATAGTGATGTTAAAAGATCTCCATGGGATCTTATGACCTGATTACTATTTTATAAAATTTGTCTGGTGTCCATTATTTCATCTTTTAATCTCTGTGTGGACTGATTGTTTTCTTTTGAATTATGTCTTTGACCTGAGAAGTCAATATAGTTAAACAAACATTAACCACCCACCGTATTCCAGGCACTACATTTACTGTTGGGGGATACAGAAAAAAAAATGGAAACAGACCTTACCTTTCAAGAGCTCAGCTTTCTCTGGGGGTGGCTGGGGACCAGCATGCAGGCAAATAAGTCTAACAGGAGGGAAACTGAGGAGGAAAAGAGCACTAAGTCCTTTAGGGTGGGGAGCGAGATCAGGGGAGGATTCTCATAAGTGGTGGCACCTGGGTTGAATTTTGAATGAAGGCTGGATTTTGAAAGGTGAGGTTAAGGAAGGAATGGATTTCCTAGCTGAAAGATGAAAGACTTGGGAGAATTCAGGAGGCAGAAGATGACAGACTAATTTGAGAGAGCACCTGGTCATCCAGTTTGACCAGGAGGTGATGCTCAGAATAAGACTGGGAGCCAGGCAATAGTTTTAAGTGCTAGGGTTGCTTAAATATCCCTGCATTCATGTATACCATTTCACATTGCCAGCAAACATAAACTAGTCTTTGCTGTTGTTGTTATTGTTGTTGTTGTTGTTGTTGTGTGTGTGTGTGTGTTTTGTTTCAACTTGTCATTTCAATAGAATAGAAATATCCCAGTGTGGAAACTCCCTCCCTCAGTGCACATAGGAAACATTATAATTTGGTCATAAGCAGTTTCCTCGAAATATTGAGATGCTCTGTGATTTGCCCAGTCACACAGCCAGAATGTGTCAGAAGTGTCTCCAGAACTGCAAGGCCAAGCCCCTAGTCACTAAAGCCCCCAACCAACCTCAAAGGCTGTTCTTACTCTCTAAAAGGACAAAATGACTCAAATCATGATCAGATTTATCCTTGTTTGTTAAGGGGAAATGGTTTCCCTTGGAACCTTTCTTCTCTAATCATTTTTTATCTTGGAATAAAAACTCTGCATAGCACTTGGTGCACCCTAACCTTTCCTGCAGAGCTTATGAACAGATCACCATGGTGTGCAGGGGGTTGAGCTTTAGCTTTGTAAAAGGCTTTAAACCACCAACATTTACAGTGCTAATCTAATATGCCCTGAGACTTCTCTGACATCTCTCTCTCTCTCTATGCTCATCATTCCCCCAACAACTCTTCCCAGACCCTCAAGACCACCTGCTTGAATTATTGCCAAACCCCCTAACCAGCCCCTTCCACCTTACCTCCTCATACCCCCTACAATCCAACCTTCAGTTACTGCCAGAACTGTCTTTATGATCACATATCTTATGACTCCCTTGCTCAAAGCCTTTTAATGGCTCCCTACTGCCTTCTAGAACACAGGGATGCATATTCACTAAAATACATTAATAGGAATAGAGAGAAAGTAGATAAGCAAAGTATTGGTTCAACCAATACTGTGGTTCTGATGGGTTCTAATTCTGTGAGGAGAAATTCTGAGTCCCTTTAACAAGCACTTATAAAATGCAGGACAGTTGCAAGCTCATCTTTTGATCTTCAATGATTCCTTCCTTCCAGTTGCTGAACAAAGTCAACAAGTGTAACAGCCATCAGTGCTAAGTATCTGCTGAACTGACGGCTGTTACAACAAGTCGAGTCAACAAGTATTTATTAAGCACCTACTTTGTGCCAAGAATTGTGCTCAACACAAAACAAAGTCGAAAACAGTCTCTGACCTCTGACCTCACAGTCTAACAGGGGAGACAACATGCAAATAACTGGTACAAACAAGATTATTGTTGTTGTCGGGTCATCTCAGTCATATCCGACTCTTTGTGACCTCCATTTGGGGTTTTAAAAACAAGATACATACACAGTAATTGGAGATAATCTTAGAGGGAAAACAACTGCCTTCATCCCCCCTTCATGTCTGAGATAAATAAAAATAAAATAAAATGCAAGACTGCCAACTGATAGGGTGGGGAGAGACAAGAATAAGAGGAAATAACAAAAAGGTAAGTTTTCAGGGCAGGTTTAACTTTAAAATAACCAGATCTGACAGGACAGCTTGCTTCATTCAGGTAATGCCATGCATCTCCTTCCTTAATCTTTGCCAAATAGCAACATTTCCTGGAGATTAAGACACTGTCACTGAAGTCAGGAGGACCAGGATTCCAATCCTGCCCCTGATACTTTTTTAACCACAAAGTCACAGATGAGTCCTTTACCTCATTCAGTAAGGATAGTAGTAACTCCGACAGTGCTGATCTCACAAGGCTGTTGTAATTGATGCAGATGAGGGAACAAATTTAAAATTCATTGCTAAATGTGAAGTTTTTCTAAATAGGTCAACTTTCAGGGTCTCAGAATCAGGATCCTCCTCTGTGATGAACCTTCTGTCTTTAAATGGATGAGAAGAAAGGGAGATTTCCTTTTCAAGGCAACAAAAAGTCAAAATAGTTACAACTTCTCCTTTGCTAAACATTCATAACCATCCCCTGAGTTGCCTTTATTGAATGCTTATTATGTGGAAAGGCACTGGGCTAGGTAGTGGGGATAGAAGTAACCAATACAGGTCCTACCCTCAGGGAGCTTGCAGCCTACCTGGAAGGACTCAACACACATATTCATAGGGATAATGTAAATATGATGGGGCAACGGAAGGCTCTGGACAACATGGTCTGTGGTTATTTAAGAAAGAATCAATTTTGCTATAAGAAACGATGAGCAGGATTCTTTCATAAAATCTGGAAAGATAAGATGAACTGATGCAAAGTGAAATGAGCAGAACCCAAAGAACACTGTACACAGCAACAATTCTGGACAATGATCAGCTGTGAATAACTTAGCTATGCTCAGTAATACAATGATCCAAGACAATTTCAAAGGACTCATGATGAAAAATGCTATCCACATCCAAAGAAAGAAATGGTAGAGTCTAAATGTAGATTGAAGAATATTTTTTATAACTTTTTTTGCTTTTTTTTGTTTTTTTGGAAGTTATTTTCTGGTCTGTTTCTTTTTACAACATGATGAATATAGAAATGTTTTACATGAGTGCATATGCATAACCTATATCAAATTGCTTGTCTTCTCAAGGAGGGTGGGAGAGAGAAAGGAAGGCAAAGAATCTGGAACTCAAATTTTTTAAAATGAATTTTTAAAATTGTTTTTACATATAATTGGGAAAAATGAAATATTAAATAAATAAGAAAAAAAAGAAAGAACCAGAGATGATTTCAGATTGGAAATAGCTTTAGAACTGAGTTTTGAAGAAAAATAAGGATTCTTATAGGTGTGTATAAGGATACCATATATCCCAGGTATGTGACCTATACTGTGCAAATGAATGGAAATAGGTTATGAAGTGAGCAGTTCAAGGAACAGGAAGTGAGATATTTTGACTGGGATATGGATTATGAAGAAGGGAGTTGTGAAAAAAAGGTCCGTTAAATGGACAGAAGTCATACTATGGAATGCTTTAGACACCCAGTGAGGCATTTGTATTTTACTCTAGAGGAAACAGACAATACCTGAAGATATGTAGCTTTCTGAGCAGGTAAGGCCTGTCCCTGAGAAAGATGGGCTTGGTAGCTTGTGAGAAGGTCAGATTGGGAAGGGGAGAAGTTAGAGACGGGGAGACCATTTGGGAGGTGATATTCCCCAGGAAGGTGATAAGGGCCTGAGTGAGAAGAATAGCCATGGAGATGGACAGAAGGGAACATGTACCAGAGAAGCAGCAGAAGCAGATTCCACAGGTCTCTGCCCTTTTCTTGTGAGTTGCTGTGGACAAAACACATCAATCCCCAGTTAGCCAAGCCTGGGGTGCCAACTCTCTCTGAACTTAGCTAGATGGGGCCTCAGATAACAAAGACACAATACATCATGAAAATCTATCTAGCTTTCAAAGACTTGCTGAGCTTGTCCTCTGCTGGTAAACTAATGTCACAAACTAGGGTCATCTCTATGTTATAACGAGGCATCCAGGGCAGGGGCTCATGGAGAGCTGATTGTTAAACTTTCAGTGTGAATATTTACACAATGGAAATCTACAAAGGTTACAAACATCAAATGGTTTGTTGTTTTGTTGATTGCCTAAACTTAAGAAAATGATGAAGAAAACATTTAAATGATGCAGATTATACTTAAAAGTGTGCCAATTATTCATTTATTTTTGGAGAGCTGTTGTTAAACACTGACCTGCATACCTGTCATTGTGATGATCTTAACTTTTCAGAAAACCTGCTGCATTGTCAATACTTCACACCATATACCAGAAAAATATCAAATGGATGTTGGGGGGGGGGGAATATATATACACATATATATGTGTGTGTGTGTGTGTGTGTGTGTATATATATATATATATATGTGCATATACGTACATGTGTGTGATATCATAAATAAATTAGAGAAAGGAAAACATTATCTTTCAGATAAAATAAACCCACATAAATTCTCAGTACAAAATCCATTGGGAAGAGAAATTCAATTTAATAGAACTACATGAGACATTAGGAGTATACCAACCAAGCACAGGGGAAGAGTTCATGACCAAATAGGAGATAGATGCTATCATAAAAGATAAAATGGACAATTTTTATTACAATTTTTTAGCTGCACAAATAAAAGTAATGCAGCTAAAATTGGAATGGAAGCAGGCATCTGGGGGGAAAAAAATCTTTGTAGCAAGTCCCTCTGATAAACATCTCATTTCCAAGGTATATAAAGAACAGAATCGAATGTATTAGAGCAAGAGTCATTGTCCAAATGATAAATGGTCAAAAAGATAAGAGCAGTCAGCTTTCTAAGGTAGAAATCCAAGCTATCAATAGCCATGTGAAAAAGTTCCAAATGATTAGAGAGATGCAAATTAAATCACCTTTGAGGTTCCACCTCATACTCATCAGATTGGAAAAGATGACAAAAAGGGAAATTGACAACTGTTGAAAAGGCTGTGTGGGAAATCAGACATATTGCTGCCCTCTCGGTGGAGCTGTGAATTGGTCCATTGACTTGGGAAAGCGATTTGTAAGAATGCCCCAAACATTACTAAACTGCGTATACTCTTTGACCCAGTAATACCCATTAAGTGTATGCTTATGAAGAAAGAAGAAAAGAGCCCATATGTAGAAAATATATGTATAGAAGGTTTTTTTGTAGTGGAAAAACAAACAAACAAACAAAAAACCTGGAAACAAAGAGGATATCATTCTATTGGGGAACAACTAAACAAATTATGGTATATAAATGTATTGGAATATTATTTTGTCATAAGAAATAACAAAGTAGACAGTTTCATAGAAATCTACAAAGACTTGTAAGAACTGATGCAGACTGAAATGAACAGAGCCAGAAGAACAATTTATACAGAAACAATAATATTTAAAGATGATTTTTCAAAACTTAAGAACTCTGATCAGGAAATGACCAATGATGATTCCAGAAGACTGATGATGAAACAAGCTTACCACCTCCTGAGAGAGAAGTTATGTATTAAAGGTACAAAATGAGACATATAGACAGATAGACAGATAGATAGGTAGATAGACAGATAGATAGATAGATAGATAGATAGATAGATAGATAGATAGATAGATAGATAGATAGATAGATAGATGGATGGATGGATGGATGGACAGATAGATATGATAGATGTTATTATATAAATTTCAAACAAGGATTTTTTTTCCCCCAGTAGAAGGGAGAGGAAATTGATTTTTGTTAATTGAAAAAAATGAATTTGATTTGACAACAAACACCTGCAACTAAGGTCCCTCTCTTCCAGCTCTGACTCTATGATCCTATGAACATATAAAGCCAGAATCACAGGCTTTAAAGCAACAAGAGACTTTACTAATCATTGATCCAAGCTCCTTATATTATAGACTAGGGAATTAGACCAGTAAAGTGAGTTGCCCCAAGTCACAGGGCACAGAAATGGATGAGTCCAGACTTGAAAACACACCCTCTGACTCCCATTCCAACCCTTTCCAACAGATTGCATCATCTCTCATCAAATGCTTTTACTTAAATTTCCTAAAGATCCATGCTTTGGAGTATGAATGGTGTGTACTGTTACAGTGTCCAGATGGAAAAATGATTGTTTCAGTTAAGTAGAAAAAGGAATTTTTACCAGGTGACCAGGACTTTTTTTCCTCTTTATTTATTCAAACAGCAAAACTGTTGAGTCTTGGGTTCAACTGAGCCTGAATATATGGCTTTATTTGGACACTAGTGTTAAAGGGGAGCTTTATCTGAAAGATACTAAACAGCACATTAAAAGCAATCCCAAATAAATATCTTTATCCCTAAGAATTAGGAAAACTAATCTAATTCATATATATACACACACACACACACACACACACACACACACACACACACACACACACACACACACAAATGGCTATGTTTTTTCCCCACTAAGAAAATTCGAAAAATGTAGTTTAAACTGATATGATGGCTCCGTATTTTTTTAAAAAGTCATGTGACGGCTGAATGCCAGCCTCCTGTTTCACAGGATCACGCGGCCTCTGACAGCGCCTGGCAGGCTTGTTTTTGTTACTTTTATTATTTTCTCTGAAGACTCAGAGCATGTGTTTAAGTTAAAAAGGTGTCAGGCTCCCAGGAGAATGACTGGAGGATGCCCGAACGGGAAGGTAAAACCTGTCCTTTTTTTAAACAAATTTAAATATCTCTCTGTTTACAACATAGCTATCAGGCAAGTTATCCTCACATATCTCAAATAAGTGACACTGTTTTTAGTTAATTCTGGTAGACGTGATACACAGCTGCTCCATACAAAGAAAATATCTTAAGGATATTGACATTTAAGGAATGGTTCAAGAAGAATTTAACTACCCAGATGGGTAGTGGGCACATACGCTGACTCTTTAGAGCCATGAGGAATAGAATTATGACAAGGTCCTTGAGCCTTTTACCGAGACCCTGATATTTCTTGTGCAAGAATTTAACACATACACTCCTTTATTTCATTCTCAGTGAAAGGGATTAGTTATTTGTCAAGGATAAAGATACATGGAATGAGAGATGGCATTATTTTCCATTAAGGTTGGCTATTACAAGGGGATGGAATTACAGTAGGACTCTCATGGTCAGATTTCCCAGTTCCACAAAAAAAAAAAAAATCCTTATTATGAAATGATCAAGAGTTCTCCCTGTGTTGTTCTTCTGGGACAATTTGTGTCCCAGGTCTACAGGGAGGAAGACACCAAACCTGACCTTGAATAAATAATATGAGAGCATATGATTTAGCGGGGAAAAAAATCCAGAATAGTCAGCACCAGGCTCATCAGTGGAATTTTGTCTGCCTCCTTCATTCATGAAGACCTGGGTTCAAATCTTGCCTCTGACACAATAGCTGGGTGATCATAGTTATGATCATAGTTTTCTAAGTCTTAAAATTTGGCCCTCCAACTTAAAGTATTTCATCTTTTTCCTTTGAGAAATGCACCAATACAGCAGCTAGAGAGGCAAGGATCTGCCACAGACAACTCTATCACAGATAATATCGATCATAGATAATTCATGTACTAAATAACCAAGTGGGGAGGGGGGAGATAGAGAGACAGAGACACAGACACAGACAGAGACACAGACAGACAGAGACAGTGAGACAGAGATGGAGACGGAGAGACAGAGACAGAGTCATCCATACAACAGAAAGTGATTCTTATCTAGAGACCTTTCGTATTTTTTCTGAGCAGTCCCTTCCCCACCCCCCAGCTCCTTCACTTGTGACTCTCAGCCTTCAAACTAACTGTAAGTCAAGTGCCAACTTCTATTGCCAGACGATGTTGGGAATCACAGGCTTACTAACTGGGGCATGACTGGTCTTGGACCAGGTGCTCTGTCTCGTTCCTATAAAACAAGAGCATTCAATCACATTCACTTAAGAAGAGCTGGGAGCCCATCTTGGTGCCCGCTGCCTGTGGCTTCAGCCTACACGTTGTGAGATTTGGATTCTGTCTCTGCTTCTGGTGTACCAACCTCCTGCCTCCCCAGCTTCCCAGAAGCAAAATCCAGACCCATTCACAAACAGTTTTAAAAGCGAAAGTCGAGGCGGGTAGTGAGGAGAACATGTTCCATTTCCCACACTTCCCATCCTGCTTGTTTTTTGCTGTTTTACCCATCCCACCCCCACCCCCAGTGTTCTCTACAGTAAGATCTGAAGAGCTGTCTGTGAATGTGACCCCTTTTAAGAACTCATCTCCCTGTCATTGGGGCCAGCAGGATGGAGCGTGTCCCTCCCTGCTGGAGGGGCTATTGCCTTCCCTGTCCAACAGATTTGACTCTGTCAGTCTCAATCCCCAAGCCCACCCATCACTGTCAGAAGTCTGGTTTTGATCTTTAAAGCACCTCTTCCCAAACTAGCCTTCAGACTCCTTGCTTTTAAAGGGAAGGAGGCCTGGTGCCTCCTTCAGATATTGTTAAGCTGAGGAGAAACATCAATCTTCCCCCGACAGATGTGGCTTGTGACATAAGCAGGCTGTTGTCTCTGCGGGTATTAGCAGGGACAAACAGCCAGGAGGGACCAGGCCAGGCTGGGCGGCTCAATGGCCCTTCCTCCGCAGGAAGCTCTCTGGACAGTGGCCTAGTCTGTTTTGCATTAAGGGGGAAATACGGTAAGATAATTTCTCTGTGGTTAACAAACTAAAAACAATTTATCAGCTCAATAAGATGTCACACAAAAAGAGTCAGTAAAGATGCTTGTTTGGGTCTGAACACAGGAACTGGGATGGAATACCCCTAGAATCAGGCTCTGTCATTTAAAATTGCCTTTTGAGAAATTGTTTTCAGCCATTGAGTTCTGTTACTTGCCATTCTTTTAGGCCAATCCAATTCTCTCCTCAATAATAACTCACACTCACTTGTATTGTATTTCCCTCTAATCATTCACACCTTTAAGTCCCATAGATTTAGAGTGTAAGCAGCTTGGGTTTACTAGCCCAAACTCCCCATTTTACAGAGCAGCACACTGAGATCCACAGAGGTCACAAGGTCTTCCACTGAGAGCCTTGAAGGATCTTGGAGGCCACTAAGACCAGGGCCCAAAGGCTCTCATCTCAGACTGCACCTCTTGGAAGCCTAAGCTTCCTGCACGGCTCACTGGGTGTCACCTCCCACAGCAATGCCCCTTCCCCCATGGCAATTAACTTTTTGGTTTAGTTTACATGTATTTATCATACTACTAATAGTGTGTATGTTCAGTCATATCCAACTCTCTGTGACCCCATTTGGGGTGTTCTTGGCAAAGATACTAGAGTGGTTTTACCATTTCCTGCTCCAGATCATTTTACAGACGAGGAAACTGAAGCAAACAAGTTAAGTGACTTGCCCAGGGTCACACAGCTAGTCAGTGTCTGAATCCAGATTTGAACTCAGATCTTCCTGACTCTAGGCCCAGTGCTTTATCTACTGAGTCACCTAACTGCATAACAATAGTAGCTCATTGATGTGGAACTTTAAGGTTTACAAAGCATTTTATATCCGCCATCCAGGACATGGGTTTCAATTCTCATCTTTGAGGGTAGCAGAGTACTCTTTCTCCTATTGCCCTTGTCACATGGGTCATAGTGTTATGAGCATAACCATTTGAAGATGAGAAAACTTGAGATTTGGAGAGAAAAATGTCTTCCTCGTGGTCATACACAGTGATGAGAGCTGACATTTACAAATTATTTGTGTTATGTTCACAAGAACTCTCTAAAATAAATTCGATTATACCCATATTACAGATGGGGAAATTGAGTCTCATAAAGATGAAGTGATTGGACCTCTTGGGTTCACACAGACAATAAATGTTGAGGCCATAACAGAGAAAAGGCTTTCAACATTGTTCTCAAAATTGTCATCAAGTGTTAATTGACCCAGAGACTTTAGGGCATTGATGTAGCTTCCTGGTCACCTGGGCATGGGGCACTCAGGGACCTGAGGAGTTAGAGTGCCTTCATCTGGCTTGTGACTGTGGACCAGAGGCATGAGCAGCACTAGGAAGCTGTCTAACCGAATGAAGGCTTTGGTCTAAATGAACCCTCACTCATTCAAGAGATGGAGATGAGAAGGGGAGGCATCCCAAGGATGGGAGCGAGCCAGAGAAGATGCCTACAATCCAGTGGGAGGGACAACAAGCACACCAGTGTCACTGGACCACAGACCATGTAGAGGTGAAAGGGTGAAGGGTGGAAGAAGACTGGAAAGGTCCACAGTCTACTGCATACAGTGGTGCCCAAGCTAGTTTTGTCTATACCAATACGGGTCTCCTCTCCATCAAGCCTTGAACTCTGTGACCACCTCTTGGGTTGGTTGGTGAATCATTAGCCATCTTCCTGCTTACATAGTCCCGGCCCCCACCTCTCTGGCATGATCATTGACTCAAGTTCAACATCATAGTCATTTGGGACCTCAGGGTAAAAATGGCTGCCACAGTTACAACTTCACGCTAAGTCTCCATGGCCACATTCCCAAATAATGAAGGGAAGGATGCCACAAGAAGTCTACCTTTACCTCCAGTCTCAATTTACCCATTTGTCAATGTCACCCTTTGCTCATGGTTCTTCTCTTTGGGCTCAGACACAACGAGTCTTTTTTCCTCTTCAAATGACAGACTTCCAAATGTTGTAAAACCGCTATCCTAGCCTTTCTGAGTCTTCTCTTGCATAGTTCAACCGGACACAGTTCCTTCAACTACTCCTTATGTGGCATAAACCTGAGCTACTGTCATGCTCAACACAAGTCTCCTACCTACACAAATGTCTTCCTAATGACACTTCTCCGAGAAGACAATGTAGCTCAGTGGGAAAAGCTCTGCACTCTGTGTGTGTGTGTGTGTGTGTGTGTGTGTGTGTGTGTGTGTGTGTGTGTGTGTGTGTGAGAGAGAGAGAGAGAGAGAGAGAGAGAGAGAGAGAGAGAGAGATTCATACCCTAGTGTGAATATCCATTCTGCCATGTATCACCTGTGACCTTGGGTAAGTAACAACCCCTCTGTGACTCAGCAGCCTCCTCCATGAAATGTAGGGATTAGGTCAAATGGTCTCTAAAGTCACTTCTGCCTCTCACCAGACACTATAATCTGCTGTAAATCAGGTCAGTGATTTAATAAGCATATTTAATAATTATTATTTGGTAAGAACTTACTGACTCTCCGTCCTGCCCCCACTAGACTATATTAAGCAGGAAGAATGTAAGAACCACAGAATCTCCCATGTCTCCCCTTCTCTTGGCTCACAGTGCCACTGCCCTAATTTGGGCCTTTCTTGCCACTTACTTGGACTTCTGCAATCACTTTCTATCTGGGATTCTTGAATCCAGCCTCTCCTTTCACCAATCTATCCTTCCACACTGTTGCCAAATGTATGCTTTAAAGCATCTGTCTGACCACATCACTCCCTAGCTTAAGAAGCTTTAATGGCTCCCTATTGTCACTGGGACAAAATAAAGCTTCCTCCATCTGGTATTCAGAGCCTCTGACAAGTTGGTTTCCAACTATTTTTCCATGCTGACTGTATTGCTACTTGCTATACATTCTCTAGCCAGACTGACTTGTTTGCCAATCCCCGTCCACAACACTGTATTTCCTTGGAAGCCCTAACTTCTTCCAAAGCTCAGTGAGTGCCATCCTCTATAGCGCTGCCCTATCCCCCAATGAAATTTCTTTTTTATTTACTTTGCACATATTTATCATACCAAAAGTAGCAGCCCACATTTATATGGAACTTCAAAGATTACAAAGCATTTTGCATATATCCTCACAACAATGCAGCAAGATATTTGTTAGTATCATCTCCTTTTTTGGTCTTTTTGGAGGGAGGCAGGGCAATTGGGGTTAACTGACTTGCCCAAGGTCACACAGCTACTAAGTGTCACTTGAGTCACATTTGAACTCAAGTCCTCCTGACTCCAGGGCCATTATTCTGTTCACTGTGTCACCTTATCATCCCATTTTTACAGATGGAAACTGAGGATCAGAGAGGTTAAATGAACTGCCCAGGGCTACCGAGCCCGTAAACATCAGAGGTGGAAATCAGATTCAGATCTTTCTCATCACTCTCCACTGTGCTGTACAGTCTCTCTATACTGATTTATGTCTTTGTACCTATTTTATTTCTGTAGTTGAATGCAAGCTCCCTGAGGGCAAGGTCAACTTTGTTTTTGTCTGTGTGTTCCCAGGCACCTAGTGTGAAGTCAGACACACAGTAGGCACTTAGTAAATGCCAATCTAATTGAATTATAAGAACACATAGGTCCATAAGAACAAACTGGTTTTTTATGCAATTGGCAGAAGCTGCGGAGTCTCTGTCTTCCTGGCTTGGTACAGGCAGGGAAGACAGACCTTTCTAGGCCACTTCTAGGGGATTTAGGAGACAGGAGGTCACAAACAGAAATATGCCATACTAAAATGAAATCTTTTTTTAAAAATCCCAATCCTGAGCTTAAAGATGAAATCTTTTGCTCTGATCCTTTGTGGCTGGAAGGGGAATGGAATATTGGCAATCATTCAATGAATCCGGGAATGCATTGATGGCTAACCCAGATAATTCTGGATACAATCCATGCTGGGAGCCCAGACTGATTAATGACTTACGCTACTCGGCCCTGTACATCTGTGCCTCTGCATGCTGGCTCATCACTTTTTTTTGTTATTGTTACTTAAAACTCTTCTGTGAGGTCATTTTCAATTAGCTCCACTCTACTTCTAAAAGAAACAGAGGCTTGTGAACATGTAGGCAGGCTCATATGATCGTTGATTTTGCTCAGTCAATCATAGATTTAGGACTAAAATAAACCTGAGAAGTCACAGAGTCCAACCCCCTTTTCTTACAGAAGAGGAAACTGAGGTATGGAGAGTGAGGTTATGACTTCCCCAAGGCCGCAGGGGTAGTTTGTGGCAGAGGTGGGTTCTTTTGCCCAAAATGGAACCCCTTCCCCACTTTTCCCTGCTGCAACCCCACAATGGCATCCCTGAGGATGCTGCTCTGGCCCTTTCGCACAGAACCCTGTGTGCCTCCTGTAGTGACAAAAGAGTTAGGTCACCCAAGGTAAGACTGCTCTTTAACCCTCTCAACCATGAACAATTGGAGGCAGGGTCCGTCACCACCTCCACCCTGCCCCCAGGGCAGCCCTGCCCCCTTCCAGCCACACCTCATTATACAGATCCTGAGTTAGCATCTCACTTTGGAAATCTGAAGTCCCTTCTTAAGGCTTTACATAAACCATGGGTGAAGATTTTCTTTCTTTCTTTTTTTAAGATTCTGAGGGAGGCCATGGACTAGAGGAGAGAGTGCTGCCTCTGGAGCTGGAGCATCTGAGTTCAGATCTTGCCTGCCACTAACTGTGTGATATTGGACAAGTCATCAAAACTCCCTAAATTTCCGTGTCTTCCTTTGTAAAACAATAAAGAGGAGACAATCCCTAAGGGCCCTTCCACCTCTGGACCGGATTGAGCATTTCTCTGTATTAATGCACTAAAAGCATCATTCCAAGAAGGGTTTCATGGGCTTCCCCAGACTGCCAAGGGGGTAGAGGCCCAGCTGTAGCCCTCATCCAGGCACAGGTCAGGGTCTACGGCAGCAGTTCTCAATCTGTAGGTCACGTTCAATTTGTAACAATTAAAATACATCCTACATATCAGATATTTACATTATGATTCATAACAGTAGCAAAATTACAGTTATGAAGTAGCAACAAAAATAATTTTATGGTTGGGGGTCACCACAGCATGAGGAACTGTATTAAAGGGTCGCAGCATTAGGAAGGTTGAGAACCACTGGTCTATGGCTTGTTAGGACAAGAGAACTCCCCAAACCCACTGCAAAGCAGCAACTACTCTGCCATTGGTAGTCTTAGAGTCATCTGGGAGCAACATCTCACAGCCAGTATCTATCAGAGGGGGAACTTGAACCCCAAACTTCCAGACTCTAGAGCCCTCTCTATGTCTAGTACCCCCACACTGCCATTCCTACTGGAGGGCTGGAAAACCCAACTCAGATCATGAGTAACGCGGAAGCAGCTGAGGTATTGTGAGTACAGCCTGTGTGATGTTGGGTGATTCATCTAGGCGGGGCTCAGTGACCTTCGGTGTCCCTTTCTATCTAATTCTACAACCTTGTGTTTTCAGTATCCTTTCAGTCATTACAAATTACTCCTTCTCAGTGTGGACTGAGACACTGGTTAAGGACTGATAGCCATAGGTGAGTGACACTGGCAAAGTGAGTTAAAATTAAACAATATTTTGGCAAATTCAAATCAGCATCCAATTAGAATTTTTTAAGTTCAGGAAATATTCAATTCTATAAATATTTATTTTTCACTTACTCAGTAGTATGCACCGAGAGAAGGACAATCATTGTTAAACAGATGTGTAAGGTTTACAAAGTACTGTTCACCAACAACTCTGTAAGCTAAGAAGTATTGTCAACCCCATTGTACAGATGAGAAAAGTAAGGATCAGAGGTTAAGTATCCTCTCCTGGCTCACACAGCTGGGAAGCCTCAGAGACCTTCCGGCTTCTCCATTACATCACCTTCCTGCTCATTGCCCTCAAGAGGCACACCCACCTACATGGGGAAATGAGACACAGAAAGGAGTAGCTGTAATTCCAAATCAAATCAAATATAAGGACAATCAGGTAAGACCAGGAAAAGTTTCATGAAAGAAGTAGACTCTGAAGAATAGGGGCCACTTGGGGGGTGTAACAGGAGGAAGGGCATTTCAGGCAAAGGGGAAAATCATGCACCAGCCTTCTTATTCACAGGCTGACCAGCAGCCCTGCTCTATTTCAATCCATTGTGAAAAATGTTCCTTGATCTTGAGCTCTGGCAGTCTCTCCTCTGCCAACTCAGATCAAGCAGAGGGGATTAAGCATTCAATCAGAAAGTCCTATCCTTTCATACCAAGGGACCCATGGGAACATCTAGGCAAACTCATTCTGAGCAGCTCAGGCTCAACCCACAGACTGCATTCATGCTGTCTTACAGTAGACATTTTACACTGTTGAACAAAAACTATTTCAGCCTGCCTGCCCCCAACCTGGGGATTCCAGCAACTTCAACATAACAAATCAAAGGAGATTTTGTATAGAACATCACCTTAATTTCCATAAAATCAAAGAATTTAGGGCTAGAAGGAACCTCTGAGACCACCTTGTCCAACCTTTATTTTACAGATGGTGGCTCAGAGGCTAAGAGAAGAGAGAGGTCTTCCAAGGTCCCCCCAGTGATCAGTTTTGGAGCTAGACTAGAATCTAAGTCTCTGAATACTCGATTCATACCCTGCCTACCCTGCCACACTGTCTGGCACCTATTTTCTACCTCAATCCTTTCCCCCGTCATATGATCACTTACATGAAGACTCTCTACTTCACTCTAGCTCAGGGCCTTGGCACCTCTTGCCTGACCTTCCAGTCTTTCCTCTCTACAACCCAGCCTTCATACAAATCCAAAATAATTTTAAATCATGGGTCTGATCATGCTGGCCTTCTGTTCAAAATCCTCAGTGGTCCCCTAAGACCCCAGGAATGACATAGATACTCCTCAGCTTGCTCTGCCCTGACTTGACCCCTACCTACCTCCCCCTTCATGACCTCTACTTTTCAGCCATATTAACTATTAGCCACATACATTAATCCATCTCCCACCTCCAAGTCTTTGCTTATGTTACCTTCTTGTACCTAGAACCCTGCTCCCTCCTCATCTCTGCCTTTTAAGATAAATAACTTTCTTCAAGGGCTGACTTAGCACAGGTTAAACCTGGCATGTGAGGCTTTCATGATGTCTCTACTTATCAGTGCATTTCCCCTCCTGAAGTCACTTTATATTTTCAATGATGATTCTGCAGCCCTGGGCAAGTCACTCAATTTCTCAGTGCTCTAGGTCAGCCCTTCTTAAACTGTGGGTCGAAAGCCTGTCTAGGCAAGGCTTCAGGAGGGAGCAGCAGCGAAGGTGCTACATGCAGCAGCACAGGGAGTTTGCTCAGCTGAGTTCCCTGAACCAATGACATCTCAGGCCTAATTTCTTGCCTCTTCCCTCTGTTACTGATCTATGTATATATACTGTATCCCTCTGACAGAACGTGAGCTTTGGGTTTGGGAGATTCACTGTGATGAGCAGTTCGCTGGACTCAGAAGCCTCTGAATAATTTTTTTTTTACTTGACTCTCCCCATTGGCATTAGCGCACCACTTTTTAGGATTGTGACTGCTATGCAACTTTACAGGAAGGTGATAATTCATGTGGGAATCTAGGAACCTCCTCCAGCAACTCAGACCCCAAACAAGCTGTGATTTAGTGCCCAATAAGGGCTTGTTAACATGAATTTGAAGATAAGGCTTGGTGAGATGCCAGAAACTGAGAGGATGAAGTGATTTGCCCCAGGGACGGCAGCATTGGAAACCAGGTCTGCCCAGGCCAAGTTCAGCCCTCTGTCCCCTATAGCCTGCTGCCTCTGTACATGGAGATGTTTCTCTATGAAAGACATTTCAATTCAACTGACATTTTTAGAGTGCTTGCTAGTTGTCCTATGTGTGCGATTTAGGTCAAATCCATTTAAATTCTCTGGCCTTTCATCTCCTAAAAAGGGAGACTGGATGCAATCTGGCTCTGAATCTCTGGTTCTATGATCTTCTCCTGGGGACCTGAGCCCCCATGCTAGGCCCTGAGCATCCTAGCTCCAGGACAGTGATTGCAGTGGCAACCTCTAGTTTAGAAGTCAATCAACACCCACAGCCCAGCCCTGAGCCCCTAGGCTTTAGAATGGTCAATGCTCACCCTCCTCAGCCTCAATCCACATCTACCCACTCTCCCCAGTCATCATCCTGCCCCATTACTCCTCATTCTAGCTTCTACCTCCACCTGCACATCAGCTCGGGCCCTGCCCAGTAGTGTGCTCATGAATGTTTAACAAGCCTTGGGGGGAAAACAAAAACATGTGGCACACTTTCGGCTCTACTCTACATCATTCACATTTCGTCCATCACTTTCTTAAGCCTAGACAAGCAACAAAACAATAAGTCAAGCCTGATCTGTGGCACTGACAGATTTCGATGTCAACGCTCACATTGAAAATTTAACTATCAGCTCTTGTGAACCAGTCTGAGCCGGATGCAGCAAATCCCTCCCTGGGACTCAGACCCAGCTCTCTCCTTATGTCCCCTTCATGTTCGAGAAATAATGATTAGATCAGCACCACCATTCCTGGAAAGGGCACTTCTGTCAGTTGCCCTGTACTTCTGCTGTGATTTGGATGATCACAAGAGCCCACCCTGGCCACCAGTTCCTTATCTGGGTTTTCTTGATGGTGAAAGGGCATCTGGAATGCTGAGTTCAGACTCAAGAAGAACTGGGTTCAGATTTGGCCTCAGATGCTTTAGCTGTATGACCCTTGGTTGAACCTGCGTGCCTCAGTTTCCCCATTTGTAAAATGGAGCTAAGAGTAGCATCTACCTCCCAGGGTTGTTGTGAGGATCACATGAGATGACTTCTGTAAAACCTGCTTAGCACAGTGCCTGGCACAAACACTATCTAAATGTTAGCTGCTGGGCTTATTATTATTATTAATCTTCCTTTATTAGAATGTAAGCTCTTTGAGGGAAGGGCTTACTTTGCTATTTCAATCTCCCCAGCACTTAGCATAGAGTCTGCCACATGGTAGGGGCTCAATAAATGCTTTTTTCATCCATTCATTAACCATTACTCTAGTCTCTTTACACACTTGGGTTTTTTGTCCTACAAGTTTCTATGGATCCCTACGGAACACGGCCTGAGCTATTTCAAGGAAGGAAACATTCTTGGGCAGATTTTCTTCTTTCAATCTGTTTTGTTCTTGAAATGAAAATGAAACGAGAAGGGGCCCACTTTGTGGGCTAGGGAGGTGCTCCCATCCCTTCAGGGCCCTCCCCCCTCCTCAACACAACCCAAAGGCACTTTGGGTATCGGCCCGGGATGTGCTTTGAACTGAAGGCTGGGTGGACAGACAAAGTGTCCAGAGTGCTGCTGGTCCTCTCCCTCAAGGGCCTGCTGCTCTTACTGGAAGACACGGAACCTTTATCGAAATTCCTCCAACGAAAGAAAATTGAGGGTTGCTTTTCACCCTGCTGCTGTTGCTGCTGATTTCTGATCTAGTCTTTCCACTAATTAAGCAGTCATTTCGACCCTGACACTTTGAAGTTTCCCTCATTACCTGTCCTCTGTTAAGTCAACAAAAGGCTACATCTGAGGCAGTGGGGCACAGGCCCGTCACTTTGGGGGCTGCCTAATTAAGTGTAATTACTTTATTTGGTGCCCAGGCTTCATACTTGTAACATTGCAACATTGCCTTGTAATAATTTAAATTGCCTACATGCTGGGGGACTGTTTGACGCCAGCGTGGAGACGGTCCTGCTGTCACCGTGGGCCTGTCCAGCCGCCGGAGGATAGGAGGCAAAAGTCCGGAGCAGGTCATTTGGGGCTCCCTACTCATTAGCGGCCCTAGGGGAGCTACTGGCCAGTAGCTCCTCCTGTCCTGGCCCAGCTTGCTCTCTCTCTGCGGATCTCTGGCTCCATCTCTCTCCTCTCTCTGTGTCTGTCTCTGTCTCCATCTGTCTCTGTTTCTGTCTCTTTCTCTCTCCATCTCTGTCTCTCTCTCCCTGACCCCTCTCTCACTGTCTCTCTCTGATATTGGAACGGACAGGATGTGTAGCTGACAATACAGACCTCCTCAGGATAAGGGCAGCAGAAGCCCTGTGAGTCCAGGCCGCATGGGGAATTTCAGGCATTTTCCAAGGCCTTGACACATTTCAGCAGGAGCCTTCCTGTCCAGCAGGTTTTCATCAAGACATAAAGGGCTATATGAGTGTACATGTGGATATAAAGATACAGATGTGGACAAAGCTAGAGCCACAGACAGAAATATAGATATGCAGATACAGATGTTGACATGAATAAAGATAAAACAATATAGGTAAAGTTAATTCTCTGCATTTATATCGACTTTGAGGTTTTCGTAGAGCTTCCCATACACCTCATCTGATTCTCATAACAGCACTGGGAGATTGCAGTATTATTGTCCCCGTTTTACTGTTGAGGAAAATAGGTTTGACAGAGTTTCAGTGACTTGCCCAGGGTCACACAGCTAGGAAGTATCCTAGGAAGGTAATGAACTCAGGTCTTTCTGACTCCAAATCCAACTCACTGTCCTCTGCACCACCAGGCTACTCAGGGAAACAGAAATGATAGAGACAGATCAGAGACAACCAAAATGATATCATTATGTCAGTGTCAAGGACAGGGTGTCTAGCTGTGGCTCATCAGGTCAGTGCACGCTGGGAAAGCTCTACCACAGGCTACCATCAACAGTCCACAGAACGTCTGGAGTGAAGATGTCCCTGTATTTGCACATTCTGCGTTTCCTTTGAGCTGTTCCAATTCTGCTTTGCTCAGAGCCCAGCATCTTCTCCGAGAGGGGCATGCCATGCTGGGCGGTCCTGTGCCAGCCTTGCCCATGTGTCACGATCGATTCCAAAGTTCTTCAGAGAGACCTTGAGAGTGTCCTTGTATTGCTTCTTCTGACCTCCGTGTGTGCTTGCCTTGGGTGAGTTCTCTATGAAATTTAGGCAAACGTACTTGTGGCCTTCTGACATGTCAAGACCATGAGAGCTGTGCTCTCTGCAGCAGAGGTGATTGCTGGGCAGTTCAGCTCCAGAGAGGACCTAAGGTCCAGTACCTCATCATGCCAGGTAATAGAAAGAGAACTAGAGACAGAGCGAAGGGGATGCTAGAGTCAGCTCTCGATGGCTTATGGAAGCCAATTGTTCCATTTTCTGGGTGAGCATTCATGTATCAGGAATCAGCATTTGCTACAAATGAGGGCTTCATTTAATGTTTAGTTGATTGCCTAGACTTAAACAAGTGTTAATAATTCTAACTAAACTTAAAAATGTACCTATATACTTTTTTCTTTCTTTTTCTGGAGAGTCTGGTTGTTAAACATTTACCAGCACAAAATGTCTTGCTCCATAAACATTAGGAAGGAAATAGAAGTTTCAGAGAATGAAGTTAGCACCAGACTTTAGGTTAGTAACACCACTACTACTACTACTACTACTACTACTACTACTACTACTACTACTACCACCACCACCACCACCACCACTACTACCATTACTACCACCACCACCACCACCACCGCTAATGAAAATGATAACAATAATAATTGGCATTTACATAATGCTTTAAGATTTGTCGAGTGCTTCAGGACCATTACATCCAGCATTTCGCACAGTATCTGGCACATAATAAGTGCTTAATAAATGTTTATTAAATTGAATTGATTAAATTCTATCATGTGAGCTCTAACACCCTGGATCAAGGGAGGGGTGGAATTAGAGAAAGACACTGACATGGACACAGTTTCCAGTAAGGAAGGTATAGTGAGTAAAGATCCAGATGCTAAGTCAGAAGAGCTGGTTTCAAACCCCTGGCCCCTAATAGATACTAGCTATGTGACCCTCCTGCTCTAAGTCTGGGGTGGGGAACCTGTGGCCTCAAGGTCACATGCGGCCTTCTGGGTCCTCAAGTGCAGCCCTCTGACTGAATCCAAACTTCACAGGACAAGTCCCTTCAATAAAAGGAATCTGTATTCAGCCACATGTGACCTCGAGGCTGCAGGTTTCCCAGCCCCACATTAATCTCAAGCAATTTTCTTAAGACTCTGAATTTCAGACTAGTTGCTGAAATGGTAACAGAGGTTATTCTTCACTGGAAGTTCCCAACCCCATGAAATCACAGGTCCAAAATAAATCTGATATAGATACAAGTACAACCGAAGAGTACTTTGTGTCAAAGTTTACACAATGTTACCTTCTCTGAGCCTCACAATAAACATGTGGGGATCATTATCTCCATTTTACAGAGGAGGAAACTGAGGCTCCTAGAATTTGCTACATGGCTAATAAGCAGCAAGCTGGCAAGTGAAGGCAGGATTTGAACCCAGGTCTCCTGGATTCTAAGTTCAAAACTCTATCCACTATTGATATGCTGATCCTCCTCGTAGACCAAAACACCAACACTGACGTGAATATTTACAGAAACAGACATAGCTCTAGGTATAAACCTTCATCTAGAAAACACAGTGATAAGGATACAGATTCACACCCAGATACAGGTACTGAAATAATCAACCTGGCACGGATCAGAGCTTCAAACTCACTGAACACCAGCTGTCTGGGACCAGCAAAACTCCCCAGGGCAGCCTGAGTCAGATCAAAATGTAACTGGGCAATGTTTAACCAATAAACACAAATACAATATAATATAGATGATATCGATTTGTGTTTTTAAGTTAATATGAATGCTATGCCAATCTCTTTCTATTTGAGCTTGATACCCCTGGATAGAAGATAGATTTACTTGGAGTGAGGAAAACATGGGTTCAAACCTCACCTCTTTCTCCTACCACCTGTGTGACCCTGGATAAATTCTTCACCATTTCAGCGTTTGGGACAATTCTCTAAATTCCAGATCTACTTCAATGAAGAAAGCTCTCAAAATGAAAGCTCCCCACACTAATGAAATGCCAGGCCCAGCTCCCTGTCCCCATCCACAACAATCCCACAGTAGAGCTAGAGAGAGGGACCAAGACACTGGGCTATGTAGCTATCCAAATAGGTAGCCACTGCCAGGTCTCCCAAAAGAGATGGACATTGACACAGATGTCGATCTGTATTTAGACGGCATGAGAGGGTGCTGTTGTCTTGGGCTCTACCAAGGATTTTCTAGGCTGGCCTGACCCTGAACACTGAAGTCAATCTTGTCTTCCCCATGGCCAGAGACCTGCCTGAGCAGCAAGCCTCACCCGCCCTTCACTTCTAAGCTGCTCAGGAGCAGAAGTTTGTTTTCTAAATTATAAGGCCCCAGCATCCCTTGATGAGTTCTGAGGAAGCTCCTTGACCCACACAGTAGGTGCGATGCAGGGCAAATCTCGCCTCAGCCTTGGTGATTAATCACGTGGAAAAGTCAGGCTTGCTTCCACTAATAACAGGGTTTGCCTTTGGCCCTTTGTGGCCTAGAGAAAGGAGAGTGAGCATCTTTGAGGAGTGTCAGAGTCTCTCCCCTCCCTTCTGTGAATGGTGCCAGCAGGTCTAGGGGCCTGGCAGTTAAAGCTAATGGGAGCCCTTCTGTCTCAAATTGCAATGAAGTCTAAAAAGAAAAAAAATAACAACTTCTGCCTTGAAAGACACAGATAATAGGATGAGGGGTGTGAAAGGGAGAGGGGAATCACTCAATGAATTAAATAGGAAGATGGAATTTTAGGAAGTTAGGAGCTGGAATTCTACCTACCCTTCCCAAATGTAACCCCATATCTGTAGAGTTGGAAGCCGGATACTGAAGTTATATAGCAACTGGTCTGGCTTGGACAGTGGATTTGAGGGAGTGGAAATCACAGATCCCAGACTCCACTGACTGTAGGAAGTCTGTCTGAAGGCCCCTTGAGGTTGATAATGGCAACCTAAAGATTATTGTGTCTCCTCACTTTGGGGGGAGGGAGAGGGGAGGCAGATCTTCATTAAATGCTCTGACTGCTTCCAAATTTAGGAAGTAAAGAGCATGTTTCAGGGGCCCCGGTATTAGTGTTAAGATAATCTTCATCTTGGACTTGGGGATTTTGAGGCCAATATCATCAGTGCTGAGCATGTGAAATGTACCAATGTACACTGTATATATGAATGTACATTTGCACGTTTTCCAACAGGCCAGAAACATTCCAGCAGACCAAACAGAAAGTCCATGCATTCTTTCTCCTATGAAATACATTCAAAGACTGACCTGATCATCAAGAGAGAGGTCTAGTCTAGTTCAGAACAAAAATGAAATAAATTTCTTCTTAAGTTTCTGTTTTTATTTGTGTTCTCCTTAAGAAATTCCAAATTAGACAACCTAGTTCATCACAACTATTGAAAAAAAACCCAAATTAACATTAGTTATCTTGAATTAAGTTTTTAAAATTAAATACATGTAAATTTTAGTCATGCATGTAAGACAGCACTGATCAGAGCAGCTAGGGGGCACCATAGTGCACAGAGCTCCAGGACTACAGTCAGGAACTCATCTTTGTGAGTTAAAAACTGGCCTCAGACACTTACTAGCTGTAGGACCCTGAGCAAATCACTTCACCCTGTTTGCCTCAGTTTCCTCATCTGTAAAATGAGCCGAAGAAGGAAATGGCAAACCCCTCCAGTATCTTTGCCAAGGAAAACCCATGAAGAGTCAGGCACAACCGAAAAACAACTGAACAAAAACAACTAAATTACGCTAAGCATAATGGATAAAAAACTTAATCTCAAAAGCAAGAAAATCTGACCTAAGTCTCACCTCTGAACACACTGGCAGGATCTGAACCCACATCTTTCTAAGTCTAGGTCCAGATGGATTTTCTCCCTTGCACCACGCTCTGTCTGTTGGAAGAGCCCTGGCACTTATTCTATGTCAGTCCCATGATGCACATCACACACTGCCTTATACAATAGTGCTCATCTCTCTCCTCCCAGACTGTCGGTACCTGCAGAGCCAGAAGGATGTCTTATGTACCTGCCTTGGTATCCATTTCCCCAAAGGACCAAACACATGGTAACATTGCCCTGTAATCATTTAGATACCTTGAGTTTTTAACTTCTGTCTTCATATTTCCAGCATCCAACACAGTGGCTGACACACAGAAGGCATTGATTGATTGACTGATTGATCAATTGACTGCATGTCAGGTGGAGGCTGTCATGGCACCTGGACAGCCAGAAAATGAGACACAAAGGTCCAAGGAAGATGTCCTTTGTACCTGCCTGCAGATCAGCTCCTCTATAGAAGCTGCTGCTGACCCCTGAGACTGTCTGCTTCTCACAGCCATGGCATCCCTCTCCTTTTTCCTTCTCTATGGCTCTGTACAAAATGGCACACTGGCTCACTACTTAATGATGGGCCCTGCTCCACAAAGCCATTCCCATTCATCCAAGGTCCAGGGATGGAGGGAGTAGCAAAGATTCTGTCGGCTTCTCCCCCTTCCCACTCGAAACTCTGCCTACCCCTAGAGAATCTGAATTATAAAGCAAGAAAGGGGACTGTAGATGTTCCATCTAGACCAAGGGTTCTTAAAGCATCTGTGGATAGATTTCAGTGGGGTCCGTAAATCTGAATGAGAAAAAAAAATTACATCATTATTTTCCATAACCTCTAATGGAAATGCAATATTTTTTTCAATTATGTAAAAAAATTATTGTGAGAAAGGGACCACAGATTGAAGCACACTGTCAAAGAGATCTCTGGTACAAAAAAAAGGTTAATAATTACTGCTTTAAACCAATCCTTTATTTAATGAGTAAGAAAACTGAAGTTCAGAGAAGGTAATTAGACAATTTCCAAGTCAGGAGTGAATTCAGTAATCACTGTCCAACTCCCTCATCTGTCCTAGAGATGAAGTAAACAAATAAATAATGTTTTGGGTTCTCTCTCTCTCTGTCTCTCTCTCTCTTTTCCTCCCTACCTCCCTCTATCCCTTCTTTCCTTAGGCTCTATTTTTCTCTCTCTCCCTACCTCTCTCCATCCATCCCTCTCCTGATTTTCCTCCTCCCTTTCTTACTGATCCTTTTCAGTCTGCTTTGGTGGATCATCATTCATGTCCCACTCCATTAATGTAGATATACTCTAGAGCTCTAATCTAGCATTTGTCTTTTTTCTTCTCTTCTTTCTTCTTTCCTTTTTTCTCTTTCCTTTCTCGGTAATCTCATCTCTGCCAAATCTACAAATTTTACCCCATTCTCTCTCTAGAGATTAAGTCCAGTATCACTGAATGTCTACTGCATATTCCACATATATATGCTCAAACTTCCAAGCAGTCTCTTAAACTCATCAAGATTAAACCAGAATTCATTATCTTTTCCCACAAACATACTTACCTTCCTCACAAATCCTATTTCTTGCAGGGCCATCACCAACCACTCAGTCAGTCTGGTAGGTTTATAAACTTGGGAGTTTATTCAAGGTCACACAACTGGCAAATGGGAGACAAGAACTTGATGTCTCCTGCCCCTTTCCCAGAACCTTTTCACTTTCTCAATAGTTAATGAATAACTTCCCCTAGCTATCCAGTTCCTTCAAGACTCAGTTCAAGTGCTATCTTCTACACAAAATTTTCATAGTTACCCCAGTTGTTAATATCCTCCTTCCCCAAACTATTCATTTTATCTGTCTATATATACTTGAAAACACCTGCGTTAACTCCCTCTTCAGTAAGTAAATTTCTTGAGGATAGAGAACTGTTTCATTTCTGTCTGGGTATCACCCTTATTTAAAAGAATGACTGGCACATGGTAAACTCATAATAAATGCTGATTGGTTGATTGATTGACCTGTGAGTTAATAATCATACTAGGATTGGAAGCCAAATCTTCACCTCCCAAAACACACCTCTTTCTACTAAAATATGCATCCAGTTAATGGGTATTCAGAGGGACACATTGGTGATCTTTATATAGAAAATGGGCTTATCTCAACAGCAGGAAAAGTTTTGAAATATGTATTTGTTAAGCAACTAAAGTATTTTAAAGGTAACGACAGAAACAAATTAAAAAGAGTGATCACAATTGTCTAAGGAGGGAACCCAAGAGGCACCATAGATATAAACTGTACTTATTTTGAAAATACATCGCTGCTAGGCAAAGATTCTTTTTTTCTTGCTTTCTCCCTCCCTCCCTTCCTCCTCCTTCCTTCCTTCCTTCCTTCCTTCCTTCCTTATTTCTTTCCCTTTAGATGCTGCTAAGGAAAATTTGCTTGCTTGTAAAACTTTGTTTGAAAAGGTTTCCCATATAAATTACTCTTTCCCAAGCATTATCCCAAAGGAATTTTATAAGTATGTAAAGGAATTCAGTTAAAACAATCTAAATGTCTATTGAATTGTCTTCTCTGACCCACCAATTACTTCCTGGCAATAAATTAGCCTCTTGATTAGGAATGTTAATTCATTCAAGACACTATAGTGCCAGTGGGCCCATTAACAATTTAGTCTAATAGATGTTTCCCCTGAAGCGCATAGTTTCTCTGGGAGTAAAGTACCCTCTCAAAAAAAAAAAAAATCTTGTCATATTCGTAATAAGCACTGGAATGGGCAGTCATGAGTTCAGGTTCCAGTCCAGCATCTTGGGCACATCATTTTTCTAGACTTCAGTTTTCTTATTGTCAAAGGAGAGAATTGACAAAATAGCTTTTATG
Organism: Pseudochirops corinnae; assembly: GCA_028646515.1. NCBI lineage: Eukaryota > Metazoa > Chordata > Mammalia > Diprotodontia > Pseudocheiridae > Pseudochirops > Pseudochirops corinnae. The sequence goes on from CM053589.1 coordinate 196,538,952, forward strand.
GTCCCGGAATTGAAATTCTATGCATCTCTAACTGGAATCATTTAAAGTACTTATTCCTCAAAAAACAGTAAGAGCAGATATTCTTGATTATGGCAAGATAATAATAAGTCTAGGACAGTAGAAAATAAGCTGAATTGGAGCCTACCAATACATTCATTGATCTAACAGAAGTTCATTAAGAGCCTATAACATGCTAGGACCTTGCTAGGTGCCAGTGATACAAAGACAAAAACAATACAACTCCTTGCTTCCAGGAGCTCACATTCCATCGGAGGAGGAAATAGATACAACATGCCCCAAATAAACGTGTATAAGATATACATAGAATAAATCCAAGGTGATTGGGAAAGGGAGGCAGCGCATTAGCCACGGAAGACCCAGGAAGGAATTGATGTAGAGGTTGGCCCTTGAGCTAAGTCTTGGAGGACCCTAGGGATTCTAAGAGATAAAGAGAAGGATTAGAAGTGCATTCCAGGCATGGGGCAGAGCCAACACAAAAGCAGAAACAAGATCTTGGAGTGTTGTGTGTTAAAAAAAAAAAGGGGAGGGGTGCCAATTTCACTGGACCAAAGAGTATATGAAAGGGAGTGGTATATACTAAGGCAGGAAATGCAGACTAGTGTCAGGTGGTAATGAACTTGGTTTTTTTCATTATGAATCAGAAAATCACCAAAAATATGAATAATTCCATATACAAAGAAGGCCAGAAAATAGAGATTGTGCATAGAACTGTGAATCTATTACCAAAGTTTGTTTTTTTAACATATTTCAAATTTAATGTGACATTAGTGCTCTCTTCATTCTTTTCTTTTCTCTTGACATAATTATAACACCCTCTAATCAACTCCAAGAGACAGGGTCCTCTGCTCTCAGTCGGCCCTCCACTCATCTGGGCCCCTCTAATTCATTCAGCTCAACCCAGCGTACATGCAACTGTGATCTTTTGTAGTATTAAGAGTGTCCCAGAGCCCCAGAACAAAGCAATAATGATCCTGCTGCCCTCTGTCTGCCCCAGTCAGACACATCTGGGTTAATATGTTCAGTTCTTAGTGGCACCTTCTGGGAAGGAATGAAACAGCATTTATCAAGCACTTACTGTATACCGAGTACTCTGCTGAGTCTCTGTTTGGAGACAGTCCTCGCCCACAAGGAGATGACACTCTCAAGATGGAGAACAACATCTATAGGGCAGTAGTAGCCAAGGAGAGGTGTTTCATTTTGCAGAGTTACAAGGACTGTGACTAGAGCCAAAGGGGAGTGGATTGACACACAATTTCCAGTTCTCTTGCTCCATGCTTCAGTTAACAATCCTCCCATCTGGTTGGCTGCAGCTACACAGGGACCCTTCTGTACCATCCCCTTCCCAGCTCAGAAACCACAATTCAATCAATATTGTTCAACCCAGGCTTCACTGAATTTGTCTCATCTTTTCCTTCCTCCTTGTGCCTCACAAATGGCCATCAGATGGAACCTGGAGCCCAAAAAATGTTCAATCCACATCAAGAGATTCGTGGATGCACTCCAAGGTCTATCATAGCTCTAACAGTATTTTATTCTACAAAGATAGTATCCGTAATCTATAACCATAAATCCATGAAGTACAAACCTGTAGCCCTCCTTCTTTTATATGCATCATCTACCTCTACTAAAACAAAAATTCCTTCAAGGTAAGGGCTTGTGTGTATAGTTTTTTTTTTTTAATTTTTTTTAATTTATGGAATAAAACAAACATTTCTAAAATACAATATGATGAAAAATGATTGCTACTGAAATTGTAAAACTATTATGTATAATTTGCTATTCCTTCTAAATACATAATGAAGTTATCATGTAAATTTCTTCTTTTTCCTTTTTTTCTTCCCTACCCCCTGTCCTAGAGACAGCTGCCATTACACACACACACGCACACAAACACACACACACACACACACACACACATACACACACACACACATACACACACACGTAAAATCATTCTATACATAATTCTATTTATCAGTTCTTTCTTGGGGTGCAAATATTGTCTTCCTTCATATGTCCTTCATAGTTAATTTATAATAGTCAACATGACTCATTCATTCAAAATTGTGCTTATATTTGGTTCCAACCAACTTAGCATGATACTTAGCACAAAGTCAGCACTTACTGAATGTTTTGTTTTGTTTTCATTAATAAGCACCTGAAAATTTCCTATCTGGTACAGAGCTTCCTTAGGTCCAACTCTTACCTGAAAACAAAGTCCCTAAACACCATTCCTAATGGATGGTCCCAGTCTTCCTTTGAAGTCCTCCAGTGAAGGAGACCTAACCACCTCCAAAGGTAGCCCATGTCCTTTTGGAACAACTATCATTGTTAAGGAGATTTTCCCTTATACCTAGTCTAAATCTGAATCAAATCTCTATTAAGTCCCTCCCATGGCAATGGTATTGTGCTTTTAGAGAAAATAAATGTAAATAAGCCATAGCCAGGAACCTGAAAAAGTTGCCCCACGGAAGTTTTAAGCCAGCAGTTCTCAACCTGTGGGTCACGACCCCTTTGGGAGTCAAACGACCCATTCACAGGGGTCACAAGGGGTCACCTAAGACCATTGGAAAACACATATTTCCGATGGTCTTAGGAACCGAGACACTGCTCCTCTATCCCTTTCCAGGCGGGTCCGCCCACGTACAGATAACATTCACATACGAGTATTAAAGAGTATTAAAGGGTTGCGGCATTAGGAAGGTTGAGAAGCACTGTTTTAAGCTACCAACTTTTTTAGGTGTGCAGTGGGATAGGAAGATCCAAATTCTCCATTTCAGTCTCCTTGGTTCTGGTCATGAGAATAATTCTGTGCTGAAAGAAGGAATTAGTTCCTTCCAAACAGCTGATCATCATTATTTAAATTCACCCAAGAATTGCCTGTTCCTCTGTGTAAGTCAAGTGGAAATGTTCTCTCAATATTCCTGGCATATTTCCAAGCTGGAGCACCAATTTAGTACTTGCAAAACTCCAAGTCTAAAACGTTCCAGTCACATTTTTGCACTTTTCTTGTCTTCAAAACCTGTTTTGTTATTATCAGACCATAGGCTGTTCACATAGACAGTACCTGTATTATCTTCATCTGGCCTTGCTATCACTTCTTTCTATTAGATATTATTATCCTACCCTTTCCCACTGTTTTTTGTTTATAAAATCCTAGCAAAGGAACTAAATATCTATGCCTCTAGAAAATGTTCTATCATCAAGTAAATTCCCATATAGTTAACAAAATGTTAGTTTCCTGATTGATCAACTATCAATCAGGATTTGTACAACCTTCTGTACAAAGCAAATGGACCCGAGAAAGGATTACATTTTCCCAGATGCCTGGGTCCAGGGCAGCCCTGCTGAAACCCTCATGTTTTCTTGCCAAGCAGTTATGGTAAGCGAGTATCCTTTTTCCCTTCACTGAAATGGCCAAAACATTATTTTAAACCATTAAACAAACAAAGGAGTTATGGATATCTCTGCTGTGGTTTATGAACATAAAGAAGAAATAAAATGAGGAAGCATATAGATTGCACCATTGAAAGATAAAAGTGTCTAAAGCAAGCAAAACAGAGGACTAGATCCATCAGTCACCAGACCTTTAGCAGGCCCCACCGGTATGTACTAAGCCTGCGTCTAGGCACTAAGGCTTCAGGAGCAAACAAGAGTCACAGACAACCTCAGAAGAGAGTGCTCTCCTGGATCAATTGACTCATCAACATCTACTAAGCACCTACTATGTACCTGGAACAGTCTCCGGCCACAGGAAGTTTGTAAACACAGAGAAAAACAAACAACAATGATCCTGGAAAGTATTTAATCAAGTGCTAAATTCTGAGTCAGAAGGATTAGGCTTCTTGCACTCAGCTTTAGAATATCAGGACCAATGTGATTTTTAAAGAGATAATAAAAGGTTTTTAAAATTATTATTCAAAAGTATAAGTGGATAAGTAGATTTGTTTTCACGTGATTTATTGTAATGTTATTGTTTGAAAATATAGCCAAGTGCTTTTGCAAGTAGCAGATACATCCCTCAACTATGAGACCCAATTTGTGGTGGATGATAGACATGCTTTGACCCAATTAACTGCCTTGTACCAGCAGAATTAACTGTCGGAACTTCATTATTTGCCCTGGCTTCTTGAGCATAAGTGGCAAAGAGGAAAGTGTTAGCTCCTTGATGTAAACAGAAGCTTCCAAACAACTGAAGCTTTCTATAATTGGAACGGGCTGCCTAAGGAAACAGTCGTTTCCTTCTTATTGGAGATGGGAGCAAAGGCTGAATGAGTGAGTACTTGTTGGGAATACTGCAGAAGAAGGCTCTTGCTGAGGAAGAGGCAATCTCCGGGATGACACCCAATTCTAACACTCTACCCTGGTGTGCTATGGGCACGAAGTAAGGTGGTTTGGGTAATGGATTACTGATTCTGTGGTGTGTACACCATGCTCCTTTATCATTTCCTTGCAAGGACTCACCTGTTCTATTTGGAGAGGTAATGCTCGGTCCATGCTGTAGAGTGAAATGAACATTGAATTTGGTTTTGAAGGACCTGGTTTCTACTCTCAACTCTGTTAGTTAATCTCTGTGTAACCCTGATCAGGATATTGTCTCTCTAGGGACCTCAATTTCCTCCAGGCTCTCAATGTTCTAATCTTACTCAATTCATTTGTGGATCTCAGTCAGCAATGGACTAAAGACAACATATGGCCTACAGGAGTAGTAAAGGAGGAGACCTGCTCAATGAAGTTAGGTAGTCAGGGACGGCTTCATGGAGGAAACAGGAATTAAGTTGAACTCATCACAAATTGAATTTGGATAAGTGAAGGTAAATGCATTAGAGTCTAGGAAACCAGCCTGAAAAAAAATGACAGGTATGTCATAACGAGCTCAGAGAACAAGCAAGAGTCTGGCTTCCCTATCTGGGAATGAATATTAAGGGGCAGTGAGAAAAGTTTGGAAAAATAGGACAAAAGTCAGATCATGGAATGCTGAAATCCCTGCAGAATTTAGATTTGTTGTAAGCAAATAGGGAGTCACTGAAAACTCTGGAATAAAGGAAGGGCATAATGAAAGCAAGAATGATGAAAAATTAGAATTCTCGTAGTTTCACTGAGTTATTGCGTGGAATGTAAACGTTTCATGTCTTCTATATGAACTTGAAACTGAACCATAACCCAAGGGTTTAATGAGGCTGGGCTGTGCCATCTTTTCCCCTGGCTGTTTTCTTTCTGTGGTCATGTATTTGCCACTTATTTGACCACAAGTCCAGGTTCCGTGTCTGGACAACATACCATTAATGATCGGGATCATTTGCCATGTTGGATTTTTTTAATAGGCACATGATAACACATTCCTCATTTGTCTTCTCAATTTTATTTTTAAAGATGACTAGAACATGTCCTATCCAGATAAAGGAGACAATTAGAATGTACAATTCAAGCAGCATCTAGACAGATGAAATGAAGTGGCACAATGATTCCTAAAATTTAATCAGTGTAAACAGTCAATGTTGCCGGAATCGGGAATTATGCGGATAATTGCTTCAACTCTCCTTCCCCACTGCCTTAAGGTCACAGGTTTCCTTTAGCATCATGCCGCCTGTTTTCCACAGTGATCAGCAATCAGTGAAAACCCGATTATCACCCTTCTTAACCTTCCGGTGCCTTCAATAATGAAGTCAACAAATTAGCTGAAGGCTCCAAGGCGGAAGCCCATTGGTAGACTGTGGTCAAGACACACATTTCTGCATTTTCCCCCAAGCTGTTTTTTTTTTTTTTTGAGGAAGCTTTGATAAGAAACATATGATCTCAATTTTCCATGAACCCTGTGTGGTTTCCACGTTCAGAGCCCCCAGTTCAACTCCAGAAGGCAGAGGACCTGGGCTAAAGTTTTTTACATGCTGTTGAGCCATCAACAGCCAGTCCATTACCATTTTTCATTTTGTTGTCTTTCATCAAGAGAAAAGGCTTAAATCATCTGTATATTCCTTGGCAGCAGGAATGCAGATTCCACCGTACGTGTAAGACACATTTTTTTTCTTCTTCCTCAAGTGTCCTTTGATAATATTCTAGTCCACAGGCTATGACACTTTCTTGAATACAATTTATCATAACATAAAACAGAAAATATTGGTTTGCGTACCCTTTAACCAAGAGCTCCTGAGGATTAAGGAGAACAAGTTACACATCAAAATTATTTCATTTCCTACATGTAGGCAACCCAGACCAAAAGGAAGTTTTTAACATCAAAGACATCAGTTCTATTTTCTGGAACACTTTGCCCTATAAAAGGAAGTCAGCAGACATTCTGATTATCATAAACTTCATATGAGAAGCAGCAGGGTAGAGCACTGGGTGGAACAGGAGAGATAAGCACGAATCAGAAAGATATCAGCAGGCCAGTGTTCGTAAATGCAAGAACAGAAACTACTCATGGAAGGGTTCACTATCAAACCAAAAAATGGAAATTGGGTTAGCAGAAAATAGGGCTAACTGAACATCTGACCCCAAGTTTCAAATGGACATAAGACCTAAATATAAGAAACATACCATTTAATTACATATTTCTGTGTGTATACACATATATAGTGCATGGTATATATGTGATATATATATGTATAAATAATACATGTTTATATTTGTAAATACACATATGTGTATACGTACATTGTGTGAATGGAAGAAGATACTCTTCACAGGCTAATTCTTAACCAAACAAGGAGAAGGGATCTAGGAAATTCTATAAGAAATTTTTTTAACAATTACACTTCATAAAAGGTTAAAGAATATTTTGCATAAACAAAATCAACGTGGCCAGGATAAGGATAGGAATTCCCTACTGGGGAAGAAAAATCTTTGCATCAAATAGCAGATAAAATTCCTATAGGGAACTAACATGAGCAGGTAAGAGTAGTAGTCGTTTCCTAATAGACAAAACATCAAAGGGCACGGACAAATAACTTTAAAAGAATGCTAGTATCCACAATGCTCTGAGTTTTCTAAATCACATAATAATAACAATAATAGAAATCATATTAAAACAAATTTGAGGGTTTGCCTCACACTCAACAAATTGTCAAAGATGACCAACAAATGAAACGGTAAAGGCTAAAGAGGATGTGAGCACAGCAGACACATGGATACACTCTCGGAGCAGTCCAATGGTTCTGGAAACCAATTTGGAATTATTCAAATCAAGTTAACAGACCGTTCATACTCTTCAACCCAAAGATTTAAGTGCCGACCAAGGAGATGAAGGGAAGAAAGAAAAGATCCCACAATATATACCAGCATATTCACAGCAGCAACTTTCGTGAGAGAAAGAAAAAAACCCAACAGATACAAAGTGGCAGCTGAATATGAGTGTAACATAGTATTATTGTGTCCTAAGAAACAGCAAACAAAAAGCTGTCAGGGAAGCGTGGGGAAACATGTGAAACAATTAGAACCACAAGGACATTAAAGACATTACATATGGTAACTACCATAACAGTGAAATGAAGCTGACTACAATAATCATCATGAGCAGTCTTGGCCTTGGAGATGGGGGTTGAGGCAGGGACAGAATAAGACTGGATACAGTGTCAAACACAGTGCTTACCTCCACTGACGTACCTGTTTTTCTTTGTTGTAAGGGAGAGTTTACTGTCAGTAGTAACAGGAGCAGAGGTCAATACAGAGTAATAATGTGTATGATGAAGAATACAAAAGACATCAATAAATAAGTTTTCCAAGGAAAGGCAATGTACTTGAAAGACTTATTTTACCCCCATTCAGCTGTCTTAGAAGACACTAGAGATCAGACATGCAAGAAGATTCTGCAAACTCATTCAAAATCATAATATGAAAGGAAAAGAGGAGGATATTATTCTATTTAATACCATTTGCCCAGTGTATATAATTGCAATGATTAATTTTCTATTCATTAATACTCCATATTAATTATTAAGAAAGGCTGGTTTGGAGGCAGACAACTTGGCAGTGTCTCTGGCACTGACTTATGGATTACCTTCAGCATGTCCCTTCAGATCTCATGTCCTCTATTTTTTTAAGGTGAAGAGGTTGGATTAGATCAAAGCCCTCAAATGCTTCAGATTCTTATTTTGAAGAAATTTTATAATTATAAGGAAACTTTTCTCATCTCTCCTGAAAAGTAGATGAAAATTACCATGGGAGAAAAAACACAAATCTTGTAACTAAGGAGAATGAAAATTTGGAAATTCTTTGTATTCCAAAGTTAAGCGAGTCATTCAACCTACACCAACCTGAGGCAGATCTCTCTTATTTAAAAAAACAAATAAAGTTTCAGTGATTTTTTTTTTTTTTACAAATTACACTGTTACTTCCTAGCAGTTCCCCCAAAACCTTCTTTGAAAACACAGAAGTTGAGCTGAGCCAAACAAACCAATCCCTGACCCACATCAGTATGTATTTCAGTCTGCATTGCAGGTCTCAGGCACCAGTCAGACTCCACTATGGATGAGCTGCAAGTCAATGGAGAAAGCTGCCACATTGGAGATTCTCTCACAGATGAAATCTCCAGTCCTTGCACTGTTTCCATGTTCATCAGAGATGTCACTGAAGAGTCGGCCAAGGGACTGGAGGTAACTTTTCCTTTGTTTATTTTTCATCTTCTGCCTGCAGATGGCATTATGTCAGTTGCATCAAATATTAGAACACCACAAAATCTGTGAGCCTTCAATAGACTTCAAGCTGACCATTCACATGGGGCAGAACAAGTGGATGAAGAATGTCTGTTGCTGGAACATTACTATGCTATAAGAAATGACAAATGTAATGACCACAGAAGAGCATGGAAAGATTTGCATGATCTGATTAAAGAGTAAAACAAGTGGAGTTAGGAAAATAACATGCAACATTGACTACAACTAGGCATCAGAGTAGCTAGTTAATTAATAATTGGTCAGCTAGTCAGCTAGTCAGCTAGGTAGCACAGTGGAGAGAAAACTGGATCTGGGGTCAGGAGTCAGGAAGACTCAAGTTCAAATCCAGCCTCATACTTACTATCTGAGTGACCTTGGGAAGTCACTTTACCTCTGTCTGCCACAGTTTCCTCAACTGTAAAATGGAGATAATAACAGTACCTGCCTCCCAAAGCTGTTGTTAGGCTCAAATGAGATAATATATGTAAAGTGCTGAGACCAGTGCCCGGCACAAATTAGGTGCCATACGGATGTTAATCATTATTATCATTATTATTATTATATAAACGTGTCTACTTTATGCCACACCTTGTGTGAAATACTGACATAAAGAAAAGTAAAAATCAGAGCATGCTTTCAAGGAGCTCACAATCTAATGGGGAGATGATATATAAAGAAATACATACAAAAAACCTACAGGAAGGATAAATAGGCAATGTATAGTGGAGAGCAGGCACCAGAATTAAGGATGTGGGATTTTATCTGGGGCTTGAAAGAAGCCAGGGAAGCTGAGAGGAAGACAGGAGAAGGGAAAGCATTCCAGGCATGGGGACAGCCAGTGAAAATGCCCCAAGGTAGGAGAAGGAGGGTCCAGTTGGAGGAAGAGCAAGAAGGCTGGTGTCACTGAACACAGAGCAGGTGGGAGCTATGTAAGGTGTAAGAACACTGGAGGGAAAAAGAAAAAGAAAACTGGAGGGGTGGGGCAGGGGAGGGAGGTTATGAAGTGCTTTGAATACCCAAGTGATGACTTTATATTTGATCCTGGAGATGATGGGTAATCGTTGAGTTTAGTGAATTGTTATACTGAAATACAGCTATCAAAATATTAACCCAAAAAGTGAACAGAAGCTAGATGGAGTCCCTTTTCTCTAGTATACAGTTTAAGCAGCTGCCAAGCTAGTCAGGAGTTCAGCAGGTCAAGTGTTAGCCAAGGCATCTCATAATTAGGAGAGAAGTCTTTGCTTTTAGCTGCAGCCTATGAGAGTCTACCATTTGCTAGTCTACCATTCAGTTACAATAACTGGTTCATTTTAAGCCTTGAGTGTTACATAATGTCCCCAAAGGCCCATATGGTTCCCTCTTCTTCAGCTTTAGGGAGCTGATTTTTGATAAAATGTTTTATGTTTAATCATAATCACTCTGAACCCCCAGTCTAGAAATCTCCGAGCACTTAGGCAGTGTTTGGGCCCTCTGACTAACTTTACTTTTATATCTCTTTCTAGTTAATCCCTGGCCTCTTGGTTGTTAAGGCAAAAACCAGTTTTCAAAAAGGTTTGAGTAAGAAAATAGCAAATTATATTATAGCAACAGTGGCTAGACAGAAACAGGGAGTGGCAGAGGAGCTGACTTTTACTTGAGACCTCCCTCCATCTGGGTCTCCGACTCCTGTACAGGCAAATACCCTCCCCAATATTTCCCTTCCATGGCACAATTTAGCTCTATCCATTTCCCAGAAGTACTGGAAATACTGGGAGGTCACAGTTTCTCCAACCTCTTGAACCAGATGCTCTGAATCTCTATCTCTGACCCTGCAATGGCTCCTTCCTTTAAGACAAATCTCCTTACAGCTTGACCAGGTCTCTAATAAAATTATTTTAAATAACTCAAGAAGGTGTTCAGAACCTGACCACGCTGTCTTAGATTGATACATTCAGTCCAACTGTGTTCTTACTAACAAAGGTAAAGAGCTTTGAGTGGACAGGATAATTAATGGAGTTCCTGTTGTAGCTGTTGTTGTTTTTCAGTCTTATTCAACTTTTCATGATCCCCGTTGGGGTTTTCTTGGAAAAGACACTGTAGTGGTCTGCATTTTCCTTCTTCAGTTCATCTTATAGATGAGGAAACTCAGGCAAACAGGGTTAAGTGACTTGCCCAGGGTCACACAACTAGTAAATGGGGCTAGATTTGAACATAGGGAGATGAGTCTTCCTAACTCCAGGCTCTATCCACTGCCCCACCACCACCACCCACTTTCGATAGAGGCCTAACCTTCTATTTCCCTCATTTTACACATTCTCCTTTATGTATATTAAATAAATTGTATGATATATATAAGTGATGGTAGAGTGGCTTGATCTCTTGGGGAAGTAATTCAAAGAGACTATGAGTTTATCTGCATTATTAATCTGAATAGAACTTATTTGCATTATTAATTTGAGTAATCAAATTTTAAAAGCCTGAAAGTAGCCAGGGTACTATATTCAATTACTTTCAATCAGAAATATGATAATAATGATGATTTTAGCTTGTACTGTATGTTGAAAGCAATCTCATTACTTTATTTCATTCTGTCCTCCCAGAAAGTAGTCATTAGAGCTAACTTTACTACCATTTTACAGTTTAAAAAGTTCAGTCTCAAAGAAGTGATTGTCTTAAGTCGTACAGAAAATTAGCTGTAGACTGGTGACTTGGTGCCAGGTCATGGGATTTCTAGTCCAGAATGCTTTCAAAGCAGAAATGTCCAATGAGGCTTATAAAAGGGGATGTTCCAGGTGAAGAGATTCCAAGTCCAAAATGAAACCATCACTGCCTTCAGGGCTCATGCGTTCTACTGGGTGAATAATGTGTCTACATGTAAGGAGATACAACATATAAACAAAGCAAGTACAGTGAAATTTAGGGGAAAGTACAAGCAGCTGGAGGAACACAAGATGCTCACATAGAAGGCTGTGTGGGAGCTGCCTCTTTAAAGAAACCCAAGGGGGCGGGAGGGGGGGGGGCAGAACCAAGATGATGGAGTAGAAGCACAAATTTGGTGTGAGCTCCTGCTCCAATCACTTCCAATACATGTAAAAAAAATTACTCTAAAAAAACTTTAGAGCTACAGAATCCACAAAGTGACAGAAAGAAACAATTCTCCCACTGAAGCATCCTGGCAGGCTGACAGGAAGGATCTATCACACTGAGCTGGGAGCTGAGTACAGTCTCACATAAGCCATGCAGTTCTGGCCCCAGGGCAGCCCCGACCAGTGGTGGCCAGAGCAGATTTCAAGAGAGTGAATCATCAGCAGCTGTGGCAGTTTCCAGACTTCTCAATCCATAAATTCATATCCGTAAAAGACAAAGTAAAAGGTCAGTGTAGAATTCTGTTGGAATGAGGGGACAGAAGAGTGTGGTCTGGCCCCTGCCCCTGGGACAAGAAGCGGGCAGAGGCGTAGTAGCTGCACCTTGTGGCTGCCTCAGGAGCTCCTGGCCTACAGATGTTGGGGGACCAAACAACCATTCAGAGGGTAATTGCTTTTGCTTTAACCTGCTTAGATCTGGATCATGGTCTTGGGTAGTGGTCCTGGGGTGTGACCAGTAAGCCAGAGCTTGTGGGGACTGTAAGAGGGTGCCCTCCTAATAGCTCTGGCATCTGCAAAAACCCCAGTGATTTGTGACAAAGCTCTCTCCATTCTGGAAGCAGAGTTCTACCCTGGCAAAGAACTCAAAAGTCAAGTAATTGACTGTCAACATGAGCAAGCCGAGGAAGTACAAACAGACCATAGAATCCTGTTTGGGTGACAAAAAGGATTAAGGCATAGAGTGGGAGGAAGACAGTGAAGTCAGAACTCCTGCATCAAAAGCATCCAAGAAAAATATGAACTGGTTACAGGCCATGGAGGAGCTCAAGAAGGATTTTGAAAATCAAGTAAGAGAAGTGGAGGAAAAATTGGGAAGAGAAATGGGAATGATGCAAGAAAATCATGAAAAGCAAGTCAACAGAAATTGACTAACTCCTGCTAAAGGAGACCCAAAAATACTGAAGAAAGTAACACCTTAAAAAATAGACTAACTCAAATGGCAAAAGAGGACCAAAAAGCCAATAAGGAGAAGAATGCTTTAGAAAGCTGAATTTGCCAGATGGAAAAGAAATTTCAAAAACTCACTGAAGAGAATAACTCCTTCAAAATTAGACTGGAGCAATTGGAAGCTAATGACTTTATGAGAAATCAAGATACTATAAAACAGATCCAAACAAATGAAAAAAATAGAAGGTAACGTGAAATATCTCATTGGAAAAACCACTGAC
>CM053589.1:196552414-196570522 GCA_028646515.1 Pseudochirops corinnae
ACTTCTCCCATTTGGTTTTCAAAATCCTTCTTCAGCTGATCTCTAGCTTTTAGACAATCTTCATGTTTCTTGGAAGCTTTTGGTTTGAGAGTCCTGACTGTGTTGTCCTCCTCTCGCTCCCTGCCTTGATCCTTCTTTTCCCCAAAGAAGGAATCTAGGGTTTGGTTGCTGTTCTTACTTTGCTTCTTATGCTTATTCATGGTTGGTCAGTCTGTGACTTTTTTTTTTTAAAGCTCTGTGGAACTCTGCTTCCAGAGGGGAAAACTGTCCAAAATCGCTGGGATTTTCCCAGCTGCCAGAGCTTTTAGGAGGCTGCTGGGTCTGTCCCCAACTCTGGCTCACTGAAAAAAAAAAAAAAACAAACCCAGGACCCTGCCCAAGACCTTGATCTGGATCCAGGCCACTCAACGCGAGAACACTTGGCCTCTGAAAGATCGCTTGGTCCCCCTGCAGTCTGCAGGCCTGGAGCTCTGAAGCGGCAGTGCGGAGGCAGGTGCAAAACCTCCACTTCTGCGGCCTCCTTGCCCTGGTCTGGTCGGACCCGCTTTTCTCCCCCGATTTAGCCGAGTTCCACTGACCTAATTCTGGGAACTGCCACAGCTGCTGCAGATCCGCTCTCCCGAAGTTCCAGCCGGAGCTTGGCTCCTGTCATCCAGCCGCCTCTGGGGCAAAGCTGCGGTTTCAGGCTGGGCTAGTTTGGGCTCTCAGAGCTGAGATAGTTCCCCGTAGCCAAGCTGACTTTAGTGGAAAGTATATTTGTATGCATTTTGGAGTTCTAGAATTTGTTTAGAGTCATATTTTATGGGTATTTTGAGGTGGCTATGTGAGAGCTGCAATATGTTGCTGCTCCTATGCTGCCATCTTGGCTCTGCCCCCAGGTCAGTGGTTTTTTTCAATGAGATATTTCACATTGCTTTCTATTTTTTCATTTGCTTGGATCTGTTTAATAGTATCTTGATTTCTCATAAAGTCATTTGCTTCCATTTGCTCCACTCTAACTCTGAAGGAATTATTCTCCTCAGTGAGCTTTTGAGATTCTTTTTTCATCTGGAAAATTTGACTTTTTAAGGCATTCTTTGCCTCATTGGCTTTTTGGGCCTCTTTTGACATTTGAGTTAATCTATTTTAAAAGGTGTTATTTCCATCAGTCAGGTTATTGACTCTCTTTTCATGATTTTCTTGCATCATTCTGATTTATCTTCCCAATTTTTCCTCCACTTCTCTTATTTGGTTTTCAAAATCCTTCTCAAGCTCCTCTATGGTCTGTAACCAGCTTACATTTTTCTTGGAAGCTTTTGGTGCTGGAGTTCTGACTGTGTTGTCATCCTCCTGTTCCATGCTTTGATCCTTTTTGTCCCCAAAAAACGAATCTGAAGTTGGATTGCTGAGCGTGGTTTGCTTCCTTTGCCTGCTTATGTTGCCAATTAATTAATTTGATTTTTGAACCACAGTAGTACTCTGCTTTCAGAGGGGAGAGCTTTGTCCCAAATTGCTGAGGTTTTCACAGCTGCTGGGAGCTATTAGGAGGCACAGTCTCTGCATCCCCCACCAGCTTTGGGTCACTGAAAATGCACCTCAGGACCACCACCCAAGACTGCAATCCCATTTCAGGCCAGTTAAGGCAAGAGCACTTAGCCTCTGAATGATCCCTTGCCCTCCCTGCAATCTGTAAGCATCGAGCTCTGAAGTAGCCATGTGGAGGAGGCTGCAGGGCTGCCTCTTCTGCTGCTTTCTTGCCGTGGGGGTGGAGGACCAGACTGCTTTTCTCCTCCAAATTTAGCTGAGTTCTGCTGACCTTACATTTTGTCCTTGTTTCTTATGGGTTGATAATTCTGGAAACTGCCACAGCTGCTGGTGATCCACTCTCCCGAGTGCTCCAGCTGCAGCTTGTCCTGACCACCCTGGGGCTAAGCCACAGTTTCAGGCTGGGCTGTCCTGTGCTCCCAGCACTCTGCGATGAGCCCTTCCTGTTCTGCCTGTTGGGCTGCCCCCAGTGGGAGATGTTTTTCTGTAATTTTGTGGATGCTGGAGCTCTAAAATTTGTTTAGAGTCATATTTTATAGGTATTTGAGGTGGTTATGGTGGGAGCTGCAGAGTTCTCCTGCTTCTATGCTGCCATCTTGACTCCACCCCTAAAATATGTATTAATTATCTCAAAGGGAAATTGTGAGGAGTGTTCTTTGTCCTAATTATAATAGTTAACATTTCTACCAAACTTTGAACCTGGCAAGTTGGTCTATCTGCTTTAGCTCATGGGCTCATCATGACAACCCTATCAAGTAAGTTCTACATTTATTTTTATTACCTGCATCTTACAGATGAGGAAACTGAGCCTCATAGTGCTTAAGGGATTTGCCTAGGATTGCTCAGCTAGCAAATATCAGAGGTAGGATTTTCACCCGAGTCTTACCTGTACTTGGAATCATGGGATCAGAGAATCCCAAGATCATAAATTTAGAGCTAGAAAGAGACCATGTAGTCTAACTCTCTCATTTTATAGATGAGGTTAAGTGACTTGCTCTGAGTTACAAGGTAATAGTTGCTAGAGTCTGGATTATTTAAAAATAATATTTTTTCCAATTACATGTAAAGGCAAATTTCAATATTATGATTATTATTTGAATGTTGAGTTCCAAATTTCCTATCTCCCTCCCTAACCTTCCCCATCCCTAAGATGGTAAGCAATTTGATATAGGTTATGTATGTATAACCATGTAAAACATACTTCTATGTGAGTCATGTTGTAAAAGAATAAACAGATCAAAAGAAAAACAACCATGAAAAAGAAAAAGTGAAAATAGTATGCTTTGATCTGCATTCAGACTCCATCAGTTCTTTCTCTGGATGTTGATAGTATTTTTCATTACGGGTCCTTTGGAATTGTCTCGGATAATTGTGTTGCTGAGAAGAGCTAAGTCATTCGTAGTTGATCATCAAGTAGTGGTGTTGTTACTGTTAGCAATGTTCTCCAGGTTTTGCTCACTTCCCTTTGCATCAATTCTTGTAAATCTTTCTAGTTTTTTTCTGAAATCTGCCTTCTCATAATTCTTATACCACAATAGTATTCCATTAAATTCACATACCACAACTTGTTCATCCATTCCCCAGTTGATGGGCATCCTTTCAATTTCCAAATCTTTGCCACCACAAAAAGAGTTGCTACAAATATTTTTGTGCAAGTGGGTCCTTTCCCCTTTTTTTTAAAATTAAGGTTCAGGTTTTTTTCAGTCATCTCTGACTCTTTATGAATCTGTTAGGGATTTTCTTGGTGAAGATACTGGATTCCTCATTTTATAGATAAAGAAACTAAGGCAAACAGGATTAAGTGACTTGCCCAAGGTCTATAGTTAGTAAGTATCTGAGGCCATATTTGAACTCAAGAAGTTGAGTCTTCCTGACTCTAGAACTGATACTTTATTTACTATGCCACCTAGGTGCCCCAAGAGTCTGGGTATGACAGATCTATATTCTTCCATTTCTTTGTAGATTTTAATATTTAAGTTTTGATGAGGCTGGCAATGATGGTAACAATTTTCACAAAACAATAGAGTTTTATTGTTGGGAGGGACTTTTACAAAGTCCATCCAGTCCTTCTTGTAGTTGAACACTACTTCCTACTACATCATCCTTGTCAACAAGCCTTTTGGGGAAGCTCTCAAGTGAAGGAGAATTCTCTGTCTCTCCAAGCAGCCCATTCTCTTCAGGGTTAATTTTGACTGTGACAAAGTTTTTCTTTCCCTTGAACCTAAAGTTCTCTCTTTGCAGCTTCTACTAATTTTTTTTTAATTTTCTATATTCTACCAATTTTTCTAGTTCTGCCCTTTTCATTGTTATTATGGCTGACTTTTCTGTTTGTTTTAGCTCTAGTAGAGCCTGGTGGAATAGTCTAAAAATAATGTTGTGATCCAATTATAAACAAATATAAACTATAGAATATCCAAATACAAACCAAATAAATTTAGTCTTTGTATTTCAAGTCAGTAGTATTATACTATGAACACAGGGGATAGAATGTTGTTGGCATTGGAGTCAGGAGCACTGGAGTTCAAATCTGGCCTCAGATACTTATTAGTTCTGTTAAACTGGGTAAGTCGCTGCACCCTGTTTGCCTCAGTTTCCTCATCTGTAAAGTGAGTTGGAGAAGGAAGTGGCAAACCACTCAGTATCTTTGCCAAGAAAACCCCAAATGGGGTCATTAAGAATTGGACACAGCTGAAATCGCTGAACAACAACAAAAATACATAGATATGTTCTTGCAGTTGTAACTATTGATACCTTCTTCTGAAGCCAACATCAAATGAGGAACAGAGTACACACAACATATTTAGACCAAATCTTTTAATTTTTCACAGCAATTATGAAGAATAAATGGTGTAGCTAAGAATGCCAGTTGGGTTCTATTACCGGCAAACAGCCTTCTGTGCTAAATATCCCTTTGTTGGTGTTAGTTCAATAGGTTTCTGATTGGATTTTCATGAATTTGCTGAGTGTTGATGTTTGCTCTTCAGTTTTCCTACCACCATGTAAACCACACTGTATGGCTAACCATTGTAATTAGATTTGAGGGAAAATGAAAACTAACCCAGTGGAAACTGGTTTATTAGAGATATTGGCTGAGTTCTGTGTGGTTCTTTGTGTCTTTCTTTGATCAAGAGAAAAAGAAAATCTGTGAAAATTGAAGCCATAAGAGAGCTTACCCCTAAGTAGGATGGCATAATTGAGAAATATTGATTCAAGCTGAGAGTTGTCATGAATTCACTTCATTGTCTGCAAGTGTGAACAATTTGTGTAAGGTTGTTGCACAGTCAGAGATGTAGTTTGTTTATCTTTAATTATAGCTCTAGAAGAAACTCCGTGTCAAGTGGATGTATCATTGGGCTTGTTTTGTCCAGTCCTGGGCCCTTGTGAAAAAGTTTTGATCAATTACAATAGAACTGAGTGGCCCAAGAATGAAGTTATGGGCCTTATTGTCACTCTACTCTGGCAGAAGCCATTGGTCTTGCTGTCAGCTGTTGCTTCTTTCTCAAATTTATTTTGGTACTGTGTCCAGATTTGTATCCCTCATGCACAGGTCTGCTCTGCCCTTCTCAAGAGGCTTTAGCAACTCCCTGTCACCTCCACAGTAAAGACAAACTTTTCTGTCTGGCATGAAAACCTTTCTGACTTTGGACCTTAGACCCACTCATATAGCCAACATCCCAGCTAAATTATCCTAGTTCCTATTTCCCTTATGTGATATTATATCTTCTACCTTTATATCTTTTTACAGGCTAACTCCTCCCAGCCTGGTTCCCCTTCCTCCAATGGTATGAGCTACAGACAAAAGACCTTCCATGATCCTTCCAGAAGTTAGTGCCCTACCCCAAATGACTTTATATCTACTTTTATAATTTTAAGTGAAAGTCAACATGGAATAATGGATATAATGAGCTGTTCTTAGGGTGTGAAAAACCCAGGTTCCAGTCCTTATTCTGACATATAGTAGCAATGCAACCCTGAGAAAATTCCCTCAATTTAGTTCCTCCAGGAAATTCTCTAAGACTAAAATTTTGAGGTAATGATTAGTCTGATTTGCCTTTAGTAGAGGGAATTTTCTCTCTGGTAATTCCCTAAACTAATGAAGTCATAGATTCAGTTTTTTTCCTTCTATTCCTCCTTCTAGTTATGTTTTTGTATACATACATATATATACATACACACACATAAGTGTGTGTGTATGTATATATATGTATGTGTATATGTTGTTTTGCAAAAGTGGAGAGGTAAGCTTCTTGAATGAAGGGGCTATTTTTTTTTTCTTTGTGTCTCCAGGGCTTAAGTCAAATTGATCAGCATTTATTTATTAAGTAGCTTCTATATACTAGACACTGTTCTAAGAGTTGGAAATACAAAGAAATGTGAACAAATAAACAAGTCCCTGCTCTCTCTCCAAAATTACCAATGAATTCCCCGTGTCCAAATCTAATGTTTTTTTCCTCATAGCTTCTGTTTTTTATGTATTTTTCTTTTTTTTTTAAACTCTATGTAGCTTTACTGCTGTCAGTCACCTTCTTCCCCTTGATACACTCTCCTCTCCAGGTTTTTATGGCACTGTTCTCTCGTAGTTCCCTGATCACTTCTCAGGACACAGAAAAAAGCCTTGGGAGACATCTCTGATAAGTGGATATGACCTGGGTGAAGATCTAGCTAAGGACACTGAGAAGGAGTGGGTGAACATGTCAGGCAAGAAGAAAACCAGTGAAAAGTAGTGGGAAACAAACACACGAGAGAAGAAATAGCAAGAAGAGAGTGTTTGACACTGACAAAGGCTACAGAAAGGTCAAGAAGGATGAAGATTGAGAAAGGGTCATTGGATTTGGAAATTCAGAGACCTTTGGAGAATGTAGATTCCATTAAATGGTGGAGTTGAAAGCTAAACTACATGGAGTTGAGAAGAGGAAGGAAGAAAAGAAAAGGAAAGGAAGTAGAGACACTGATTATAGACAGACTTCTTAAGGAGTCTGACCATTAGGAGAGATACGGGATGACAGTTAGTGGGAATGGATGGATGTAGTGAGGGTTTTCTTTGAGGATGGAGAGACATAGGAAAGTTTTCAGTGAGTAGGGATGCAGCCAGTAGACAGGGAGAGACTAACGATAAACCAGAGAGCAAGGATTGTAAGGGAACAATCTGCTGGAGATAACAGCCTGCAGTGGGTTCATGTGTCCACATAGAAGGGTTTGCCTTGGCAAGGAGAAGGACCTCCTTATTTTGTCTGACATGCAAAGGAGGGGATTGTGAATGATGGCATCTGAGTGTGGTGAGGCGAGATAGAAGGGAGAAGATGGAGCCCTCTTACAATTGTCTCAGTATTTTCCATTGAAATAGGAGACAGGGTTCTCAGCTAAGAGAGTAGGAAAATGTCGAGCAGTGGGAGGTTTGGAAAAGGTGCTGTGGTGAGTGGGCTAGTGAAATGGTTGGGGAGATGTTAGAAGTATGGTTTTGCTGCAGTGAGAACCCACTTGTAATCATGTAACAAATTTGTAGTCACCCAGTCTGCACAGTTCTGTGATTTTTTTCTGGCTTCATTCAGTAGCATGTGAGTAGGGAAAAGAAGCCGTAGGTGGAAGTAGCGATTTAAGGCTGAAGCTTAGCAGGCCTATATTTTCAACAGAATAAGGGCCCGAGGAATTTGAGAGGAGAAGATAGTATGAAGGTGAGCTGGTTCTCCACGGAGTTTCCCTTCCTGGGGAATGGAGGAGAATGTGGCCAGTTCAGGGGATTTGGGGAAAGAACTCAGTGATGGAGGGAGTAAAGGTGATTGTGAAGAAGAACAGGGCTCAATGTTGCAAGATGGGGAGAGATGAAATGACAACAGATTATGATCTCATAAAAGAATTCCCTAGTTCATGAACATCGAAGGGTAACCTTTGTGGGGCACGGCAAGATCAAAGGTGTGACCATCTCTGGTACATATTTTAATATGGGTGGGGAGCAGGAGTAAGTCATGGAAAATGAGTGAGTTGAGGAATTAGGAATTGTTTGAAGAAAAATAATATCAGTATGTATATGAAGTCTCCTTGTGCAAAGGCAGGAGCTAAGAAGGAGAGGAAGACTGTGATACAGGCACTGGCCTATTCAAGGGAAGAAGAGTGTTCTGGATATCAATAGATACTAGCTATCAGAAACTTTATTGGGTAATAGATATGGATTGAATGAACCTCAAAGGAAGAAGTTACTAGGTGATAGTAGTTGAGAGAGAGCCTGGAAATAGCAATGCCAAATAAAGAGAATTCCAACTCTTCCATCATGACTAGTGAATTATGGGTATGAGTGGAAGTGTAGCCAGTGCTAGAAACGGTGGCCAGAGTGGCTGTACTGTTGGTGGTAGTCAAGTCTCAGTGGGTGCAAGAAGATGGAAGGGGTGAAAGTGGAAAAGATTTTAAGATGAAAGCAAGTTTGTTACTTATGAAACCCAGTGGAAGAGGGGGTGGCTTCAGAGGGTCATGTCGTGGGGGTGGGAGTGAGATAAGGGTAATGAGATAAAGGGAATGGGCAAGACATAGAATGGACTCTGAGCAGTGACAATCAGAATCACCAGGATGGGGAGCATCTGATGGGGCGAAAATGTGTCGATCACTGAGGATTCAGTTTCTATAGTTGAACTTTATCTCTAGGGGCTCAGCCTCAGGGTGGAATCATATCAGGGCATCAGTTACCACTGAGTAGCAGGAAAGGGGTGTAGAGGCATAAGATCTCAGGAGGGCACAAGACAAATGGTGTGGAGTTGTAGGAGGTGGGGAGTGCAATGGAATGACTGACTTATGGAGGCTAGGAACCATTTACCACTTATTGAATGAATGGACATTAAATCTCAAAAATTCTTAATCCTAGATTATCTTGCTTGTTAAGTTATTAACACACCATTTTATTGATACTAGCTATCTGGACTCTATACTATTTGTATAGTATATTTGACACTATCCTATCTGGAGCTGATATACAAGATAAGTTGGGAGAGCCTATGAGACTACTTAATTCTCTTTGATAACTTGGTCACCTGACTCAGATTACTTATATCATTGGGTACTCAAAGATATAGATGTGATTATCAGTGGGTTCTTTATGGCATGAGTCATACAAAGTTACTCAAAATTTTCATTTTCCTCAAAAAGTCAGACTTTTTCCGTCCCTGGGGCCACAGAGGGGGATGGAGGAATCTCAGTGGGGTGCAGCCATCAAGGGGAAAAAGGGTACCCACAGTGGGATTGGTCTTAGTGGAGATGGAAGCAGGCAGGTAGAGGTGAGTTCACCTGCTGTGTGGTCACTGGGGGTAACCAGTGTGTATTGGAACAGTGTTCCCCAAACTCTGGGACTTTGAGGCTAAGTCCTAATTGTTTCATCTAGTTATGGCCCCATTTACCTGATCCAAAACTTGATCTTTGCAAGCTGTTACTAGTCCTTATGGAATTTTTAACTTTTCATCCATATATATGTTCAATGTCTGAGTCTTCCCAGGGAAGATTTTATTCATTAACTTGAGATTTATGCCTGCTCCCCAGCCTCTGCTGCCACTCCTCCCCACTTCCCTGGGACCAATCAATGTGGAAAATTCAAGCTCAAGGCCCCTCTCTGGTTTTTGACTGTAGCAGGTTTTTGTTTGTTTGTTTTTTTGATCTGAATCAACTGAATTCTTAGTTCAATTCTGCGCTTTCTTTTATTTTCATATAGTTGAACTAGAGCTGATTGCCTCGACATTAAGAGCTGATTATGCCATGTGTCTGGGCATGTATGTGGTGGGAAGGATAGTATTTCTTTAAAAAAATTCATATTTCAGAGGAAATTATTTCTTTACAAATATTTGTTGAGTTATGAGCAAAGGAAAGTTGAGGAGTAAAATACAAGGACACGAGCATGATTTTAGTCATGCTTTAGTCGATTGTCCTGGGACTTGACTCTGCCAAGCATTTTCACTGGCACTTACTATGATTCCTCTGTATTTCCTGAG
This sequence comes from Pseudochirops corinnae, assembly GCA_028646515.1. Classification (NCBI taxonomy): domain Eukaryota; kingdom Metazoa; phylum Chordata; class Mammalia; order Diprotodontia; family Pseudocheiridae; genus Pseudochirops; species Pseudochirops corinnae. The sequence goes on from CM053589.1 coordinate 196,561,903, forward strand.
GTTTCTACAACTAGCCATTTTTTGGGGAGAGGGGGATGGTAGTTAAAATAATAGTGCTTTTAAGGAATCTGAAGATTAGTGATTAGGATTGTGGCCAAGGGGTGTATTTCCTGCTATCTGTGAGAACATAGGATGTTGAATTCCCTCATAATTATTGCAAAAACAAACCCCTGTATGATTTTTTTTCCTAGAAGATTGATAAGAAAAATTCTCACTAGACCATAGAGCCGCAGGAGCAAATGGGCTGTTATTATGTCTTAACAGAAACAAAACAGGAAACAAACCAAGAGTCTCCAACCTTCATCTCCCCTCAAAAGTCAATTTGCAGAGCAGAGGGAAACATCCTGATTTGAGGGCTGGGACCAAGGTTTAAAATATGGCAGAAAAGAAGGTTGCATGCAGGTCAAACCTTGGGGCTTTGCTTCTTTCCCAGATAATATCTGGAAAATACTCTTTACTTTCTCATAGATGATTGATCAAAAGGTGTAGCTCTCTTAAAGTAGATTAAGGCATAATGATGCATTTACAACTGGCTAAATGGAAGAACCCAAAGAGTCGTCATTAATGGTTTCATGTCAGCTTGGAAGGAGGTATCTAGTGGAATGTCCAAGAGACCTAGATTTGACCCCGGATCATTTAACATTTTTACTAATGACTTGGATATAAATATATATGACAGGCTTATCAGCTTCATAGATCACACAAAAGTGGGAGAACTAACATACAAAGGAGTATAAATACATATTATATATAATAAATGTAAATATAAAATAAGTATATGTAAATATAATATAAAAGGAATATACAAAGGAATACTCAGAAATGAAAAAAATATATAAAGAACCCAGTGCACTGTGCCAAATTAAGTAAGGTGAAATTTTCTAAGAATAAGTGTAAAGCTTATGCTTAGCTTTAAAATGATCTAATTCACATATGCAAGATATAGAAGATGTGGGGAACCAGTTCATTGGAACAAAATAAAGATTGGACAGTTTTGACAAGCCCACTATAATTATGACAGTAGTTTAATATGGTAGGAAAGGAAATTATTTTTTTCATAAAGAAAGGCATAGTTTCCAGGCATGAGGAGGTGACTCCTGAATAGGCCCTGCCTGGAAGAATGTGTCATATCTGGGGCTCACAGTGAGGAAGCACATTGATAAATGAGTGTCCCATCTAGGAGAGGAATCACAGATGAAGAAAGAGGCCCATCAAGAGAATGGACGGCTTCAAGTCTGTGGCATATGTGGAAAGAACCGGGGATGTTTAGCCTGGAAAAGAAATGACTGGCAGAAATGATCAGTGACTTCCAGTATAGGGAAGTTTGCAAAGATGAAAATTTAGGCTTGACACAATCAATCAATATTTATTAAATGCCTACTGTCTTTCTGTCTGTCACTGACCTAAGTGTTTGGGAAACAAAAAGAGGCAAAAGTCCCTGCCCTCAAAGAACTTACAATCTAGTGGGAAAAATACTTGTCAGGAAAGGAGAAGTAAAGAACTGGAAATTGCAGGAATGCCCACCAGTTGGGGAATGGCAGAGCAAGTTGTGGCATGTGATGAGGATGAGAATGAGGATGAGAATGAGGATGATGATGATGGAATACCACTGTGCTCTAAGAAATGAAGAGCTTGATAATCTTAGAAAAACATGGATAGACTTGCATGAGATAATGAAGAGTGAAATGATCAGAACCAAGAGAACACTGTGTATCCTAACAGCACTCTTGTTTTAAGAACAACCTAGAGTAAAATAAGTCATTTTGACTAATATAAATACCTAAATTAACTACAAAGGACCTATGAAGAAAGACACTATCTGCATCCAGAGAAAGAACTGATAAATAGACAGATGTATACAATGATTTTACATATGTATGTATATATATATATATATATATATATATATATATATATATATACACACATATATGCACACATACACATTTGTGGCTAATGATAGCCATCTCTGGGGGGGATGGAGAAAAAGAAAATGAAAAGAAATTTACATGACAACTTGATGCTATGTTTAAAAGGCGTTGCAAGTTGCACAGAATAGATTTGCAGCTTCATATGTGATCATCTTGGTTTTTTACTATACCATGTCATGGAAATGCTTGTTTCATTCCATAAGTTAAAATAAAAATAAGAAACAAAGGCCTATCTCACATGGTAGTGGCCTCCCCCTCCTCGGAGGTCTTTAAGTCTGGAGACTTGATGGTCACTTTTTCACAAAATAGATTCTTTTTTTAGGTGTGGGTTGGACCAAATGTCCTCTTGGACTTAAAATTCTGTGATGAGAAGAGATACATTTGGGGAAACAAAAGATAAAACCTGCTATTTTCAGTGACTGGAGCTTGATTTCTCCTCCTGCAAAGTGGATCATGGGATTATGAAAAGGAACATGCCAACTCTTCAGATTCTTATGAGGCTACACTCACGGGGTTGGGATGCCTCCTGCCCTTTAGGGATCACAAATCTGTCCTTAACTTGGATGTGAACTCTGCAAGGTGGCGGGAACATGGTGGAGTAGAGAGACAGGTGGATTTGGAGGGAGGAGGCCTGACTGCTCCTTACCAGCTGGGTGGACTTGCACAGATTGCTGCCTGTTTCTGTGCCTCGATTTCCTTCTCTAAAATGAGAGGGTTAGAGTGGATGATCTCTAAGCTCTCTTCTGGTTCTAAAATCTTACCTTCTGAGGGCATCAAAGTAGGGGAGAGTTAGAGAAGTAGAATTCTCTCCTCTTCCTTCACTGTGATTGCTCTCCTAGATATCCCAGCCTCAAATCCTTCAGGGCTGTTTTAAGAGCCTAGTTGTCAGGGCAGGAGAGTGGATGGGGATTCACCTCCTCAATCTGCCGCTTCGCTGTAGTTAGGAGATTGAGAATGTGAGCAGAAATAGGTGATGGAGTTCAGTTTAAACTCTAAAGAACATGAGAGTAGAGAATGGTGGGAAATACATGAAAATCACATCCTACCTGCAAGACCTTGGATAAGTCACTTCCTGTAAGCTCTTAGGACATCAATTTCTTTGTGAAATTATGGAGTTGGATAAAGCCATCTTGAGGGCTCATGTTCCCTCTATTGCTCTGACCCTAATATGGCTCTTTAGTATAATAAGGCATATGGAAAGTTGTGATTTGCTTTAATAGAAACATCCTGACTGAAATACTATGGTTTTGAGAGAGGCAGCAAAGTATAGTAGATAGAGGATTGGACTTGCAGGCAGAAAAGCTTGGGTTCAAATCCTTCTTAACTATGACCCTAGGCAGGCTGTTAACTTCCTCGCTTGTAAAATGAGTAGAAGGGGCATTGGGCTTGATGGTTTCTAATCCTTCTAGCTTTAAATATATGATCTCCAAAGATTCCCAAAGCATCGAAATCATGCACCTTGGGAAGGATTGGAACAATGAAAGTAGGCTTTAAACTGAATTATCGTTTTCTTGAAATAAACAGGACGTATTCCTTCCCTAGAGAGACAAGCCAGGGAGATATTTTCACATCTTGATTCCCTGAAGGATATCACTCTTTCTATGGTCATCTCTACCTAGCCACAATATCTAGGACAGCCAGTCAGTGGGTGCCTGGAAGACTTAGGTTACTAGTGGAAGTCTGAAGGTAATTCATCCAGATGAGCTCTCTACACTGTTCAAGTTCTTCAAGTGATTGCCAGCATTCCTGTTGACTTTGGGTTATGAAGAACTGAAGTTAATTTTGATGGATCAATTAATCAGTTGACATTTATTAAATACCTACTATGTGTCATGTACTGTATTAGGAACTGGGTATACAAAAAGAGTCTATGCCCTAAAATAGCTAATGGGGGAAATAAACAAACAAATATATACAAATAAGCCATATACAAGGACAAATAGGAAGTAAATAAGAGAAGGAAGGCACTAGGATTAAGGGGAATGGAGAAAGGCTGTCTGTACAAGCTGGGGATTGAAATTGGGACTTAAAGGAAGCCAGGGTGGCCAGGAGGTAGAGATGAGGAGAGAATTCCAGGCATGGGGCACCACCAGAGAAAATCTCGGAGCTGAGAGATGGGGAGTCTTGTCATTGGGGTCAAGGCTGGTGCCACTGGTGAAGAAGACATATGGAGAATGAGGTGTAAAAAGACTGGAAAGGTAGAACAGGGCGGGTTATGAAGGACTTGGAATGCCAAGCAGAGGAGTTTGTATTTGATCTTGGAAATGAAAGGGGCCAGTGTTGAGTAGGGGAGTGACTTGCTCAGACCTGTACTTAGGAAACACTTTGGTGGCTGAATGGAGGATGAATTGGAGAGGGAAGAGACAAGGCTGGTAGACTCAGCAGCAGGATAGAATTCCATATGTAGACAGTTTCCAATTTTTGAGGCTAAAAACTTATTGTTAATGCTTTGTCTAGGAGGAAGCTGACCTTTCCACAGCCCTCAGACTTTACCAATGTGTATCTGTCTATAACTGGGACTCATAGCTTAATTTATTTTGAGGGAACCAGCCTCCTTCATAGACTACTGCTCATGGGAAGATCTTGGCCATTCCCCTTTTTTCTTCACCTTTAACTTGTATATACTTTCTCCCCTGAGAGAACATAAGCTTCTTCAGGGTGCCCAACCCCTATCCCAGTGACTGCTATTTAGTAGAGGTTTAATGAATGCCTTTTGCTTGAATCATTGTTTGATGCCTTGCCCTTTGATACCACTAGTGTCCCTATACCTCTTTCTACTCCAAAGTCGATCTTCTCCCTCAATTAGCAAGGGCTAGTAGGTGACTGTGAGACTCAAAACATGGAAATGCTGGTTTTTAGAATACAGCACAAAGGAAACAGACCCTTCTTCAATGACAGTGCCTGGGACAAAGCCCCAGCCATTCTATCTTAGTTATGCTTCTGCCCTATAGTATTCTATGCTGCTAATATGTCTTATTTCTTCTTCTTTCATATTCAGTAAAAAAAAAAAATGTTGCCTAGTAGTTCCATAAGCAATAAGTTCTATGGAACACATGATTGTGATTTAGTTGTTTTATTTATAGAATTTTATTTCCAAACAGATGTGTATGCAACATCTGACTATATATGTATAATATGTGAAGGGCCTAGCTTTCTCCTAGTTAGACATAGCAGGTAAGTGATAAATTATATATATATATATATTTAAAGATACTTCAGTATTCATTTGATTTTTAATCTATTTACTCCCTCTACTGGTTGCTTTCTGGCATAGTGTCATTGTAATTCTGCAATGCTTAAAACAGAACTACTTCCTTTAAAAGACCTCAAATTCTATTCAGCATTTATATTTCTAATTTATACCATATTTGCCCCCACTTGCCAAATTGAAGGACTCAGTGTCAAGAACCTCATTGGCTGTGCTATTGATGAAATTCTCCTTAGAAAGTTTATTTTGGGAAATAATTTTATTGGAAGGGAACAATAATGTTTCATTCATAAAATTCATGCATTTAGTAGCAGCAGGCCCTTGTATGGAAGCAAATTTTAGCCCCTTAGTAGATAGACTTTAAAGCTACTATGGGCAAAAAAAATCTTCCCCTTGAGCCAGATCCCAAGGGATGAACCTTGCTGTGCTTAGTCTCACATTATATTGTTACAGGACCACAGATTAGGGGTATAAGTGATAATAGAATTGATTGTATGTGGGAACTACAGAATGTCTTGACTCTTCCATCTGTGGAGGGTTTTGGAAGGATATCCTCATAGGCTTTCTTCAGGGGAGCAATATGTTTTCTTTCTAGTGGCTGCGGAAAAAACTTCTAAGACCTCAACCTCCAATCTGCACATTACAAGTGAGTGACTCTATCAGGGAAGGATAAGTAGAGAATCAGACTCCCCTTCAGTTCTGGATTGGTTCAGGGGGGGAGGGAGTGGGCAGCCATCTTGTATTTGATTCATATACTTAGGTAATTCTTAATCTCCCAACTCTAGAGCTGGAAGAAACTACAGACACCATCTGGTGCCAAACCTTCATTCTCCAGATGAGGAAGAGGAAGCCCAGGGATGTAAAAGAACTTGCCCAAGGTCATGCAGGTTATTGCCAATGGTAAATAAACATTTATTAAGCCTGCCTACTATGTGTGAGGTACCATGCTAAGCACAGGAGATAGAGATAAAAGAAAGATAATTCCTGCCCTCAAGAAGTTGACAATTTAACTGGGGAAGACAGTACACAGAAGGATGCTGGGAGGGGAGAGAGGTGAAGAGGAACCAGCAGGTCCCCAGTTCATTGCCACATAGTCTGAACCAAGCAGATTAGCTGACAGCAAGTAAATTAACTGGGAAAGTATGAGCCCTCTAGAAAGGGAGATCTCAGGAAGACCTCATTGCTCCTGTGTTGAGGAGCCGTTGAGTGTCAAAGCTGAAACAGCCTCCATGAAGATGAGATTTCAAATGATGAGCTTTATCCTGGCAGAGGAATGATGTTTAATGGAGTCAAAACCAAGAAGAGTGAGTGATGGGCAATGTGTAAGAAGAGTCAGGGGGTTCTAGGTTAGAATAATAACAATAGACATTGAGGAAGGACTTTCAGGTTTGAAAAATGCTTTAGATCCATTATCTCAGTTCATCAGATTCCCAGATCTTGAGGTGGAAGAGACCTCGGAGCCCAGAGAGTTCAATTTCTTTGTTTTACAGATGAGGAAACTGAGGCTTAGAATGGTGAGGTGACACTGTGCCAGGTCACACATGTGGCATTATGGGGCAGTATTTGAACCCAGGTCCTTTGATCCTGGATCCAAGGCTTTTTACACTAGATTATAGTCCTTCTATTACTGAGATTTAAAACAACTGTCTGTGAGTTTATGGTACAGATTTTATCCCTGTTTTAAGGAAGAGGCTATTTAATTTGTTCATGGCCACAGAGCTGGTGATTGTCAGAGATGACCTTCAAGCCCAACTCTTTCTCATGGATATAATCCAATGTGGCACACTGATAGCTAATATTTATCAAGGAAAGAGAGGAGAGAAGGAGGAAGAAAGGAAGGAAGGAAAGAAGGAAGGAGAAAGAAAAAACAAAAGGAGTAAGGGATGGAAAGGAAAAGAAAAAGAAGGAAGGAAGGAAGGAAAGAGGAAAACAAGCCTTTATTAAGTTTCTATTTTGTTCTAGGCACTTTACAAAAGGTTTTCACAATACATATATTTTCACATTTGCTACTCTCACCAGCCCTTTGGGATTGAAGGCTCCAAGGATCACATTCCTGATTTCTAACAGTCATCTTTCATTTGGGGCTTTAGAAATGTCAGAGATGCTTAGTGTTCAGATGGAGAACCTGAGCTCAGACGTGAGTCACACAGCCCGTGTCAGAGGTGGAATCCCTTCTAAGAGCTTTCCCGCTGCTCTCCCCATCACATTGCAAGTGGGCAACATTGTCAGTAAATGGGAAATTTTTGTGTTTTGGTTTTTCATAGAATGATTTCCATGTTGTGATATTTATGAAAATTATATTACTTAAATACTCCAGACCTTAGCCATGAACTTGAGTTGGATTTTTTTTTCAGTGATTCAGTACCTTCTGATGGCTAACTGGTCCAAACCCTTGGACTGTAATTGACTCACAATTCAGACGTTTTGTGAGTTACTTTCCTTCATACACTCTCAGATTCATCAAAAGTGACCTCTTTGCTGTCCCTCAAGCATTATGCTCCATCTCCTGTCTCCATGCCTTGCCTGGCCCTCCTGCCTGGAATGCCCTCCCTTCTCACCTCTACCTCTTAGAATCCCTGGTTTCTTTTTTTTTTTTTTCAATTTTTTTGAATTTATTTGTTTATTTTTAGTTTTCAACATTCATTTCCACAAGATTTTGAGTGACAGTTTTTTCTCCACGTCTTTCTCCTACCCCCACCCCAAAATAGCAAGCCTACTGAATAGCCCTTCCCCCAATCTGTTCTTTCTTATGTCCTCCCCCATCATCCCCCTAACTTTCTGGTAGGGCAAGATGGATTTCTATAACCCAGTGCCTGTATATCTTATTTCCCAGTTGCATGTAAAAAACAAATTTAGAAAAAAAAATATTTGTTTTTAAAACTTTGAGTTCCAGATTTTTTTCCCTTCTTCCCTCCTCACTTGCCCCCACTGGGAAGATAAGCAATTCAATATAGGTTGTACATGTGTAGTTACCCAAATCATTTCCATAGTAGTTATATTGTGAAAGGTTATATTTTCCTCCATCCTATCCCGCCCACCACTTATTCTATTTTCTCCTTTGACCCTATCCCTTGTCAAAAATGTTTGCTTCTAACTACCCTCTCTCCCAATCTGCTCTCTCTTCTATCCTCCCCCCTCTTATCCCCTACTCCCCTATTTTCTTATGGGGTAAGATACCCAATTGAGTGTGTATGTTATTCCTTCCTTAGGCTGAATTCAGTGAGAATCAGGTTGGCCCATTCCCTTTCACCCTCGTGCTCTTCCCCTCCATCGTAACAGTTTTCTCTTGTCTCTTTTATATGAAATAATTTACCCTAATCTATCTCTCCCTTTCTCCTTCTCCCAATAAATTCCTCTCTCATCTCTCAATTTTATATTTTATATATCATCCCTTCCTATTGAACTCATCCTGTGCCCTCTGTCTATGTATACATGAACATACATATGCCCACACTCACATATATATTTATATACACATACA
>CM053589.1:196571022-196610596 GCA_028646515.1 Pseudochirops corinnae
CTTTGATCTCTCTTTTCCCCAAAGAAGGAATCTAGGGTTTGGTTGCTGTTCTTACTTTGCTTCCTATGCTTATTCATAGCTAGCCAGAGATTTTTTTAGCTCTGTGGAACTCTGCTTCCAGAGGGGAAAGCTCTGTCCCAAATTGCTGGGGTTTTCCCAGCTGCCAGAGCTTTTAGGAGGCTACTGGGGCCCTCCCCCGCTCCAGCTTACTGAAAAGAGATCCCAGGACCACCACCCAAGACCTTGATCCAGATCCAGGATGCTCAACGCGAGAGCACTTGGCCTCTGAAGGATTGCTTGGCCCCCCTGCAGTCTGCAGGCTGGGCGCTCCGAAGTGGCAATGTGGAGGCGGGTACAGGACCTCCACTTGTGCCACTTCCTTGCCCTGGAAGCGGATTGGCTGGACCTGCTTTTCTCCCCCAATTTTGAGTTCCACTTACCTTTTAGTCCTTTTTTTTTTTTCCTTTATGGCTTGATAATTCTGGAGACTGCCACAGCTGCCACAGATCTGCTCCTCTGTTCCTCCAGCTGCAGCTCAGCTTGTATGGCTGCCCCCAGGGCCAAGGTGCCATTTCAGGCTGGGCTGATTTCGGCTTCCAGCCCTGAGATGTTGCCTCCTAGCCAAGCTGCCTTTAGCGGAAAATATATTTGTGTGTGTTTTAGAATTCTAGAATTTGTTTAGAGTCATATTTTATGGGTATTTTGAAGTGGCTATGTGGGAGCTGCGATACTTTGCTGCTCCTATGCCACCATCTTGGCTCTGCCCCCCGAGGGAAACATCGCAAGGATGATATTTTAAAAAGTGAAATTGAGAGGTGAGAGAGAAATAGAATGAGAAGAGACAGGAAGAGACAGAATGGGGTTAATCATCTCACATAGAAGAGGCAAGGGATAACTGTTACAATGGAGGGGAAGAACAGGAAGTCAAAAGGGAATGCATCAGCCTTACTCTCATTGAATTTGGCTTAGGGAAGGAATGACATACACTCTAAATTGGGTATTTTGCTCTACAGGAGAGTGGAGGGGAGAGTATGGGGATGATAGAGGGGATGATGGAGGTGGGGGCAGGGTTGGGGGAGGGTTGTTAGAAGCACACACTTCTGTAAAGGGACAGGGACAAAGTAGAGAATAGAATGGGGAGGGGAGCAGGATAGGAAGGAAGGAAATATAGTCAGTCTTTCACAATATGTCCATTGTAGAGATGTTCTGCGTAACTACACATGTATAGCCTGTATTGAATTGCTTGTCTTTCCAGTAGGGGTGGGTGATGAGGAAGGAAGAGAAAGGATCTAGAATTTAAAGTTCTATAATCAAATGTTAAAAATATATATATATATTACTATTATTATTATTATTATCGTTATTATTTATATGCAACTAGGAATTAAGATATGCATGCACTGGGGTAAGGAAATCCATCTCGCCCTACCAGAAAGTCAGTGCGGTGATGGGGGAAGATATAGGAGACAGCAGATTGGGGGAGGAGGTACACAGTGTAATCACTGTTTTGGGGTGCTGGGTAGGGGAAAGATGGGGAGAAAATTTGTAACTCAAAATCTTGTGGAAATGAATGATGTAAACTAAAAATAAAAGTTAATTACAAAAAAAAATTTGTATTTTAGTTTCCTGAAAAGATCCTGAAAGACCTTCCCAATGTCTCCAGACTAACTGCACATCATCCCCTCTACCCTTCAGCCAAATTACCCTTCATACAACAGTACTCCATCTCTCACTTCCATGCATCATCCAGCCCAGCCCCCACTCTTGAAAGGTACTTCCTCCTCACATCTGCCCCTGGAACTCACAGCAATCTTCAAGTTTCCCCTTGCCTCCTCTAAGAGGCTTTTAAAAACCATTGCTCCAGTTGTAAGTGCCCTTATCAATCATAACTGTGCCAGACACTGGGCTAAGTACCGTAAGTATAAAGAAAGCCAAAAACCCAGTCTTTGTTCTCCATAGTAGGAGTGGGCATGAGTTAAGGTCCTCATCACCTCTTCCCTGGACTATTACAACACTGTCCTAATTGGTTTCCCTGACTTAAGGCTTTCTCCACTCCAACTCAGACTCTACTCAGCTATCAAAGGGATGGCAAAAGCCATCAATGTCAGTCCATCAGTGACCAAGACTCCCTGGTAGCACATACCCAACAAGTGACCATTCAATTTTTACATCAAGATCTTCAGAGTGAGGAAGAGATAGAAATAGCCCATTCTCCATTTGAAAAAGTGCTGGTGGGGACTTTTTTCCTTATGTCAAGATGGAATGCTTCTTTTTGAAACTTCTCATTACTCCTAGCTCTGTCCTCTGGGAACAAGCTGAACCAGACCCACCCCCTTCCACATGGCAGCCCTTCAGAAACAGCCCTTATGTCTCCCCTGAGCCCGCCCTTCTCTAGGCCAAACACCCCTACCCATTCCTTCAGCTGGTTTAACATCCTTCACCACTGTAGCTCCCCTCCTTAGGAAGCTCCTGCTCTTGTCACTGTCCTCTTTAAAATTTCATTTCTAGAGCTGCATACAATAATACAAGTATGATGTGCCCAGGGCAGAGCATGGGGAGGGAAGCCCACTCTCCCTCCAGGTCTGACTTTGGTGGACCCAGCAGGACAGGGATCCCGCTCTGGATTTAGAGGACTTAGAGCCAGGTCTTAGCATCTATATTCTTTTTTAAGGATTTTTAAAAACTGAAGCCAAAAGAGATGAAGTGTCTTGCTCAATGTCAACAGGAAATAAATGGAAGAGGGGGATTTGAAACCTTTGAAAGCAGTGCTCCTCCAGCCTCACCAGTGGCCCTTCCTTTCTGCCCCAGATGTAATCAATGCCCTCCACAGACCATTTTATATTTATTCAATATGAATAGATATTACATATGTATATATTATTATACAGGTACATAGTTTCCCCTAACTGAATATAGCTTCCTGAGGATAAGAACTTTCATTTCTTTTTATTTTTCTATTCTAAGAGTCTACAAAAGTACTTTGCACATAGTAGGCATTTAATAAATGCTTGTTGATTGATTGACTGGCTGGTAAATTAACATTTTTTAGAGAGAGGTATGCACTAGCCACTTTGTCCAGGCAGATGCAAGTCATATATCTGCCTGTCACATAGCTAAGGTGATTTGAAGGAGTCATTTGAGGAGACTTGAGTATGGAAGGATGGGATAAGGAAACATGTACCCCAGGCCCACAAAATGGGACTTCTTCTGGCCAGGCCAAATTCAGGGGAGAGGGGAAGGAGAAGCCTACAAAGGCCAGTCTGTCATAGTTGGGTGGCAAGGGTGTTGACAGCCAGGAAGTATGGTTCACGCTCCTGACCCTTGGCCTAACCTTATGTGTGAGGAGAGGAGGGGAGGCGGCCTTGAGATGGGGAGGCTAACAAGGGAGCAGCAGAGAGGGATGGCTGGGGAATGTCATTCTGACAAAGCCTGGGGGTGGCAGATCCAGACCTGGGTAAGGAAGCAGACTGGCTGGGTTTTGGCAGCCCATGGCTGACAGGCTGAAAGATCAGATGGCAGTGCCCAAGGCTCTGATTACCAGATGACCTCAGCCTAGTTACATCTTGGATAGAGCTTTCAGGTTTTACACTTTACAAATATCATCTCACTTGATCCTCACAACATCTCTGCAGGGTAGATACTATTATTATCCCCATTTTACAGATGGGAAACTGAGGCAAGTATCGGTTAAGGGACTTGGTCAGGGTCAGCCAGCTAAGAAGTATCTGAGGTCAAATTTAAAGTCAGCTCATCCTGATTCCAGGCCCCATACTCTGTGTACTGTGCCACTTAGACGAAGGGGAAAAGAGGCTTGCAGATAACCTCTGGCCCGCTCATTTGACTGAGAGAGAGTGCAGGAGGGTCAAAGGCGCTATGTGTCTTTGCATGGCTGTGAGGGAAGATGTTGGGCAAAAACCGTAAATAACACAAAGCCTTGGAACAAGAAGGATTCTGCACTGGGTCCCTGTTACCACCAGTGCTGAAGAAAACGAAGAAAGGACATATTTCACACATCAACTTGGCTTCTTTATCAAGAAGAAAACGAAATTACCCAAATGTAAACGCTTTGGCTGCAAGAGCAGAATAACAGAGACATTTTGTGGCCTCTTCAAAACCTAATCCTAAACACTTCAAGTCTTTCAAAGCTCACAAAAGGAGGGAGGCCTTTTTTTCCTTTCTGGGTAATAGCTTCTCAGGGCTGTGGAGTCAGAGCAGCTGCTGGTAATAATTTATGAAATGAAAAATTCCTGCCCACCCAGTTCTCAGACAGAGATGCGCCATCCCTACTGTGCTCTGTTCTTGGCAGGCCACGTCGTTCAAATGTTGCCAGGATCCCAGTGCACACAGAGGAACCAGCTATAAAAAGAACCACATTCCTGAGCCTTTCTCCTGTGTGTCACTCTGTGTGTGTGTGTATACACACGCATGTATTAACTACTCGGACCCACAGGAGATACTCACACAAGCATACTTACCCATCAAACACTCATTTCTTCTTCCTTTGTCCTCTATCTTCCTTTCCTTCATACAGTCTCAGAGGACTGGTTAATGTCACTTAAACCATCCTCTCTCCCATACTACTTGTTCAAACCTCCTCTCACCCTGACCCTCCACTCTGCAAATAAATAAAATAGATAAATCCTATCCAGGTGGTTGAATGAAACATTTTGCAAACAGCCCCTCATCGGAAGTGAGCAATCATGCCAGAAGACTGGTTTGCTAAACGCTCATTTTCCCTTCTTTTACTAGATTGTCCCTACCTGGGAGAGGGAACTTGGGCTGACGTACAACCGTCAAACACATGCTGGTTGTATTTGTTCGTCGCTTGTCAGGCAGAACTGAAGTTTTGCAGACAACCTTGCTAGCAGAGGACAGTGTTGGCCTTAACGTCAGACAGACCTGGGTTTGAATCTCACCTCTCACACTTACCAACTAGCCATGTAACCCTGGAAAGTCACACAACCTCTGGGCCTTGGCTCCCTCATTTGTCAAGTAGGAGTGATACTTAAAGTAGGCTTGGAGGCACCTAGGTGGTACTGTAGATAGAGTTCTAAGGCTGGATAAGGGAGACAAGTTCAAATTCCATCCCAGAGACTTCCTAGGCTGTGTGACCTGGGAAAGTCACTTGACCTCTTTGCCTCAGTTTCCTTATCTGTAAATGGGAATGATAATAGCAACTACCTCCTAGGGTTGTTGTAAGGCTCAAATGAGATCATAATTGTAAAGTCCTCAGCACAGTGACTGGCACATAGGATTACATAAATGTTAGCTATAATAATAATTACTATTTTCCCTTAAGCTGCTATGAGGCTCCGGTGAGATAATGCATATGGGGGCTGTGTAAATGTCCCAGAATCACCGAATCTCAGAGTGGGAAGGGAGGACTTCAGCCAGCATCTGGTTCAACCCGTGCCTCAGATAGCATCCCCATTGCTGCCTGTGATCAGCATCCAACTTGACTTTAAGATGTGCAGCGTGGGGCTCCTTGCTCCAATTCCGAAGGCAGCCTGCTCTCCTTTGCAATGGCTCATATTTTTATTTCAAGCCTAAATCTACTTCTTTCCGATGCCCACCTAATCATCCTCATTCTGCCCTCTGGGGCTAAGTGGAACAAAGCTAATCCCTCTTCCACCCAGAAGCCCTGGAAATTCTGGGACAATTCTAATAAATGAGGCCAGCTGCTGGGATTCTCCTTTGGGGATTGTTTACAAACCAAATCATCTCCGTCCTAGAACTGGGTGCTATAGGAGATCGGAAAGAGGGAAGAGCCATGAACCCAGAGCCTGAGGCACTGAATGATCAAGCCTCTTCTCATTCTAGGACTCTAGCTCCGAAAAGTACAATGAGCAATACTCACTCCTCTCTGGGACCTTTAAAATTCAGACTATCACTTGTGTGACCTTGGAAATATCACTCCACACGTCTGAGCCTGTCGTTTCAGGGACAATATTACCTGCAATGTCTGCTCTTTATGGTTGCTATGAGATGAGATTCAAACCAGACAATACACCAAAAGCATTTGGGAAATTTTGAAGTGGTTTATAGTAAGCTGTTATCAGTCCATCCATCAATAAGCATTTATTAATTGTCCATTATGTGCCAGGAACTGTAACGAGGCCTTGGGGATACAAAGATGAAAAGGAAACAGGCCCTGCCCTCAAGGAGCTTAGATTATTTTTTTTTAGCCATAGTTATGCTAAAATTAACAAACATCAAGTTAAATAGACATTTCCATATTCACAGTAGAACAGAATAAAAGAATTCAACATAAAACTGTAAATATTATGTAGAGTTTGATTTTCTACTAAAGTATAAACTAAGTCCATCTTATAGCTTTTGAAGCTACCATGTGCTTCTTTCTGGCCTGCTGAAATTTTTAAAGAGACCTCAGTGACCCTCCCTTCTTTCTTTTTTGTTACCCTATTTTTATCTCCCTTCCCCTTCCCATTACCCCACCACCACCACCATCACTGGAGAAAAAGGAAATGAAAGGCCTTGTAACAAAAATGCAGAGTCAAGCAAAATGTGTTCCCAGGTCCGTGTGCACGTGCATATGTGTGCGTGTGTGTGTATGCGCGCGAGCGTGTGTGTGTGTGTGTGTGTGTGTGTGTGTGTGTGTGTGTGTACTGGCAGGAAGCGGCTGCAATGTTTTCTATACTCTGGGCTTGTGGTTTATCATCACTCTGATAAGAGTTCTAAAACTTTTCAAAGTCATCTATCTTTACAATGTTGTCATTTACAAATTGTTCTACTAGTTTTTATCACTTCATTCTGCATCAGTTCATAGAGAGCTTCTCTGTTTCCTATGAAACTGTCCATTTCATCATTTCCGTGTCCACTGATAGACTGCATCATCTCTTACATCCACATGCCATAACCTGCTTGGTCATTTCCCTATAGATAAATGCCTCTTTCATGTCCAGTTCTTTCCTACAATCAAAAGAACTGCTATAAACATTTTTGTACTTAGGGTCTTTTTCCTCTGTTTTACCTCTTGGAGTATAGACTTAATTGTGGAGACCCTTGGCCAAAGGATATCCATGATGGAGTTCCGTTAGGGTAATAATTCCAAAAGGCTTTCCCGAATGGCTGAGCCAATTCATAACTCTACCAAGAGTGAATTACGGAAACTGTTGTCCCACAGTCCCTCCAATAAGTCTTTTCTGTTTTTGTCACCTTTGCCCATCTAATAAGTAAACGGTAGGACCTCAAAGTTTTTTTCTTTATTTATTTGAAGCATTTTTTTTTTCAAAAGGTTTTGACGCCTTGAATTTCTTTGAAAACATTCATATTCTTTGGCCATTTACTTATTGGAGAATGGCAGAGTTTACATTGTAGTGGGAGAGAAGACACGTACATATATAGATGTAACAACACAGAACTATTACTGAGCCCAAGAAGTCTGGCAGCACTCAGTCTCTCCCTCCTTTCCCTCTCAAGAGGAACATAGCTCTGGACTGAAAGGGACTGGGTTCAATACCAGAAGATCCTTTCCTCTAAAATGGAGGGATCAGGTTCTTTCTGATGTTCTCTGGCTCATTTCACTCCACTCTAGAGCCTCAGGGAGAATGACTTAATGCTTATGGCTGGCTCATGTCTAAGGTCTCCCCTAAAAAGGGAGCAGAAAAGTCCTCAAGGTAGAATGTAGATCAGGTATGGGACAGATATTTATTTTCTGCACAGAAAAGAAATAGTTCAGCACAAGTTAACACTAACAAAGACTTAAATATGAAGTAACTATCTACTGTAATACTGTCCCAGGATGTTGATACTTAAAACATTATGGCATAAAACAGTGAGGCTCTTGAATAGATATTTCATTTTTACCTCCTCTCTATAGTCTTCAGATACTCTCTCATACTCTATGTCTTCTGGTAAGCCAGTCCAGGACTAGTTTTGCTCATCTTCCTCACTGCGTGACAAAGGACAAATCATTTGTCCTCTCTAAGTCTCATCTTCTTCTCTAAAGTGAAAGACTTTGGGCTAGATGATTTCCCAAGTCTCTTTCAGGTCTCCATCCCATGATTCCTTGCTACATTAATGTAGAAGAAATCATTATCTTTAATGCCAAAGACTTGGAGATTTTCAAACTTTCCTACTTTAAATAATTTTTCTTCCTCTAAAAAAAAGGAAAATCTGCATTTTTATTTTAATTCTCTGAAATCACAAGAATGGAAGTGAGAGAGAAAATGGGGTTGAAGTGAGCAGGGGGAAGTTATTCAGCAACAAATTCATGTGAGCAATGAGGCAGAGTCTGCCTCCATGATCCTATTCTCAGCCCAGTATCCTGAGTGATGCCCACCAGGCCTGGATAAGTCACTGGAGAGCAGATACCCACCTTCATTTATCCACATGGCTTCAAAAGGTCTATGCACTCTCAGACTATAATCTCATTTACTCAGGGTTCAATTTCCCATTTGGATCTATGCCAGGCCCTAAAGCAGCTCAGAGCAAGTTCCCAGATAGCAAATGACTTAGCTAAGGTTAGAACTATGGTTCCCAGTCCCCAAAGTTCTTGATCTATTCTGTTCTGGGAGACATATGACCAAAGTCAGATGACAATGACCACTCCCCCTCACCCCTACAGACACCCAACACCTTAGCTAAGTTTGGAGGATGATATGGAGAGGGACCAAGGCAAAACTATTAGTCCCTCATTGGGTTTATTTTCACAAACAATGGTTTTAAAGTACACTCACATCAATGTGGAGAAAATTTGTCCTTCATTGTACTTCTGGATTAATACAAATTATCTGATTCTGTAATTCAGAAGCTGGATAACCAAATTTGGGGATAGAGGTGAAGGGAGGAGAACTATGGAGGAAACCTGTCTTTTGACATGGTGGAGGTTCTGACGAATCAGAGGGAATATAGTGCAGTGAAAATCATCCATACTGGTACTCTTCCCAACACTTTGTTGTTGCCCATCAAATCTGACCTCTGTCATTTACTCCCAAGTATGACTCTGGCTAAGCCACTTTACTTCTCTGGTCATCATCTTCCTTGTCTATAAATAGGAAGGTTGAACTAGATAGATTATGAGGTCCCTTCCATCTCACAATGTGGACCAACCCACCCCACCTCCTGTTCTGGTCCAACATCTTCTGGATGTCCTTCATGCATCTTCTCCGGAGCAAGTCTTCATTAATAAATACAGTGTGTCTTGCTGAAGTCCAACGAAAGTAGTCCATCATTCCATGGAGATATTGGATATTTCTATTCTACTGGGGGCTAAGGCTGAACATCATATCAAGTTTCTGAAATTCAAAATATGATTGTTCACCATGATGTCTACATCGTGAATTGCTGGAAAAGCAATCATTTATATCAAAATAGAATTTAAGTCGATAACCAAAGAAAGTCTTGATTCATTGCTAATACTCTTCTCATTCTTTAAAGCGCAAAGCAACTGAATTTTCCTTTTGGTATTTCAAAGCTATAAACACGTGGTTTTTTTCTTGTGGCTCAATCTTGAAATGAAAACCACATGGTTATAGTGAGAAGCACTAAGAAAAGCAATTTTCTTATGATAAATTGTAGGAATTGAAAACTATCTGCATTAACTTAGAGATCTGGAATGGTGCTAGGAACTCCAGCCCTCACATTTACTAAAGCCTTGGTCTCCTCATTTGTAAAATGTGGGCACTATTTGGGTTTCATATAGCTTAGGAACCTGATTTCATATCACTTCCTCCTCCATGCACACATATACACCCCTGCCCTCTCTTTCTCCCCCGCCCCCACCCTTTCCTCCCTCACTCTATTTTCTAGCCAAAGGCTTACTTGCCTTTACTCATATATGCCATCCAGCTCGACTTTCATGGCTCTAACTATAGCTGGAAGGTCTCTGTCCTCACCTCCACCTCCACTCCTTGCTCAGCTCAGCTGTGCCCTCCCACTCAGGCCTTCCCTGACTCTCCTGGTAAGTAGCAGCTCTTACCACCTAATTACTCGCCATGCTTGTTGCAGTTATTTATCTGTGTATCTGTGAACATGTAATAGAACGTGAGTCCCTTGGGGGCAAGGATGATGTTCATGGTGGTCTCTACATTCCCAGAATCTAGCACAGTGCACAACACACAGAGGGTATGTAATGAATGTTTGTTGAATTGAATGGAATGCCTAGATCTCTAATGTGAGGAAAAAGATTTCAAACTCTACACACTGTGCCTGAGGTTCCTTGGATATCTGAGACCTGGGCATGGCAGAGAATTTTTCCAGTTTCTGATTCTTGAAGGGAGACCTTACATGTTAATAGTTTTCAGTCATGGTTATGTTTCACCGTAAAACTGCAAGTTTGTATCTAATGACGTCACCTTTATTTTAATCCCTATCGTTTTAACCGAGCTTTTGAGCTGCTGTCTATTTGGAAGTTCCTAAAGTGGCCATATGGAAGAGAGAAGTGTTCATGAATGAAACCCAGAGATCATCACAATTTGGAGTTGTTGCTAGGATTTGCCTAAAACTGAGTCATGTGATTTCCACTTCCTTTCTTTTCTCCCTGTTATCCTCGGACAGAAGAGACAAAGTAGACTGAAACAGCCAAAAGAGGGAGACAGAGACAGACAGAGACTGAGGACCAGAGAGACAGACAGACAGAGAGAGGAAATAGAGACAAAGACAGAGTAAGAGATAGAGGAGAGAGAAAGACAGCAACAGAGAGCGAGCAAGATTACAAGGAAGGGGAGACTGAGAGAAAGAGACAGAGATGGACACAGAAGACAGAGAGAGAGAGAAAAGAGGAGCAAAGAAGGTTCTGAGTGTTCTGGGCCAACAGCTGAGCTTGAGAACAAAAGGTGCTTTACTCATTTTTTTGGATGTTCACATTCTTTTCCTCCCCCTTGATCCTGATTCTCCTGCAGAGCTTGGAGGCAGTGAGGCGTGGTGGGAAGGACAATGGATCTGGAGTCATCAGACAAGGCTCCAACACTGATCTTGGGAAGACTCTGTGGACCTCAATTTCTTGGGCTATAAAACGAGGAGGGTGGATTGGCTGCTCTCTCACATTCCCTCCAACTTTCAAATCCTATCGTGAGAGAATGGTAATAATAGCTAATATTTACAGATCACTTTCAAGTTCTTCACTTGAGATAATTATTTCACACGAGGCTTATGACAACCACATGGGTTACGTTCATGCAGAATACAAGACTCGTGACCATCCTAAAGTGTAAAATCTATATACAAGATATGGACCATCTCCCATTTACAGATGAGGTAGCTGAGGCTCCGAGAGCCTGGGTGTTTGTTATTCACCAAGCATCCCACAGCTGGAAGGTGTAAGACGCCAGCTAGGAAACCCAATCTCCCTGTCTCCAAGTCCAGGGCTCTGCCCACTCCACAGCAACCTCCCCATCTGCCACATTGTTCAGCTTCTTGTCCCCAAATCTTCTTCACTCTGTTCCAGCATGCTGACCTTTTGCCCAGTCTTTGAGCTTTGTTCAAATGAAACAATGTCAAGTCTATCCACAATCCGTTTGCTTCTCTTACAAGTAATTTTCCTTTGCCTCGCACTAGTGCACTTAGATAGCCAGGTAGAACCCTAGACAGAGTGCTGGGGCCGGAGTCAGAAGGACGTAAGATCAAATCCGGCCCAGACATTGGCTGTGTGACCCTGGGAAAGTCATGTAAACCTGTTTGACTCAGTTTCCTCCACTGTAAGATGGGGCTCATAACAGTACCTGCCTCACAGCGATCAAATGAGATAATATCAGTGTGGTGCCTTGGCACATGATAGAAACATCATAAATGCTTATGCCCTTCTCCACTCTTTTTGGTCAATTCATTAAAGTTCAATAAGCATTTATTAAGTGCTCCACCAGGGGGTGGAGCTACAAAGGCAAAAATGAAAGACTCCCTATACTTAAGGATCTCTCAGCCCACTGGGGCAAAAACAAGGATTGTTAGAGTAAATAGAAAATACACACAAACTAATCTCGGAGGGACTGAGGGAACTGGGAGTTGGAGGCACTTAGCTAAGCCTTTAAAGGACCACGTGGTTCCAAGAGGAAGAAGAGAGGAGGAAGAGCATCCCAGGAATGAATGTCCACTTACAAAGGGTATGGAAATGGGAGACAAAAGTTCATACGGGGAACGGCAACAAGGCCAGTCTGGATGGAACGCAGAACGTGTGAAGCAGGATGATGGGCCATCTACCTGCAAAGCTCGATCATGGCCACACTGTCAAGGGCTCATCCAGCTGCAGAATGGCTACTTTATTCCAGAGACAAGAAGTGGGGTACTCAGGCTTCCCGAGCAGGAAACTGTTGGTAGGCCTCAGACTTTATCTACTCCTCTTTCTCTACTTTCAACCTTCATGAATGACATCTCTAGGGAGACTCCTCTTCCTGGAATGTCCTTCCTTTGTCTGCCAGTTATGAAGTCGGGCCATCAGAGCACTGTCCACACATATGACTTCTGCATGGCCGTTGTGAGCATCCTACCCAGCCCCATGCGCTGGAATTCCTGGAGAGCCACTGATAGTCAGTGGGGTCTGCTTCTCATGTCTCACTGGAGCTGTGGCCCAGAAGGCTACCCACTGTGTGACTGGTGTGGATCCTCACTCAAGCTCAGGACATCTGCTGCCTCTCAGTGACTGACAGAAGAAAAGAACAAAGACAGCCGCTCACAAGGATGTATCATAGTAACAGACTGACTGTCGCTATGCTGGGCAGGAAGGAGATACGATATCCATTCAGGCAGCAGAGGATGCTGGGGACTTTTTCAATGTCCAAACCAGTTCTAGGTACAAAGCTAAAATTTCCTTCAGATATAGTGTGAAAGGAGACATGACCTCAATTGTTCATTAAGTGCAGGATGATCTAACCTTGCCTTAATCTAATCTTTCTGCTTTCCTCTCCACCCCTTTGGTTGTGTGAGTGGATCCATCTCCTCAGGCAGAGAGCATGATCTCACTCCTGATGAGCTCCAATCTGTTTTACGAAGACTCTGTCCTCCAAAAATGAAGAATGGCCCCGGTGATTTTGACAGCCTGGATAGACTTAGTCCTATTCAAGGATGTGGACTCTGACTTCACCCAAGGGCAGGGAGGGGAGACCTAAACTCTTTTCAGAAGAAACTGTCCAAGGATGTGATGATGGGGGACTATAGGAATCCAGTCAATCTGGAATTCAATAATTTCCAATCCCGATGGTATCTCACGACTTGGAAAAAAAAAAGCAAGTTTCCATGCTAAGGAGAAGGCCCAAGAAGCATCTTTCTATAGAGCACTGTTCTACTTGGAATTGATTCTGATATATATTATGGAATTTAAGTCTAATCCTGCTTTTCTTCAAAATTCTCTGCATGTTCCCAAATGGTTTTTACTGAATCTCTTCCCCAGTATTTTGTGACGCTGGAGTTACCACATGCCTACGTCTTGGACGTGCTTGATTCTGACTCTCAATGTTCTGTTCTCTTCCATCAATCTGGTCTGCTGGTTTTGTTTTTAATTTTATTTTATTTCTAATTTTATTTTTTATCCTTTCTCTCGTTTTTTTCAAATTGCGTTTTATAATGTAATTTTAGATTTTACACTTTAGGTGTCCAATTTTTCTGCCTTCCCATGATTTCCTTTAGATATGTAAGTTTTTGTTGTTTTTTTCTGGCTAAATTTTATTACTTGATCATTAATTTTTTATTGACACCTCATTGTTTTTTATGTCACATTTTTTCCATATGCATTCTTCTCCCCTTCTCTGAAAGCTAGGTGGCACAGAGTTTGATAAAGCACTGGGCCTGAGTTCAAGTCTGGTCTCAGACACTTAGTAACTATGTGATCTTGGGCAAGTCACTTAATATCCGTCTGCTTCGGCTTCCTCAACTATAAAATAGAGATAATAACAGCACCTCCCTCTCAGGGTTGTTGTGAACAAGAGTCAAATGATAATATCTGTAAAGCGCCTAGCACAGCGCCTGGCACAGAGCAGGAGCTCAATATAATGCTTACTTTCTTTTCTTTCCCTTCTACCCTCTCTCTCAACACAAATAATCTTCAGGGAAATCATGCAGCTACCAATCACTGGACGCTATGATCTCAGCAGACTCACAACTGGTGTTACACAACCTTCAAGAACAGGGGGAAGCCCAGATTTCTACCAGCTGTATACACAGATCTAGTGGAGGCAGGACCCTGGGGAGTGTCAGGCCTTGGGCACAGGGCACCTAGAAACTGAGCCCTACTTCTGTAGAGAAAGAGGAGTAATTTTAGCACCTTCTAATACTGAAAGTTGACAATTCTCTAAAATGATACACAATGAAAAAGGCAATCACTTCAGCAACATACAAGATATGGAAAGAAAAAACACGATGTGGAGATTCTGTGATTATAATGATCATGCTTTGCCTGGGAGGAAAAATGTGAACATGTGTGACAGAGGTCCCTGTCAACATGCTGTGTTGACTGGTTTTGCTAAACTGCTTGGGTTTTTGATTCTTTGTTTTTGTTCCAAGGGAAGGTTCACTGGGAAAAGTGAGGAGAGATTTTTTTCGAAATGAATACTATATACGAACAAAAGGATGACTAATTTTTTAAAGTAGAAAAGACACAAAATTATTCCTGGAAAGAAAACGGCATTGGATTACGCCGGTTGGGCAAACCTGGGCATGAAACTCCATGGATATCCCAAGTCCCAGCAGAGAACAAAAGAACAGAGGAAATAGGAGTCAAGCATGAGAGGAGGTAATGTCATCTCTAATGTTCTCTACAACCTCAGAGAAAGGAGAAGGGAAGAGAAGGAATCTGAGGAGAATGGGGCCAAAACCCCACTTAGGAGCAGAGCCCCAAGAGGTTGCTGCTGCTCCATCACCAAAGGAAGAGACAGCAATGAATTCACAGCAGCACTAGGAGGTGTCTCCTCTGTCATAGCCAGAAGAAGAAGTGAGGTCAATAGTGAAGAATTCCAATAGACATGGCTAGAGTTATGCCTATGACTTCTCATCAGGCCATATCTTCCCAGTTATATGCACTTGGACAGGACCCAAAGCTATGCCTCAGTTCCTTCCTTCCTCACCCCTGGTACAGGAAAGGCTATGCCTAGGGACAATGGAAATTCCACCAGTGAAGAAGCTAGTTAGTCACAAAGGCACTCTGACCCCATCAAAAGAGCAGAACCAGCTTCCCTCAATCCAATCCACATGACTCACTGAAGACCAGAGAATTAAATCAAGAGGAATTCATATCAGCTTAAAATGGAAAGCCATCCCTTCCATTCTTGTACCTGCCTGGGAAACATTCCTATACTGGCAGAAGAGAGGAACATTACTCTACTGGTCCCACCCTAACCAAAGAGTCAGAAGCCCAGGTAACACTGATGACATTAACAAGGCAGGTGGAGCCAGGAACGCCTCATCATGGGTGATCAAAGGGTCACATAAAGTAGAAAGATGAGTAGATGAAGACTACAACAAATTGTAATAACTACTTAAGTATAAGAAAAAGTGCCAAAGTCGATCTAAGTCCAGTCATGTATCACTGGAAAAGGAGTTATGTCATATAGCAAGAATGAAAGATAAGAAAGATACAGTATGAGGGCCACTGAGGTGTCTCATTAAATATAATGAAACCAGAGTAGAGTGTTCTGTGGAGTATTTATAAGGAAAAAAAAGTATGACTGAAAGCTGCTCTCCATGGGAGAGCACAGATAGATTATGATCCTAACTAATGGGGGGAGGACCCTCGACACTGAGATCCCAGATGTCTGAAAGGATCCAGTCAATTATTTAATAAATATTCATTAAACGCAAGCTCTGAGCTTGCCAGGTAATTCACCGGGTACTTACGTACAAGGACAAAAATGAACAGCTCCTGCCCTCAGGAAGTTCACAGTCTCATCGTAAAGAAGCACAAATCCCATGGAAGACGCTTCTAACACAATCTCAGCTCCCAGTCTAAGGGGTCAAGTCAGATCCTCAAGCACTTCCTAAGTGCTAGGCACTGAGCTAAGCCCTAGGAGACAAAAGATAGACAAAAATAGTCCCTGTCCCCAAGGACCTCTCATTATAATGGGGCAGATGACCACAATAGCTATGTGCAACAAGACATGTACAGGATAAACAGGAGGTGGGCTTACAAGGAAGGCCAGGGAAACATTTCTTGTAAAAGTTGGGTCTTACCTGAGACTAGAGGAAAAGCAGCAGGTAGAGATGAGAGCATACCAGGTGGGGGAGCAGCCCAGGCATGGCAAACAGTCAGTAAAAATCCACCCAGAGTTGGGAGGTGGAGGGTCCTGTGCAAAGGACAGCAAGGAGGCCAGTGATACAGAATCACAGAGTGTTGGGTGGGGGTGGGAGGCAATGATGTGAGAAAACTAGGAAGGGAGGTCATGGTCAAGCTAAACTGAAAATCTGATGTTTGATCCTGAAAGAGGGAGCCACTGAGGCTTACCAGGGAGGGAGATACCATGATTCCACTTGCATCTAGGGATATTACTTTGGCAGCTGAGTGGAGGACAGCTGAACAGCAAACTATTGGGATAATTCAGGCACAAAACAATAAGGACTTGGACCATGGGGGTGGCAGTGTCAGAGAAGAAAAAGGGGTGGATAGAGAGATGTGGAGAAGATGGAATTGGTGGCAGACCCGAGCAACATGTTCCGTATAGGAGAATGGGGGGAGAGAGAATGAAGAATTGATAAGGGCACTTAAGCCATGAGACCGGATGAACCGGAGCATGGTACTACCTTTGACAATAATAGGGAAGGCAGGAAGAAGGGTGGGTGTGGGGGAAAGATGATAGATTAAGTTTGGGACATATTGGATAGAGGAGATCCTCAGCACATTTAGTTTGAGATGTCTGAAAGGCATTTGGAGACAAGAGACTGCAAGTCAGGAGAGAGATGAAGACAAGAAAGAAAGTTGTCTCACTAAAACATGTATTTATTACCAGAGTAATTATGATCTCTTGTCTCCACTCCCAGACTGCCAGAAGTAGAGACTCGCACAAAGTATAGCAGATTTGATCCCAGGAGGTCTAAGCCTGAGCATTCATTCATGTGGGTTCATGAAAATATCTCTAATTTGCCTCAAAGCCTAGAACAGAACTAGGGACATAGCAGACACCTAACTAATCCTTGTGGGCTGACTGATTGAAGGGTTGATTGAACCTTCATCCATTTTTCAAACTATTGATTATTTCAGGTAACAACAAGGTGTCTCCCAACCGTATATCATTCAAGAATCCTTAGAAGATAGGACAATAGAAATAACCCCGTCTAATGACCCTCTGGTAATAAATGTTATTTGAGGCACTTCAAAAAGGCCAGAGGTAAGGGCCTTGATGAAGGAGATCAGAAGAGGTCCTGTGGATGGCATAGTGCTATGCTTCTCACTATGGATGATGCTGTGCTAAAGGTATCAAGCTCCATAATACTGCAGAGCATCCCAGAAGAGATGTGTAATCACTTAAAGGAATTGGCCTTGACCACCTACAAGGGAAAGACCAAATGGATGAAGGAGGTCTATTGCTTAGATTTTGATATGCATTTCTATGGATACCCTACAGAGCTTGCCAACCATTTGTGTAAATGGGACAGATCATATTAGATGGACAATGAATTAGATCCACAGTTGAAAAGGCAGGGCAGAGAGGAAGAACAGGCTGGATTGCTTTTGGGAAATAGCAAAGCTCTTTTGCTGATCCTAAGCTTCCCATGAAATCAAAAGCCCATGTTTTCAATATTATCTTTCTACCCTGCTATTATATGATAGTGAGACATAGAATACCACTCTCACCAAAGGACTAAAAATGGGAGTCACACAGAAGGCAATGGAAGAGTCTAGAGTGAGGATGATGGGATACAACATATTATTGATGAGGAACTCTGAAGAAGAGGAGGCATCAGCCAGGATATGAGGACCAGAAGAGAAGACAGTATGGTCACATGGCAAGACTGATGGAAGACAAGCGAAGAGAGGATGGACGCTAACATACTGGCTAGACACCCTTTCACAAGCTTGGGCAAGAGTCACATTGAACAAACAAGCATGGGTAGGTTGTAATCTCCATCTTTAAGGGGAATGACAATTCGATTTGAGGATTTATTCATGCCTGACAAGTTCTCCAATAGTGCAGACCATCAGGTCAGGGTCCAAGCTGATACATGGAAACATCATGCTATCATTATATGCTCTATTTTCTTCATTGTCTTTTTTTATGCTAGCAAATCTGTACAGAGAGTTTGCTTGACAGAGATTGGGGGGAGACAGGAATATGATCTCAGTTCTCCTCATCTGGGGAGACTTCCTGGACATCACTATGGAACTGACTAATGTGGAAATTTATGTGGGTCTTTCTTGCTTGAGGGTGACATGGGTCACATTTAAAACCCAAACCCTGGGTGAAGCAACCCTGGAAAACATGAGTCCCCTGGAACATTCCTTCCAAATCTTACCATTTGGACATCTGACTCACCACTTCAAACGTTGACTATTAAATTCACCGGCTTACCTCACTGTTGCAACAGAGAACTGATTTGGGAAGCTACGTGGAACTTAGAATTTCCGCAATTTCAGAAAATCTTACTACGGGGAAAAAAAACAAAAAACAAAAACATGGATCACACAGATTAGAATGTCTAGGACAAGGCAAAGGAATCCCTCTCCCCCAGGCCAATTTAATGGTAGCCATGCATGGGAACGAAAATAGTGGCATCAGCTGTAGTTGCCAAACCATTGAGTTCTGCCTTCAAAGGTTTTTACAAGTGGCATGGGCACAAGTAGCTGCCTCCTTCTGAGCTGCAGCCAGAGTCAGAAGACCATAAATGGTAGCCAGAACTAACAACAGCAGCCAAAAAATGCCAGCTTGCCATGGAAATGCTGGGAGTAACTGAGGCTGCAGCATTTCTGCGTACTTGCAGAAAGCTTTTGGTAGAGAAACTCCAATTTCCAGAAATGCCAGTGGATGACTCTGAAGTCCACAGAGTGGTCAGGAATCTTCTCAAAAGACCTCGGGTAACCATGGTCAGCCCTCCTACAGGGAAGGTGGAGAACCTAGATTCTGTGTCCCTCAAGGTAAAACAAGGTATCTCCTTATAGACACAGAACCTAGCACAGTGTTATTCACTTAGTGGGCACGTGATTTCTGTTTGAAGAGGACAAAGAAAATCATTGGATCATAACTGGAAGAGTCCTCAGGGGTCATCTGGTTTGGCCTGTAGTTGAAACAAAACGTCTTTGACATCGTTCCAAACAAGTGATGGTTAAGTTTATTTGATTCCTTGGTTTTCCAACAGCGAGGAAGTTATGTCCTTCCTGAGTCACATTCTGGTGAGGAAGAGGAGGAGAATGAAGATGAGGATGAGGAAGAGGAAGCTGAGAAAGAGAATAAGAATGAAGCTGAGACTCAAGATGAGGAGAAGGAAAAGAATGTGTTAGGACTGACAGCTTCTCTTTCCTTTGAATAGGGCACCATCAACTCAATTTTCCTACTGGATTAAAAACAGTATATAATGAAGAAACTTTGGAAATGTATTTTGGCCTGCCTAAAACTCAATCAAATGCAATGTACCAAATGGGATTTTCTAAAAATAACATACATAAATAAATCCCCATTTAATTTTCAGGTTTTCTGCCCATAAGTAAAATTCAAATTTTGTGTAAGACTTCTCCATATGACCAAAGCACTCCCTGAGCTTCCATCAGCTGAAAATTGTTTGTTCTTTTAATGTAAAACCCAGGACAAATCACATTTTTAATGTATAAATGGCAAAAACCACATCTAGGTGGTAGAGTCTGGAGTGGGGAGAGGAAGAGTGAGTTGATGAATTAGTAGAAAATGGAGGGAAGGTTAGAAAAATGATTCAACTGCAGAATATCATTGAACTCATTAACCCTTGTAAGAGAATACAGAATAAGATGAAGCAATTCTGGCAGACAGGAGATCTGTCCAGCAGCTTAAAGAAACTGTGACCAGCTCCTACAATCATGAGAGTGCCTAATTCTATATCCTCTTAAAGTTTACAAAAGTACTTCACACACAAGAACCATGGGAGGGTGGCAGTGAAAGAATTGCTTTTTTATTTTTGTCTAAGGAACTCCTGGCATGCACTCTCCCTCCACTGAGGCAGACTGACCAGTCATTTGAAATGTATCACCTTAGAGAGATGTCTGGAAAAGCGCTGACACATTTTCTACCTTGTTCAGGGTCAAGTGATCAGTAGAGTCAGAGGTGGAATTTGAACTCTGATCTTCCTGAGTGCAAGACTAAGCCATGATGCCTCTCAGTTAGAAGTATTCTCATCCTTCCTTTTCCAGATCAGGAGAGAGGTTAAGTAAATTGCTTGTGGTAGCATAAATCATGTGTCAGAAGTGAGATTGGAAGCCAGATCTCCCCTGTCTCTAGTACTTAGATAATAACCACTATGCTGGGAAGAGTCTGCATGGAATGATAATTTATTGATAGCATTCACTGTTTGCCTCATGGAGAACCTTCCCAGGTGCTCAGTTTCTTCAACTCTTTAAGGGATCCAGGCTCTCACTGACCCAGGAACTCCTTCCACCATTACAGACAGCTGTCCATCCACACCTTCTCATCCTAAACAATGCTCATCCATGTCCTCAGAAAATCTTCACAAAGGTTCTAATCTGCTGGGGGGGGGGGGGTTGGGGGTTCTTCTGGCACTTTGAATATAACAGGGGCACCAGGGCAGACCTCATGGTGACAAGAGAGAAGTCTCTGAGCTCAAGGGGTCACAGAGTAAGAGAAGACCTAGGTCCTGAGATAATGTAAATGATACAACTAGTGAGTGTAAATGAATGTGAATTTCCAATATGACAAGTTGAGCCATGCCCTAGGGGATCACAATTTGACTTTCATCCTGGATTGTTTTTAAATAAATGCTCATTGGAATGAATATTCATAATCCTGGGAGTTGAAATAGAGAAGGGCCATTCTGAGCGTCCTTATCTCACTCAGTAGAAGGAAAAATTTCCCTCCAGGAGTTAGATGTAGTACAGAAGAGAATACCTCTAAAGAATAAACAATGTAAACAGGAAAATATAGGTTTGGAACATTTTTTAATTAGGAATTTTTTAACTGAATGACAGTTATGAAATCTTAGTGATGGAGACAAGAGAGGTCATTTAGCTCAGTCTTTTACCTGATACAACATCTCTGAAGGATAATAATCTTCTGGAATATTTCTAGTGACAGAGAACTCATTACATCACGGGGCAGCAATCCTTACAATTTCTGGACAGTTCTCATTGTTAGAAAGTTCTTCCCTATCATAAACACCCATCTCCCTTCCTCGGAAGTAGAAGCAGCCTCTGGCTGCCCTATGAAGGTACACAAAGTAGCTTCAATCTCTCTTCCATATAACAGCTTTTCAAGTGTTTGAATAGTTATTCTGACCCACCTAGAGTCTCCTCCATTTCACACTCAATCGCCCAGTTCCTTCCATATTCATTGTGTATCACGGTTTTCAGGCTGCTCACTATCCCAGCTTGTTCAATATGTCCACATCCCATTTAATGTAAGCCCTGCCCCTCACCCACCCCCCACAATTGACCAGAGCACTCCAGGTGATGCCTAACCAACACCGAGCCCAAACCAGCAAAACTGAGCAGTTAGTAGGCGCCAGTCATAGTATTGCGGGCTGTTAGTCTTAAGAGTCAAAAAAGACCTTGATTCAAATTTTGCTTCTGATAAATAGTGTCTGCTTGACCACAGAAGTCGTCCCTCCCCTCAGTGGGAAGGAGGGAAAGGACGAAGCACATATTAAGTGCCTATTGTGTACCAGGCACTGGACTAAGTGCTTTTAGAGATATTATCACATTTGATCCTCACAACCACCCTGGTGCTATTAATACCCCCATTTTACAGATGAGAAAACTAAGGCAAACAGAAGTTAAGTGACTTGCCCAAGGTCACACAATTAGTAAGAGTCTGAGGTCAGATCTGAACTCAGTTCTTCCTGACTCTGGGCCCAGAGCTCTGCTCGCTATGCAATCTAGCTGCCAAAGAGATGCCTCCTGCAGCTCTCCAAGATGCTATGTCCTGAACCATTTTACAGATAAGAGCATGGACTCCAAATGGTTAAATGATACTTACTCAAGGTTATACAGACAGTGAATAGTAGAAGGAGGAGTTGGACTCTCATCCTCTCTAATCCAGCCCTCAAAAAAGCTGGGGTGGGGACAGGGAGACAGACAAGAGAAGCTATGGTTCTATAATCCTGTGAATCTCTAGGAGGAAAGGGGACTTAACCATGGCGAACACCAGTGAGGTCAAGAAGCATGAGAGCTGAGAAAAGGGCACTGCATTCAGCAGGGAGAATGTCACTAATATTCTAGAAGAATGGTACAGTTGAGAGCAGGTTGCAAGGGTGGAGAAGTGAGTAGAAGGTGAAGAGTAAGAGGCTCCAGTAAAAATGGGTCCTTTGCCCATGCCTTCTGCCTGACTTCCCTGTTTCTGTCAAAGGCACCACTATATCAGTCACCCCAGACCACAGCTTTGGGTCCTCTTAACTCACTCCCCCAGAGTCAAATAGGCACCAGACCTTATCCGGTCTATCTCCACAAAGCTCCAGTGTCTCTTCAGCCCCTTCTCTCTACTCCTGTGGCCGCTGCCCCAGTACAAACTCTCATTCCCTCTGACCAGACTGTTCCAACAGCCTCCTAATTCACCTCCCTGCCTCCACCCTCTCCCAGGTCAAATCTGTCCTCCACACAGCAGCCAAGGTGCTGTTCCTAAAGCACAGGTTTGTTCCCCAGGTGATGACTGCCTGAGAAGCTGCCTACTGCCTTAAAGATACAAACTCTTCCCTTTGACATTGAAAGGCCAAGCTGATTTAACATCTCTGGCCTCCATGCTTCTGTTACATGTCTACAATATTCAATCTTCCACCTCCATATATTTGCAGACACCCCCCATTCCTGAAATATTCTCTCTTCTAACTGCCACTTCTTAGTTAGCTTCAAGGTTAATTCAAGTGCTATCAACTATGCAAAGCATTTCTTCATTCCCCTGTGGTTTGCTTCCCAACAATTATCATGTATATTTTTGTTTTCTGTATCTGTATAACAGGGAACTGACTGGCCACTGAGTCCAGTCTTTATGGATACATGCAAAGTACCACTGATGCCTCTCCCCACATAGAGAGGCTGAGGAGGCTGACCCCAGGACACACATGCCTTGGAGAGATTCGGGAGAATGCATGAACACTTCCTATTTGCTTCTGACCTTCTTGCTACCTTTTGGATGGAAGTGACTGGAGCCATGAAGTCCAGCTGAGAGTAATCTGAGCAGAGTCTCACCTTCAATCTTCTCCTGGTTCAAATCCTCTTGAGATGACTTTCTGGAGATCAGTATTCTGGCAAAAGAAGAGAGACAATGCTATAAGAAAGCTATGGAGTAGGAAAGAAGAGAAAGTTCACAACATGTGGACTTTTTTTTTTCAGTAAAGCAGGTGGTAAAATCTTCTGCCCTCTCTCTCTGAGCCACAAAGGGTGATGTGAAGGGGGTCTCTGTGTTTGGCCTTTGTATCTGCTCTTCCATTTTGGAGGAAGAAAGTTTGAGGCTGTGACCTTTTGAGTTACAGAATGGTCAGGAAAACAGGCTGTCTGGATTGGGGAGTTAAGGCCATGTTAGCTTTTGCAGCCAGTGCAGCTTCAATCCCCAAAGGAGAGAGAAGCAACTTTCAGAACACAGTCCATTGGTAGCTAAAAGGATTCACCTGGCAGCAATGCCTCATTTAGATGTAAGTCTGGTGGGACCAATTCTACATAAAACCTGCATGAAGTCTGAGCCCACTCTACCCAGAAACTGGGAGGTATTGGGGACAGCATGCCCCGAGGTGTCAGGCTAATGTCTGTACTTCTGATCTTGTGGCATCTTTGAGGTCAATATACCCTTCTGAAAGTTAATAGGTGTGAACTGCTTAAACAGAACAGGTATTAATCAACAGTCACCAACATTGGAGGGAACACGAGGGCCTCCAGTCAACAACATTAGAAAAGAATACCCATCAGTTCTCATCCCTAGACCACTAAAGTGGGATGCAGCCAGCCTAGTTCTGAGATAGTCAAGCTAGAGTATTCACCAAATCTGTATACACAGTGCTTGTCTTGGGAGAAGGGAGTCTCCTTAAGAAAAGATATTTCACATTTGTCTTTGTAGCCACAGAAACTAGAGCAGTCTCTCTAATACAGTAGCACTAAATGACTATGTGGTCAATGATTGATTTATTAAGATATAGGATAACAGCTTGAAAGAATGGTAGTTTTGTTGGTATTGTTGGTATTGCTTCTTAAAGGATTAGAAAGCCTGAAGAATTTCTGTAAGAAATGGAAGGTACCATTGGATATGGAAAGATCAAAGATGTTTATGAATGAATATGTGTGTGTGGGTGTGTGTGTGTGTGGGTGTGTGTGGGTGTGTGTGGGTGTGGGTGTGTGTGTGGGTGTGTGAGAAGAGACAGACAGACAGACTGACTGAGACAGAGAGAGACAGAGAGACAGAGACAGAGACAGATGATTGAGTGGAAAACCTCCTAGAAATGGGAGCCTGGCACACAACAGGTGATTAATAAATGCTTACTGACTTGACTGGAGGGAGTCAGGATACAATGGATCTAGAGTTAGGACTATGGAAGAGCACCTAGTTCAACCTTCTCATTTTATAAATGAGGAAACTGAGACCCAGGGAGATTAGGAGTGGTATTTAAACCCTAATCAGCATCAAGGATATAAATCAAGGGGTTGACTTTGACAAAGCAAAAGTGCATCTCTCAGAAACTGAAGCAAAGAAGGAGAGGACAGGGGGTGGTACAAAGGCATTTTAAGCTATGGAGTAGAGAAGAACAGAAAGTTCACAACATATGGACTATTTTTCAGCAAAGTAGGTGGTGGGATCTTCTGCTAAAAGGGAATAGCAAAAAATGGTGTAGGAAGCTTGAGAGATAAGGAATCAGCACTGAAGGAAATTACTTAGTCTGATAAGAATGAATAAAAAGGCTGCTGCACATCCCTGAGGGTCCAGTGGGGATTAGATCATGTACCCTGGGAGTGGGCACAGCTGGCACGAGACTTTCTTCTGCATCAAGCCAAGGAAAGAACAGTGCACTGGATGGCAAGGTGAGCCCAGGGTGGAAATAGAACTAATGATAGGGCAGGGGACAATGGATTCAAGGGTAGATGATAGTGGACAGTTGAAATTTTCATCCATTGGGTCAAGATGATGAAGGAAGGAATGTGAGGCCAATACAGGTGTGGTGGATTAGGGAACAGAGAAGCAGAAAGATAAGAGGGCATCATGGGAATGGGGGATGGGGTCAGGGAGAGGAAGAGAGATGGAAGGAGGGAAGAGCAATATGTTATAAAAAGAGGGAGGCATTTCAGAGTTCCCAAGCATGGAAGCCATATCCGTGTGTGTGTGTGTGTGTGTGTGTGTGTGTGTGTATTGTACATATGCACATATATGTGTACATCTGTATGTAGATGTGTATATATATGTATTTAGTCACCAAATTCAAAGGAACGAAGTGGGGGTGGAGAGGAAGACTGAACCCATATACCAAACCACTTGAGAAAGGAGGAAGAATGACCAGGAAGCCAAGAATCTGGGCCAAATAAGACAGACAGGCAGAACGAATCTCAGGAAAATAGGGGGGCTAAGTAAAAATATCAGAGCCAGCCTGGGAGTGGCAGTGAATATGAAGTGAGTCTATTCCTCTTCCTGATCAAAGAATGAATATGCAACACTTCCAGAGAGAGCCAGGTTTCCACTGGCTCCTGAAGACGAAAAGTGAGGTGAAGAGACCCAGAATGAAGTGGTTTGTTAACTACTGGGCGGATGTCATGACAGCAAAGGATGCTATGAACTGTGGAGGTTCAGGGCTGTGATGGAGGGGATGAGAGGGCTGGGCAGGTAGCAAGGGGGAAGGACTTTTGCTTTGGCAGATGCAGACTTTGAAATTCAAGGACAAGGGAAGTAGGAGCCGGGAGTTTGTTCACAGATGGAAGAAGAACCAGTTGGCTGGGGCCCCCAAACTCCAGGGCCCTGTGATTACTGAAACCCAGTCATTGTGGGTAAGGGGGAATCAGATTCTCCAGCCAGTCATTCTATGGCAGGGTGTTGAGCACTGAGGTGGTAGCTGTAGGTGGAGGCAGTCCTGTCCAAGTGGTATTTGGAGCTCCCAAGAATCCTCCCTTGATGCCAGCCATCTATCTTCTCTGAAGATGTCTGTGGATGTGGCAAACCCAGGAGGACAGCTTCTTTACCATTCTTATTCTGGGCATTCTGTTTCTACTAATGTAGTTCTTTAGAAGCCACATCCCACGGCTGATTCTAATTAAATTTGTAATGAGGCAAATCTTGTACATCTTTTACACATGAATTGCTGTACACCAGGTCCTTCAAGAGGCCATGACCCTGGGAATGGCAGAGCCCCCACCTCCATGATCATAAGTCCTTTCAGCTCAGTCTCAGACACTGTTATCTTCTGAGGAAGCAGCATTTGTGCACCCAGGTACTGCCAAAGCCTTCTGCTGCTGAAACCTCTGCCTCCCCCAGAAGTCTAGTTACCAAAGAATCAGAAAAGGCAAGATGAGTTCTTCTACCTTTAAATGGACAATATCAGAGACAGACTGGGTTTTATCGGTGGAAATAACATTAAAGTGGGAGCATTAAGGACCACAAAGTCTGGTCGTCTGACCTGCAGCTGAAACTGCAGATGTTATCTACTCCATTCAAATGTCAATAGCCAAGAGTTAATAAGCATTTATTAAGAACCTACTGTGTGGGGCATGGTGCCAAGCACTAGCCTTACAAAGAAAGGCATAAGACAGTCCCTGCTCTCAAGGAACTTGCAATGTAATGGGTGAGACAACAAATAAAGAAAAGGGGGAGGGGCACGGGGCAGGGAGAAGGAGGTATTTGGGATAGGGGTAGGATGACATCCTGGAGCGAGGTAGGAAATGATCTGAGGAGGTGTGACCTACAGAGTTGATCATGAATTCCCTGAGGTCAGTCAATGGGAAATGATGAGGTGAATTCCTGAGTTCCCTCCTTAAAATGGAAAAGGATTTCGGAGCAGCTCTCCCATGTCCAGCTTCTACCCTCTCCAACCAAAGGGCAGGAGGGACGCTTTGTGTCTGAGGAAGGGTCTGTTCCCTCACTTTTCTTTTTGTATCTAGAACTGAGCACACTGATTTGCAGCAGAGGGTGCTTAATAAATTAATCAATCTTTTTTCTTTTTTTTTTGTCTTTCTTCCTCCTTCCTTCCTTCCTTCTTTCCTTCCTCCCTCCCTCTTCTCTCTCAGTCTCTCTCTCTTTCCCATCAGACTGTGGGGCTTCCAGCCTCCCTCAGGACCTAAGAGTACAGGATGGGTAAGGAAAAGGGTGTGATCTCTGAAGATAAGAGTCACAGAGACTGTCTTTTAGCAATATCAATTATGTCCTTCTACCTCCTGCATTCATAGTAGTAGTAGCAGCAGTAATAAACCACTTTAAAGCTTGCGAAGTGCTTCACAAATACTACATTTTGTCCTCACAATAACCCTGGTAAGTAAATGCTATTTCTCCATTTTACAGATAAAGAAATTGAGGCAGATATTAAACACCTTGCCCAGGGTCACGGCTTGATCTGAAGTCAGGCCCTCCTGATTCCAGGTCCAGCACTCTGTCCACTGTGCCACCTACAGGAATCTAAACTCATGAAATTTCTCCAAAATTCTCCCTTCCTTGTTAAAGACATGACAACCTTTTTAAGCACCTAGGCTCAGCCTTCAGCTTCCTCCATGACCAGTCCCTCTCCCTTGCCGGGTATCTAATCAGTCACTAACTCTTGCCCATTTACCCTCCACACCATCTCAGTTCCCTTTTTTCCACTCACAGGAGCACAACCTCAGCTCTGGCCCTTTATCACATCTGGCCTCCCCCCATGAGTGACCTTCAGGCTCCAGACTCTCTCAACTCTAATTCATCCTCCCCACAGATGCCAAAATAACCTTCACGAGGCACAGGCCTGACCATGGCACTGCCCTCCTCAAAAATGTCCATTGATGGTTTCCCAGGCCCAGCACTTCTAATCCTCCACAATCCGGCTACAGCCAATCTTTCCAGCATAATTTCACACTGCTCCCCTCCATGCATTCTGCATTCCAGCCAAACTGGACTAATAGCTGTTTCCTGAAACTGACGTTCTGTCTCCGGCCTCTGGGCACTTGCATTTCCCCACGCCTGGGAAGCACTCCCTCCTCATAATACTCACTCGCCTTCAAGGCTCAGGTCACGTGCCAGACTGATCCACCTCATGTCCTTACTTGGACAGAGTAAGGAGGCTGGTAGATCAGGAGAATGTGGGAGACAAAGCACGCTAAGATTCCAGTAAAACACCAGACCAAGAGCCCCCATCCTATGCTGGCAGGGAGAATCATGCATGCAAGAAGAGTGACAAGTGACTAAGCTTGGTCTATGGTCAGTACCTGGTGCCACAAAGATGTGTCTTGGTCCTTTTTGTGCTCAGCATTTTGGTCAGTGACTTGGGGGAAGCCATAAATCACTGACTTGTCAGATTCAGAGGTGACATAGAGCTAGAAGGGACAACTGGTGCAATGAATAACAATCAGGAACCCCCCAAAAGTTCTCAGAGCTCTAGAACACAATATCTAGTGAAATTAAATGCAACAGGGATAAATTTAAGGTCCTACCTATGGGTACTTCATCAATAAGGCAGTTAGTGATATACTGGATAGAGCAGGTGGCCAGGAGTCTGGTAGACTGGTAGACCTGAGTTCAAGCCAAGTCTCAGACACAGCTTGTGTGATCCTGGACAAGTCACTTAACCTCTGCCTCAGTTTCCTCCCCTGTAAAAAATGGAGACAATAATGGTACCTACTTCCGAGGTTTCTTGGGGAGGATCAAATGAGATAATATTTGTGAAGTTCTTAGTGCTCAGTCTCTTTTCTTGTCTCTTTTCTTCCTGAAACATGGAAGCATGGCTAGTAAAATTTTCTAGTGAGGGAGAATGCACTGACTCCTAGGGCAGCCCATTTGTTTTTTGAGATAATGATAATATTTAAAGAGTTCTTCCTGACATTAAGCCTAAATTTTCCTGTTTATGACTTCCTCTTGTTTCTTCTGGTTCTACCTTTGGAAAGCAAATAGAACCTGTCTAATCTCAGCTCCCAGATAGCCCGTCAGACATCTGTAGACTGCTACTTCTCTCCAGGCTAAACATCCCAGTTCCTTCAACTGATCCACATGACACGTGGCCTCCAGATCCTTGGCCTTCTACATGGCCTCCAGATCCAGATCCCAGTTACCTTCCTTGGAGGCAGCTAGTCAATTCCTTTCTTAAACTGTTGCACCCAGAACTGCTCAACAGTTGACTCATAGTGACCTTGCAGGGTCCTAAGCTCACACATACTTTTTTGTCAGATGACCTGTTGTCTAG
Source organism: Pseudochirops corinnae (assembly GCA_028646515.1). Taxonomy (NCBI): domain Eukaryota; kingdom Metazoa; phylum Chordata; class Mammalia; order Diprotodontia; family Pseudocheiridae; genus Pseudochirops; species Pseudochirops corinnae. Next base: position 196,600,417 of record CM053589.1, read on the forward strand.
CCACACAACCTCTATCTTGCATTCCATAATTCTGCTTTTTTATTTTATTTTTTTAAACCAAGAATAGGGCTACATTTTCATTAGCTTGGATCTCAGTATATAAAAATTGTACAAATATCTGCTTCCACATAGTCCATTTAAATTAAATAGACATTTATTAAGAGCATGTTATGTGCTATGCTTTATGCTAGGTAATAGAAGTTCTAAGACAAAAATGAATCAGCCCCTATCTTCTAGGAACATATTCTATTGAAGGAAAATCAATCAGCAATCAGCCAGGCACTGTGCTGGACACTGGGGATACCAAGGAAACAGTCCCTGCTCTCAAAGAGCTTGTAAGGACAACAACATGTACACAGCTAATTATGAAATGTGTACAAAAGTAAATAGTACATTCAGCTTTATTATTATGCCACTGGGAATACTCTGCAAGTTTATGATGGTGGTTAATTTACTTGCTTAAAAATCTTAATTTTCATCCAAATCACATTCCTTGACTAAAAACACCACCCCATCCTAACATGGCCCATTTAGAAGAACAGTGGGTATTCAAGAGTAAGTCTTTCCCCACTCCTGACTCTATGTATTGGCTGCATGTGACGAAGGAAAGAACACTGGCTTTGGAGTCAGAGGGCCTGAGTTCAAATCTTGGCTCACTTACGATCTGCGTAACCTTAGTCCTCTCTGGGACTCAGTTTCCTCACATATAAAGTGATGATGGGGAAGGCAGTGGGGTAAAATAAACATCTTGAAGGTGTCTCCCAGCTCTAATATGATGCCATAAAAACACGAATTACTCTCTTTCCAGGTTAAATTTTACTTTATATAGTCAGAAAAGACACTGTACTTTACATCTAGTTGAGGAAATTCCCTTCCACAAAGTACCTTTCCAAATAGTCTACCTTTGGAAATGACATCTTTCATCTATACAATAATGTTGATTCAATGATGAAAAAATTGGAGTTTGGGGAAATACCAAGAATAATTTCCTCTTAGAGATGAAACTATTTCCCCAAATGAGCACTGAGTACAAGTGGAGTTGGCACCTTAGATATTCAGATTTCCTTAAACTGGCTTTATTCCTCAACCTCTTGGGTGGGTTTAAAAAAAAAAAAAAGGTGGGGAGTGGAAAACTTCACCTGGAATCCCTTTTCTCCAAAGAGCTCCTGACTAGCCTGATGCTGGTATGGCAGAAAAGAGTCTCAATCCATATATCCCTTTATGGAATGCTAAATATAAAGACACTACCTGAAAATTATGGAAAGGAGGTGAGCAAATCTCTAGAGATGGCCAGGGGTAAAAATGATGTTTTTCTTGTGGATTCAGCTAGCATTTTTTATTTAGTCTTCCCATTTAATTCAAACCATTTATTCAAACTCTATAATGGAGAAGTCAGGATAGGAAATAAAGGGTCACCAAGACCCTATCCCACCATTTTTTTCCTGGAATGAACCTTTGGTATAGGGAACTCTACCAATGAAGATTGACATCTGTTCTGCAATTTGTAATCTAGACAGTAGAGTGATGCACTAGGAAAGTAAATGAATTGACCACGGTTACCCACAGTCAAGATGGGTCAGAAGTGGGACTTCTTGTCTCTGCTCTCTCTACTATGAATTCTTTTTTTAAAAGGATAAAATCGGGCTAGAATAAGCTTGTGAGGAATAATGTGATGTTCGTGGTACATTCACAAGTCATACTGAATTTAAGCAAATATTAAATATGTTGGGGTTTCTATATTCTAATGGATCCCTGAACTTGTTAACACTAGCATTCCCTTCATTGATTTAGATTTAGATCATCATCTATTCACGACTTGGTATCTCGGGTGAATCCAGCTGCATCCACCCATGAATCTCCCACAATCCAAAGATGTCGATGCAACTCACTTGTTCTTGGCTCTCACCATGGAACCAGTCCATTCTCCTTTCTGATCATACATCTCACATCACTTGAATATCACTTCTGGAGAAATCCACAGATTCTGTGACTTACAAAGAGAATGGTTATTTAAATGTTCTGTACATCATGTTCCTTCTCTTTCCTTCAAATCTGCCTCTTCCCCAGAATTGATAATTATAGTGCAGGCCCTTAATTCCAAGGCACTGATGGCAATTACAGGTATTACAGCTTTGTAAGCTTATATCCCGTGGGAGGCACAAATAGCAGTATTCACTGTCGAAGTTTTAGTCTCTATGGTGGAAAGTTGTATGTGAATTCTAGCTGGATTTTCAATGAACACAGGAAGTCATCCGATTCAACACTTATTTATGGATGGTATTGAACAAAGTAATGAATCAAAGGCTTCGATGACCACTTGTCCAGCATGCTGTGGAGGGGATTCTCAATTAGGTACAAAATGAATTAGATCACCTCTTAGGTCCCTTCCAGGTCTGTGAATTTATGGTTGGACTGTTTCCTAAGGTCGTACCCATGCTGTTTTTAGAGGTGTAACAATTGTTTCAGAAGTGATTCATGGAATTGAATGGTACTCTTGGGTTCTAAGAGGTTTAACCACCAGGGGGCACTGCTGGCCAGTTAACCGACTTCCATAACAAGGACCCAAGCTCTTGGTTGTCCCACACTCACCTTTGCAGCCAACTGAAGCCAGTGAGCAATGAGGGTTCTCAGATAGCTGGTGACCTCTAGCTCTCCCCCAGGCGTCCTCAAGAGTTACACTTCTCTAACTAGTTGTAAATGCAGTTGACTGACTTCCTGCCTGGCGTAGGAGGATAGTGTGCTCAGAGCCATTCTCACAGACAGCTTGGCTTGCCCGTCAGCTGTCATCTCCACTCTGCACAGAGTCTGAATAGGCTTGAAGACCATGAGCATGGCAGAGTCGTGTGTGCAGTGTTTTACTTGTCACCAAAGACTCAAAAGAAATTCAATCAAATGATTCAAAATAGCCACTGCACGGACCATGCACCTGGGCTTCTCCCAGACTGAGGCAACCCCAAATAGTCATTCAATAGCATGTCCTAAAGCCAGAGTTCCTGCGTTCAGTTCAGTTACTCTGACTGGATGTTGGAAATCGACCTTCTCTCCTCCCCTTCCCCACCTACCTGCTTTTCTACCCATAACATCCCAAAGAGCCAGCATCTGGTCACCTGGGGTTCCTGGGGCCTGGGCCTTCAGCTGATCTCCATTTCATCAACAGCAGTCACTGGGCTCTCTGACTTTCCTGACCACTCCTGTCAGCTGCTCTGCTCTCCCGCTCCCCAACTCACAAGAAGTCCAGACTTGTCCTCAGGTGGTCTGGCCATGAACAGTGGTTGTGGAATGAAGGGCAGCTCCTCCCTGGCCTTCTTCACTCCTTTACGTTCGCCCCCTCCAGACTCAGTGCTGGCAGAATCCCGAGTCACTTGCAAACCCCGTCTTTTGGATTTTTTCCTCCCAAATACACTCGTCTTGGGAAGTTCTATGGGTGGGACAGAGCAGCAGCACAGGGCCTAACCTGGGGCATAAACATAACCTGCTACACAAATAAAAACCCAAACAAAGGCCACGTAATGGTACCCATGGCACTTTCACACAAATTAAAAGCATCCTGGAACACTAGGAGAGGTACTGGTACTAGAGTCAAAGGATCTGGGTTCCAATCCTGCCTCTGACGCTTACTGCCTCTGCGACGTTTGCCAAGTGCTTTCACTTCCCTAGGCCTCAGCTTCTGCATCTGACATGTGAAGGGGGTGGGACTAGATGACCCCTAAGGTCTTTGAATGATAAAAACCCCTTAACACCTTTTCTGTTAATAAAATTATGAAATAATGATCTCATGAGTTATTCATTTCCCTGGTAATTAAAGCATAATTAAATACACTTTCATGTTTGAGGAGCTGCCATTCTTAAAGTAACTGACAAGTTAAATGTCCTTAAAATCTAGCTAACTAGGCCCAACCAGAAATGTTCGCCGGCCGATCAATCTTCCGACATCTAATCACACTCAGATTCGTTCTTTCACCAAACACTCTCTGAGAGGTCACTCAGGAAGACGGCTGGATCGGGCTTTAAAGGGGTGAGAACCAAATTTAGATGAACCAGCCCGGACCTCACAGGGCTTAAACTCGAGCAGGGGAATAAAACACCCAGAAATGAAAGGCAGTCATAAGCAAAACTGCCTAAGTCAGTCAACATTTTTTAAACACCTACAACGTGCCGCACGCTGTGAATATATCAGAGAACGACCACCAGGGTATCCGCTGCATGTGATCTGAGCAATGAGGCTATTCTTTACAAGGAGATCAAGGAAGGCTTCATGGAGGAGATGGAGTTAGGTTGAACTTTCTCATCCTTAACTAATGGGCAAAGAGGGAAAGAAGTGCCCTCTGCAGGCATCGAGTCCCAAGCAAAAGCCCAAGGGTAGAAAAGTGAAGAATTTAATTCAGAGGAGAGAGAAAAGTCATCTATTTTGGCTGAAACAGAGAGTGTCTGGCAAAGAGCAACATGAGGCAAGTAGGCTATGGCGGGCCTGCCATTTTTTCTGAATGTACAATTTTTTGAATGATACTCTTTATTATGCTCTTGCCGAGAAATTCCTCATAGGCGATGTGCTTCAGGCATCTGACACCAACATGGCCAGTGGAAAACGTCAAATAGCTCTGAACCTGGAAAAAAATCCAGCTCCCACCTCAGGCTTTTGCCCAGGCTGTACCTCATGCCTGGAAGGGGCTCCTCCCGAAGCTCTGCCTCTTAGAATCTTCAGCTCCTTTTGAAATAGAACATCTCCTGATCACCTTCATTTGTTACTGATCTCTCCCTCCCGAAATTCCTTTTTATTACTTTGTATATATTTTATTTTTCTCATCTTCAGGTATGCTGTGTCCTCTTGGTACAATGTGAACTTCTTGAGGGCAGAGATGGCTTCATTGTTGCCTTTGTACCAAACTTCAAGCACTGCATCTATCCATAAGAGGCATCGACTGAATTTAAATTAAGTAAGATGCCATAGATAAAGCACTTTGCAAACTTTAAAATACCATGTGAATGATAGTTATTATTATTGTTCTTGTTAGCCTAATAACACTAAATTATGTTTGACTGGTATGCTGGTTTGGAATTTCCTGGTTATTTGGCTGAATTAACTATTTCCTTGGGCATCAGACATACACCCAGTCTCAGCCACTGCCTGATGGCTCAGGAAATTTGATTACAGAAGATCTGTCAAATGGATTCATCAGTGGAAGAGTAATCTATGAGCTTAACAATTCTGAGAAGTGCCATGAAATCCATTCTTCATGACTCAAAAGGCTGAGCTCATTGGATCCAATGATCCAAAGGGCCTTAAATAACAAAACCAGATTTCATTAACTGTCTCTTGCTTTTATGACCATCTCTAGAGTGGGAAAAATGTAACTAGAACAAAAACAAATGTTAGAAGAAGCTGGATCATTCCTTGAATCAATTTGGAATTTTTTTCTGCAGTTGATAATGACATAACAACATTAAATCATCTCTGACTGCATCCTTCTTGATTTTCCTTTTGACTAATGATCAAAGGTGTATCGCCCTAAAACAAACACCTTCCAGGCTATTTTAGTTACTTGACCTTTTATCTGTGCTCTCTTTCTTGCTCTGTTTCTTCTCTTTCATGCTATTACCCCCATCTTGACGTATATCACCAAATATGTGATGAGCCTCAGAGTTGTTACGTAGATTTAACAGCATACAAATGAACCATTGCTAATGTAATAAGGAAGGAAAAGTTAAACCTAAAGTTTGACCTTCAAAGTAATCATTCCATGCGCTCACCTTTAAAAATCAGAAATGATGTGTGAATCACTTCGACTCTGTGGTTTTCCTTTGTTCAATTTGTTCCTTTCTTATTTCTACTTTTTTCATTCTTGATTCCACTAACATTTATTAGGTAACAAACCAGAGCCTGCAGTGTCGTCAGCTTGTTGAGTTCCCATGACATTGTTGTTTATATCAAAACTGGGAACCCTCGGCCAAAGGGATTCCCTGAAAGCTATGCCTCCCTTACCTTCAACTTCTAAAGCTGATATTGTGAACCCAAGTATAAGACTTTATGTTCATTTTGACAAAATTTCTCATTCTTAAACTTTATAAGGCTAAGACTGGGGCAAGTCCTGAGTCTGCCATCCAATGGCCCTGGACATTTGCTAAGTATGCTATCTGTGCTAAGTAGGAATTCCGAGAACTCTCACCTGGAGAAATTTAGACAAAGGGGTATGTGTATATATGTGTGCACACATATACATGTATAGTATATAACATACAATTGATTATACACATACATATTGCCTATGTCTATATGTACAAATATACATATAGATGTACACACAGGTATGGATATGACATACACATAATGTGTATATTTCAGCAAACATGCTTTATACATATATGCATATCCTGTGTAAGTAACACTGCATTACATATTTGTGTGCATTACATATATGCATGTATGATGTACATAATAAAAATGAAGCTAATAAATATAATTATATACAAAGTAGTCAAATACTGGGGAATCTGGGAAGGAGGGCACCAGATGTTGGACAGGCTTCACGGAGAAGATGGGCTCCATCTTAAAGGAAGACAGGGATTCCAAGAAGGAGAAGGAAGGAGGGAGCGTGTTGCAGACATCGCACAGTCAATGCAAGGCATTAGAATGGGACATGGAGCACTGCGTAAGAGAAACAGAGAGAAGTCTGGTTTGACTGAATTGTAGTGTTTATGAGGGAGTGAAGTGGGAAACATAGACTGGGGCCAGGCTGTCTAATGAGACACTGGTGTTGCCTGAGCAGGAGTCACATGGCCAGATCCAGGCAATAGGAAAATCACTTTGGCAGCATGGTAGAGGACGGGCTGCAAGTCAAGTCAAGAAGCATTTATTACGCACTCTCTATGTATGACACATTCTTCTAAGCAATGGGAATACAGACATAAGCACAAAGATCAGCCCTGTCTTCAAGGAGCTTAAATTTTAATGAAGAAAGACAAACATTAAAAGGATCTAAAAGGTAAGAGAGAGGGAGGGAGGGGAGAGAGACAGAGAGAGAGAGAAAGAGAGAGAGAGAGACAGAGAGATAGAGACAGAGACAGAGAGAGAGAGAGAGGCCAGGGGAGGGAAGGGAAGGGACCAAGGAGAAGAGAGGGAAAGGCCAAGGTGGGGGGGAAAGGGGAGGTTCTGTGGGCACACCCTGGTAGCAAAGTCCATTTTCAGATGAGAGGAGTAAAGCAGGGTCAGTCTGCCATCAAGATGGAAGTCTTGAGTGGCCTCACCAAAGAGAGGAAGGGGCTGAAGGAGTGAAGGAATCTCCCAGACTGGGAAGCCTCAGAGAAGAAAGGGGATGCACAGATCTTCCTTCAGGGAAGAGCATAGCAGAGGAGGGATCTGTCAGGGCGAGAAGGAAGATGACTTAACACTGATGAAGTCTGGAAGTGGAAGCTAAGGCCTCAGTCAAGACGCCAGCCCACACTGGTGAGTGGTGCTGGCTCACACTGAATGGAGAGAGCAGACTGTTACCTTTTCAGTGTAAGCACTGACGCCTCAAAACGGAGCAAGAGGTACAGTTACATTGCAGGGCATCTGGACCAGGGGTCTGGAGCAATGGCCGCCCTTTCATTTTTGTATGGCCCACAAGCTGAGAATAGCTTTTGCATTTTTAAAATACAACTTTACTGATTTCAACACACAAAAACCATTACTGGCTTGCCAGATTTGGCTCACAGGCTAGAGTTCGCTGACCACTGGTCTAGAGTTCAAGAACCGATGGTTAAAATGCCAATGAGGCCAACTGTAAATTCACTTATAGTATGTCACGCCTATTTTTTGTTTTTCACCCCTCCTCCTAAAGAGCCAATTGTTAAATATTTACTAGCACACTCTTGCTCAGAGTTCCCCTGAACTACCAACCCAACACAGAGCTACACGCTAAGAGAACAACATGAGAATTCTTTAAAGGGAATAAGGACTTCTGAGAGCAGGTCAGAAGAACCCTCCTTTGTCATACGCACACTTACAGACCTGTCTTACCACCTGAGTACTTGATGTACATGAAGAAGCTTCCCTGGATTAACACTAAAATGTTCTTTCTATGCCATCGTGTAAATCCCATTGCTAAAAGTTAATAGAGACAACTGATTACTAGAAACTCCAGCCTTTCAAGGCTTCCCCTAGAATCCTGAGAGTAGAAGTGGTCATCCTTCCCTCCAGGGACCCCAGCCTGCAGGTGTGAGTGCAGCCCAAGCACATAGTAAGTGGAGAACACCTGAAGAAACCAGGAATGGCTAGCCTGAAGAAGATGAGCCTCATGGAGGTCTGGTCACTGTTCTCCGGGATTTGAAGGGAGATTATGGGAAACAGGACTCAGTCTTGCTCTGCTTGGCCCTGGAAGACAAAAATCAATATGATGGGCAGAAGATTCAAAGGAACAAATTCAGGTTTGAAGGGAAGTCTGAGTGATCGGATGTGGAGTGGGCCTCCCAAAGAGACAGTAGCTAGCCGTTCCTCAAGGTCTGTAAGCAAAGGAGAGATGCTCCTCAGTCAATGCTCCTCTTTTGTAAAAGGTATTGTACTGGGCACTGGGAGACAACGAGAGAAATGAGGGATTCACTGCTCTTGAGTTTATGGTCTCTAAAAGAAGACAAGGCACATGTAAATAAATATACGAGATAAACATGAAATGCTGGAAGAAGGGTATAAATAGCTGGGGTCAGGATCAGAAAAGACTTTGGGTGGGGGGGCCTTTAAGTTGACTTTTAAAGGAAACAAGGGCCTCTAAGAGACATGGGTGAGGAGGAAAAGGACCCCCAGAAGATGGGACAGCCTTAGACTGTTGAGTCTGGGGCAGCAAATAGACAGGACTATATCAGCAAGCACCCTAGCATACCCAGGGTGTGTGCTAGCACAGGTTCTTTGATCTGATTTTCTAAAGGAAAGCAACTCAAAAAGGATTAACAATCTTACTTTAATCAATCAAACACATATCATTTACCTAGTTCAGGGGGAAAAAGTTGGCACCCTGAACTTCAGATGATACAAACAGAATACAAACAAAAGTTACAAGCAAAGAAACAGACCAGCAGACAGGGCTTCCAGCCATCTGACCATTATATCCATACCTAGTCAGTTACCAGAAAGGGAAGCATCAACATCTGGGTTTTCAAAGCCGGGGGCACAACGGCTTCCCAGAGTCTCATCTGGCCAAATCACACAACTCTTCTCAAAGTGAGCCCCAAACCAAAACCTCACATCAGAGTATATATAGCCTTCTGCTGGCTCAGAGAATGTCACAGCCCTCTTGATCCACTGCCCAATCACAAAGTAATAAGGCGTGGGCATCCCTGAAGAACAAGCCTCACGCCACAGGCTCCATGTGACCATAGGCTCCATGTGACCACATTCAGCCTATTAGGGGACAGAGTATACTTTCAAATCAGGGAAGGTTCTCAGAGCCACTTAAGCCTATCAGAGGGCCTATGGGCAGGGAAGATCTTCAGATTCCCATAACAAGGACACTGCCTGGAAAGAGGAATATGTAACGGTTTGTCATGAAATCATTTAGGAAACAAGTCTCAGTAGACATTCTTGAATAAAAGATCCCTTTCTCTGGGGGAAAATAGTGACAGAAACCTGAGCAGATCTGAGCTTCTTTCTATTGACCTGCATGAAATTCGTCTAAAATGCATCAATCCAGGGGGGGGTGGGGGGGGTGGAGCCAAGATGGCGGCGTAGCAGCAGCAACATATCGCAGCTCTCACATAGCCACCCCAAAATACCCATAAAATAGGACTCTAAACCAATCCTAGAACTCCAAAAGGCACACAAAGATACTTCCCACTAAAGATACTTCAGCTCGGCTACGAGGAACCATATCAGCACTGCGAACTGAAACCAGCCTGGCCTGAAGCCGCTGCTGAGCCCTGGGGGCGGCCAGACGAGAGAAGCGGTGAGTGGATTAGCGGCAGCTGCAAGCAGTGTTGAGAACTAGGTCAGAGGAACTTGCAAAATCAGGAGAGAAAAGCAGTCTGGCCGAAAGGCCTACAGAGTGGAAAAGCAAAAGGCAGAGGTTTTGCACCCGCCTCCGTGTTGCAGCTTCCTGCCCGCGGCCTGCAGACAACAGGGGGACTAAGCGATTGTTCTGAGGCCAGTGCTCTCGCGTTGAGCAGCCTGGATCCAGATCACCGTCTTGGGCCTCGGTCTTGGAGTCTTTATTAT
>CM053589.1:196611096-196632450 GCA_028646515.1 Pseudochirops corinnae
ATGGGTATTTTGGGGTGGCTATGTGAGAGCTGCGATATGTTGCTGCTGCTACGCCACCATCTTGGCTCCGCCCCAAATCCATTTTTTTTTAAAAAGCACTTTTGCATTCTATTTGGCTTACCTACCTCACAAAGAGAAAATCTTAAGAGTTGCATAAATTTACGCATATAATAATAACAATATTTTATATGTACCAACACATCTATCAGTGAAGGACTGACCTGGGCTCCTTGACTTTCATCTACTCTAAGCGGTAGACTTCAAGAAAAATGTTTCCTATTACAATGAATGGTTTCCTTTTCTTATAGCATATAAAGAACGCTCTTCACCTGACCCAAGACCCAGGTGACAATTTTTTCCTTGAGTCCTTTATTAGAAGAAAGGTGGCTGTCATCAATGGCTTCTCTGGTCCTATACCAGTCCCATTTTTTTCACCCCTTACATTTGTGATATATAACTGAGTCACTGGCTGAGTCCTTTATGGCAATCCATCATTTATGTCTTTGATGGAATGTAGGGTTCCACCAAGTCCTTGATTTTCCCAGGGTTATCCTGGAGGGATTATAACTCAGAATTAGACTCCCACAGGGAGTCCCTAACTTGGGCATTTCTCCCAACAGTGATATAGTCTGGTTCCAAAAGTGACACAAACTGGGACTTAAGCAATTTAGGATTTTGACAGCAAGTACCTGTCCCAGAATGGAGAAGTCAAAATGACAGAGCACTGGCCTAAGTACTAAAGATTGAACAGAGGAGCAAGGCAGTCCCTCTTCTCAAAGGGCTCACAGCCTAATTTGGAAGTCAAAACATACAGGGAGTTTCAGCTGCAAGTCGGATAACTTAGTTATAGAGATGATGCAGTAGAGACGCCAAGGGAGGAGCTGACCAGGAACTTAGAGTCCTGGAGGGCATGGGAGCATTCTTCCCATTCCTCCCATTAACTAGGCCTGGTTCACATAATCCCCCAGAGTAGGACCAGAAGCTCCAAACCAGTGGCTTTAGGCCTTCCAGGAGCAGTTCAAAGGCTCTCCAAACCTCCTTAAAGCCCATGATAATCACAACATTTGTAAGTTGTGTTGCAGCACATACACCAATCCGAGAGGCCTGCCTGCTGAGGCAGAACATCGGGAAGTCCTCTCCTGGGTATTGTTTCTGAGGAGGGTGTAGAGCACAGGAAGGAGGAGGAGGAAGCAAGGACATGGTCTAACATCACACAAACCTGTACAGCCGTAGTAAGTAGCAAGGCTGGCTTTGGCAAAACAGACAATTCAAAAGCTGTTTAAATATTAGAATAAGGGGAAGAGAAAGAAAGATATAGATGGGCAGATTGAGACAGACACAGAGAGAGAGGAAGGGGGAGGGAGGGAAAGGGGGAAGGGAAGGATAGAGACAGAGAGATGTGGGAGAGACAGAGAGACAGAGATGGTGGGAGATAGACAGAGACATAGAGACAGAGACAGAGGTAGGGAGAGAGAGAGACAGAGACAGAGAGACAGAGGTAGGGAGAGAGGAAGGGGGAGGGAGGGAAAGGGGGAAGGGAAGGATAGAGACAGAGAGATGTGGGAGAGACAGAGAGACAGAGATGGTGGGAGATAGACAGAGACATAGAGACAGAGACAGAGGTAGGGAGAGAGACAGAGAGAGAGAACCACCTGCTTAAGCTCTCGCTTAGTAGCTTCTAAGACCTTGGACTGGAGTCTCTTAATAACTGAACCTGGATCTCATTTGAGGTGGAAAAAATAACCCTAATTCTGAGGTAGCTTAACTTCTAATTATTTCATTCCTTTTGAAAAGGCACAGGTGCCAAAGATTCAATGATCTCCACCCCCTAAACTTTGTTTTGTCTTTTTCACTCTATTCAACAAAACCATCCAGCTCTGGGTTTAATCCCAGCTGATGCTGAGGCTCTTCTTCCCTTGGCCCAGGGCTGGGCATTCTCACCCTGCAGCCAGTGCTACATCAGGGCTCCCTCTGAAGGTTTTTTAGGAGCGGGAAGGGGGAAGAGGAAATTGATAGTGATTCTGAAAGCCAAGGCCGAACTTCTCTGTCTTTGATCTTCCCCTCACAGACTCTGTGGTTGGTTTTGATTTTCAATGAAAGTAAAGCCTTAGTGCCCCTTAGGTGAGGGTAGCATGCATAGGAGGTCTGGGGCTAGCACAAAGGGAAAAAAAAAACGTTCATAGTTTTCTCATTGAACGTGGCACATTAGGCCCATGGCTTAGCTTGCCTTAAAAAAAGTTTTAAAATATTTTTATTGAGGCTTATTGTTTTATTACCACATGTGCTTCCCCAAAAAGCCTCGGAAAACTACCCCACAAAGGAGATTCATCAAAAACAATTCAGTAAAATCACTTAAATGTCACTTTCCACTTTGTAGTTTACTTTGGACAATAGAAAGGAAGCTTGGGGCAATGGATTGTTGTTTGTCCTTCCTTTTCTAAGTCGATGGCCATTGTCATCGTGGGGGATGTCCTGACTTCTGCATGAATTGAATTTAAATGAGGCAGAGTTGCTCAAAGTGCTGGCCTCACTTTCTCTTCCAATGTTATCAAAATACAGTGGCAGGACAAAACTTAAGACAACTGGAGATGGCTCAAGGTGGCATCTTTGATGTGTGAACAAGCTCTAAATGTGACCACAGCACCTTCATGGCCATTGGAACAAATTGTTCTCATCCATACATTACACCAGGGGAAGTCTTCACATGCTTGGTATAGACATCCCCCAACTCACAGATGGATTTGAGGACCCTCGGTTACCCTCAACCTGATTTAGCCCATCTGCCCAGATGACTTTACCAGGTCATGGCCACTGGGATACTATAGCTTCTTGGAGCCACAGATGAGAGTTAGGTGAAGAGTGGACACCAAAGGTAAATGAGCAGCCTGAAGAAGGACTTGGTAGACCCCCAACACCAGAGGTGCTGCTCCTCCTGGACACCCCATAAAACCCAGTGCATAGGATGCTGATCTTGAAGTCAAGATAGTCTTGATTCAACTATCACCTCTGATACCTGCTAACTGTATTATCAGGACCAAGTTGTTTAACATTTTTGAGAATCAAGCAACTCTCTAAGACTAAATTATAGATGAGCTATCATTCACTGGTATCATTCACTCTCTCCCACTTGGAGGAAATCATAGGTCTTTGATGCTTCTGAGGCCTTTCCTGGTCTCTCTCTTCCCTCCAGGACCTTTCTGACTCCTCATGACTCCCTCTGTGGTTCTCTTGGCAGAGATACTGGAAGGTTTTGCAATTTCCATGCTTTGAAGAGTGAAGAAGGAAGACACTTCAGGACATTCACCTCTAATGATGGTTGATACCAAAAGTCATTTAGCAATGAGGCCACATTTGGATGGGAACTTGGTGGTACCGGTGCTATATAGAAATCTCATTAAGTCTGAATCCATCCTCCACAGATTTGAGGTAATAAAAGGGAAGGCATGCTGCCATTATATTGGAATGATGTTCTATTATTACTGTATCTCCAAAGTAAATATCTCTTTGCAAAAGCTAATCAATGTCAAATAGTTAAATGGAACTACGGCTTGCATCATGGGCAGTTAACAATAAGAAAAACATGCCATAATGGGGGCCCATATTGATAGTATTAGAGAGATACCCCAATCCCTCAGAGGAACATTTAGAACCCTGATGGAAAGATGTAGAGAGAGCAAAAAGAGAGTCCTTTTTGAACCAAGTAAGCCTTTGTAGGATATCTCAATATGACAGACAGGTCTTCTTGGGAAAGCAACCTTTGACTAAATTAGAAAATTATCTGATCTTAGTTTATGTGGGTCCCATAATCCTTTTTGCTCTGTACTAAGAATGTCTAGAGTTTGGGTTATCTTTTTTCCCAACTGACGAAGTTGGAAAATAGTTAGTATATAAAAAGCTACAAACTTCCTGGGAAATCTCACCCTGTAGACAGGCAAATTTGACATTAATAGATGTATGTATTTTTAAGAAAAGCTCCAACAATTTGATACTTGTGAGAATCTCCCCTGTGACAACTACTTAATGTCATAATCAATGGACACCTTAATAACTGACAAGCAATCTTTCTTTTGAAACATGAAAATACTAGTCTGCAAGACTGGCTGAGGGCCAGTAGGCTTGCCATCTATGAGAAGGAGGTCCTGGGAATGGTAGTGGGGCAGCAGGAATCCATCTCCATTGAAGAAGTGATGATATGTTCTAGACTATGTAGACAGAAGCAGAGTGCTGGAGGAGATGTGGCAGGCAGAGAAGCCAAGGCAAGGGCTAAGACAAAAGGGAGTGAGAACAAGGCAAGGATAGGCAAGACTGATAGATGGAGAAAGTAACAAAAAATAAATAAAACTTGAGAGAAAAGAAGAAGAACCAGTAGTGAGAGAAAGTTCATTGGGCATAGCATTTACGTATGATAAACACTTAATTAAATGCTTTAGCCCTCTACCTATCTACCTATTTCTGTTGGACTACTCATCTATCTAACTATTTAACATTCATCAATAATTCCTTTTAACCTCGAGTGGAATGTTAACTGAGATGCTTTAAAATGGAAATGTCAATGACTTGGGACTGGTGGGACCATTTCCACTGAAATCTTCAATTGGAGAAATGCTAATCTTAACATCTCATACTGGTTTGGAGACAGGGATTGGTTCATACAAGACATTGGCAAAATATTGTCATTTTAGCAACATCTGCTTTTAAAAATTATAAGTCGCTTGAGAGCAATGATAGTTTCTTTTCTTTTCTTATGTCCCCAGAACCAATCACAATTCCTGACACATAGCAGGTGTTTAGTAAATTCTTTCTGATTGTTATAACTACCCCTATTTTCTTTCTTTAGTCAAAGAAATGTTACAAGTCTATTATTTGGAGGCAAGAGAAAATTTATCTAAAGAAGTAATAATAAAGAATAGATCTTGTCAGAAGAGATTCTCAGCAAAGCCCAGCCACACGGCTTCTCATTTCACCTGTATTTACATAACACCTGTTACCATAGCATCACCCTCAAGTAACCCAGGTGCAATGAGAAACACCTTGAAATGTCCCCAGCCATGCATGCCGGGTGTTAGGAAGGCACATAGCAGGCAATCCATAGGGTTTAATGACAGATTGAGATGTCAACATAGCAGCCTCAAGGAAGCGTCCCTGTGACAGATGATAGAGAACAGACTTTTGATTTCATTAGCATAGGGAACTTCCAGATAACAAAATTACCTCTAACAAAGCAGGTTGTTGCCCAGAGAAAGATAGGTTTAAGTGACTTGCCTGAGGGTCACAAAGCTGGAATGTGTCAAAGAGGGAATTACAAGCCAGGTCCTCCTGATTCCAAGGCCAGTTCTTTACACCACCCTTGCTCTCCTATTCTGTAATTATCATATTCATATTAATTTTAATTGATGTTAATTATAATGTCTTATATAAACTATAATTTTTAAAAGGTGTCAATCTGCATTTTATGGAGGGAATTTTTACACCAGGAATGCCCTACATCGAAGAAATTGTAGGTCTGTGTCCATGTGCCTGCATGTGTGTATGTTTGTACTTTATATATGTATATACATGCATGTATCTATACATATATTATATATACATATATGTTTGCATGTATAGCCATGTGTATGTGTATATAAATGAGTGCATATATATCTTTATATTGTATTATGTCACACTACATTGTATTATATTATGTTTTCATAACTATATTGTATTGTATATTGTACTACATACTATGTATTTGAAGTATAATTCCAATTACTTCAAACAAATCAACAACTATTTGTAACTTGCAGGACAAATCAGATATACGGTCCCCGGTCCTGCTCGATGGGACCTGATAGTTTCTGGGCTGAGGCTGGTAGAGGCATGGGGCACATTTCAGCTACTTACCCTCAGTCTGGCATCTTGCTCTCTGCTGCAGGACTCACTTCAGTTTCAAACTGACAACCTAGAAACACGTCTGGAGAAGGGCAATGAGGCTGAAGTAGCGCCTCGAGTCAAGGGCATAGGAAGATTGATTGAAGGAATGAAGGGTATTTATTCTAGAAAAAAAGAAAGCCCAGGTTGGCTACTTTCAAGTATCCAAAGAGTTATAAATTAGGCTAGATTCAAATTGTTTCTTTTTGCCTCAGAAAGAAGAACTAGGAATACAGATTTTAACCAAGTAATTTTAGGCAGGATGTCAGGAAAAACTGCTTAAATGTTATTGCTGTCCAAAGGAGGAGTGGCCTTCTAGAGACAGTGCCCCTTGCCCTTCCCCCCACTCTTGGAGGTCTTGAAGCAAACGCTGGACAATCACTTATTCAGTCTGTCCTAGCAGGAGTCCTTTCAGAAAGGGGGTATTCAGTATTGATATTCAGTACATGGATAGGGAGACCTCAGGGGATCGCTTGCTATTTCTCTTACAGAGTTACCAGTCCTTGGATGGTCCTGAAGACCCTTCCAAATCTGAGTATCTGCACTTCTGTGATGCTATGACATCATCCCCAAACAAACACAAAGGAGAAACGAAGGCAAAGAGGGGCAGCAGTTAGCCGCCTTCAGTCTGTCCTGGGAATTCCGACCCGTTGCTATCACAGATGTTCTGAATTTCAGGGATGTCAATGTATGTTTCATGATATCCTTGAACTTCTAATTATGTGCTGCTGACTGGATTATTAGTTGACCTTTATTATTAAAATTCACATAAAAAGGAACGAATCTCAATTGAGAGCAAATGTTTTCCCTCTAGAACATTCTTTCAGCTTCTACCACAGTAACGATGAATGGGGTGCTCTAATAAGGGTTCATCAATATTATAATTTTGTCTCTGCGCTGTGTTTTTCATACTACTTCTCTCGTGATCACTGAGTTGGCAGGGTACACCTTGCCAAGAGTTATGTTATTAGTTACTAATGTTATGTTATTAGTAACTAATTACTCATTAGTTATATGGCCAAGGATCAATTCTTTCATTTCTCTGAGTCCTAGTTTCTGCATTTGTAAAAACAGGAGCGATGTTACCTGTACTACTCAGCCCTTGGTTGTGATGTTCAAATGAGGATGAGAGCATCTAAGTAAAATGCTTCGCATGCTTTAAAATGTTATAGAAATGTCAGGCAGGAGTAATAGTAGGAGGAGGAGCCATTAATTGTAGCAGCAACAAGAGCAGTAGTAGTAATAGTGGGAATAGAGTTGATGGTAGTAGTAGTAGTAGTAGTAGTAGTAGTAGTAGCAGTGATAGTGGTAGTGGTGATGGTAGGAGAAGGAGGAGGAGGAGGAGGAGTGGGAGTGAGAGTAGTAATATTAGTAGCAGACATCATCATCCTCAACGTCATCATATGTACCAAATGTTACAACTCTTCTTTGGAGAGAAGCTCTAGCTAAAAATCTCTTTTTGATTCAAAATGATGTGACTAACTTGGACTGATTTTTTTGGGTTCTTTTCTCTAAAAAATATCAAGCCTGACTCTTGGGATCTGGGATTTTATGAGACACTGGCTGCTGGTCACCATCTTGTGGACACATTAAATTATTTTTACCAACAGCAATGTAAAAGCTGAAAGGTCAGAGGTCACCTAGCAGTTTCTAGTCTGTCTTATTTCTGGTTCAACATCAGAAAAATAAAGTGACTGGATAAGCATTAAACATTTGGTTCCAATACATCCAAATTTACGTTTTTGAAATTTTACTGAGGCTTTTAAAAAAAGATCACTGTCACTTGCCAATACTCTCTCCCCAACAGAACCCTCCCTTTTAACAGAGAGGTTCAATTAAGCAAATGAAGAGCACATTGATGATGTCTAAGCACATGTCACATGGTGCACCTGTGGTCCATCCCCCTCCCTCCAAGAGGAGGCAGGTCTGCATTACCAACAGCCCTCTAGTATCGAGTTACATTCATCTGTGTTCTGAAGCCTTTTAATTAATTTTTTTTACATCACGAGGGACAAATAACGGGTCAGAGAAGTGTCTTATAGCCAAGAAGAGTCTTGACCATAAGTAGCTATGTGACTAAGGCAGCGAGGTAGTTTAGTGGCTAGAATGTTGGACTTAGAATCCTGCCTCGGACATCAATTAGTTGTGTAACCTTGGGCAAATCATCTAACCTTTCTGAGCCTCCATTTCCCCATCTGTAAAATGAGTTTGTTGGACAGGATGGTTTCTGAAGTTACCTGCAGCTCTTGATCTATAATCGTCATATACATGCATTAAAATATATATAATATAATATAAATGTTAATATATTATTCAATATTTATATATATACATATATATATAACTCAGCACTTTTAAGTGAAAGATAAACTGAGACTGCTAGTCTTAGCCTACTGTCTTACTGATTTACAAGCTGATGCTGTTACTAATACATTTATATATGTATATATATATATATTTATCATATGTATATTATATATAATACAATGGCGACAGAAGGGAAGGCATTATCAACTAGGAGTATTCGGAAAGGATTCATGCAGAGGGTGACTACACGACCCTTGGAAGAAACTAGGGATTCTGAGATGCAGAGATGGAGCAGGAGCATGGAAGATGACCAGTGCAAAGGTGTGGATGGTGGAGATGGACCACTCTATAGGAAGAATAAATGGTAAGGTCAGTTCTTCTGAAATGTAGAGGATATAAAGGAATGAAATGTGTAGCAAGGCTAACAAAGTAGGTTAGGACTAGGCTGTGAAGTGCTTTAAATGTCTAATGAATTGGTTTAAATTTGACCTGGGTGCTGTAGGGAGCCATCGGAGGTCACGGAGTTCACAGATCTGACATGGTGTGCCTATATGAGAAAATGTAGTGTTCAGCTTCATCGTCATTGTCCTGTCCACCTCTGCTGGCTCTGGGATCTGCTTCCTCCATTTTTCATCAGTTCTTATGACATCCCACATTTCCCTGAATTTTTCATGCTTAGCGTTTCTTGTGTGTAGAAATATCCCATCATATTCATGAACCACAATTTGTTTAGCCCTTTCTCCACCACTGGGAATCTACTTCGTTCCTAGTCCTTTGCTATCACAACAAAGGTGTTGCTACAGATATTTGGCTGTATATGGGACATTTCTTTTGGTCATCGACTTCCTCAGAGCATATGCCTAGCAAGAAAATCTCCAAGTCAAAGGGAAGAGACATTTTAGTTACTTTTTTTGAATAATCCCAAACTGCCTTCCAGAATGGAAATCCACAGCTCCTCCAATAGCATTGCAGCATGGCTGTTTTTTCCCATAACCCTTCCAACACTGGCCATTTCCATCTTCTGTAATCTTTGCCAATTTGTTGGATGTGAGGTGGAACCTCAAAGTTCTTTCGATGATGATTTCTCTTATTATTAGTGATATGTCATTGCTAACATTTTGCAGTTCTTTTGGGAACAATTAGTTCATATCCTTTGACTAACTTATCCATTGGGAGATGACCATCATTCTTTACATATCAGTCCCTTACCAAAGATATTTAATTCAAATATTTTTCTCAATCTACAGTTTCCCTTCTAACTTGTGATTTTAGTTGTAGTGTACCACCCCCTTTCAGTAGGACTTAGAACTGGAAAAGGCCTCACAATTCTTCTAGTCAAACCCCCGTACTGCAAAGACAATGATTATGAATTCCAGAGAAATTAAGTAACTTGCTTGAGAAAATACGGTTAGCAAATCACCGACCCAGAATTGGAATTCAGGTTTTCTGTCTCTAAATATAGTGTATCTGTGCCACACTATAATGATGGTTCTACATGAGTACTCGAGAGGAAGCAATGCCTTTCATTCATCTTTGTATCCCTTGAACCTCACAGTGAAGGAGTCATATACTGAGTGTTACCTGATTCGAAGACAACTCCAAAAGGCTCATGATGGAAAATGCTATCCACATCCAGAGGAAGAATTATGGATTCTGAATGCAGATTGAAGCAGACTAGTTTTGTTCTCTCTCATTTTTATTTTATTTCTTCTTTCTCATGATTCATTCCATTGGTCATAATTCTTCTTTACAACATGACTAATGGGATAATATGTTTATTATGAATGTATATGTAGAGCCTATATAGATTGCACACCATCTTGGGGAGGAGGGAAGGGAAGGAGAGGGAGAAATTTTAAAACTAAAAAGCTTGTGAAACTGAATGTTCTGAACTAAAAATAAATTTAAATTTAAAAAAATTAAAAAGACTAAAAAAAGAGCTACCTGAATCACATTTTTAGTGGGATAAATCTTTTGTGATTATGCTCAAAGTAATAAAGGCTGCTTTAGAATGGTATGTGTGTTTCTTCACCCAACAAGAGAATGTCTATCTCATGTTAGACTTTTCAACATTCCATGGAAACTCTAAATGGGAAAACTCTACTCTTCCAGACACATAGATAGATAGATAGATAGATAGATAGATAGATAGATAGATAGATAGATAATGTGTGTACACACATATACATCAAGATTTATATCAAGAGTTCTTAATATTTTTTGAAATTTTTTTCAACGTAGACTTCTTTGGGAGTCTGATAAAGAATGGATCTCTTCTCAGAATAGCAATTTTAAATGCATAAAATAAAATACCTCGGATTCTAAAGAAAACCAATTATAGTGGGATACAATTATCAAAATATTTTTAAAGACAAGTTCATGAATGGCAGGTTAAGAGTCTTTAGCTTGCATAATTTGCCTTTAGAATTATTCAGTGAGGTTGTAATCATTTATCAGAAGCTGAGAAAAGACCAGAGCAAGCTCTTTATATTTAGCTCTCACTGCATCATATGCAAAAGCAGCGTTTTAGTCTTAGTGGCAGTACTGAAGCAAGTGTCCAGATGCATCCGTAACTCAGAGACTTATGTCTTTAAGTGTTTGGATTTTGAGACAAAAAGTAAAAAATAGGTTGAGAAGTAAGCTTCTCAAATCCAAGCACATGTGTACACACACACACACACACACACACACACACACACACACACTATTCCTAGCTAGATGTGATGTCTTGTGGCACAATTCTTCCCAGAGCCCTGGATTTGGAATCAAATGTTCAAATCCTGGCTTGGCCGCCTACTATTTGTGCAAACTTGATCAAGTGGCAAACTCTCTGGGCCTCCTAACCCTCATGAAAATGAGAGAGATGAACCAGATGACCTGCTAAGTCCCTCCTCCAGAAGAGCTATGCTTTCCTGTGAAGTCCCTCATATGAACCCCCACATGCTTGTGCCCTTTCTGAAATGGAGTCCTCTCTGGCATGCAGGCAGGGATGTTGGTCCACTTAGGTACAACACAATTCTAAAGCTGCCAAGTTGCTGTGGAGTACCACCCACCTTCCTTCCCATTTTATGCCATGGGGCACAGCACTACTTCTGAAAGGTTTTTATTTTCTCACTGAGGGCTGTGCTTTTCCTAAATAAACATGATTATACCCTAGTGGAGCTGCAGATGGCTACGGATGCTAAAAATAAAACAGGCAAAAATGGAGAGACTTCAATTAGATGCGGGCTTCTCAACAATTTCACTTCTAATTGGCTTGCGGTTATTCCACAACTGGGAATTGGCCCTTTTCAGTAGAAAGGAGATTAAAGGTCTGTGAAAAAGAGAGAAATAAAATACAATGCCAGACATGCCCAAATCCTGATCTGGAGCAAAAAGGCACCAAATAAATTGTTAAATTTGTACTTCAGGCTAGCAAAGGCACATCTTTCTCAGGTATCTTAGATCGCAGTATCAAAGAAGAGAGAGGCAAACTGATATGAGGATAGGAGGAGATTACTTTGTCCTGCATGGGTTCCCAGGGCATTGGTAATCATGAACAATGGTTTAAAGCCAGAGATTCATCAATTACACAGTTCTATGGGTCAAAAAAAAATGTACCAAGGTCCTGCTCTCTTTTACATGTCTGGCTAGTTTTCTAGCTATAAGTTTAAAGCAAGATGATTGCCAGCCATCATCCCACTACGGGCATCTTTCTAAATATAGCTGTGCTCTGGAGCTACTCTCCCAACTCCCACTCAAACTGAAGTCCCCAGAGCATAGCTACTCCTCTCAGGGACGTAGGAGTAGCTTTAAGGGCTTAAAGGGATCTTTTCTAATGTTTTACAGCTTGGGAGCTCCCACCAATATGCTTCCCTACACGATTATCAATTGAGAATTATTTAGTCAACTAGTTTTTTGAAAGACATTATTACTAAGGTGTTACAAACCCCTCACAAAAAGTCTTAGTCCACTTTCCGACAAGTTTAAACTGAGACCAAGGAAAAGTGGGTTTGAGCTTGGAAGGCAGAAGGATAAGTCATAGTCTTTGAAAGTCTTTCGGCTGTGTTCCTCGAGATAGTTACCTCGAGTAGAGTATAATTTTCTGCTGGAATCTTTGCAAAAGTGTAAGTTATTGTCTGGTGTGTCTTTGGGTTTTCATGAAGCTACTGTTCTCAATTCTTGGAGAAGCACTTCCAGGACATGCATGGGAAGATGGGGATTTGGGAAGTCTTTTATAACTCCCCGGTCCAAGACAAGAAAAAGGTAGAAGCCAAAGTGTTCTCTCCTCCCAAGCCACTCTTTCTCAGAGGCAGATCTCTGTATATTCTACTGCTAAATATTTGTGCCACTTCTTATTTCTCTGGAGCCTGAACTGGCTTTATGTTTTATAGATGATTTCTTTTCCATAACCAAGTTTCCTCATCCAATCCAAGAACTCTTTCCATACAACATCACTTCTGGGTCTTCTAATCACTTATAAGAGACATCTAAATTGATCTTTTCCTTGATTTGATTCTATTCAGGTATATTCCCATGTGGTTAGATTAGATGAGGTAATATTATTTAATCAAATGACCCCTACCCTTAAATAAAAATAATAGAGAATGATAGGGCCCATATAATTTGTATATTCAATCTCCTTGCTCAACTTCTCTTTATTATCTGGAAAGTACCCATTACACACAACAATACGGGAACTAATCCTGATGATAAGTGACTTTTCTTTATAGTTTTTGAAGACATCTTTGGTCTATTTCATGGGTCCAAGGAAATTGCCAAAGGGCAATGGAGACTGATAGTAGGTAAAGAGAGACATTATAGCTCAGTGGGAAGAAATCTGGGCTCAAACTGAGCACTAATATTTACTGCCTATGTTTTCTTGGGCTTCACTTACTCAATTGTAAAATGAAAGAGTCAGAAGAGTTGGCCTTTACAGACTCTTCCAGGAGATCATTCCCACTAGAGTATAAGCTCCTTGAAGTCAGAGGCCTCAACACTGAGCAAAGTATCTGGCTTAATCAATGTCTATGGAACACTGAAGCAAAAGACAGCTTGGGGCAGAGAATAGAAGGCACATCTTGGCCCCAGAAATATCATGATAAAGTTTTGCCTCTGACAGATAGTAACTGTCTGTGGGCAACTCAATTAATCTCTGTGTCCCAGGCAACTCAGTGACTATAAATTACCTATGAGAAGCCCTTCTTCATTGGTGGAGGCAGTTTTTGTAGCCCCCATAAAGGGGTTGTCAACTATACTCCCCCTTCCAAAAGGAGGGTATATAGAATATGTTTGACTGAGAAAAGAGGTAGACCCATCACATAACAAGAATGAAAGACCCCAGCTCTTGGCGTCTTAATCCTTTTTGTGTATCATAGAAATAAAAAGGCAGCTAAGTGCTTCAGTGGAGGGAATGCTGAACATGGAGGTGGGAAGACTTGAGTTCAGATCCTTTCTGGGATCTGGGCATTTAATAGCTATGTGACCCTGGGAAAGTCACTTAACATTTTTGTGCCTCAGTTTCCTCATCTGTAAAAAGGCGATTAACATAGCACCTACCTCCCTGGGTTTTTGTGAGGATCAAATAAGAGAACATACATGAAATGCTTTGCAAATCTTAAAACTCTCTATAAATCATCATCACCAACCCCTTTAGAAACCTGGTAATGTCTATGAACTCCTCAGAAGAATGTTTTTAAATGTATAAAGTAAAATACAGAAGATTATAGAGAAAACTAATTATACTGAAATAAAATGTAATTTTCCCTCCTCTAAGTTTCTGTGCCTCACGGTTAAGACTCTCAGCCCAGATGCACAACCTGAGCACAGCACCACCACCCAGGGAGTAAAGGAACCAAAAGTTCTCCACAGAGAGTACTGATCGGGTAGTCTGAAGAATTCTGTTGAGTGTTTGTAATGATAATGGGAATTTGAAGATCTTCCCTGCCGCTGTATAGGCTGAATTTAATCACATGGAACCTGTGGTAGAGGAGCTGGCTGAACACGTGGAGCAGAGCCAAGAGGAAGCTGGGAGTCAGAGCAGTTAGAATGGAGGGAAGAGAGATATCACAGGCAAGGAGACAGCTAGGTTTATAAGTGTTTGTTTCTGGGAATGGTTTGGGATGGTGTTGCTCTCTGCAGTGCTATTGTGTATAGATTTCTTTATTGCTATGATTAATTCAGTTTTTTGGTATTGGGATTCTGGTGTTTGAATAAATGTTCTATATGGAGAGTCTGTTATATTTTGTGATTCAGAATTACGCCAGCATATTCATAGTCACCATCAGTGCTGTGAATATTGCCTTGGCAATACAGTGTTGCACAGAAAGGAAGAGTTTAGACACCCTGTGATCTGTACCTGTAGAGAGGGAGCCCAATGAGACAACGGGGCCAACTAAGTCACAAGTAAAAAAAAAAAAAGACGAGCTTTCGGGCATCACTGACCCTTGGCCAAATGGAATGGATGATTAGAATACCAGAAAGGAATTAGGGTACACAACTTGTTTAAGAGAAGGAGGTTAGAGAATGGTCACAGAAGGAGTCAAGAAGATACATACATATGGGCAGAACTTTACCAACTTAAAAGGAGAGACATGGCAATACACATCCATGGAAGAGATAGGAGGGAGGAACAGACATGATACTGTGGTGGGAGTAGACTACCTTGACTCTTCCTGGATTCCTAAGGGACTGGGAATCTTTTAGTTGAGGGTTTAAAGAAATATGCCTTATCAATTACAGAAAACTCTAGGGGATGGAGGGGGGAGAGAGAGACAGAGAGAAAGAAACAGAGAGAGAAAAATGGACAGAGACAGAAACAGAACAAAGAAAGAACAAAGACAGAAATGGATGGAAGAGAGAAAAGAGATAAACCCAAAGACAGAGACGGACAAGAAAGAGAAACAAAGAAAGACAGAGAGAAGCAGAGACAAGGATATAGAACAAAGACAGATGGGGAGATAGGCTGAGAATTGCTTATTAAGCCAACAGAATGTCCTTCATGAGTCAGCAGCAAATGGGGTGGAAAGAGGCTTTAAACTCTCTCCAGTTCAAGTGCAGTCACAGATCATTAAAACAAAGACACGCAGAGTCAGATCAAAGGGCGAGGGGTTACCCAGTTCATAATGTCTCCCTTTGAGACCATCCAAAAGCTGGCATGGAGACTGGGCAGTGATAATAGAGAATTTCCTTTCCTTGCATGTCTGTGGGATGTCTCACAGCAAACAACAGAATGTCTCAGGGTGCTTTGCCTTGGCTTGCTGGTCATTTCGTCCTTCCAATTTCAGAAGCAGTAAAGTCAGTCAAGACCTAAATATGAAGCAGCAGGAGGAGCTGGCCGCTAAAGTGAAAAGGAGAAGAACCTTGGGAGGAAGTGAGCGGGATATGCTAAACTTTGGAATGAAAAGGGGTGGGGGAAACATCAGTTGTAGAGGGATTTGTGGTCTAGTCTTTGGGAAAGTTGGTGTCTAAGAGTTCATAGAGAAGAGAGGGACAGTCATAGGAGCAACAGATACTAAGAGGCCATTTTATGTATGCAACATCTCATTTTACAGATGAAGAAATTGAGACTTCAGAGAGGATAAGTGACTTTCCAAGGTCATATATAGACAGTTAAATAGAAGAGTCAGCATTTGAATTCTAATCCATTGACTATCAACTTCAAGTTCTTTCCATCACACCACATCACATAAGTTCCCATGGATTCAATTCCCATCTCTATGTTAACGATTTTCAGATCTACTTAGTTAACGTATTCATTTTTATTCATTTTCAAAACTTTTGGTATCTGTATCTCTAATAGATAATTCAAACTGGATGTCCCATAGACATCTTAGACTCAGAATGTCCAAAACTGTTCATTTCTCTATCACTGTTGAGAGTAATACACTCAAAAAGCAAAAAGAGACCCTGCCCTCAACAAACTTTTATGCAACAGACAAGACTGAAAGACCATATGAGAACAGAATATAAAATTCACTACCCCACCATGTATTGCTTTCCTTTATTATGAGGTTGGGTTTAATCTTTAGGGAGAGGGAGTTTGAATTGACTGAAAAGACAAACGACATCATAAAATGTATTTTTTTTAAGACTGTGAAAGCTACAAAAAACAAGAATACACAAAAAAAGATATGAAGAAAATGTAAGGACCATAGAAGTTTTTTTAATTATGGAAAGAAAATCCACATGCTATACTTCAGGAAATTATACAGGAACCAGAACTGTTGGAAGCAGACTACCAAGTATCAGTTGAGAGAATCCCTCAAACACCAAAAGAAAGAAAGCTCAAAAAGAACTGACAGTCTGAATACAGACTGAAGCATACTATTTTTTCTTTTTCTTTCCTTCCTTCTTCTTTTTCTTTCTTTCTCTTTCTTTTTTTCCTTCTTTGTGTTTGAGTTTTCTTCCCCAAAATGACGAATATGAAAATATATACTTATATGTTTGCACAAGTATAACCTATATCAAATCTACTTACCATCTCAGTGAGGTGGGGAGGAGGAGAGAGGAAGACAATGTGGAACTCAAATTTTATTTTTTTTTTATTAAATTATTTATTTTTAGTTTTCAACATTGACTTCCATAAGTTTTAAATTTTCTCTCCTACCTTCCTCCCTCCCCATGATGGCCTCCAATCTGATATGGGCTCTACACGTACATTCCTAACAAACACATTTTCACATTAGTCATGTTGCATAGAACAATTACAACGAATGGGAAAAACCATGAGAAAGAAAAAAACCAAAATAAAACAAAAAAGAAGTCTACTTCATTCTCCATTCTGACTCCATAGTTCTTTCTTGGATGTGACTGGCATTTTCCATTGTGTGTACTTTGGAATTGTTTTAGGTCTTGCATTATTGAAAAGAGCTAAGTCTGTCAAAATCAGTCCTCACATACTGTGGCTGTTACTGTGTACAATGTTCTCCTGGTTCTGCTCCCCTCACTCAGCATCAGTTCATATAAGCCTTTCCAGGTTTCTCTGAAGTCTGCCTGTTCATCATTTCTTATAGCACAATAGTATTCCATTACATTCATATACCACAACTTGTTTAGCCATTCCCCAAGTGATGGGCATCCCCTCAATTTCCAATTCTTTGCCACCACAAAAAGAGCTGCTATAATTTTTTTTTGGTACATGTGGGCACTTCTCCCATTTTTATGGTCTTTTTGGGATACGGCCCTAGAAGTGGTATTGCCAGGTCAAAGGATATGCACATTTTTACAGCTCTTTAGGCAGAGTGAAACCGAAATTTTACAAAGATGTTAAAAATTGTTGTTTTTTTATGTATTTGGTAGAAAATGAAATATTGTTAAAAATAAAAAAGAAGGAAACCTCTAACCATAACTTCTGCTAAACTTTTGTTTTGTTTTCCCAGCAGTTCTTATTAAAAGGAAAGTCTTTACCCAGTTTATTTAGCTTCTTGGATTTATCAGACTGTAGGATGGGATTTCTGATTGCGTCAAATTTTATTTATCCAGTCTAGTTCATTCATCTATCAATTTGTTATTATTATTATTATTCATAACTTTTAACCAGTACTAGACAGCTTCAATAATAACATAGTTTGAAGTCCAGTAACACTTCACTATTTGCATTTGCACATTTTCTCATTATTTCTCTTGAAATTCTAGCCCTTTTGTTCTTCCAAGTGAATTTTGTCATCATTTTGCCTAGTTCTGTAACATATCATTTTGGTAATTTGAAGGGCAGAAGTTATGGTTAGAGGAATATTTTATACCATATATCATAATTAATTCAACATTGATACTTAACTAAAATGTACAAAATCACATTATAAAAAAACTAAGGAAACTGGTAGGCAGAGTGTGCTAGTAAATGTTTAACAATCAGCTCACCAGAAAACAAATGTATATATGACACACTTGTAAGCTTAATCTAAGTCATTAACATTGTCCCATCATTTTCTTTAGTTTATACAATCAACAAATCAAGCCTGAGGTATAGGATTTGCAAGTTTCCAAAAGTATAAGTGCTCAAACTGAATATTTAACACTATTTGTGAGCAATATAAGTAGACTCCAAAATCCCAAGTAACTATGAACAGGTGGAGAATTATTTATTATACAAGGAGAACATGATAAAATAAACAAATTTAATTGTGCAATTTACAATTTTACAAAATTTTATTACAAATTATAAAATTTAAAAATTAAATTTACAAAATTTACAAAATCAATGAACATAGAAAAAGAAGAGAAATTGTCAACTGAAGGAATACTTGCATAGCACCTGATAAAAAACTGATATTTAAAATTTATAAGAATTGATACAAATATATAGTATTAAGAACCATTCTTTAAAGAAAAGTGGTCAAAGAATATGAATTATTTTAAAAAGATTTGTTAACTAGAAATGACTACTTCAAACATGTTTTCAATCATTAATAGTAAAATAAAAATAAATTAAAGTAAATCTGACATTTCATCTCATATTCTTCAAATTGATAAAGATGGCCTCTATATTGGGGCAGTAGGAGGCACAGTGAATAGAGCACTGGCCCTGGAATCAGGAGGACCTTAGTTCAAATCCTGCCTCGGACACTAAACACTTACTAGCCATGGGACCTTGGACAAATCACTTAACCCCAATTGCCCTGCATTTCTCCCTCCGAAAAAGAAAAAAAAAAAGATGGCCTCTATACATGCACAAATGTGTGCATGCATGTGAGCATGCACAAACACATGCACGTACACACATACACACACACACAGGTACAATAAATGCTGGAGGAGACGTGGGAGGAATAATATATTCTTAGTGAGTCTGTAAATCGGTCCAGCCATCCTGAATAGGTTATCAGTTTTAATTTATGAAATTGAAGTCCATCCTCTTTGACCCAGTCATTTCTCTACTGGGCACATCCTCTAAGGAGGTCAAAGAAAGAAGCAAAGATGTCATATTGATTTTGATAAATCTTTATGGTAGCCAAGAACTAGAGGCAAAGTGAGTGTCCGTATAAAAGCTCTGGTCTATAAATACAATGGACAAAATACTGTACAGCACAAAAAAAATGAATATGAAGAATTCAGAAAAACAGGGGGAGATTTATAGGAAGAAATATAAGACAAAGTAAGTGGAACCAAGAGAACAATGTCTGCCATGACTATAACAGTAAAGCCTGTATGAACATTTTTGCTTATTGTGTTGTTGTTGTTTTAACATGAGAAAACTCAATGCAAAGGGTTAGTGGCTGAGGAGGTTTCTTCCCCCCCCCTCTGAAAAATGACTTTGATGCAATAATAAAAGACATTGATATCATGTATTTAAAGTAAAAGAAATAAAAATGAAATGAAAGAGACTGTGAAATTCTAGGGGATTTTCTCTTTTAACGTCTCATGTGGACACTCAAGGGTAATGCTGGAGAAATCACTGCTTGGTAGAATTTCAGTTGTGTACAAATGAGGAAGTGAGTCTCCACCACCATCCAGAGGAGGGTCAGGTACATGGTGTGGTCTGTCCACTTTCTCTCCACAAATAGACCCAAGATGTTGCCTACTACAAACCTACCACAGTAATGGACAAATTTAAAAGTGGCTAAAAAATCAGAGTAGGAAATAACTACTCAAGACTTGCCAGCTGTCCAAAAAATGCTAACCTGCTAGCAAATTTTCCTAGCTGTTGTTGTAAAAACATGAGGGCTGGTTTTCTAAAACTTGGGACCCAGAGCTAAATATAGTAGGAAGCAAATTCTAGGGTAAAGGTGAAAGTTTTGATTGTCCCCATGCTGTTGTGGGCCATGGACCTCCAGATAACAGAGTTTGATAGCTAGACACATTGGTTATTGACCCAGCCTCTATTGGACCAGAAATTGAATTGCAAGGTGGCAATGGCATATGTTCAATAAAAAATTTAATCTAATTTATTTATTAAGCATTATCACGTATCAGTTAATAGATTAGGCTTCAGGGATACAAAGACAAAAAAAAAACTGGTCCCAGATCTCAAGGACTCTTTTTTTTGAGAAAATGACAAACACAGATGAGCAAACACAGCGTGTGTGTGTGTGTTCTTCCCACTCCTCCTCTCCCCTAAGTACATTCAGGAGCTCTGGGGGACCAGCTTTCAGCCACTCTCATCTCTGAAAGGGAAGATATGGAATCCTGTTAGAATCATTCTGTTAATAATTCATGCCATAATTCTTTTATATTTATCAGTTTTTTCTGGGAGGGAAAAAATTATCTGTCCTATCCCTGATTTGTATTATACATTGAGTACCACTTTTACATCTCCCTTTTTGGAGAAAACCTACACTAGAGTGAAAATTAACAACTTTCCCCAGAGTCATTAGAGTAGGGTTGATGAGCTAATAAATATGAGAATGAGGAGTCTGTTGTTCCTAATTAGGGGAGGGACTTCTTCAGAGCTGAATTTGAACAGATAGAAATGGTCAGGTAATATCCACTGAAAGGACACTTGCCTTTACTGGCAGTTTGCCTGTCTTAAACCTTCACCTGAGAGGTTGTAAGCACAAGCAAGGTGGGATTTTTGCTGTTTTCTTTTTTGAGTTCAGTTTCCCAGGCTCAGGCTAAATTGTAAACATCTAAAGGATTAATCTCCTTTGAACCTTGATAATTCACAGCTGTGCTGAGTCAAGTAAGTTTTGTGCCTTCTGACTCCAAGCCAATCAGGGGCTGAGCCTTTGTTATATATTCTGAGAGGATGGCAATTTGCTTTGGGGATTTGGTCATGAGAAGGATCTTTTGATTTCCTGGCCGAGACTCTGAGCAGTTGTTTGTTCAGAGCCCCCCAACTATTTGAATACCTGTGTTCTCTCGACCTGGTGATGTATGTAACATGAACTATTTGTTCAAATAGTTAGACTTGTATATTGGTCTTTGTGCTAATTTCTCTGCTTGTGTTTTACATACTCACTTCTTTCTCCCTAATTAAAGTAGGATTGTTAACCCCTTTAAAACTGTCTTTCCTTTTTAAAGCAGATCAAAGGAACCTGTGCTAGCAGGCCATCCTGGGTATGCTAGGGTAATTGCTAATACAGAGGAGCCTGCAGTCTATATGCCAGATACTCAAATAAAATTCAAAATCATTTCAGAGCAGAGAGAGCATTAATTACTGGTGGGATTGGGAAAGAATCTCATAGGAGAGGGAGCTCTTGGTGAACCTTGAAGGCAGTT
>CM053589.1:196632950-196683464 GCA_028646515.1 Pseudochirops corinnae
GATGCCTGGTGTTGGCCCTGGATGCAATGGATGACCTTGGCATCTTTCACATCTGACCAAGCTCTAAGCGCTCCACAAGTGCCTGCTTCAGTCACCTTCATAGCTGTTGGAGCAAATTGTTCTCATCCACCCTTTCCTCTATGAAAGACTTCACATGCTTGGTATAGTCACCTTCCTAACACACTAAAAGGTTTGAGACATCTTGGTCACCCTCAGCCTGATTTAGCCAATCTGCCAAGACAGTTTAACAGAGTGTGGTCATTGTGTATGCCACAGTCTCTTGGAGTCACAGGGGAGGGTTGGGTGAATCCAGTGGATGCTAAAGGGGGGTGAGCAGCCCTGAAAAGGTTTTAGAAAGCCCTCACACCAGAGGTGCTAGTCCGTGTGTGTGTGTGTGTGTGTGTGTGTGTGTGTGTGTGTAAATACATAGTCATTTTATAGCTGTCTCCTTTAAATAGAATGTAAGTTCCTGGAAGACAAGGAGGGTTTCATTTTTGTAATTGCATAACCAGAGTTCAGCACATTGTCTCTCACA
This sequence comes from Pseudochirops corinnae, assembly GCA_028646515.1. Lineage (NCBI taxonomy): Eukaryota > Metazoa > Chordata > Mammalia > Diprotodontia > Pseudocheiridae > Pseudochirops > Pseudochirops corinnae. The sequence goes on from CM053589.1 coordinate 196,633,486, forward strand.
CATACTTCACAAGGCTTGTTGATTGAGCAAGTGATTTATTTTGATCCTCATAACCTGTGAGGTACCTACTTTCTTTATTCCCATTTTACAGATGAGAAGATTGAGGAACCAAGAACAGAGTCACAGCTGGCAAGTGTCTGAGGCAGAAGAGGAACTCTAGGTCTTCCTGACTTATTCCATTCATCCTGCCCTACTGCTGCCACAGTGAGTCCTCCACCAAAGTTCTCCAATGATTCATCATGGTATGATAATGGCTCTGGATTCTCAAAGGCTTTCCCAGTCAAAGGATTCATTCTGGTAGGTCCTTCTAAGTCAGTAAGACTTGCATTCCAACCAGGACAGAGAGTGCATCTGATAATTAGAAGAATAGCCTAGATAGTTTGGAGAGATTCATCAAAAGGAAGTTGTCTACTAGGTGATTTTTATCGTAGCAACTCTTAGAAACCATTTACTGAAGCTAGGAGGGGTTCTATTCTCATCAGTGGAGAGAAAAATCTACTCTAATGGAGCCTAAAGTCCTTAGGATCACAGGATCAGAGGAAAGAACTAAGGTAGAGATGAGGAAAGAGATTCTGCCAGGCAGGGGCAGTCAGTGCAAAGGGTGAACAGAGGGGAGTAAAGTCTAAGAAGACTAGAAATGGAGGAAGGGGGAAGAAGCTTCAACTCTCATGCAAAGGACTTTATAATTGATCCTGAAGGTAATACAGAGTCACTGGAACTTATTGGGTAGAAGGATGACATGGGCAGACCTATGCTTTAAGAAAAACACTTTGATGGGGAGGCTAGATGGCACAGTGAATAGAGCACTGGCCCTGGAGTCAGGAGGACCTGAGTTCAAATCCGGCCTCAAACACTTAGCACAAAACTAGCCATGTGACCTTGGGCAAGTCACTTAACCCCAATTGCCCTGCATTTCCCCCTCCAAAAAGGAAAAAAAAAAACCCTTTGACAGCTGAATACAGGATGGTAGAAAATAGAGAGAGATATGAGTCAGAACACCAGTTAGAAGGTTATTGCAAGCTTGAGTGATGAGGCCCCCAACTAAGGGGATGGCAGAGTAAGAGAAGAGAAGGGGATCTAAATCAGAGGGGCTGTGATGGTAGAAATGACAAGATCTTACAACATAAGAGATATGGTGGATTAGTAACAATGAGGAGTCAAAGATGATGAGGTTCCAATTCTGGGTGACTGAGAGGACAGTGGCGCCCTCAGCAGTTACAGGGAAGCTAAGAAGAGGGGAAAGATAGCATGCTGAGTCTGAGATACCTAATGGGATATCCAATTCAAGATGTCTATAAGTTGGTTGGGAATGCAAGACTGGAGCCCAGGAGAGAGGTGAGGGCTAGATATATTGATCGAAGATTCTTCTGCCTAGAGGTGATAACTGAATCCATGGAAGCTGCAAAGTCATGGAATTAGATAGCATAAAAGGAGAAGAGAAGTTAAAGAGACACACATGAATGAATGGATGGAAGGATGAAAATGCAAGAACAAGGACCAAAAAGAAACAATCAGAGAGACAGGAGGAAAACAAGGGGAAAATGTGTTATGAAAAAACAGAGAAGAGAGGATATGTAGCCAGGAATATCCAAGCGGATAGTATTTCCAAGTTTGTTCTTTCAAATCGTTCTAATTAATGATTTGCTGTCTTATATGCCAGGGTGTTGTGAGATTCAAACAAGATAAAAGCATCCTGCCCTCCAGAAAGTGCTTCATAAATGCCAGCCGTGATGAAAAATGCCATCTGCCTCCAGAGAAAGAACTGATGTTGTCTGAATAGAGATTGAAGCATACTCTTTGCCTCTTTTTTTCTAAAATTCTTCCCTTTCATTCACATCTGCTTGCACAAAATGACTGATACGGAAACATTTTATGTGATTGCACATGTATAACCTATATCAGATTGCTTACCATTGCAGTGAGTAGGGAGGGAAGGGATGAAGAGAAGGAAAAAAAATTGCAACTCAAAACATTTTTTAAAAATGTTAAAATTATTTTTACATGTAATTGAGGGGGATAAAATATTAAAGAGGAAAAAACAAAAATGGCAGTTTATAATTATTTTTAACTTATGATCACTAGGCTTCCAGCCTGGAGAAGACATCATTTCCTAAAGCTTATTTCCTTCTGCTGAACTCACATAGTTTTTATAGAACTATGCAGAAGTGTGGTGATTTAATGTTTAACAACCAGGCTCTGTTGGGGTGAAAAATATATGTACACATACTTTTCAGTTTAACCCACATTATTTACACTTCTCTTAAGTCTAGACCATAAACAAAATAAATCAACCTACAATTTGTAGCAACAGATTTCTGAGGTATAAATGCTCACCCTGAAAATTTAACAAGCTAATTGAAGCTGACCCCAGCACACCTGTCTTTATATGTCCACAAAATCTGTGTGATCATATAATTATTTAGATCTTATTTGAAAAGTTGTAGAAAGAGGCCCTGATATGGAGTAGAGAACCTGTGTACCTATCCATGACTCAGATTCTTCTTTGTAGCATGGTCCTTGGAAAGTCACTTAACCTATATGATCCTTGGTTTCCTCATCTATAAAATGAAGGAGTCGGGACTGATGATTCCTAAGGTCAGATAGATTGCACAATGGATCTGGAGTCTGGAGTCAGGAGGACCTGAGTTCAAAGCTGGCCTTAGACTGTGACCCTGGGCAAGTCACTTCACCCTATTTGCCTCAATTTCCCCATCTGTAAAATGAGCTGGAGAAGGAAATGGCAAACTACTCCAGTGTCCGCCAAGAAAACCCTGAATAGGGTCACAAAGAGTTGAACATGACTAAAAAACAACAGAACAACAAAAGGCCTCTTCCGACTCTAAGGCTATCATAGAAACGTCACTAATTATCCCAACATTTAATGCAGTGCTTTTCATGTAGTAGGTGCTTAGCACATGTTTGCTAAACTGAATGAGCATTATTTTTGTCTGCAGTGAGAGTAGGCGACAATCTGAAAGCCTTGCCAGCCCAGAGATATTCCTGTTTGGAGCCCATTGTCAGAAATCCAGGCTTATCAAGAGTGTTTTGTGATAAATGTGAATGTCAGGGTCCCATGGAAGAAAACTCATCACTGGCAAGAGGGAGCAGTTTTCTGATCAAGCCCATTCTCAGCAGCTTGTTGCTTGTTGCTTTTCATGGGAAAACTGAAGGGAGAAGAGAAGGGCAGCTTAGGATGAGAAGATGAGTGAGATAAAGAAGGTGTGGGTCATTTCCCACAGAGATCCTCTTCACAGAGGTCAGAAACTCCCCCAGGATTTCCCCTCACACTTTTACTAGGTCTGGGACATGTATTGATCTTTCATCACCCTGTCTGGCTGGCCCAGCTTCCACACTTGTCCATGAGTCACACTATTCACCCCCTCATCCCCAAACACCCACACATGGAATAGGGAAAGAATGCCCCTTAGGGCATGAGAGAATGGCACTCCTTAGAGCCACCAGTGTTTGGTTGCAGCTCGACAATAGAAGAGAAAAGGGCAAAGCTTTCATTAAAGAAAAGGGGATGATAAAGAGAAGGGAGACCACATAATTAAAACGGGAAAAGAAGAGGAATAAATGCTGCTAGAAGACCAAGGCGGGTCTTAGCATCTTAAAGGTAGCGCACGTGCATCTGGGTTCCAACCTCCTTGGCCCAGCTTGCCTGCTTGCATTCTCCAACCACTACTCCCAGAGTGAACTTACCGTTTTCCTTCATCACTAACGCCCCTGAGAAGCTTTTACAACCAGATTAGGTCTGTCTGCAGATCTGAAATTAGATGGCATTAAATATATTTCTGGATTTCTGGGGCCTTTTGGTCCCTTGTCAACTGGTGTTCCTTCCTTTTCTTGATTCTCATTAGGTACTTATGGAGTCAACATTCACCCTCTGTGGAGTGGGACCCTGGGCTTTGACAAGAGACAGCCCTTTGTTTCACAAAAGTTATCAGCCTGTCTATGAGGTGAGTATTTTTATCCCAGCACGGGCAAGCATAATAGCATCTGCTTTTTGTGTTCCACATGTGTTTGAGCTAACATCCTCTGATCAAGCCTATCAAATGGGTGAAGTTACATAGATGGCTATTTTGTGAATGAAACTGGAGGTTAGGATGACTGACCTTAACATTCCAATGGATCTAAGGCATCTTCAAGGTGGGCATTCCTCCCAACAAGGCACATTATCATCCCTCCATACCTGACCATGCAGTGTGTTTCCTATCTCTATCTTCTCATAAAATAATGATGGTAGAAGGTGGGGGGCAAAAGGAGGGGATTCCTTGATTCCTCTTAACAGAAAAATGATGTTGTTCAATTATTTTTCAGTCCTGTGTGACTCTTGGTGATCCCATTTGGGGTTTTCATAGCAGAGATTACAGAGTGGTTTGCCATTTCCTTCTCCAGTTCGTTTTACATATGAGAAAACTGAGGCAAACTGGGTTAAGTGACTTTCCCAGGATCACATCTAGTAAAGGGTCTGAGGCTACATTCGAACTCATGACAATGAGGCTTCCCAACTCCATGCCCAGCACTCTAGGCACCATGGCACCACCTCACTGCCCCAACTGATCAAATGGACGTGTCCATCCTCACCATGTGATCAGCCTGTCTCCCTTGACAACAGCCTTGGTGACACTTTCTCCTTTCTGACTCTTTCTTTGTATAAGGGAAGGGGGTTCTGCTCCCAAATTCCCCATCCTGATTAATGCAGTCAGATTAATTACAGTCGATAGAGCTGCACGATGAAGTTTTAACACGTAAAAAGTTACATTTGTGCTCAATTGTTCTTGTAAGAGAAGGGGAGAAATGGCTATTTTCCCTCTTTTCCTTCAACCCTCCATTCTCACGTTGCCCGTGTCACGAGAAAGATGAGACCTAGTAAGTGACAGGACATTTGCCCAGGAGCAGAAAGGCACATGAAGGTGGTGGGCACGTGTGGAGAGATAGTCACCCCAGGAAGGAAGCAGATGCAGCGAGTGTGACCCCCTCCAAGCACATAAGAAAACCTGCTATTGACTCCAGAAAGGGCTTCCAGGCCAAGAGTGCTAAGTTTGCATCGTCCATACATGTGTCTCACTCTCATTACAGTCTAAGTTTGAACTCACTCCACTCTTCCCATGGTCAGGGTAGTGTATGTGTGGGAAGGTGAACCTTAGAGCATTTAGAGGAAATATTTTATATGAACTATTCTGTCTTAGCTAAAAGCTAAGTCTACTGCCTGATTGTTAATGGGAAGAGCACTGGTTGAGGCTCGTAAGATGTAGCATTAGAGGCAGATTCCAACTGCATCATACCTAAAACATTAGAGCAGTAGCCTCACACCCTCTAAAAGTACAAGCTGGGGATGCAAATTACGGGAGCGGCCTTGAGGCGAATGGTACATGTGTAATGTTCAGGACCACCACGTGACTTTCCATAATCCCCCGAGTAATATTCATTCTCAATTCTTCAGCGATCATAATGTCCCATGACATAATCATATAACCACCTAAATGAGATATAGGTATTAAACACATGTTTTTGTTTCAAGGAAAATTTTAGAATTATAAAAATAATTTTATAATTTCCCAAAGGCGATTAATCAACCAGAACTATTTACTAAGCACTATCTAGTCAGTTCTCCTTCAGTTCAATTTGGTCTTAACTCACTGTTCATTTGTGTGTGTCAATACACACATACATTTGTGTTTAGGTATGTACAAATGTACATGTGTATTCACACATACATATATATCTATGTCTGTGTGTATATGTGTGGAGAGAGAGAGAGAGAGAGAGAGAGAGAGAGAGAAAGAGATTGGATGACTTCCATACATTCTGTACAACTATACTCTAAAGGATGAGGGTGTAGGGAACAGTTTATTAAGGGGATTTGTTCTGTGAGGTTTGGATGCAGTCAAAGGGCTGCACTTGAAGACCTAGAGGGCTATATGTGTCCTGAAGGCTACATGTTCTCCACCCCTGGAATAATAGACATTCTTCACCCACTTGTTTTTTCCTGGGTAGCTAGTTACAACTTTTGATTGGTTATCCTTCTCACCCAAGAGGTTTGTTAATGTTCTGGGACAGCAAAATAACCTGTACATCTGTAAGTCTAGTACTTTTCCCTTCTAATTGCAGACCCAAGCTTCTTGGGCTAACAGCTTACAGAGTCTCTGAATGGAAAGGGACCTCACTAGCCATCTGTTCCAATCTGTACTTGAAAAAGAAAGTTCTCTGGACTCTAGAACTCTCCTGACAAGTGGTCATCTAGCTTTTACTAGGAGATCTAAAATGAAGAAGAACCTATTACCTCCAGGGACAAACTATTCCCCTTTTAGAGATGAAAGTTTTCTTTACATTGAACCTAACAATGTCTATTTGTACAAGTTGGAAATCAGTCTATTTAAGGTGTCTAGCAATGGCTCCATTACCTGCAATCATAGAGATAAACCATCCAGAGGGGCAGAGCCAAGATGGCGTAGTGAAAGCAGGAACTTGGTTAAGCTCCCACACCAACCACCTTCAATACCTATAAAATATTTTTGCTACAAAACCCACAAAGGGACAGCGAGAAACAAATGTTCTGCTGAAGGCAGCTTGGCAGGCCAACAGGAAGGGTCTGTCACACCTTGCTGGGAGCCCAGCACAGTCCCACATGAGCCATGCTGGCCCAGACCCAACCAGCAGAACAGACCAGCTAGAGCAGATTTCAGGAGAGTGAATTCACCATCAGCTGTGGCTGTTTCCAGACTTTTCAACCCATAAAGACCAAAGAGAAAGTAAAAGGTCTGTAGGGAACTCTGTTGGAATTGAGTGATAAAAGAGTGTGGTCTGGCCCCCTAGGGCAAGAGGTGGCAGAGGCATGGCAGATGCAGCTGCTGTCATGTGGCTGCCTCCAGAGCTCCTGGTCTGTAGATTGTAGGGTGATCAAGCAACCTTTCAGAGGGTACTAACTTTTGCTTTGACCTGCTTGGATCTGGGTCACAGTCTTATGTGTCGGTCCTGGAGTGAGAATCACCAGTGAGCCAAAGCTTGTTGGAGCTGTAGAGAGGGTGCCCTCCTCATAGCTCTGACAGCTGCAAAATCCCCAGCAATTTGGCCACAGCTCTCTCCACTCTGGAAGTAGAGTTCTACCATGACAAAGAGCTCAAAAGTCAAGTCACTGGCTGGCAAGATGAGCAAACAGAGGAAGCGCAATCAGACCATAGAATCTTTTGGGGGACAAAAAAGGATCAAAACATAGAACCAGAAGAAGTCAATGAAGTCAAAACTCCTGCATCAAAAGCTTCCAAGAAAAATATGAACAGGTTGCAGACCATGATGGAGCTCAAGAAGGATTTTGAAAATCAGGTAAGAAAAGTGGGGGGAAAAATTGGGAAGAGAAATGACAATGAAGCGAGAGATAAACCATCCAGATAACTGCCCAGTCCTTTTCCATCCTAAAGAGATGCAGACCCTGAGCTGGCAGCCTAATTTAACAGGGTATTGGCCAATGGAAAGGGGAATGCACAGTGTCCTCTTCTGACTGCCATAGTGAGCTTGCTTCCAAGCATCTACAGCAGAACCTGCACAAGTATTCTGTGACTATTTTTTATCTGCTTATTTCAGGCTGAAGAAAATCTTTTTAATTGGCTGCCGATCCTGAATTAAGCGTATACAAGAAGGCTTCAAAGGAGGAACTCAGCTACATTCTCTCCCTGAAGGCTCTCAAGTGAGGAAACTGAGAGAGAGGTTAAGTGACTTGTCTAGGGTCACATAGCTAGTGAGTGTCTGAGGCTGGATCTGGACTCCTGAAGATGAGGCTTCCTGCCTCCGGGCCTGACACTTTATTCACTCCAGTGCCACATAGCTGCCCCTGCTTAGATAAAGAAGAGGCTTTACAAAGCAAACCTATTCATTTCTGCTCCTTTTCCCTCCCTTTCCTGCATTGCTGTAAATTGACTTCAGGCCAGATTAGAAGAGGGAGATCTCTGGAATCTGGACAACATAGATTATAGACAGAGCGAGGAACTCTGCCTGAAGGCTTCCTCCCTCTGTGGACTCCTGGCTTCCTCAGCCAGCTCCTGCAAACCCTGAGGACCAAAGCAAGGCAGCTCCAGGCTCATCGAGCCCTCCCAGAAGGGACCAAGACCAAGGCCAAGAGACGACCGAAGGAGGGTTGAAGCTCCACTACCTGAATGGCAGTCAGTGTTGCATTGAATCATTGAGGCTCCATCTGTCCTTAGCTAGTATGTGTAAACTGCTGTACAGAAACAAACTCATCCCATCCTCACCACAGCCTTGTAAGTGGGATGTCCTGGTTTTCTCCATTTTACAGAGCACAACATTATTTTGGATTTAGAACTCATCTAGGAAACGAAGAGAGATGCTGAGTTGTCTAAGGACACATGGCCAGCACACAGGATAGTTGAGATTTCCTTTTCAATTCAATTCAAGCATCATTGATTAAAACTCACCTTATCTGCCAGACAAGGTTCTATGTACCAGAAATATAGACACAAAGATCGGAGTTCTTAACCTCAAGCCGCTTCCATTTTCCTGTCCCAAACTACATGAAAAAGGAAAGGCAGAAGACTCGGACTCAGCTATGCCTTAGGTATTCAATCTTGGGCAGGTCACAGCACTCTGGATCTCAGTTTTATCATCTAAAAATGGGGGCAGACTAAAAGATTTTGGGATTCCTTCCCCTTACATCTCAGATTTCAGAACTCAGTTAATTGGCACCTTCCCCATCAGTGGAAGGCAGATTCCAGAGTTTGCTTCCCCTTCCCCCACGAGTCCCCCTCCTGTCTCCCCTCTAGTTTGCAGCCTGGTTTCTGGGCTGAGTCAAAATGCCTTGAATAAATACAGATTTAACAAGATGAAGATCAAACTCATTTTCCTTCTGAAGAGAGAGTCTCTCCCCAGGCTTTGCTGTCAGGCTTGGGGACTTTGTTATCTCCCCTATCTCTTAAGCACACAACAAGGGTAGCCTCCCCTTTCTTCCTCCTTATCCAAGCTGTCACCAAATCCTTTGGCCTCTTCCTTGGCGATCTCAATTAACTCTCTCCCCCCTTAGCATCCCCACCTGGCCAAAACTCTGGGCCGAACACTAATTGCTTCTTTTCTTTGGAATTGTTTTTTTTTCTTCTCTGTACTTTTCTGATCGCCACCTCCTTACCTGCCTTAAGCCACTGCATTGTCTCAACTTCAAAAATCCTCCTTGGTCTCACTTTGTTTGAAGATTAGGTCAGTTTGGGGAAATGGAGCAGAGAAAGAGAATTATCTTTCCTTTGTTACCTTCTGCATCAAGGTCTCCCTCCTGCTCTACAAGTGAGTTACCGGCCCGGAGGGATAAATGGGCTCCCTCAGTGTTTGCCTCATCCTTAGAGATTTCTAAGGAAAAGCATGTTTGCGACTTTTCCCCCCAATGATTTATACTTGTGCCTAAAAATCCATAATCATTCACTGATATTTACTCACATAATTCTTTCTTCCACATTCATCTTCTGGAAATTAGAGGTGAGGGGGTTCTCTTCATCAGTTCCCAGTTTTCTCCCAGGAAGCTCAAGCCCCTGCCTGAGATTGTCCTTCAGTTGTGTGGACTCTAATTAGTTTGGTTATACTTGTATCTGGCCTAGGCAAAGCCTGGAAGAGAAGCAGGGCCCCAGAGACCAGACAGGTGTGGTCTTAGTCTAGGGGGAAATTCCAGTCATTACAGCTCCTTTGCTAGAAAGTCAAAATGGGCCATTGTTCCTTGGACTCTAGATTAACAAAAGTGAACTCTTGGCTGTATGTTTGGGACGGCACTGTAGCCTTTGGGTTTGAAAAGTATTCTCCTTAGAACTAAGAAATTGTGTCCTTGTGGCATAAGCTTGTGTATGTGTATGGGTGTGTAACACAGACAGGAAGACAGAGAGCAATACAAAGATGGTATAAGGGTTTCCTCCAGGCAAGGAAGTATAGATGCAGAATTTAATTCAGTAGACATTTCTAAAGCCCCTACTAGGTACCAGGCAAGACAATAAATCAAGACAATAAAAAGGCAAAATAATCCCTGCTTTCAAGTACTTTACACGTGACTGGAACAGGGCGTATTTACCATGTGGGGACCGAGGAATGTAAGTCTCAATAGAAAGGAAGGAATAAAAGGCTAGATGAGGACAAAGGGTTCCAGGAAAACTTGTGGCAGGAGGTACCACTGAGGACTGCAGGGGAGGGACTGGCTTGGTTTGAGGGGCTGGGGAGCAGGAAGGACGACATAAGAGAGGGGATGCCTGAGCTAAGCCCTAAAGAAAGAGAAGGCGATGGGCGAAAGCACTGACTCCAGTCAAAGGACTCAGGTTCAAATCCTGATTCTGCCACTGATTACCCATTTGTCCGGGGAGCGAGTCTCTCAACCTCTGTGAAATGAGGAGGTTGGATGGGACGCCCTCTAAGAACCCTTTTTTGTCTGACGTCATGATCCTAGTGAATGAGCTTAACCTCCCTGTGCTTCAGGTCTACAGAGTGAGCCAATGGCACTAAATGGTTTTTGAGGTCCCTTCCCCTTGAGCCATGATCCTCTAAGACTCTGAAAGGTCCCCGTGAAGAGGGAGTGAGTGCGACCCATGAGTGGGGATGTGGGGGGGGGGACAGGAGGAGGGGAACATGGAATGTCAAGTTGAGGAAACAGCTGGAAGTTCAGTTTGATTGGAACTGAGCATCAATGAAAAGTAGTGATGGGGAACAAGACTAGAACAGAGATGTAGCCAGATTGTAGAAGGCTTTAAGTTTGTATTTTATTCTGAAGAAAACAGATCATCAGTGATGGCTATTGAGCAGGGGAGGGACGAAGCAGACTTGTACCTTAGGGGGTGAATTCTGACCTCATTAGAAGAAGAGAGGAGCCTCTCGAGCCCAGGCTTACAGTTACAAGGCAATTTAATACCCAGGCAGGAGATGATGAGTGCCTGAATTGGGACAGAAGTCATGAAAGTAGAGGAGAGGAGAGTGCTCTCTGCAATGAGGAGAGACCTGGGTTAAAAGCCCGGACTCTTCCTACCTGTGTGACCACGGACCAGCTGCTTCACCGCACCACACCGTGACTCAGTCTTCTCCACTATGAAGCGGAGATGACGCCACCTGTACTGATAATCTCATAAAGGGGATGTGAAGAAAACATTTCAAGGCATCACAGCACAGTGGACAGATGAGTCAGAGGCACTGCATGCAAATCCTGCCTCTGCCACCTGGGGCAACCAGTTATTCTTTCTAAGTCTCAGTTTGGTCAACTCTAAAATGCAAGGATTCAGCTAGAGGACCATGAAGGTCCTTCTGCTTCTAAATCTAAGATACCTAGGGGGAGAGAGAAAGAGAGACAGAGAAAGAGAGACAGACAGAGAGAGAGAGAGAGACAGATGGAGACAGAGACAGACAGAGACAGAGAGAGCAAGAAGGAGAGAGGAGGGGGGAGAGAGTGAGACAGACACAAACAGACAGAGACACAGGAACAGAGAGAGAGAGAGATGAAGGGAGGGAAGGAGGGAGAGAGAAGAGAGAAAGGGAGAGACAGAGAGAGGAGGGGGGAGAGTGAGACAGAGACAGAGAGATGAGAGACAGAGACAGAAAGAGACAGAGACACAGGGATAGAGACACAGAGACAGCAACATGGACAGAAACAAGGAGAGGGGAGAGAGAGAGAAAGTCTCTGCCCTCCAGGACCTTACATTCTAATGGACAAAGACAACACATGAAGGAAAAGTAGAGGGGGGAGCGAGGAAGAGTCACTGGAGAATTCTCCCCCAGGTGTCCTCATGCCACCTAGAGGTGTCCAGGAAGTGTTGTGGAAGCCCAGGTGGGGCAAAATAAGGTGAAAACTCAACTATCAGAGTGAAGGGACCCAGGCATGGAGTCCAAGATTGAGGGATGGAGCTGGGGAAGATGAGGATGTTGGCCAAAACTGAGTATGACTATGGTTCCTATGAATGGAGCCCAAGTCCAAAATGGAGAAAGTCTAGCTAGAGAACAATTCTTCTGGTTAAGATGTTAGACTTAGCCCAATCTGATCTAGCTCAATGTGAGTCGAGTGTGCATGTGATGAGGCAGCCAAGAAACCTGCTGCAGTCACTGGCTGTGTCTATTAGGGCACAGATCCCAGAAACAAGGAGGAAGACAGTCCTCCTATAATCTGTGTGGAACTACATCTGAAGTTCCATCCTGAAGTCAGGCTTGAGGAATGCCATTGGTAAGCTGGAGATCGCCCAGGAGATGGTGATCCTGTCATAGGAGGATGGGATGAAGGCACTGGGGATGCTTCATCTGAAGAAGAAAGACTGGAAGAACCTGAGAGCTGTCTTCAGGGACTGGAAGGGCCAGAAAGCAGAACTAAGAGCAGTGGGTACATAAGGATGGGGTGACTGAGGAAATCCATCAAATCACCTCACCCCACTTAGCATAAGGGACAAGATGATCACTAAGTCAATCAATTGATTAACTGGCTGTCAATGACCAAGAACCTTATTCAGTTAAGAAATGTGACAATGCCCCAGGGGGTATCTATAAATTACCAAATTAGTTAAAACCAGAATCATCCCAGAGGTTGGAAGAAACATAGAGTTTCAGTAAAATTTCTGAGAACTACCTGGTGGGAAAGTAGAGTTCTTGGTTTTGGCCATGGCCTAGATAACGGGATCAGGAATAGGACTCCACTGAGTTACAACTGGCCTGCTCAAAGGGGCAGACACTAGGGGGCGCCATAAGGCATAGAGTGTCAGGCCTGGAGTCAGGAAGACTCATCCTTGTGAGTTCAAATCCAGCCTCGCTAGCTGTGTGACCCTGGGCAAGTCACTTCACCCTATTTGCCTCAGTTTCCTCATGTGTAAAACGGAGACACACTGGAGAAGGCGATGGCAAACCACTCCAGTATCTCTGCCAAGAAAATCCCAAATGGGGCCTCGAGGAGTCAGACAGGACCAGATCTCTGGGAGAACCAGAATCTCCACACTGGCACCATCATTGTCTTTCCAGGCTGGTAGAGGGCAGAGCTGACTGCCACACCCCTGCACTTTTCCTGCCTTTACGTCCTGAATCCGTAGGGTCTCCATCCCAGCCCTGACAAGTACCTGCCTTTGGGCTCACCCACGTCCCCTCCAGAGGCGCTGTAAGATAGAGGTCAGACCAGACGGCCTCTGAGGTCCCTTTCGGCTCCAAAACTGCACATTGGAACAAGAACAAACGCAAGCAAACAAACAAAAACTGAGATCAGAATAAGGTACCGGAGAGTCATCCCTTCTGAAAGCTGTCCTCTGACCCCTCTGCTGTGTTAACGCTTTCTCTGTCTGAAAGTCAATGATTTCCAAAGCAGGAACCAGCTTCCAGCCAGTTTGAAAGGCCATCCTGGCACCCCTGCCCACGGTTTTCATCCTCCTAGACCTACCTAGAGGGAGGCAGATTGTGGGGTCAGAGCTTTTGGGTGCCCGGGTTTTCTCCATTTAACCTCGGCCCCTGAGGGGGAGCTTGTCCAGGCGAGGTCTTACCAGAGGCCCCGAATCTGACCGCTCCAGGAGCAATGCAGTGTGGGAGGGGTCTGCGCTGCTCCAGAGCACGACCTTCACATTCATATTTCAAGGAAAAATGTTTCTATTTAAAAACAAGCAAACACTCACAGTTTCTCTTTAAGATACACAAACCACATCCCTCCATTTATTCTTTCTTTCCTCTCCTCTCCTTTCTGCTCAGCCCCGCATAATGAATAGAGCATTGGACTTGGAATCACACTCCCTAACTGTCTGACCCTAGGCAAGCCACTTAATCTCTGCTTTCCTCAGTTTCCTCAACCGTAACACGAGGATCTTAGAACACAGAACCTGCAGGTTGTTATGAGGATCCAATGAGATCAAATGCACAAAGGGCTTTGAAAACATCAGGGTGCTCTATTAAATGCTATTCTTGTTCTTACCAGCTTTGTGTCTGGGTGAATCATGATGCCTCTCAAAGCCTCATCTGATAAAACAGAGAAAACACTGGCCAATGAGGAGACTAGGTGAGCGCTTTAAATGAGGAGTTAGAGTTAGAGTCGGGATAATACCTCTCTTTCCAACCTGCTCAGCGTTCTGCTCTGCTACCAGACCTTCGAGGACGTTTGCTGAGCACCCCATCCACTCGCCTGTCAAACTTCCTTCCTACCTCATGAGGAGACCACTTTGTAATGCTTATTTTCAGTCCACAGTAACTCATGGAAAACACACAGAGGGTTACAATCTTGGCCGACGTCTTTGATTTCCCCGATTTCTTTTCTGTCCAGGTCCAGCCGTCCCCTTCGTCCTCCTTTCCCTCACATGTTTCCATCCCAGCAGGAAGCTTTCTAGGCCAGCCTTGGTCATCTGAACATTGTTGTTTCTTTTGTTGACTGACCTCGTGACTTCATGGTTATGTGGAACTCCTGAAGGGGATGGGGGGTGAGAAACTCTCTCTACCAGCACAGATCAACACCTCGTGGCAATTTACAGTCTAAGAGAGTAGTTCAGGACCAGTGAGAGGTAAATAAATATTGCCCAGAGTCCACCAGCCATTATGTGTCAGTCTTGGACTAGACCTCTCCATTTTTACCCACTGCACTGGACAAACTTGTTCCCTTCTGAACTATAAGCTACTCACATTGTCTCCCCACTGGTCAGTATTTATATTAGGTTATTTTTCCAGTCCAGCAAAAATCATCCTTACTATGTGGTCCTTTTTTGGTGAAGAAGGAAATGGTAAACCACTCCAGTATCTTTGCCAGAAAAGAAAAAAGAGTGGGTGGGGTAATAAAGAGAAAGAAGGACTGAAAAAGACTCAGAAACAACAAAAATCTGGTCCTTTGCTTGTTTTATTCTCTCCCCAAAACATGGAATTGCCAGTGGGGAGACATCAGAGGCCATACAATCCTGCCCATCCTGAATAAGAATCCCCCTGGTAGTCTCAAAGGAGTTGTCATCTAGCCTTTGTTCAAAGACCTCCAGGGTGGGGGAATTCACTGCCTCCCGGGGCAGTCCATTCCATTTTCAGAAGCCCTTTTCTGTGAGGGAGCTCTGCCTTACACTTAGCCCCCCAAATCTGCCCTTCTGCAATTTCTGGCCAAGCTGACCAAATGTAATAACTCTTCGAAGTTCCTCTTTAAAGGGAGAATGAAAGTCCACAAGCTTTGCAAACTGTACTTTAACTCCTCAGAGAGCTGCTAGTTGAGATGTGCAAAGTTGTTGTTTGGTGAAAACCAGAATGGGCAAATATTTCCCCAAAATCCAGGCTGTTGGCCCTTATCACTCTGGGCTCTGTGACTTCATTTTGCAACCCAGTACAAAGCCAACATCCACCCGACACCTGCCTTTCCCACAACAAAGGTGCTATCACGTTCCTCCTTCCCCCCTTCCCCTCCTAAGACTTTCATTCTTGGGATGGCTGGGTGGTGTAGTGAATAGAGCACCAGCCCTGGAGTCAGGAGGACATGAGTTCAAATTTGACTTCAGACACTTAACACTTAAGTAGCCATGTGACCTTGGGCAAGTCACTTAATCCTAATTCCCCTGCCAAAAAAAAAAAAAAAAAAAAAAGACTTTTTTTTTCTCCTGATGTTTCGATTGTTCTTCATAAAACATGTGAGCTCATCATCTTGGTGACCCGCCTCTGGACACTGTCTACTTGTTGATGTCCTTCCTAAATGTAGCATCCCGAACTGCACATAACCCTCTGGTTGTGTCCTGGCCAGAGGGCAGAGGGCAGAGGGCAGCAGGGCTCTTCCTCCCCTGAAGAGGGTACTGTGTCTTCCTTACTTAGCAGCCTACAATCCCACTAATTTTTGCAGAAACTAGCAGCTTTTCCTTTTTAAAGACTTCCTAGAAAAGAAAGTGCTATTCATGTGGTGCATAGGAAATTCAGCCATTCAAGTTGTCACCAAACAATTAGCTGCCTATAATGTGCTACTGGCTGCTGAAACTACAGACAAGAAGGAACCTTGGCCTCAGGGTCCTTACCTTGTGTTCATGCTGAATGCAGATAGATTCTCTCTCTCTCTGTCTCTCTGTCTCTCTGTCTCTCTCTCTCTGTCTCTCACTCTCTCTTTGTGCTTCCTTTCCTGTAAAATGGAGAATATAAAAAGCATTTGCAAACCTTAAGGGGTTATATCAGTATTAATTATTATTATCTCTCCATATATATGGAGAGAGAGAAGAGAGAAGAAAAGAGAAGCAAAATTAGATATGATTGGAAAGGTGTGTGGGAACTTTACTGTGAAGAGCCTCAGATTCCAAGCTGAAGATTTGAAATGTTGTCCTAGTGACAATACAGAACCATATACATATATACATATACATATATGTACATATACATATACATATATGTTGTCCTAGTGACAATACAGAACCATATACATAAATATACATATATATATATTTAAGAGAAGGGAATGGGAAGGAAGGGTGATCTGAGTGTGGCATGGTTTGATGGCAAAGATATGTGTTTTATGAATATCTGAGAAAACTTGTTTTTGAGTCAGATGATCTGGGTTCCAATTCTGATATTTACTTGCTGAATGACAAATCACTTTCTTCTGCCTGGGATTCAGTTCTCTTGTCTACAAAGTGAGATAGTTCTATCCATTGATCTCTAGAGTCCCTTTCAGTTCAATAATGGGGTGTAGAAATCTTCAATCACATTCAAAATCACTCATTTCTTATTACTCCCAAAGCTATTCAGAAGTACTCTAGGGAATTTGATGACAGGACTTTGTGAAGGAAAACTAAGGGGCAGCATTTGTAAAGAGCTGAGTTGGTATAAAGCTGTTGCTTCTAAATGGGGCAGATGGTTCTTTTTATCCTCAGACAAAGAAAGCATTAATAAAACTAGATCTATGTATATTCATGTTTACTCCTACCCACACCCACAAGGATCTCAAAGCACCATTTTACTCACCCTGATATCTTTCTTATGAAGGAAGTATAAACAGTATGTGAAATGTCTGTGGAGTTTCCTGGCCACACATCAGGCCTCCTCCAACCTGAAACTAGTCGACGGCCTATAAAAACCACCTGTATTGATTTTTGTGGGTTTTTTCTGTAGTTTAAATATGATAACAAAGTTTCTTTTCCAAAAGACCAGGGTGACCTACCTTTGGCTCAGCTGTCCTGGGAGAGTTGCTAGGTCTGATGAAATGTGTTCCCTTTTATCAAAAGATTAAGAATCTTATCTCTGTTTTTTGAGGTCTGCTTAGCTATTCCTAAAACTGAAGATCAAAGGAGGGATATCAGCTGGATCAATTGGAAGACATTCCAGAAAGTAAAATGCTCAGGATTCTATATTTGAAAGTGAATCCCCCCAAACATCCCCTCTCTTCACTCAACATTTGGAAACCATGACCCGAGGGATATCTTTTATTTACAAGTCAACATTCTTGTCTCTGTAAGGCTTTTATTTTTATAACAAAATTTTGTCAGTCAACTAATTCCCTTGTCTCAGGTGCCAGGTGCTGTGTTAAGATAGTTTGGTCTGTTTGTGGAGCCATTGGGGAGGGGAAGGGCAGGGCCACCCAGCAGTGGAGGAGGGGATTGTCTCATGTTCTCCGTCCCCTGACTTATACTAATTTTTTTTTTAATTTGAGGAATAAGGGAAGTAGGAAAGTCCTTCTATTGAAGCTACTCGTCTGTAACATCTTCTCTTAGATCATTCCCTGGCAGCACAAAGATATTAAGTGATTTGTCCTTGGTCTCACAGCTGGTATGAGGTGGAGAGAAGCCTTGGTCTGGCAGCTGATGGTCATTAGACTCCATGATTTCATCAGTGTCAAAAACACCTCCTGAGGAGGAATCTTTTTCACCAGTGAAGATCGATATACCACGGATTCAACCTGGGGAGCCCAATGTTTGGGGTTAAGTGGTAGGACTTGAACCTAAGTCTTCTTGGCTCCAAGGCCAAGGCTCTACCCAATACTCCCTGCTGCTTCTCATCAGTTACGGAGTTAAAAATGGAAACTACTGTGATCAGTTTATAACACCCAGAATTTTCTAACCTGGGACTGTGTTAGGAGGGGAGTCATGGACAAAGGGAGAGCCCGAGATATTGAGGGACAAAAAGATTAGATTGGGGGGGGGGGGGATTGAGGAAAAGGTTTAAAGCCAAAAGTTTAAATAAGCATTATATCATAGTGACACAGAGTATAGACCACTGGACTTAAGAGGAAGACCTGAGTTCAAATCTAGCCTCAGACACTTACCAGCTGTGTGACCCTGAGCCACCATTTCCTCACTTCCAATTGCACCTTCCTCCCAGAGCTGTCATAAGAATCAAGTGAGAGAATATTTGTAAAGAGCTTTTCAAACCTTAAAATGTCATATAAACACTGGCTATCATTATTATAGGCCATTCTGGACATTTTTTTAGGGCATCTTGTGAACCCAGCAACTAAATTTCTATAGATGCCCTCTAGATGTAGTGCATACCCAGTCAGACATGTGTCCTGTCTTTTTTTTATACATCACTTGCAAACCAAAATGAGTAGATGAGGTAGCAAAGAGGAACTGAGAGCTGAAGGTCCTGGGTTCAAATCCTGACTGAAGCTTGAGACCTATATAGCTCCCCGGACCTGAATTATCTCATCTGTAATGGTTACCCCAAAAGTCTCTTCTCTTTCTAGGTCCATGGTTCTCTGATCCAGTTTTACCAGAGCAATTTATAAGCCTGCTCACAAGAAGTCTCCCACACATCATCCAAGGATGCCCACTGTGGACACACACCCTCACACACACACACACACACACACACACACACACATTCAACCGCACACCCACCCCCCACACACAAACACACCTGAAGTCATTCTTCAAGGAGAACTCATGAAACCTAAGGGTCTCCCAATTTTCTTTGAACTTCTGGTTGGGGGGGGGAAGTGGAGGGCTGATCTTTTCCTTTTCTGCCTGAAATGAGTCCCAGAGACTATGCCTTACCCATCTTGAAATAACCTTTTCTAAATCTGCAAATTCGCAGGTTTTGGAGTCCCTAGCTCTTTCGGCAGCCCTTTACCTAGACTAGGTCCAGGAAGGGAAGAAGATGACCCATAATCTATCTAGAGGGAGTAGTGGGGGCCAAGGCGTTCAGTTTCTAACTGAATCCCCTTGGAACTGTCCCCAATCACCTTCACTCCTCTACAAAGCAAACACAATAAAGGCTGAAAGGAGAGAGGGGTGAAGGGAACTGATTTTAGAAATTGACAGGCTTCCAAACAGAGAGAGAGAGACAGAGAGACAGAGAGAGAGAGAGAGAGAGAGAGAGAGAGAGAGAGAGAGAGAGAGAGACAGAGAGACAGAGAGACAGAGAGAGAGACAGAGAGACAGAGAGACAGAGAGACAGAGAGAGACAGAGACAGAGACAGAGAGACAGAGAGAGACAGAGAGAGACAGAGACAGAGACAGAGAGACAGAGAGACAGAGCGACAGAGAGAGAGATGGGGTAGGAGTGAGAGATTAAGCGGAGCAAGTCAAACATATATCTAGGCTCAGTGGCTGACTGGGAGCTTTTGTCTTTCGTGCCTGAAGAAATGGGAGACGACGACTATAAAGATCTGGGGCTGGAGAGAAGAAACAGCGCTAGAGCGGAGCGGAATCCATCCTCCTCGGGCCAGGGGTCCCGGGAAGGCCGGGGAGTCTTTGCCTGCTGCCTCGTCAGTTACCGCAGTCCGGCAGGGCTTTGTTTGGACGTTTCTGTCACTTTCTCTTGAGGGTTTGGTGAACTTCAGAAATCCGAAAGCTCCCCCCGCCCTCCCCCGAAGCTGAGTTATCTTTCATGTATTGGTTGCATTTCCTTCCTCAATCACTAATTACAGCGGATTAATGTTTTCAAACAGGGTCTTTTCTCCGTTTAATCCATCTCCCTTTCCTGACTCTGGAGCAAGCAGGAAACATGCTGAAAGAGGTCATAATCCTTTTTGCCCCAGTCCCCTTTTAGGACATCAGGGATGTTTGGAAAGGAACAGCTCAGGGAGAGCAAGGAGAAAGTAAAGATCCCGAAAGAAATTTGAGCCCACCTATTTTTCGAGCGAGGGAGCAGTCTTCCCTGCTCTGGACTAGTTTTCAAATGAACTAGTTAAGGAATCAAGAAGACTGAGAAGAAACTAGTACCAACCACCCGAGATCCCTCAAAACTGGACCAGAATAGGATTTGGGGTTGCTTTTTTTTTTTTTTTCAATGATGCAAGTTTCCTGTTACCGCCACTCAAAAAGTCCCTAAAAAGGGATAAGGAGACTTTATGTTGTGATTTAGCAACTGTGGACATTTGGCTTCCTTCGTTGACCAATGGAAAATACACTAGGCACCCTCAAATATTTGTGTCGTATGCAATGGGGGCGTCTTCAAGCTATTTACATTCTTAATGTAACTTTAATGATCTTTAATAAGATTTGCACATCACTTTAAAAGACATTATAGTAATTAACTTAACTCTGAACTTCCTGTAAATTGTGTATTGAAGGAGGTTGACTTAAATGCTGAATTAACATTTGAGCGTTGGGCAAAACTGAAATTTCAAACATCAAAGTTTAGTGAAGACACCAGATGTTTGGCGATTATGGTCTATTCTGGGTCTAGCCCATATTTAGAGGGGAGTTCAGAAACTTGAATTTTGTTCCTGGTGTAATGACCTACCTCTAGTTCCAACGACTGTTTGTTTGTATTTCCTGTGGATGGCATGTTTATAATACTACTTAATAACTCTCAAAGAAATTTTAAAAAACTCCATAACTAGTAGGACATTCAACATACATAAAGCATAAATCAGTAATTATATTTTGATAATGAATTTCACAAGAAAGATTTCAGGCATAAAGTCTTTGTGTTTTTTTTTTTTAATTCAACTTAGTTTTCTCATTTTCATTTGTAGCAAGAGGAGAAAATTGAAAATATTAGAAATTCTACTTTCATGCTACAATCTGAAAAAAAAAAAGACTCAAGGTCCTGTCTCCTATTCATTGTATTTAATACAATGATTTAATAGATTTCAGATGAACTGCTTTGAGTTATTTTCCATAAGATATGGAATAAATATCTTAATATAGGTAGGTTTTAAAAATAAAATATATTATACCAGGAGGTCTTTAAAGATGTGCTTTAAAGGAAGTCTATGGATAGCTTTTGCGTCTGAACAGGGAAAAGTACTAATATTCCCTACCTTTTCTGTTCAGTGTCTACCATCAATTAAGATAAAACTTGAAATCCTGGAAAATTCTATACAATTTGGAACCAGAGATTATAACTTTTAAAAGATATTCAAATTTTACCTCCATTGGTACTTCTCTTGCTTTCATAGATCAGAGGACTTAGAATTGGAAAGGACCTCAACAGTCTGACCTGATCATTTTACAGTGGTGGAAAGGGAATCTCAGAGAGATGAAATCATTTCTCCAGGTCACAAAAGGAATTAAATTGTGGAACCAGGACTGTGACCAGGTCTTCTGATGCCACATCCAGTGATTTTCACATTGATCTATGTTGTTTCCCCTAAGGTCTTCAGAGTAAGAAAAGTTACCGGTTGTTTTTTTTTTGTTTGTTTGTTTTTTTAGGAATCTTCAAGACCTTAGTGTTCTTTTGCCTTAGCACATCAGAGAAGTGAGGTGACTCATCCAGGATCACACCATCAAAGCGTAGCCGAGGCAGGATTTCAATCTTACACCTCAAAGTACCATAAGATCAACTACGTGTAGCAGAATTAGAAGAACATCAGACACTATAAATATATCACTTGTTAATCATACTGGTCTGGAGAAAAAGTGACCACATATCAAATCAAATACAAATGTGTGTGTATTTACACACACACATATACATATATATACATATATACATACATGTGGAGAGTGGGAGAGAGAGAGAAAGCCCACTTCCAAAAATATAGCAAATGAGTGTTTTTGTTTGTTTGTCTGGTTTTTTTTGTTTTTTTGTTTTGTTTTGTTTTTGTTTTTTTGCAGTTAGAAATGTTTCCCATCCAAAGTATGGGGGGAAAGTGAGGATGGAACTCACTCCTCTTCCAAGAAATTAATCTAAACCTTAGCTGGGAGAGAGTAGACTCCCAGAATATTAGAGAGGAAAGAGACCTTAGAGGTCATTTGTAAAGGTAGCCTTACAATGCAATGGATCTGAAAGAGGCAGAATCCCATCACTGGGTCTTCTTGAGTTTGTGGTCCACCTAGAATCTGTGAGTCAAGGGATGGCACCTTTAAGAAAAAAAAAACCAAACTGGGAGGGGAAGACCCTCAGGGTTGCTGACCCCAAAACAAGCAGTTATTATTTACGTTCACTTTCGGCTAGGAAGCTCCAAAAAATAACCGTTAAGTGATGCCTGGACAGGGACCTATCGTCCAGTCCGTGAGAATCAGAGTGAAGCGGCTGCTGCTCAATTCCTTGTGGAACCGCTTCGGTTTCCTTCTGTAAGTTTTCCACTTCCTCCTTGCTGGAATCCTATGCTCCCTATATAAAGTAAAATAACAAATGAATGAATGAATAAATAAATGTATTGGGGGGGGTGTTTTTAATATTTTTTACTAAATCTTCGCTCAGTCTAAGCTTTCAAAGACTAATCTTACCAATCTATGTCTCCTTTAAGGGAAAAGGCATGTTATCAAGCACCTACTATGGGCAAAGCTTTTTACAAATAATAAATTAACAAATAAATTTTAAAATGAGATGACTCATTTTGATCCTCACAACAACTCTATGAAAGAGGTATTATTATTATTACTCCCATTTTATAGCTGAAGAAACTGAGGTTAAGTGATTTGCTTAGGGTTACTCAACTAAAAAGTATCTGATGCTGGATTCGAACTCAGGTCTTGCTCACTCCAGGCGCAGCATTCTGTCTTGCCTGCAGGCCTCTCTTACGTTTCATACACGGCTTTTTAAAAGTCTGTGCTCAGCAGAGTTCCTCATCTGTGACCACATTAATTTCTTTCAATACTTTCCTCCCCCTCACCCGTCCCCACCCCTGGCCCCACTTATTGGAATTATTTTGTTAAATTATGTCCAGTATTGTTTCTTTAATTGAATTTAATTGTTTCAATGCTAATTACATTTTGTTCATTCAAATTCTTTTAAAATTACCCAATCTTTTTTTTTTATAATTACATCGTCAGTGTCATTCTGTATATGGAAACTCTCAGTTTAGAAAAAAAAAAATCATTCTCAATTTAGCTCTTCTCAGCAATACAATGATCCAAGACAATCCCGAAGGACTAATGCTGAAGTGTGCTATCCGCCTCCAGAGAAAGAGCCAATATTTATTGAATACAGACTGAAGCAGGCTATTTTTCACTTTCTTTCTTTCACGTTTTTCTTTTATTTAAGTCTTCTTGTACAAAATGGCTAATATGGAAATGTTTTATATAATTTCACATGTATGAAATCTATATCTGATTGCTTACTGTCTTAGGGAGGGGGGAAGGGAGAGAGAATTTGGAACTCAAAACTTTGGATAAAAATGCTTTAAAAATTAAAAAAATACATTCTGTAGCCATTATTGATAAATGAAAATTCATATTTCAAGGCATATTTTTAATCTGTTTTCTCTTAAAGAAACATTTTATTCAAACTTCAATAAGAGGTAATATATACCATAAATGTCTGTAAATTTAGTATCTCCTTAGCATCACTCAGAACTGTAACTTTTTATTTTTGTGCATAATTACAAATACCCAGATATTTTGCTTTTGATTACTATAACTCATAACAACTCTGCATGGTAGGTAGTACAAACATGATTATGCCCATTTTGTAGGTGAGGAGACTGAGGCTCAGAGAGACACAGCTGGTATGTTTTTGAGCTAGAATTTGAACAATAACCTTACTTTTCCTTCCTCTACACTGGGTTGTATAGTTTGGGGAAATGTGACTGTAGGAATCCAGATACATTCAGAGAACCATAGAATCCATACAGCTGGAAGGGCCCTCAGTGGTCATCTACTTGAACCCATCCCCAAAAAAGAATCCTGACTACACACGCCCAACAATGCTTCAGCATGTGTCTGCAGACCCTCAGGGAGACCAGCCCATTCATAGAGAGTATATCTCATTCCTCTCCAGGTTGAACTCTAGAGTCTTTCTACCATCTGCCACCCCCACTCCCCAATCCTTGATTTTTATCTTCCTTTTACGTGTTGTCTTCTCCCATCATAGTGTAAGTTGCTTGAGGACAGGAATTGTCTTTCTACCTATCTTTGTACTTAGCACAGTGCTTGATGCACAGTAATTAATCAATAATACTGTATGATTTAAGAGCTTAATTAAAACTTGTTGACTTGTTGACTTTTAGGAAATTTCTTCTCCCAAATCTATCCTATGATTTTTTGTTTTGGCTGTTCAGTCATTTCAGTCGTGTCCAGCTCTTCATGTGCTCCTCTTCTTTCATTTTGTTTCCAGAATGAATTGAGAATTGAGGCTCAGCAGTTGGACGAGTGATGAATTTGGAGTCAGAGGATCTGGGTGGAAATGCTGGCTTTGCCAAATAACCCCCCAGCAACTTTGAGCAAGTAATTAATGTCTCTTAGCTGCCTCATTTTCCTCATCTGTAAAAGAGAAGGGAGTGGAACCCATGACCTGTAAGGTGCCTCCACTCTATGAGTCCAGTGGAAACTATGGAGAGGGGCTCCCATCTGCGCCCTTGAAGGGAGAAGCAACTTGATGGGCTCGTACATTCACACGAGTATTGCAGTATAATGTGAACATCACTGATTCCCTATGTGTCACAGGATTACCAGGCCCACCTCCTGTCCGCTCTCTGAGGCTTAATAGACAGTGGCTCTGCTGGCTAAAGATCTGGTTTCATAAGTGCTCATTGGAAGGTCATTTAACCCCTTGAATTTTCATTTTCTCCTCCCTAAAAATGTGGACCCAATAAGTTACCTGGTTCCTCACAATTCTAAAATTGATAAGTCTGCAATACGACTATGATTATCCAACCCTGCTCCTTAAGCCATCCTTGAGGAATATTGTAAAGGGAGTCATTGGCTCAGCTTTCCCATGAGTCGTCCCTTCCTCTGGCTGTGGTGCTAACTCCCTTTGAAGCCAGGTCCCATCCGTGCTGGCGAGGGGGAGGAGGTAGTTGGGAGGATGGAAAAGGAGGGCTTTTCCTCCTGAGTGATGAACATTTCCTCTGACCACCCATTCCACATTCAAGCATTAGGAGCTTGTTCTATTTCAGGACAGGGAAAAGAGAAGAAGTAATCTATGCTAAACAGGAACTCTTCAATAAGCCCCCATTAGCAACGCGGCTGGCTTACAGGACTGTCATTAAGCATTAGTGGAGTACTTTGTCTTTACAAAGTGCTTTATAATTAATTTTATTAGTTATTCTTTCCAAAGACCCTCTGAGCTGAGTTGCTATTGTTAGTTTGGTGGTACAGATGAGGAAATTTTGGGAGAGAACTAAGGCTACACAGCCTGCTTAGGGCCACACAGCAAGCCAAGCAGAGGTTGTGGGGGAGGAGGGGGACCTCCTTGGAGCCCCCTCCTCCTCATGTCCATCTCTCCTCTCTTCCAGTCTATTTATCTTGGGGAAGACAGAAATGGAAGGAGCAGATATTTATCAATTTAATTCCATTCAAAAAGCACATATTAAATGTCTGGTCTAAGCCAGGCACTAAGCCGGGGGCAAAGGACTCAGAGATAAAAATGAAGAAGCACCTGCCCTTGAGGAACTTACATTCTATCTGAAAGACACAACATAGAAGCATACCTGCAAATGTAAAGTAATGATCCCACAAGACAGTGAACTTAAAGCATTTAGGGGGCAGCAGGGTATAGACTCTGGGCTGGCTTGTTGCCTCTGACACACACTGTGTGACCCTAGCCAAGTCACTTTAAGATCTCAATGCCCCCAGGCAGTACTCTAAGGCTCTCATTGCAGGGAAGGTGCTGACCAGTATTGGTGGAGGGAGTTTCCCCACCTGGGAGTTCCCCACTCCCAGTGAAATCACAAACCTGCTCCCTATCTCTGTACTCTACTACTTGTCTCCTCCCAAGCTGTCTAAAATCTTGTGATGTGGAGAGGATCCTGGGTTCTCTAGAACTAGTTCGTTCCCTGAGGCTAAAACACTCCAGCACATCGCCTGGCCTCCCCGGTCCTCTGCCAAAGAGCTGCGTAAGGGAAGACAAGTTCCACTGGGGTAGAGTCAGCCACCAGGGACTGTTTATTTATTTGCCTGTTTATCCACCCGTTGGTTTGTTTGTGTTTGTTCCTTCATTCATCTGTTTGCTTGTTTGTGGCCATAACAAGCACAAAGAATGCCCATTGAAGGAAGCCTGTAGGAACCGTGATCTTCCTCTGTGGGTGAAGGGACTCGAACTGACCCTACTTGTAGAGCTGTAAGGGACCTCAGGGGCCCATCATGTCCAACTCCATCATTGCAGAGATGAGGAAACAGGCTCAGAGAGGCTAATGGACTTCCCCGGGGTCACATAGGTACTACATAACAAAGATAGAATTTGAACCCAGGTCCTTTGGTTCCAAATCTAGTCATCTTTCCACAGGCGCACATCGTATCCTCTCGGAAATTGTACATTCCTCACATGCTGAAGGGAACAATTTTCACTGAATTGTTCTTCAGTTGTGTCTGAATGCCCCCATTTGGGGCTTTCTTGGCAAAGACACTGAAGCAGTTTGACATTTCCTCCTCCAGTTCATTTTACAAATGAGGAAACTGAAGCAAACGGAGTGAAGCGACTTGCCCAGGATCACACAGCTAGGAAGTGTCTGAGGCCAGATTTGAGCTCACGCAGATGAGTCTTCCTGACTCTGGGGGCAGCACTTTATCCACTGTAGCTCCGCCTGGTCGTCCTGAAGTGTTACTGGTAAAAAGTTCAACCACACCAGTCATCAACAAGAATTACTTAAACCTCGTAGACGGGTAGTTGGTATTATTATCTCCACCTTACAAATGAGGGAAATGTGTTGAGTTCTTCTACCAGCCTGTTCTTCCCACCAAAAGTGATATCACAATTATCTCATTGAAGCTGAAAATCATACCTGCTTAAACTTCATCCCCATCCTTACCAAAAGGGCAATCAGTGAGTGAATGGGGACCCTGTGTCCTTTTAGGGCTACAGAAAAAATAAATATATTTTTATACAGTTCTGACAGTCCTTCATGGGTCTACATGTCCCTCACTCCTTTGCCCTTGCTTCTTGACTATTTTTTAAATTTTAGAAAGTTTTAATGATGCCTATTGTATGTGTATGATAACCATTTATAGCCATATCCCCCATTCCTTCTACCATATTGACCCAGGGAGTCTTCCGTTGTGACAAAGAAAATCAGCTAAGCAGAACCAACTGATAGTGACCACACATGAAAGCATATGTAACATTCCACACCCATAGCCCTCCACTTCTCCAACAAAAAGGAGGTGCAGTTTTTCTCACTTTCTTCAGAACCGAATAATTATTATAATTATGCTGCATTTGACTTCATTTGACAATTCTTTTTATTTGCATTTTTATGGTCATCACATATAATAAATATATCAATTATATGTATATATGTGTGTGTATACACACACACATATATAATAGGAACAATAAAAATGGGAATAATAATTGCACCCTCCTGGCAGGGTTGCTATGAGATAAAACTATATATAGTCTTTCTGGATTTTCTTATTTCACTCCAGTTCATACCAGTCTTCCCCATGTTGCTCTGAAATTTCCCAAATTTTTCTTTTCTTCTGGAGTAAGCTTTCATATGTCATAATTGCTCAGTCACTCTACATCTAACAGGGGCTCACTTAAACTCCAATTCTTTCCTACTATAAAAACAATTATACTTAATATTTTGGTGTCTATGGGCCCTTTGCTATTTTCACTGACCTCCTTGGGCTATGTGCCTAGTAATGGCACCTCTGACTTCACGTGGCAGCAAAACTTGAGTGTATTTTCTCACATATTTCCAAAATGCTTTCAAGCATAGTCAGACCATTCATAGTACCATCATGAGTGTGTTAGTACGTGTGTCTTTCTAAAGCCCCTCTAACGTGGGCTATTTCTGTCATCTGTTTTTAGTCCTCCTTGCCAATATTCATGGTGGGCAATGAAGTATCAGAGTGAGTTCAATCTGTATTTCTCTTACTAGTAGTCATATGGACCAAGTTTTTTATATGGCCAATGGGAGGTTGCCATCCTTCTCTTGAAATTTTGTTCATATTCTCGGAACATGTATCTCCTGGACAATGTCTTTCATATTTCCATTTACTTTATACATATCTTCAATATTAGACTTCTGTTAGAGACATTTGATGCAATGATTCCCCCCCCCCCTTAATTGGAAGTTACTTTTTCTTCTTATGGCACAGTGGAGAGAGAGAGATTACCTTGCAAGTCCTGCAGCTGGTACATATGGGGTAAGTCACTTAACATCTCAGCTGTCTAAGCAACTCTCTAAGGATTTAAATCACAGAAAAGATGTTGACTTATATTGATAAAGGGAATTTTCTCCTCTGGAAGTTCCCGCTGCCAATGAGATCATAGGTTCACTCTCTATTCTCTATCCTGTATGTCTTAGCTCCATTGATTTTTTTTTTTGTTAGTTTAGTAGCTCGTTAGTTTTATGCAATCAAAACTGTCTGTTTTGTCCTTTATTATTATCTCTATTGTTTGTCTGGTTAAAATTCTCCTTCTAAGTTGAAAAAGATACTTTTCATTTCCCTCTATTTTAAATTTATTTTAGGTTATGGATTTAGGAAGAACTTATGGTTGTATGTGGTGTAATTTCCTGGTCTGTTGTTTTTATACTACTTCTCAATTTTCCCAGTGATTTTCCTTCCTTGAGTGGTTCATTTCCTTGATTTATCTAACCCGAGGCTACTGAGTTAGATTATTTCTGGTTCTTGCTCATTTATCACATTTGACTGGTATGTTTGTAAACTATTAGGCTTAGATCATTACTTATTTAAAATATAGTTTAAAGTATCAAAGTGCTATTCTTCATTACTCCTATTTTTCCCCATTTTTATGTGACCGTCTGTTCCTCTAAATGAATTCTGTTATTATTTTATCTAGTTCTTTTTATATTTTCAAATAAATTTATTATGTTTGTTTTTAACATTCTTAAAAAAAATAGTTCCAATTCTTTTCCTAAAATCCCTTCCCTATACATTGAGCAAGCAATATGATACCAATTAAACACATGAATTCATGCAAATCATATTTCCATGTGAGCAATGCTGCAAAAAAAAGCAAAAAAACTAAATACAATGAAAACATTATACTTCAATCTGCACTCTCCCTGGAGGTAGATCATATTTTTCATCATCATTCTTTTGGAATTGACTTGGATCATTATCTTGCTCAGAATAGCTAAGTCTTTCACAGTTGCTCATCATTAAACATTGTTACTGTGTATAACGTTCTCCTGGTTCTGCTCACTTCACTTTGCATCACTTCATGTAAAAGTACAGCTATAAATATGTTTGTACATATTGGTCCTTTTCCATTTTTCCTTTGAGATATAGAACTGCTTGTGGCATCACTAAATCAAAGGGTATGCACAATTTTATAGCCCTTTGGCATAATTCCAAATTGTTCTCCAGAATAGTTGGATCATTTCACAATGTTTTCATATCTCCTCCAGCATTTGTCATTTTCCTTTTCTGTTGTATCATTCAATCTGATATGTGTGGGGTGGTGTCTCAGAGTTATTTAAATTTTAATTTCTTTAAGCAATAGTGATTTAGAGCATTTTTAATTGAGTATAGATAGCCTTGATTTCTTCTGAAAACTTCCTGTTCATATACTTTGATAATTTATCAATTATTTCCCTAAGTTGTTGAGAAAGGAGGACTTTATCAGAGAAACTTGCTGTTGCCCTTTCCTCCCCATCCCCCTACCCCCCACACACACCCAGTTTCCTGCTTTCCTTCTAATCTTGTCTACATTGGTACAAAGACTTTTTAATTTAATGTACTGGTTGGTACTCCTAGGCTGCCTTCTTTCACATATCCCTTCTCATCAATTTCCTCGATATTCTTGACTTTTTGTTCTTTCAGATGAATTTTATTAATTTTGTATTTCTATAATGTGATTATCTGGTGGATTGATCGGTATGTCCCTGAATAGGTAGAATTGTCATTTTTATTATATTGGTTTGACCTACCCATGAACAATTAACATTTCTCCAGTTGTTAAGATATGTTTATAAGAAAAATGTTTTGTAATTGTATTCATGTATTTCCTGGGTTTGCCTTGCCAGATAAACTCCCAAGCATTTTGTATTGTCTGCAGTTATTTTAACTGGAATATATCTTTCTAGCTCTTCCTGCTGGACAGACTTTGTTGATAATATACAGAAATGTTGAGGATTTATTTGTTATCCTGCAACTTTGCTAAAGTTATTAATTGTTTCAGTCGGTTTTTTTAGTTGATTCTCTAAGCATATCATGATGTGATGTGCAAACAGTGATAGTTTCATTTTCCCATTGCCTATTATTATTCCTTCAATTTATTTTTTTTTGAAATATTGCTATAGCTAGCACATATATTGAATTACAGTGGTGATAATGAACATCCCTGTTCACCCCAGATCTTCCTGGGAAGGCTTCTAGCTTATCCCCATTACAGATAATGCTTGCTGATGGCTTTAGATACTACTTAACATATTAAGGAAAGCTTCATTTAGTCCTATGCTTTTTGGTGTATTAAATAGGAATGAGTGTTGTATTTTGTCAAGAATTTTTTCTGCATCTATTGAGATAATGATGATTTCTGTTGCTTTTATTATTGATATGGTCGATTATACTTACAGTTTTTCTGAACCAGCCTTGCATTCCTAGAATAAATCCCACCTGATCACGGTGCATGATCTTTCTGCTATATTGCTCTAATTTCCTTGCTAGTATTTTATTTAAAATGTCTACATCAATATTCTGTCAGGAAATTGGTCTAAAGTTTTCTTTTTCTGTTTTTGCTCTTCCTGGTTTAAGTACCAAAACCATATTTGTGTCGTAGAAGAAACTTGGTAGGACCCTTTCTTTACCTATTTTTCCAAATAGTTTATATAGTATTGGACTTAATTGGTCTTTAAATGTTTAAGGAATCTGTGCATTTATGAATCTATTTGGTCCTGGAGATTTTTTTTTTCCTTAGGAAGCTCACTTGTGGCTGCTTCAATTTATTTTTCTAAAATTCTTACTTAAATATTTTATTTCCTCTTTTGTTATTCCAGGCAATTTATGTTTTTTGTAAATATTCATCCATTTCCCTTATGTTGTCAGATTTATTGGCATATAATTGAGCAAAATTGTTCCTAATAATTGCTTTAATTTAATTTTCATTTGGTGGTGCATTCACTCTTTTCATTTTTTGATTGGATAATTTGATTTTCCTCTTTCTTTTTAAAATCAAATTAACAAATGGTTTAACTATTTCAATTAACCAATGGTTTTTCTTTTTTCTTTTTTTGGAGTGGGAAAGGCAAGGCAATTGGGGTTAAGGGACTTGCCCAACATAGCCAGTTAAGTGTCAAGTGTCTGAGGCCGGATTTGAACTCAGGTCCTCCTGACTCCAGGACCAGTGCTCTATTTACCGTAACACCTCGTTGCCCCTGGTTTATCTATTTTTCATAAAACCAGCTCCTACTTTTATCTGTAAGTTCACTGGTCTTCTTACTTTCAATTTATTAATCCCTCTTTTGATTTTGAAGATTTAGATTTGGTTTTTAACTGGGGATTTTTAATTTGTTCTTTTTATAGTTTCATATAGTTCTCTTTTTTAAAAACACCTTTTGACAGTTTGATTGGTATAACTTTACATTTTAAAATTAATTTAATTGGTAGTCATGTTTATTACATTGATACCTTTCCTTCCAGTATGTACCATGTTAGTCTGCAATCCCAAGGGGCCCGTCTAATCCTAAATTCATCATGGTGACTTCTTGGTTGTCATGATATCCTAATGAGGACAATGACCCATATTTCTGTATTTTATCAGGGCTTACAAAGTATGAGCATTATTAGCACCATTTTGCAGAGGGACAGAATGAATATAATTGGGGGGAAGGCAGTTCCCATTCTAACTCTGGCTCTGCTCCCTAGTTTTGTTACTGTGACTAAGTCACTTCATTCCTCTGGGTTTTCAACATAATAAAAACAAGAATTGGGCAAGATGATATCTATGGTCTCTTTAGGCTCCAAAATTCCAGAATTGTCTATTTTCAAGTACCTTGGATCCAATGGGCTTTTATCAAATATCTTTCATGTTTAAGGCCCTACACCAGCCCCAGGAGGACACAAAAGCAAACACAAAACACTGACCTTCAGGGGCTTATATCCTACCATTAGGGATACAATCTGTAGATGGAAAAATATATATGTGAATATTTGGCAAATGGGAGAACACTGACCTAGTGGTATCAGGAAAGGCTTCCCAGGGAAGGTGGGACATCAACTGAGCCTTGAAAAAAACCAGGGGGTCTCCAATGCAAAGGAGAGGTGGGAAGATGGGCAATAGTTAATGCAAAGGCATAGAAAGTAATATACCAAATGTATATTCAGGGAAGACCCAGTTTATCTGGAGCAGAGTGTGTGGAGGGGAAGAATGTGAAGGAAGCCTGGGAAGACAGATCAGAGTTTAACAGAAGGGCTTGAATGCCAGGCTGAAGAGTTGGTATTTTATCCTACTGGCCATGGGGAGCAGCCAAAAGATCTTGAGTAAGGTGGTGACACAGTCTGATTTGTTTTTTAAGAATGTTTAGGCAGTGGGGCTGCAGGCAGTAGAGATTGAAGAGCTCCCAACTTCCCCCAAGTCATAATTGTCCTGAAGGTTATTCACTCCACGGTGTATGTGGGCCCATGTGTGTTTGTGTGTGATGTGTATGTGTGTGCAGGAATGTATGAAGTCAATGTCAGGGCAGTGGAAACGACACTGGGTCCTGAGTGAGCACACCTGCATTAGCCTCTGATACTCACTAGCTGTGTCGCATTGAGTATGAGCCTTCTCTTTCTGAGCCTCAGTTTCCCCATCTGTAAGACAAGCTCTGTCCTAGCACTGTTAACAATGTGTCAACTGTGACCTGTTGTGGAGATGTGTTTTTCTTAACTGTGCATATTTGTAATAAAGCGTTTTTCCTCTTTTTTTAGTTTTCTGTAGAAGGGAAAGAATAAATGCTTGATAATTGAAAAAAAAAATTTAAGTGTGCTATGTTTGAGAACCAAGAAAATGAAACAGAAACCACAGCCCATAAAAATATAAGGTTTTCAGGGTGTGGAAGGACCAAAGTATTGGATGCATAAACCCAAGGAGGAAGGCAGACTTCTTGTAGCAGTTGTTCTTCAGTTGTTTCCGGTCCTGTCTGACTCCTCACGACCCCATTTGGGATTTTCTTGGCAAAGATACTGCAGGGGTTGCCACTTCCTTCTCCACCTGATTTGACAGATGAGGAAACTGAGGGTTAAGTGACTTTCCCAGGATCACACAGCTAGCAAGTGTCTGAGGCTGGATTTGAGCTCAGGTCTTCCTGACTCCAGCTGCCCTTAGAATTGGGTGGTGTTTAACGATTAAGTAATCTTGGGTCAATTACCATCGATATTCCAGTCCCACGTGAGGAAGATATACCCGATAAGTAGAATTACTCCAAAGAGAGGTGGGCTGCTTTGGGCAGTCATAGGTCTACCATGAAAGGTAGCCTTCAGCAGTTTTGTTAAGACCAGCAGGCAGGGTTCTTGATCATGGTTGGGTTGGATGCTTTGAGATCCCTTCTATTCAGTGACTGTGTGATTTTTCTCCATCATCTCCCCATCTAGGGAATAAGGGAGATGGTAAGGGTCACATCTGTAGTGCAACACACACACACACACACACACACACACACACACAGCAGACTGTACAAAGGACAGGAACTACAGCAACACCAGAGTCCAGGGACATATCATTTGACTCCCTTGTGAATGAAAGCTAAGTCAACACATGTTACTCTCCTCATCCTTGAGATACACCCATTATTCTGGATCTGGGCCTCCCTTGAATATAGTCTGCCATTCTGGCCAAATGTGTGTGGTATTTTGGGGATGTGGGCAAATCTCCACAGGAAACTGGATGAAACCAACAAGTGTATTTTTACCTCCAAAGATGACCAGCCTGGCATTAACTTGCTCTACTATTTAAACCTTCCCAGTTGAGCTGCAGTGAACCCTAGTCTGTCCAGACAATCTGTGCTCTGAAATCAGAGCCTCTGGATCTTTCTGACTGTTGGGCTTTCCAATGAGTGCAAGAAGGGAAGTGTAACCTTAGACAAGGCACTGCTCTTCTCCAGGATGAAATTTCAAATTGCAAAATGAGGGAGATGGTCTAGAACTTTTCTAAAGCCCCTCCCAACTCTAGGATCCTTGATCTTTCCAGAGACCTCAGTTTCCTCATCTGGGACCTCAAAGGCATCCAACTCACCTGTGATCAAGAACCCTGCCTGCTGGTCTTAAGAAGGATCTGAAGGATGCCTTTCAGGGTGGGCCCATGACTGCCCAAAGCAGCCCATCTCTTTTTGGAGTAATTCTGCTTATCAGAAATATCTTTCTTCCATGGAGCTGGAATATTAATGGTTAGGTAACTGGCCCAAGATCACTCAATCATTAAACTCCCCCCAATTCCATCTAAGGGCAACTAGGTAGCAATGGGCCTGGAGTCAGGAATTTTACAGGGGATAATTAAAGACTCCCTATGAAGTTTCTTCCAGATCATTGATTCTGCAATCATAGCTTTTGCAGGGATAGAACAGAAAAACATTATTGGCATCTTTGGGATCTTTCTTATTGGACAAATAGTTTAGAAAGTTTTCTTTCGATGAATTTGACCTCAATGTTTTAGCATTCACGGGATCATAAATATAGAATCAGAAAGGATTTTAGAGGCTCTCTAATTCAATAACTCATTTCACGTATGAGAACACTAAGGCAATTGAGTGACTTCTCCATGGTCAAACAGATGGTCGTCATCAGAGACAGAACTGGTCTGACTCCAGAGTCCAGTTCTTCCCACCACTGACGCTTTTGTTTACACGAGTCATTTTCTAACACTGTCCTTCCCCGATGAACCTCAGTCTCTTAACTCAGAAAAGTAATTAAGAAAAGCCAACTAACACAACGTCTTCATCCTCCAATCGATGCAACAATCTGGATCAGAAACCCCCATCTCTCCTCTGAGAGTCATGAGATATGTTTCCAAGAGATCCTCTGGAACCAAAATTGGGGAATACATTAAATATGAATTATGTATAGCAAGATGATAAAGATCAAGTCTGACAGAGAAGAAGAGAGCCCTAATACCCTTTCTGAGGAGATGGATAGACCACAGATATTGCACATCATACATGTTTTAATACTTTTTTTATGTATTGATCCACTATGTTGAGTTTTTCCTCTTTGTCTTTAAAGAT
The DNA here is from genome assembly GCA_028646515.1 of Pseudochirops corinnae. Taxonomy (NCBI): domain Eukaryota; kingdom Metazoa; phylum Chordata; class Mammalia; order Diprotodontia; family Pseudocheiridae; genus Pseudochirops; species Pseudochirops corinnae. The sequence continues at coordinate 196,668,842 of CM053589.1, forward strand.
ATTATTTGTTATATATGTTATATGTGGCTCTGTGAAGGGGGGAGAAAGAGATATTGGGGAAAGATTATGATGATGTAAAAAAAAAGAAAAACATCAACAAACCATTAAAAACTAATTCTGATAACAGTTTATCAATCAGTTAGTATTTATTTAGTACCTGTAATATACCAGGGGGTGTCAGGTGTGTTCAGGGAAGACTAATCCTTCTAGCATGAGGTCTGCTGAGCACTTTTCAAGGTTGCTTCCCACCTTTGGCATCCACCTGATTCATCCAACTCTCACCTGTGTCTCCAAGAGCTTTAGTATGCACAGTGACCCCAACCTAGTAAAACTGTCTCAGCAGACAGGCTAAACCAGATTGAGAGTAACTGAGGGGTCTCAAACCCATCGGTGAGTTATGGGGGTGTCTACTCCAAGCATGTAAAGACTTCCCCCTTCCCCAGTAGACTGAATGGATGAGCACAATGTGTTCCAATGACCATGAAGGCAGTTGAAGCAGGCACTTCGGAGCGTTTAGAGCTTGGTAAGAGATGTCAGTGTCATCCACTGCATCCCTGGACATCACCAGACATCTTCACTTTGTCTTACCACTGGACTCTGAGGACTCTGGCAGAGAGAGAGTGAGGCTGACAACTTTGCACAACTCTGCCTTTCTTAAATCCAATTTATACATGAGTTAAAAAAAAGAAAACACCCATACAATTTTGCCATTTTTACCTACCTCAACGTCCAGTGGTGACAGACAAGTAAAAAAGTAGCAGGTGTGGATGCACTAGGAGCTATATGTACACAGGCAGCCCAAGACATAAGATCATCTTATCACCGGACTGAAGCAGCAGTGGCATTCAGCAGCCTTTTTGAAAGACCACACAGCTCACCTTCTGATGTAAGGAAAGGGCTAGAAAAGATGCCCTAAAAATTGTCTGCTTCACTCAACCCTGGCCTGATTGCTGCAACTGGTAGGGATCCTACCTTGTAGTTGAAACACACACACACACACACACACACACACACATATGCACAAAAACTTTTATAAAGATGATTCCACTCAACATTGGAACATGGAATGTGTGCGTGCTTATGGACAATATGAAATCCACTAGATCTGAAAGACAAATAGCTCTTGTTGGGAGATGATTGAGCAGATATTTCATCCAAATAGCAACCCTGAGTGAAACAAAGCTAGCAAATGAAGGCCAGGGTACTGAAATCAGAGCTGGGTTCACATTTTTTTTTTCTGGTGTAGCTGCAATGAAGAGGAGTATTGTGAAGCTAGTGTAGGTTTTGCAATCAAAACTAATCTAGTCAACAAACTTGTGTGCCTCCTAAAAGGAGCAAACTACAGGCTTATGGCAACAAGGCTGCCACCTGCAGGAACACATCATGCTGCTCTCATCAGTGCCTATGCTCCCACCATGGCAAACCCTGACGAGGTCAGAGAAAAATTTAATGATGACCAGGAGACCCTCATCATCAATGTTCTCAAAGAGGTTAAGTTTGTGATTCTGGATGACTTTAATGGCAGAGTAGGCACAGGCCACCAAACATGGCAAGGAGCCCCTGAGAAGAATGGAATCAGAAGCAGCAATAGCAATGGTCATTTGCCACTGAAGATTCATGCACCTCATGATTCTCATCATCAACACTGTCTTCCATTTACCTAAATGCAATGAAACTTCGCAGATGCACCCTTGCAGCAAACTTTGACATTTAATAGACCATGTCATTGTAAGGAGAAGAGACAGACACGATGTAAGAGTGATGAAGGCAATGTGAGGCAAGTGCTTACATGGTGGTCAGAAGAAGTGATACAAGGACACTCTCAAGGTCTCTCTGAAGAGCTTTGGAATTGATTGTGAGACACAGGAGACACGGGCACAGGACTGCACAGCATTGCATGTGTCAAAGAAGGTGCTGTGCTCTATGAGCAAAGCAAAATTGCAGCAGCTTAAAAGAAATATGAGAAGTGCGAATTTAGAGACATCACACCAAATGTTCTTATAGACTATCTGTGCCTAACCTGCGGTAGAATCTTCCTGGATCTTATTGGTCTGATGAGCCACAGTAGGACACACTGTATGTTGACCAAGTGATGTCATTTTGGTCCTCCTTGAAAATGAAGGACAACAACCAATTATTTGTCAAGCAATGTACTTGGCAAGTAGAGCTACAAAGAAAGGACGAAATAGTACCAACATTCAAGGAAATTATATTGGGAAAGATGCCATGAACGTTCATTGTGCTTGTTTGTTGTGTGTGTGTGCATGTGTGTGCATGCATGCCAGTTTGGGCTTGAGCAGATATTGTGTGCAGTATATGTAAAGTAAATCCAAAGTTATTGATGAGGGAGACTTCAAAGATAAGGCAAGGTCTCATGTAGAGGGAGGTGCTTGAGTTGAGCTTTGAAGTACACTAGATTCTCCTAGGCCATGGGGTCTTGTGCTTTTTTTCATTTATAATTATTGTAGTCAGTATATTTATTGTTCTCTTGGTTCTGATTTCTTTTTTGGCTCCACATCAGTCCATACACGTCTTCCCAGACTTCTCCAAACACTTCATTCTTATTATTTTTTATAACACCATAATATTCCATTCTGTCCATATACCACAAATGGTTCAACCATTCCCTGGTGGATGGGCCACCCACTCTGCTCCCAATTCTTTGCTAACTTAATGTAAATGTTGCCCTTCTTTGTCTCTTGCCCTGAGCTTCAGAATACAGGCTCCCTCCCAAGGCACTGAACTTTGATAAAGAGGAGAGGGCCCCTCACCACAAAGGTTGCTAGAGCATCCTGAGATTGTCCTAGTTATCTGCGTTTAGCTGATTTCATGGTGGAGTGACTCCAACATCATCATCATGGATTCTTATCTTTACCTCTGCTCTATAGACCAGAAACTTGTGTTAGTGCAGGGAAACAGACTAGCTCCCAGGCATTCCTCATGTGTCTTTGAGCCTTAGGGCTGGTCTGAGAATTTCAGCATCTACCTGGGACCCTCTTAAGATGTCCCATTTAGCTTCCTTGTCTCCGTAGGTCAGAGCCTGTCAGATGTGTCCGACATTTACTGGCTGTGTGACCTTGGGTAAGACATTGAATCACACTGTCTCAGTTTATTCATCTGTAAAAGGAAAAAAAAACATTTTCACTCCTTTCTTCATAAGATTGTTAAAAGAAAGCGCCTTTAAAACCTTGAAGCACTACAGAAATGGGGACTAGTATTTTATTATCAGCAGCATCACTTTGTTCTTATTCACGCACTGAGATGATTATAGACTATCTGTGCCTACTTTCCATGATATTCCTAGCATTGTGGGCTTTCCACAACATGGCCCCTTGATAAGACCTAAAGCTCCGAAGCTGGAAGGACTCTAAAAAGACATTTGGCCAGACCCTCTCATTTTCTCTATTTGTGGCTGTTCAGTCGTTTCCAACTCTGCGCAGTCCCATTCGGAGTTTCCTAGGCAGAGATACTGGAGGGGTTTGCCATTTCCTTCTCCAGTTCATTTTTTACGGATAAGGAAACGGAGGCAAACAGGGTGAAGTGACTTGCCCAGGCTCACACAACTGATAAGTGTCTGATTTGAACTCGGGCCGGACTGGAACTCAGGAAGAAATTTTCCTGACCTTAAGATGGGCACCCACGCACTCTAGCGCTTCCCTAGCGGGGGTTTAGAGAGTTGAAGAGAATTGTCCAGGGTCTCCCAGATAGTGAACTTCTCCCCCCATAGGACCCCAGCTCTTTCTCTACCCCACGCGTCCTCTATAGACTTCCATTTGTTCAGCAGTTCAGTAGCAGGTTGCTTAACAAATGTGTGTTGAGTGCTTTCCAGGTGCTGGTCCCAAACTTCTGCTTTCCAGGGGCTCCAAGGAGGAGAGGGAGCAGCTAAGCGGTGCCTGCCATCAGAAGGTTGCCTCGGGCAGAGGCTTCCGAGGGAACCCTGGCCTGGCCTGGCCTCATGCTCTGCTCTCCAGACTGGATGCTGACCGCTTCATGGGGTCACCTGTCCCTCGTGCCTCCGCCCGCCCCCCACCTCCTCCCTTTTCCTCTCTTTACTTTCCGAAGAATAGGGCAGCTGCCTTCTTTGCCATCGGACCCCAGTGCTCAGGGCAGCGCCAGTCTCGTAGTCGGTGTTTCCCGTTTGCGCACCGATTCCTGCCTTCCTACCTGTTTGATGGCTGCACCAACATCCGGCCTGGACCTCTGCGCTAATGACTTCTGAGCACAACCGAAGCGCCCACCACCTCCCCAAAAGAACTCGGGCATCCTGATTTAATTGTGTCTCTGAGACCGATCTTGGGCTGCCCCCCAGATTAATTCCACACTGCCCTCCCTATCTGGATGGTACATGGCAGCCTTAATCTGGCTGTAGACAGTCTGAGTTCAAAGCCTGGCTCTGCACTTGCTCCCTTTGTGACCTTGGCCAAGTCGCTTCTCCTCTTGGGGTCTTGGCTATCTCCTCTGTAGAACTAAGGGATTGCATCAGATGGTGTCAAAGGGCCCTTTTGGGTCTAATAATCTGTGGTGCTCATGTCTTCCTCCTCCTCAATCTTACCTACTCTGGGTCCTTCAAGCCCAGCGATCCTCGGATCATAGATTTAATACTGAAAGGGACCTTAGAGGGGAGCAAAACTAACACCCCCAACCCATTTTAGAGATGAGGACACTAAGGCCCCAACATTTGTCTAGAGCCACCATACTGGTAAATGCCTGAGTAGGGATTTGAATTCTGGGCTCCTTGACTTTAAGTCCAGTGTCTGATCCACTATACTTCCACACACCTTCCTCCTCTCAATTCCTGTAGTACGTGGAGGCTCATTTGGCACCCATAACCTTAATTATTTTTACCTGTCTGTTTCTTGGTTCCCCGGTCTGATTGTAATTTCCTTGCGGGTAGGAGATATGACTCTCCCTCTCCTCTCTTATGTAATTCCTTGTATTCTTCCCCTTACCACATCTGCTAGTAGCCATCGGGGTATCTAGAACGCTTAATAAGTGTTCTCTAATTTATCATCACTCCAGGTCTGAAAGCTTCCGTTTCCTCACCTGTGAAAGGAGAGGATTGAACAAGAGGATCTCTTCAGTACCTTCCAGTTCAGGGGGCTATGATTCAATGATTGGATTTTTTTCTTATTAACTGCAGGTCTTCAAGCAGAGACTCAATGGCCACTTGTTAAGAATTCAGTAGAAGGGATTCTGTGTAAATATTTCTTTGGACTTTGATCATAGAATCTAGGATTCCGTTTATGTGGGAGCTCAATATATGGAGGAAAAACACTAGCTAAACTTCTCTTCCCTATTCTAGTTGGAAGGTCACTTAAAAAAAAATCAGCTGGAACTCAGACCTGTTAACCTGTCACTTCTTCTTTCCACATGGAATTGTGTGGTTTCCAAACCCCAGCTGACTCAAATAGCCTAGTATCATTCTTCCCGTTCTCCAATAAATCCATCAGATTTGAACTAAAAGAAGGGTCAGAGCTCCATGCTAAAAGAGTCTTTGTTTTTTAAGCCCCACTATGAGAACTGGGGTCCAATGGGAGAAAGCCTCCCTCTTTTCGCTTCCTATCTTCCAAGCATAGAAAACGAGGTGGAAAAAAGGAAAAAAAAAAGACACTGGTCACACATATTCACCACCTCTCATCAATGATTTAAATATAAACATTTAACGGGGAAAAAGCCCCAAAGAAGGAAAGCATTGATTAGTGAACCTTACACATCCTGTCCTGAGATCAAAGGGGCTGACATTCAGGGATCAAAGAGGGGGAAGTGCCCATGGAACTCCATTTTGGAGAAGGGTTCCTTGTGATGTGGTGTGGCATAACCGGAACCACTCCACTCAGCAGCTGCAAACAGAAAGAAAGGAAAACAGCCTTGAAAATTATTAATTAGGCAAGCATGATACTCACTATGTCTTTCTTAAAAAGGGGCCATTTCCACAAAGGGTGCCAACTTTTAAAAGGAGTCTGGGCTGAACACTGGGACTTGCTGTATGAAAACAATATCCAAGGAAAGATCACCAGGGCATGATATTGTAGACCATAGCTAGCCACACACAGTACCATTCAGATTGGTCATCTCTGATACCTGTGAGGCATTTCAGCACCTCAGGGTCCTCTTCCTAGGTTCCTCAACAGTAAAACTAAATCTAACACTATTTGTCAACAAGAAGTCAGTCAACAAACAAAAAGATTTTACTATGTGCCAAGCAGTGAGGATTTAAAGAAAATAAAAAATATGGTCCCTGTGAATGGGGAAGGTAACATGCAAATGATTAGGTAGATATAAGATACGTACAGGATAGGTGGAGGACAAAGTTAGAGGGGAAGGCATTAGGGTTAAGGTTGGATGGACAACCAAGGAAGCTTCTTAATCAGTATGTCTATGTGGGACAGACAACACAAAGGAATAATGAGCTGGGTAAAGAGTTGAGCAGGAGGAAGAAGATGGGTTTATTTATCTTCAGAAATTTGTAAGATTCTTTTAATGAACTCAATTTTACCCCAGAAACAAAAGTTAATATCAATATTCCTCCTATGCTGTTGACGGGAAGGGAGGCATGGAATTCAACAGTGTGCAAAGAACTGAAAATGATTATCTCACAGAGGGAGATAGAGAAGCACATGATGGGGGTGAGCAGACTGTAGCCCAGAAACAAGGAGGAATTCTGAGAAAAAAACAGGAGGCAAAAGTATCGTTGGTGAAATGCACAATAGGAAGAGAAGATGATCTGGTCACCTGGTAAGAAGAGGGATGACAGTTGGATAGCCATAATAATCCACTCCACTGGTGTTCTCACCATGTCAGGAGAAAATGAGGAAGTACCCATTGGTGTACTTGGAGGGAGGGACCGCGAGCAAGGATTATACAAGATAGATTGGCATTAGCGGGGCTTTAATCTGCATCGTTGGAAAGAGTAGCCACTTCAGTGGGAGAGAAAGAGGAAGAGACAGCCAGCAAGCCAGAGAGACGGGGGGAAGGGGGAAGGGTAAGGGGGGAGAGAGAGAGACAGACAGACAGACAGAGACAGAGACAGAGAGAGACAGAGAAAGAGAGAGAGAGAGAGAGAGAGAGAGAGAGAGAGAGAGAGAGAGAGAGAGAGAGAGAGAGAGAGTCTGGTAAAATGATACCATATCATGGTGCACCAGGAGTCCATGTCTGATAGATTTTTCGTTTGTTAATTTGTTTCTTTTGTCACGAAATCTCATTATATGACCATACAGTTCTACACTTATCTGATGCTTGATACAAAGATGGAGATAAAATGAGAAAATAAGGGGAAAAAATGATGCTATGGTAGGGAACGATATAGTTTTAGAAAGCTCAGGCTTCTCATTCAACAGATTCAGTTCAACAGACATCTATGGCCAAATGGCAAGAGCACTGAATTTGGAGATGAAGTCAGTCCAAACCCCAGCTCATCTATTTAATAAATCTGTATGACTTTAGACAAGTCACTTGAACTCATAGAATATCCAAGTTGGATTCTGTCCAACCCATGTCTAAATTAATTCCTTTTTCAACCGATTCATGAAGTAGACATCCAGCCTCTCCTTGAAGACCTCCATTGGAAAGTAGCCCTCTGCCCTCTTGAAGCAACCTTTTCTAACTTTTGACAGCTTAAACTGTTTGAAAATGTTTGCTTTGTATTAGTTCTCTTTGTACCTTCCACCTAGCTATAATATCATCTAGCTGATGCTCAAGGGCAGCATGAGAAATATCCAGTGTTGGAACAGAAGCAGTCTATGGTGATAATATCTATCTAATAATCTGGTTCTGTTGGAAAGAAAGGAAGGAAGAAAGAAGAAAAGAGAAATTGGGTTAGTTTGGGCACTTAATAAGTGCTTATTGATCATCTGATTGATGGACAGGAGGTATTTTCTGGCTAACTTCTTTCTGTCTTTGTAACCCCATCACTTAACCTAGGACCTGGCAGACAGGGTACCATTCACTTAATAAATTATTTTTATTTCATTTTTTCATTCATTTGAGCTATGTAAGAGAAGGCTCTCCATAGGCCTAGATGCCCCAATGGAGATTAAGAGTAATTAAAGTCAATGAAGTTAGGGAAAAAGATATTTAGAGGTGGGGGGAGATCAGGATGAAATGGGGAACAACTAGCTCTCACAATTGGCTAAGCATTAGAGAGTTTCAGGGGGAGTAATGTAAAAAAAAAAATGTGGGAAAGATTTATTGGAAGCAAATTGTAAAGAGCATTAAAGATCTTTTGCTAAAAACAAAATCTATCCAAAACTTGAAGTTCAACCACGCCACTTGAAAATAGATAGAAACACAAGGTTTTGATACTTCAAGGATCTGTGATTTGGTGATTGAGGTATTCCACTTACCAGTATAAACTGCAACTTCCTTATGACTTTAGTAGATTGTCTTTGAGAAGAATTACTATGACCCCAAAATTTGTGAATCCTTGGCCAACCTGGCAAGAAACCTGTTCAAATTTAGACTTGACTATTTTCAGATAGTAAAATAAGGCCTGCACTTAAAATATTTCCAGCTCAGTAGGAAGTGCCAGGGCTTGCCCTCTTTTGGCATAATCTTTTCACTTCTATATCATGCTGAGGCCCTGGAGTAGGACTTGAAGATTGTGAATAAGGACTATAACCTCTCAATCATTCATTAATTTAACAAGCATCTATTAAAGCTCCTAAATGCATCTTGGGGACATTAAAGAAAAGGGGGGGGAAACAATCCCTGCCCTTGAGTTGCCTTTGGAGAAGGATAATAATAGTTGTATTTTTCTAAGTAGCAAGTGTGTCTATCTTATGAGTTTTATAAATAGGTCACAAGAGGGCCGCTGTTGCCTCTAGGTCATATTTTTTTGGGGGGGGGAAGGGGGTAGCCTTCATATTTGGTAGAAAGGTCAATTTTTAACTGCCCACTAAGTGTCAGCTATAGCATGGGATATCTAATGATCCTTATCTATGATATTAAGAAAAAGTGAATTTCAAAGCTAAGGATCAAAGTCCAGCCTAGAAGTCATAATCAAATCAATATTGTCGTTGTTATAGAAAAGCTGCGCGTTCTACTTTCTCTCCGCTCCACTTTCCATCCTATTAACTTTCTAAACCCAGATAGCTCTTCCAGATCAGCATTTCCTTATAGGTATCCCCCTCCCCCCTCATTAGAATGTAAACTCCTTGAGGGGAGGGGCTATCTTGGTTTTTGTTTTTTCTTAATCTCCAATGATTGACACATAATAAGTGCTTAACTGCTTTTTCATTCATTCATTAATTTATCAATTAAGAAGACATACTAGATAAAATAGATACACTTAAGCATTTATCTAAGCAAATCCATACCAGAAAAAAAGAAAAAAAAATTCCTGTACGCTATACTTAAGCCTTTGCTTAAAGACCTTCGAAGAGGGAGAGCCCTTTGTCTCCCAGGTTAACCCATTCCACTTTGGGACTGCTCTACATGTTAGGAAGTTTTCCTTAAGGTAAGCTTAAATCTGTCTTTCTTACTGCTACCCATTCTTCCTAGCTCTACCCTTCAGGGTCAAGCAGAACTAGTCTGACCCTCTTTGAAGCAGTCCTTAGTACTCTTGAAGACAGCTGTCCTGTGCCCCCTTCCAATCCCCACTCCACAAGTCTCTTCCATAATTCTTCAGCTGACTTCGTGTGACCCAGTTTCGAGACCTTTGACCACCCTGGTTCCCCTCTGCTTGATCCTACCCCACTTTGCTGATGTCATTCCTAAAATGTGGTGGTGTCCAGAGTGGAACACAGTACTCCAGGAAAGACAGGAGGACCATTAATGCCCTAATCTTGGCACAATATGAATGAGTTCAATTGAATGGAGTCAGGAGAGGGGTGTGTTCTCCTTGCATCTTGAAATTTTATGTCTGGTTCTTGCTTTGTTTATAATCGTTGCTGAAGTCTCTTTGAAGATTGGACATTAGCTTCAATTTTGCTCTAAACCTCTGGCCTTTAAAACCATAAAAAAAAAAATACCGGAGGTTCCTGTTTTCAACTTTTCAAAATGTATTTTAAATGTACTGAACAGTTTAAAAATATATTTTCAACCGAGGACCTGATGTCCCAAGCACTGGACTGATAGGTACCAGATTTAATCTTGAGGCCAGTGCCTCAAGGTTTGCTCTATTGGTCTCCTTTAGAATTTCATTTGGGAATTTCAGATTTAACTCCACATCTGCATGTGAAAGGTCCCCATTTCCCATTCAAGTGTTCAAGATAGCAATGCATTTGAGGTAGGATCAAAGGGTCACAGATCTATCACTGGAAGTAGTCCAAGAGGCTGCCACCTAGTCCAGCCTCTTTATTTTAATCCAGACCCATGGAGCTTTTGACTTGACCAAGAATACCCAAGTACTGAGGGACAAAGGTAGGATTTCCACTGCGATTCTCAGACTCTAAATCCAGTGTTCTTTCCATTTATCTCACCCCACAGAGAGAAAGACAAAAACTTTCATGTTCAAAACCATGCCATCTGACCATGTACCTACCCATCATTTAAACTCTCTGTTCCTGTTTCATCATCTGAGAAAAAGGGTGGATAATATCCCTCATGCCCCTTTCACAAGATTCTTCATGTAAAGTGTTTTGCAAAATTAGGAGGAAAAAAAATCTTTATAAACACCAACTCCTCCCTTTCTTGCAAGGCAAACTTGTTGAGGGCAGGGATTTCTTTGAGTTTTGTCTCATCTCCCAGCACTTAGTAATGGGGGACTGATACATATAATACCCCCCACCCACACACCCACTCCAAAGTACTTGCCATTCATTTGGTGTAGGAAATTCTAGGTGAGGAGACTCCCTCTTATGCAAATCTGTAACCCTAGAAATTTGCCTGGAAGAAGTACAAGGTTAAGTGATTTGCCCAGAATCACACAAGTCTATGTTAGAGGTTGATCTTCATGACTCCAAGGTCAGCTTTCTATCAACTATCCCCTCAATCTCTCATCTTGCACATAGATGTTTGTTAAGTGGAATTGAATCCATCTTGCATGAGGTTTGCCTTCCTAATAGCATTTCCATTAGTGTGGACTTATCTTCAATATGCGATATTTTGCATTCCCATTAAGGTAAATCCAACGAATACTGGAAAGGGAAAGCATCCGTTTATTGGAAGTATGAAAGACGTATCTCCTTCAGTTAAGGTTACATGTTTTCCTTTATCACCTTTGAAACACAGATTAAAAAGTGTTTGTTAATTTGGCACCAACACCCCATGTCGCACTGAGCTATATTGAGGAGAAATGAAGCATTAGTGAAATCATGGAAACAGAAAACAAAAAACAAACAGAAAAAAAATCTAATTAGCAGGGGGAGTGGAGGGAGTCTATAAGAGTAATGAGGAAATTAGTTTAGAAGCAGATTAATCATGGCTGGCTGTATATGTTTCATTGGGGCCAGAATTCTGCTGAGGATTTGCCAAGTAACATACACAACAATGTTCATTTTAATACCAAACAGCTCCAAGTTATGAGGAAGGCAGATTTCTCTAACACATGAAGGAGTTTCAAGTTACACTATTATGGAAAAAAAGAAATCCCTTGGTGAATGCATCTGTTTATCATTGACTTGAGGGATATTTGTGCGGACGGTTTCAGCTTTGTGAAGAGTCTATAGGTGGTCCTGTCAAAGCATTCCATATCTTTGGGAAACTTTAAATCTCTGTGGAAGACTTTTGGAAACATCTTGGTTAACTCAATCCTGGCAATCCCTTTCTTGTATTGCATTCCAGCTCTTTCAGGAATGACTTACGCATTGGATTTTCTAAGATAAAAATTAAGATAAACAACAATTACGATTATTTGAAAAAAAATCAAATTACAAGGCTCTTTCCCTCTAGTTTTTTTTTTTTACAATAAAAAGACAATTTGGAGAAATGAAGACCGCTCTTCCCCCTAACTTTGCCATTTCCTTTCTTACCAAGTGTAAGAAAAATTGCTGAAAACATTTTTTTCAAAATGAATCTTCACAATTGTTTTAATTTTGTCTCGAGAAAAATTGTGACAATTATGTTTAAATTCTGTCTTATGACAAATCTAAAGGATCATCATCAGCTTTTAAAATGGCCTTGAAAAGAATCATTTGTTTAAGTAAATGGGATCAAGATCTATTGGGACCCTAGAGAAAGCAAGGCTTCCATTGGTAGAGAATGCTCTGCACCTCCCTCTACCCTTTAGACCCCCAAGTTCTATTCACAGCACCGAGCAAATGCTGCCTCCCACGCGAAGGAAGGAGAAGGGAATATGCATTTACATGGTACCTACTATGCACCTCGTGCTACAAATATCTCATTTGAGCCTCATGACAGCTTTCCAAGGTAAGGGCTATTATTACTCTCATTTTACCCTCGAGTAAACTGAGGCAAAGAGGTTGTGCTTGGATCCTATTTGAGCTCCCATCTTCCTGACTCAAGTTTGGGGCTTTGTTCATGGTGCCTATAGATGCTCGTCTGGCTCTCTCCCTCCTTGTTAGTGCTATCTCTTTCTTGAAATTCCATTGCATTTATCAGTTGTGTAAATATTCTGTCCACTGGTAGAGTGGGAACTTAGTGAAAGCAGTGATTTTGGGGGTGTTAATTTTTGTAGCCCCAACACACTGCCTTATACAAGGTAGGTTCTTAATAAATGTTTATTGGAGTTGTTTTGGATTCCTCACGGTACCGAATAACCATTCTGGGGAAAAAAAAAAACAACACTGGAAAAACACTCTGAGGGCTTCGTATTAAACAGGATGACTAATATAGATTTCTAAGGCCTGATGATGAGGCATGCCTTCCCTCTCTGGGTAGGGAGATGATTCTCAGGGTTATGGGTGCATAATGTCACTTACATTCTCAGTTTAATTCCATGTGCCCATTAGTTTAACTTCTTTCTTGGCTACAAGAGAGAATTCTAGGAGTGGGGAAGGGGGATGACTCAAGAATATTGAGAAGACATGATATGAACAACAGAAGGCATCAGTTAAAATGGAAAAACAAAGGAAATGGAAGATGAGATAATTAGTAGGCCTAAAACAACAGCGACAACAAAATGCCTTACCTGGACTTTTAAACTGCCTTTAGAAGGGTAGGACTGGTCCAGGGGTGGGGAACCTTTGGCCTTGAGGCCTTTTGACTGAGTCCAAGTCTTACAGAGCAAATCCTTTTATTAAGGAGGTTTGTTCTGTGAAGTTTGGGTTCAGTCAAAGGGCCACATTTGAGGGAGGACCTCGAGGGTCAAGACACATGGCCCTTGAGGTCCTCAAGTGTGGCCTCTAGGCTGCAGGTTCCCCACCCCTGGCCTAGTCAATGTTCATATTGGTTTGCTTGACTATGCTGAGTTCAGGTTTAAAAACTGGAGCAAAGGGGAGAGTTGGGTGGGAAGAGGGAGATAAAGATAGTGATGTTTAAAAAATGAAGCTTTTCAAGACAAGCACAGAGCAGGAGAGATGTAGGTTCAGAGGTTAAACAGACCAGTGAGATAGCTTTGAAATTTATATTCTTAACATAGTATATGCTTTAAAAAATTCTTGGACATAATGAGGATTTATGATGATCTGCCCAAACCTCTTTTTCCATTCTTTAGATCTGAAAATATTCACGTTTGCTGCTGTTTGTCAAATTCAGCACAACAACCAAATTCAGAAAGAAGTTAAGGGACTAGACTAGCTGAACTTTGGAATCCTCTTCCTCCTCTCTGAGCCTTCTTATTGCCAAAGGGATAAATTGTTTGGAACCCTCTGTGGGAAAGCCAATATGAACTTTATTTCTAGAAAGTATGATTTAGACCCAATTGTCTCTGAGCTCCCTTCCAACCCTGAGATTTTGTGATTCTGTGAAGTATACAACCATGAAAAAAAGTATACAACCTCCAAGCAGGGGAACAGAGAAACCAAAGAAGACTGATGAATTTTTTTACCTATTCATTAGCATCTTTGCAGCAAAGACCTGAGGGAGAGAGAGCAAGACAGACAGAGACAGACAGAGACAGAGAGACAGAGAGATAGAGAGATGGAGACATGGTGTGCCAGGCAAATCAAATTATCATGACCAGCAATTTCCTTAAACTCCCTATATAGAGAGAGCCCAAGAAACCTTGGGAACCGCAATGTCCCCTAGACACCTGGATTCCATCCCAGTATGTTCAACCCTCCCCAGACCACTAGTCTTGCTTCTAGCCCACTGTCGTAGCCATCATCTGGGGAAGCAGCTACTATGAAGAAGGATCCAGCCATCCTCGCTAGCTGTCAATCAACTTTCCTACATAGTGCAGGCAAGCCCACCTAGGTAAAGAGGCAAGTTACCCTAAGGGAGAAACAGAAGGCAGCATGTGTCAGACAGGCCACAACAACTCCATCACCTTGACTTGGCTATTTTCTTCCCTCAGACTCTGATGGAACTCAAAAGTCTTGAGGATGGAATAGCCCTGCTTCCAGCCCTTTGCCCTTAGTCACCTCCTGGAAAGCAGCCCCTGTGGAGATGCAGCCAGAAGACTCCTCCTTCAAGTGTTACGGACAGAGTTACATGTTATGGGAATCTGAAGATCTTCCCTGCCCCTAGGCCCTTTGCTAAAGTGGCTACGTGACTCTGAGAACCTTGGATATTTGAAAGTATACTCTGTTCCCTAATAGGCTGAATGTGGTCACGTGGAGCCTGT
>CM053589.1:196683964-196710681 GCA_028646515.1 Pseudochirops corinnae
AGACCCAGATGTTGGTGCTTCCCTCTCTGGTAACTGAATAGGTCACTGATGTAATGGTCAGAGGCTGGAAGCCTCTGCTGATCTGTTTTTCTGTTTGTTTGTAACTTCTGTTTGCATTCTCTGAAGTTCAGGGGGCTGACTTTTCCCCCTGAACTAGGTAAATGATATGTTTGATTAAAGTGAAACCGTTAACCCATTTTGAGCTGCTTTCCTTTAGAAAAGCAGATCTAAGAACCTGTGCTAGTAGCCGCCCTAGGCATGCTAGGGTGCTTGCTGATACATTACAAAAGACCCAAAAGGAAAATTCTCCCCACCAGAGTCTTCCGCACTGCCAAAGAGCTCAGCATCAGAAAGGGATGTGATTTTAACAGTGTAAATACCACTGACAAAGACACATTGCCATCTGCTTTGTTGCTGAACGCTAAGGACCATGGGACTTTTCCATCTGATTTGTCCCTGACTCTCCCCCGCCCCTCCCATATGTAGCGTTTCCCTTGCTAAGACATGAGTTCCTGGGGAATAGGGCCTGGGTCTTTTTTCCCCTTGTATTCCCAGTGTTTAACACAGTACTTTTCACTTAATAAATGTTTAATTCTTTCATTCATCGCCAAAGAACAAGGCTTTACTTTTGGCAGCCATTCTATTTAATGACTCTTGCTCTCTTTAAATTGATTAACTGGCTGCTAGCACCTAGTCTGGTGGCCTTGACTTATTGATTCAGCACAGCCTTCTAGGCCTTGTTCATACCTACTTCACACTCCTGGTTCATCAGAGGAGAACTTTGAACCCTCTGTTATGTACAGGGGACTTTTCTTACACATATAAAATGAAACAACGTGTTTACTTTTTTGGGGGGGGGGGGCAGTGCTAGCAGTTGGGAGGTGGACCTGGATTTAAAATCTAGTTCTGTTAATTGCCGCCTACATGACCCAGACAAGTGATTTCTCTCTGTGGCTTCATGTGCAAAACGAAGGAGGGAGACTAGAGCAGTGGGGTCTGACCTGAACAGACATGAGCACCACTAATCCCTACATAAGGGTCCCTGGAAGTCACATATTCATTTTAAAAATATTTGTATGTATTTTATTCTAAACCCAGGCATTTCTATAACAGTGAAATAGAAAAAAAAATATTGTCCATGTAACTGCAAATCTGTTAAGTACATCTTATTGTTGGTTTTAAAATGTAATTTATCTATGTTTTATTGTCTTTTTATGTAGTTTATGAAGTACTTCCCAATTACATTTTACTCTGACTGGGGGCCCAGGGAAGTGTCATCCACCTTGGCCAGCAAGTGGTGGGTTGGACATCTCTGGACTAGATAATGTGAGTGACCCTTTCAGCTGTGAAATCTTAGGACATTGTAATAACACGCATGTAATCTCTTCACATTTGAGAGGGGCTACAGATGATTATCTATGAATCCAAAACAAAGGGCAAACTTCTAGAAACTCATTCACATTTAGACTTGGGGATTTATGATCCAGTGGGGTTCCAAGTAAGACAAAAGAAGGAAGGTAGACTATTGAGAGTACATTCCAGCGTAATAAGAACATGTTACGGATTCCACATACAGGCTTATTATCCTACAACTTTTCTTAGCTTACTACTCCTTGCTGGGGCTGGAAAGCATTGCTTCTGAGACTGATGTAATGCACAGGCCTAAGATGAATTGTTCCCTTTCTGCCTCTCTCTCTCTCTCTCTCTCTCTCTCTCTCTCTTCCTCTCTTTTTCTCCTCTGTCTCTGTCAGCCTCTCTCTGCCACTTGAGAATAGGTCAAGGCCTTGTGGGCATCTTGCTGGTGCAGTGAACAGAGCACCTGCCTTGGATTTAGGAGAACCTAAATTTAAATTTGACCTCAGACAAATGAATGTCAGCTGTGTGACCTTGGGCAAGTCACTTCACCATGTTTGCCTCAGTTTTCTCATCCGTAAAATGAGTTGGAAAAGGAGATGACAAACTACTCCAGTATCTTTGCCAAGAAAACCCCAAATGGGGTCACAAAGAGTCATACACAACTGAAAATGGCTGAACAACAATAAAATGTATTCACTTACATTTCCAGTCTTTTCCTAGTGACTGTACTTGAGTGAGAGACTTGGTCTACCACCCTTGGACTACAGGCTTTACCGGGAATAAATAAAAGTAAATTAGTATTACCAACAGGAATTAAATAGAGGAAACTTTTTCTACACACTGTGTCTGACTATATCGTTCTCTGGCTCATGGAGCTTCAATGGTTCCCTAATACCTGCAGGATCAAATGTATACTCCTCAGTTTGGCTTTTGGTAACGTAACCCTTAGAACTTTCCAGCCTTCTCACACCTCACTCCATTCCATATACTTTATAATCCAGCTGTTAAATTGACCTACCTGAAGTCTCTGGTCTCTGGATTGTCCTGGCTATCTATTCCTCATGCCTGGAAGACTTTGCCCCTTAACCTCCTATTCTCTGTGTGTGTGTGTGTATGTGTGTGTGTGTGTATGTACGGATGGATGTACCTATGTACCTATATGGGTGTATATGTATACACGCATGTATGTATAAGTATATATGAAATATGTATATATCTTATATCTACCTTGATACCTATCTTATACTCTGTATTTATGTCTTAAGTCTACCTAGATTTTTACAAGTTGTCTCCTCTATTAGAATATGAGCTCCCTGAGATCAGGGGGTGGTTTTTGGTTGTCCTTTGCCTTTATTTATGTCCCTGGCACTTAGCATTGTGCCTGGAGCTCAGTACGTGCTTGTTGACTGGCTAATCACAGAGTCAGACCGGCCCCCTTAATCTCAACCTTGGACAATCTCAGCTGGGTAACTGAGGAGCTAGAGAGAGCTTTTTGTAGGACAAGAAACACTTGTAAATGAATATGTTATTTTTTATTGCATCTTTCAACACCCCAGTGGAAATTGTTACTTGCCTTTGAAAATTGGGCTAGTGGCTTTTGGAAGGACAGCCCACAGGTAGAGAGTGAAAGGAACTTCCCACATAACTGCTGTCTCTGCCACTCTGGCTTTCGGAGACTTCAGCCGTGCTTGGAACGCTCTCAACACCACCTGGGACATGGTTCCTTCCCTGCCATTTGTGTCTGGTTAAAATCAACGATGGGAGTTAAAGCCCTAAAGGAGGGATTGTGGGGATGAGGGAGGAACAGTTCCGTCATGGAGGAAATGCCACCCAGGATGCTGAAAAGAGTGGTTCCCAAAGTGAACCTTTTTTAAAAAGAGGGGGGAAAACTGCACTTACACAATAATAGCTGACATTTACAGAAGAATTTTTAAGGTTTGCTGAGAACTTTACACATATTCTCTCACCAAAAGCCTGAGAAGCAAATTCTATCAATGTTTTTCCCATTCTATAGATGGGGAAACTGAGGCTCGGGACAGCTAAGTGATTGCCCAAGCACCCAGTAAAGTAGGTTCTATTATTATCCCTATTTTACAGATGCAGAAATGGCATCTCAGAGAAGGCAAGTGGTTTGACCACAGACACACAGTGTCAGGGTTTTGAACTCAAGTCATACATTGCTGGATGGTACAACAATCCTATGAGATAGAGGCTGTTCTTAGCATCCCCATTTCACAGATGAGGAGACTGAGCATGGGGGAAGGGAATTAACTTGTCCAGGGTCACAAAGCTAGTACATGTCTGAGGCCAAATTTAAACAAGTCTTGCTTCTGGAATGCAGGTCCATTACCCTGCCACTCCCACAATGAAAAAAAGACCCTAACCCAAACTAAAGGTCTTAGTTCAAAGAGAACCCTTCACTAACTTGGCCCAAGCATCAAGAAATTCTCTCCCTCTGGAGCTCCAGGACCTGTAGTAACTGCTGTAGTGACTGTGGCCTGCTTCTGGTTTCCTCTGTAGATTCCTTCTGAACTGCTTCTTAAATGACAGAATACAAATGTCGTGGTCTGTCCTCTGGGACTCCCAGCTTCCCCAGCCTTTGTCAGATTTCTCTTTCCTTCCCCAAAAGGCCTTTCGGGGAAAGCCTGGGTGGTTTTCTGAATGAATGGAGGAGAAAGGCTTTGTACTAAGTTTCTCCTTGTCTGGGGGGGATGGGACCTATTTACTCCCTGGGCCTCGCTCCAGAGTAGAAACCAGGAGGAGTCCTTTCTGAAGTCAAAGTCTGGGTGTCAGCTGATCTCTTCCTCCTCAGGGTAGATGGCAGAGATAGAGTCCCATGAGTTAAACAGGGCCAGCCTGTGGCCAAGTTTGTCCAAGACAATCCCTTATAACCCACCCATCCTCTTTCTCCAGAGAAAGTAAAAGCTTCTATATCTTCTAGCCCTGGTTTTCCACAACCTCAAATCCACACTCTTCTACCTGGACCCTAGGAATTTTCTGGATTGCTTCCTAGCCTTCTCTGGCTCTCATCACTATGACTGACTAGCAGAATAAGGAACAAATGTCCGTTAAAGTTACCAATGGATACCGCCCTAGGTGCTAGAATCAGAAGGGGGAAAGTGTCTGCCCTCAGAGAGCTTACGCTTTGTAAGCCCCTTGAGGTCACTTAGGAACTGCTTCTTTCAAGACATCTTAAAACTCTTCTGCTTCTTCTTCTAGTGGATCTCTCCAGTCCTCTGGAATTACACAGACTGGGCTCAATCATAAGGAAGCTGACATCAGCAGCTTTTTGACTTTTATTGTCTACTTCTCAATCAACTTTACTTCTGATGAATTTCAAAATATAATTTTAGTGTAAACTTGGTATAGGTCTCCATAGATGTGGGAATGATGATAACATAACAAAACAAAAATAAAGTGTGTGTGTGTGTGTGTGTGTGTGTGTGTGTGTGTGTGTATAGTATTTCTATATTGGGTAACCAGATAGTGCAGTGGATAGAGCACTGGGCTTGGAATCAGGAAGATTCATGTTCACGAGTTCAAATCCAGCCTCAGAAACTTAATTAGCTCTGTGAGCCTGGGCAATCACTTCACCCTATTGGTCTCAGTTTGCTCATCTGTAAAATGAACTAGAGAAGGAAATGGCAAATTGTTCCAGTATCTTTGTCAACAAAAGCCCGAATGGGGTCACAAGAGACAGACACAACTGAACAACAGCAACAACAAGTTTGCATGGTGCCTGCCTCCTGTGTGCCCAGCGCTGCACCCAGCAGTTTGTAAGTATTACCTCATTTGAGCCTTACATCCACCCAGGGAAGCAGGTGCTAGAGACTCTCCACAAGGTCAAGTTCTCCTCACTCTGGTGGGCTTCACAGTCCCAAGTGAAAGCTCTTTGTATTCATAGCACCACCCTGTGGGTTAGAATCCCCCCAGAAGAAAGACATGTTTGAAGCTGTGAGTGGAGAAACACGGAACTCACCATTCCATTGAGTCCCTTTATCAACCTAAAGATCCCCAACAGCCTCCTCTGAGGTGTGGAAAGTTGCTGTAGAGACACTTTGCCATCAGATCTTCCCCTTGCAAATGGGGCACAGGGATGTTGAGGGAGGACCAGCACGCCTGCAGTGAGGGAAGTTACACTGAGACAGGTAAGTGGCTTACCCTGCTAGCAAGTGTCTGAGGCAGGGTTCAGAAGCAGGTCTTTCCTGACTCCAGGGATAGCAGGACGTCCACTGAACTGCTTCCCTGCCCTGAAGGAGTGGTCACTGGCCAACACTCTCAGCCACTCCTTTTCTGATTCTGTTGTTTTTGTTGTTCAGTCATGGTCAGACTCTCTGTGACCCCATCTGGAGTTTCTTTGGTAAAGACACTGAAGTGGTTTGCCATTTCCTTCCCCAGTTCACTTTAGAGATGAGGGACTCGGAAAAACAGAGTGAAATGACTTACCCAGGGTCACATAGATAGTAAGTGTCTGAGGCCAAATTTGAACCAGGAAGAGGAGTCGTCCTAATTTCAGGCCTGGGACTCTCTCCACTGTATCAGCTAGCTGCCCTTTCTGATTCTAGAATTCTCAAATCCTGTGCTCCATCTAAGGCTGCTGCCCCACCCTCCTCACCCATTCAACTCTGAAGTTTGGGTTCTGACATTGAAATGCCAGAGCAATCTAAGAACTGTTTCAGAAGAGTGCTGAAGCCAGAAGAAGGATGGCAAAGAGTTTCATAGTGATTGTTTCGTGAGGAATTGGTAGCCATGGGTATTGATTCTTTTTGAGAATGTTGACCATGAAGTGGAGAGGGAGCTAACATGCTTTCTTAAGAGGTTCTCTGAGCCAAAAGAAGCTTTTGATTAGAATATGGGAGACATCAGACCCTAGGAAAGGAAAGATCAAAAAGGTGTAAGACTGAGGGAAGAATGAGAAGAAGACAGTGTAGAAGAGGAGAGAATTGCTGGCATATCTGGAAGGTTTGGCTTCCTTTAGGAAGAGGTCCACCTCTTCCTAAAGAAGAAGGTCACTGAGTTCTCCAAGAGTGGAGGGTTGGAAGTGAAGGATTCATTTCAGATGACTGAAATCTTTTCAATGCAGTGGAGATGAGGCCTTGAGGGCTTAAAATGAGAAGGAAATATTGAGAATTGACCATGAATTTGACTGCCTATGGAGGAAAGTTAAGAAACAACACATTAACAGCTTGGAAAAATGGAGATGACTCAAGGGAAAGAAAGTCAGAGCCAGGGAGAATAGGTACAGGAGGAGGAAGTGAATGGGAATCTGGAAAGCCAGGAGATCATGGTCAGAGAGGGGAGTTTCAGAGTTCAGAATTTATTAGTATTATATACTATATAATGGTGGAAAATTACCTATTGGTATATAATATTATACTATATATATATACATATATATATACATATACATATATATACATATATATATATATATACATATATATATATATATATATATACTATATATTTATTAGTCTAGGGTTAGTCCATCAACAGCACTTACTATGTGCCAGGCAATGTGTGGCCACTATGATGAATAGAGGGCGGATGGCATTGAAAAGTGCTTTTAACTTTCCTGGCAGAGTTTCAGAAAGGACTGGAAATCTCTGAGAACTATGGTAAGGGAAGGGTGAGGGGAAGGATAAATCAGAAGGTCATGAAGTCATGAAGAGATGTGGAAGAGTGCCCACAATTTTGACAGATGTCTTAACAGCAAAGACAGAGAGAGGTTGGGACACTCAGATGCTGTGAATTTCACAAGAGAGATGTTGAGTAAGGGGGGTAGAGGTAGGGTCTGAAAGAGGCTATGGGGAGCAAGGAGGCTATGAAGTCTACCTCCAGGACCTGTGAGAATACATGGTTAGGAAGCAGTCCCTAGAGTCTATTTAGAATTCCATCATTATTTGGGTCTCCAATTTGGGCCCTCACCGGTAACAAACCCCACCTTAATTCCCCTTAGTTTCCTGGGGATCTCAGTCATTGGAGATAGTTTTTAGTTTCAGTTCATTCACCCCTCTTACCAAGCCTGTTCCTCAACTCTCTGTTCCCTCACTTTGCCCTTTGCCAAATAATAAAGTTTAAACAAGTTCTTTGTTTCAACCTCCTTTGTGGTCTGTGGAAAAGGTAAATATGGCAGACTGTGTGAAAATACTCCACTGTAAATTTCAATCCTTTGTAGCCCTTAAGTATGTTTTCTCTAAATTGTGGTCTGTGGGTTTCAGTGACCTTAAAAGATTTCTGATGGCCTCACCATCTTCCTGAACTTTGGTGGTCCCAGGCTCTTTGCTCAACACTTTTGGTCTAAGACAGTGGATGAGAGGTAGAAAAAGGGAGTGGAGGGAGAGGTGGAAGAGAATACAAAATGCCATTTTAAGACTAGCCATAATACAACTCTAACTTGGATGTTGAATGCAGAAATGCTACTGGCAAACCATAAGAGAATTATATGAAAGTGAATTTGTGTTGATTCTGTTTTCTGGCTTTGGTTGCATCCCAGTCAAGACAACCTTGGTGGAGACCACTGGGCCAGAAGTTGTTTTGGTTGGCGACTCCTCAGGAAGTTTGTCTTTCCTTTCAGGAGAGGTGGGTCACATTATTACAGAACCATCTGATGCCATCTCCTGGATTCAATTCAGGAAGGATTTGTTGAGAGCTCATTAGGCTCGCAGAACTTTACAGGACAATCTGAATGCCATAGGGCAGCTTTGAAGACTTTGACGTTCATGTTATTCATAATATGATTAAGCTCTCTCTAGGTTTAGGAAAGCTGAGGCCATGGAGCCTCATCCTCTGCAGAAATAATACTTATGAAGGTGAGTTATGTTATCTTTATCCTCCTGCTTTTGAGTTATCAGGGGGATCCATATGTATTTTTATTAAATGGATTGTCTCTTTTTGCATCTGATGCAGAAAAGCAAAGGGACATTCTCCCTCCACCAAAAGACAAAAAGCAATTCCCTATTTGCTTTCCCTATGTTTTGTGAATTAGATGTTAATGGACATTTCATCTCTTCAGATAGAATGCAAATTCTCTTAAGGCAGGGACTACCCACCTGTCTCTATTATATTTATATTTATCATATATTATTTATTTAATATATTATATTATATTATATATTTTATACGTAATAATATAATCTATATTATATTATACTACACTATATTATAGCCGGATGGCTTAACAATAAAATAACAAAAGCTATTTGGTTGGGTATTGGTAGTACAAAAAAATCTTTTGAAACAACAAAAGGATAGTCCTAAATGAAATATAACCAATGTTAAAAGCACTTATTCCTACAGCTGCGCGCTGGGCCATCACCAGTTCTTGACCTTCTTCTTGCCACTGAACTCTGAACTCTGATGACTCTGAAGGAGAGAGCCAGGCTGATGCCTTTGGGCATCACTCAAACCCAATTCGCACACAAGTCAAGCCATCACCCTTGTGACGTCATTGATCTTGGAGAACGAAAGACAACCACAGCAGTAGTTTTCCTTCAGTTTCCTTCCTTAAAGTTTACAAAGCACTTTACAAAAATGATTTAACTTGATCCTACCTTAAGATGTAAGTGCTGCTGTTATCTCCAGATCAGGAAACAGGTGGGCAGAGGTAAAGTGACTCATCCAGGTTCACATAGCTAGCATCTCTCTGAAGCCACATTTGAACTCATGTCTTCCCGATTCAAGGACTGGCTCTCTATCCATTGTGTCACCAAGGTTTTTTTGCAAGGCTCCTGCCTAGATTATTATGCTCATTTACAGATGCAAAAATTGAGACCCGGGGACTTTAGGTGATTTGCCTATAGTCATATGGAGATTGAGTAGCAGAATGGGGACTCCATGCTCACTCTTCTCCCTTCAGTGTCAGGGCACATTTCTCTCTGCCCTGCTCTTCCAAGTCCGTTTTGATGGTGACCCACATGGTCAGAAATCTTCTTGGCTTTTGATTGTCAGTAAATATGTATTAAGCATTAACATTGTCTAGACACTGTGCTAAGCACTCTTAAAGATCTCTTCCTGGATGCATGTGTGTTTGTCTGTGTGTGTATTTTTGCCATTCCTTTCTCATGGTTCCCCTTCTACCTATCAGGCTATCCTTGTCAGTCTTCTTAGCTGGACCATCATCTATGTTCTACCCATCACCATAGGGGTTCCTAAGGGCTCCGTCTTATATTTCTTCTCTTTTCTTGATATATCCTCTCACTTGGTGATCTCACTTTGTGGGTTCAGTGATCCTTCCTTTCCATGCGGATAATTCCCAGATCTCTAGAGTCAACCCTAGCCTCTTTCCTCACCTTTAGTATCACATCACCAGCTGCCGAGGGAGCATTTCTAACTGAATGTTCCAGAAATGCCTCCAGCTCAACATGTCCAAAACAGAACTGATCACCAGTCCTCCACTCTGGCCAAAGCTGTCCCTCTTCTGAAGCCTCCCTCTCACTGTTCAATACATCACTATCTTGCCAGGTCTTCAGGCTCAAAACTTCGGTCACTGTCAATTGCTCATTTTCACTCACCCCAAATAACCAGTTGCCTTATCTATAAAATGGGAACAATAATATTTTTACTTTATACTTCACAGGATTAGTGGGAAGAAACTGTATGGTCAGTTAAAAAGTTCTATCTAGTTTTAAATTTTTCAGTTTCCTTGTTCGCCAGAAAGCATTCTTGTCTTACTTATTCTACATGAGGGGTTCTTTTTTTAAAAAATTATTTATTTAATTTTAGATTTCAATATTCACTTCCATAAGATTTTCAGTTTTAAGTTTTCTCCCTTTCTCTCTCCCCCCTCCCCAAGACAGCATGCAATCTGATATAGGATCTACATAAATATTTATATTAAACATAGTTTCACATTAATTGTGATATAAAGAAGAATTATAACTAATAGGAGGAACCATGAGGAAGAAGAAACAAAACAAAGATAGCAAATAGTATGCTTTTGTCTACATTCGAATTCTGAAGTTCTTTCTCTGGAGGAGGATAGCATTTTCCATCCTGAAATCTTTTGGAGTTGTCTTAGATCCTTGCATTGCTGAGAAGAGCTAAATCCATCAAAGTCAGTCATGGCACAATGTGACTGTTCTTGTGTACAAAGTTCTCCTTGTTCTGCTCACCTCGGCATCAGTTCACATAAGTCTTTCCAGGTTTTTCTGAAGTGTGCGTGCTCATTTCTTATAGCACAATAGTATTCCATTACATTCATATACCACAACTTGTTCAGCCATTCTCCACTAGATGGATATCCCCTCAATTTCCAATTCTTTGCCACCACAAAAAGAGCTGCTATAATTATGTTTGCACGTGTGGGTCCTTTTCCCCATTTTTATGAACTCTTTAGGATACAGCCCTACAAGTGGTATTGCTGGGTCAAAGGGTATGCACATTTTTATAGACCTTTGGGCATAGTTCCAAATTGCTCTCCAGAATGGTTGAATGGTTCACAACTCCACCAACAATGCATTAGTGTTCCAATTTTCCTACATCTTCTCCAACATTTATCATTTTCCTGTTTTGTCATGTTAGCCAATCTGATAGGTGTGATGTTATAACTCAGAGTTGTTTTGCTTTGCATTTCTACATGAGGGGTTCTTAACCCTGGGACCCTGAGTGTGCTTATTTTAAATGTATTTCCATAATTGTATTTCGGTATGATTGGTTCCCTTTGAAATCTTCTGTATTTAATTTTAGGTTAAAACCTTACCCTAAAAAGGGTCCATATACTTCCCCAGCTGTCAAAAGGTTCTGTGAGATGAAAAAAAGGTGAAGAACCCCTGGTTGACATCATTGTGATGAAGATTTCTTTCCATTGTACAGAATAGAACCCAAAACCCATTTCATTTATTTGAGTTTGCCAGATTTTTGTTTTCTGGATAAATGATACTTGATTTCTCATACAAAGGCAACGTTAATCCTGCTTAAGCAGTTCCCCTTTCTCAGAGTTAGAAAGCCTGCTCACGATACTAAAATTGGGCTTCCTGCCAATTTACACTTAGGTAATTAAGCACTGCCTCTCTAAATCCCCTCTGTAATTGCAGCTGGATAAAATCTTCTTAACTTTCCATCCACTAATGGTCTTGCATTTTGCCTTGGATGTGTTTGCATTTTCATCATTCAGGAAATGATCCCAGGGTAGAGAGATCTCTAAATCCTACACAATCTGGTGGGATGGAAGGTATCTCAGAAATGCTCAGCCATACTGCAACATCTGGAATCATAGCATTCTGAACATCAGTCCTTGGGCATGTGTCAATCAACTCTTTCATAACCTAGAAAGTGCTAAGAGCATGTCTCTCTGTTTCATCTTCTGTTTGTTGGAACAGTGGAAGACCTTGACAGCTTTCTCTGGGCAGAAAAGCTCATGTTTTCTTTATTTAATTTGTAATGTCTTATTTTATTAAAGGAAGAAAAGGCAGCATATTGAGCACTGGACGTGGAGTTAGAAGAACCGGAATTTGAAGCCTGTCTCATGTTGTGATCCTGGGAAAATCACTTAACTTCTGTCTCCCTCACTTCCCTCCCCTGTGAAATAGAGATAACGATATGGCCTGCCCACCAGAATGGTAAGAATAAAACGAGATGAGATTTTTAAAGCACTTTACAAACCTTAAAGCACCATGTAATTTTTAGTCATCATCGTCATCACCACCACCACCACCACCATCATCATCTCTTCTAAAAAACAAGACTGGTCTCGAAGCAAAACCTAAATTTCTTAATGCAATATGGACACGGGGGAACTATGCTGGAGATGTAATCAGAGGAGTTGGGTTCTAAACCTGGCACTGCTCCTCTCTCTAATACACACATGGCTCTTTAACTGAAAAATTAAACTCAACACATTAAATACCTACTACATAGATTTAGAGCAGGAAGAGAGCTTAGAGAGACCTTGCCAAGCCTCTTCATCTCACAGAGGAAGTAGCTGAGACTTAAAGACATGGTTATCCAGAGGCAGGATATGAATAAAGAATTTTGATTTCAAGTCCAGAATCTCTCCACTGCTCAGCACTCCCTCTGAGTGCAAGATTCTTTCTTGGTTTGGTTAGGTATTTCAGTCATACCTGACTCTCCATGACCCCATCATGGGTTTTCTTGACAAAGATATTGGAGTGGTTGGCCATTTCCTTCTATGGCCCATTTTACTGTTGAGGAACTGAGGCAAACAGGGTGAAATGAGTTGCCCAGGGTCACGCAGCTATTAAGTGTATGAGGCCACATTAGAATTCAGCTCTCCCTGACTCTGAGCCTGGCGTTCTATCCATTGCACCACCTAGAACCAAACAAATCATGTGAAGTAATTTCATTAATTAGAAGGTTCCAAGAACAGGGGAGATGAGAAAAAGCTTACTACAAGAGGTGATATCTACCTGAGCAGTGCTTTGAAGAAAGCTAGGGATTCCATAAGGTTCAGGTGAGGACAGGTTACATTCTGCCTTTGAGGGATCAGCATTCTACCATTTGTCACTCTGAGATAACCCAATAAGAGAGGTGCTATTACCATCTCCGTATCACAGAGGATGTCATGGCCAGAGATGGAGGGAGGAGTGATAAGGATAAGAAAGGGGGAGCCCAGAATAGAAGGACACTGCAAAGCTTTTAGAGTGTTATGTGGGACCTCATAGATTGAATTCATCATTCTCTTGTCCACATAATCTTGTTAGCCTGGTTTAATGTCCATCATGCCATAAGGTCATGGGGTACAGTGAAAAGAGCCCCAAACTCATAGAGATTCTGGATTCAAGTCCTAGTTCTAACACTTATGTATCTACCTTTGTGTCTTGGGTCAAGTCACTTCACTGTGACTGTTTTTTCTTCTATAAAATGGGATACTAAACAATTTATCACAGTTGTATACACCTAGAGTTGGAAAGGACCGTACCCTACTCTTCCCAACTAAGGGGCTGATGAATGAGGATGAATGAGCCTTGGATTTGGGATTGGAGGACTGGGGAGGGGTGAGATGGGAGGCTTATCCTGTTATTATGTCTGTGGTCTCAGGTAAATGGTTTCATTCACTTCTTTGTCATCCATAAAATGAGAGGGTTAGACAAGATAACCCCCAAGGTCCCTTCCTCTCCAATTTATGATAACATCATGCTTCTTCTTCTGCAGATCAAAATTGCATCTAGATATCCCAGTTTCCTATGTGACCAGAGAAACCTGACAGTGTCATGGGGAAACTCCTCCCTATGGAATACTTGGCATCTGAGAATGAATAAGTGAGGCAACAGAATTTGAGTGGGAAGTAACCTTAGAAATCATCTTGTCCCACATTCTCATTTTACAGATAAGGAAACTGAGGCCCTGAGATGGAAAGAAGTTTTCCCAAGGTCACATAGGTAGTTAAGAGAAGATTTAGTCCTTCTGACTCCAAATCTTACACACTTTCCTTTTTTTTATTTTGGAAAAAAACCAAAAACCCCCATGTTTTTCTCAACTTTTGACTTTATCCATCCTTAACTTCTAAAGAGATCCCTCTCCCTGCCCTTGCCCCGTGGGTCAGCCCTAAAAGCAAAGAATTAAAGAGAAACAGGGAACAAAGATGTTTGGCAAAACTAACATATCATGTCTGATGGTCAATGAGATATTCCACTCCAACAGGCTTCCACCTGTGGATCAGAGTGCTAGCACACTTTCTAATGAACTGACTTGTAGGAGTAGCACTCCCTCTCTCCTTACCATCTCACAATCCCACACAGCCCCTCTGCTTCCCTCTGTGGCTGCATCAAGCCAGCCTTGGGCTGGAGCTCTCTGCCAGAGACCTGCCTCAGAACAATACCTTCCTCTATGGACCGGCATTCCTGCGTCCCCTGGCTCACTCCACTTTGGGCTCAAAAACCCAGGCATGACGGAGATCTTGCAAAATTCCATCTTCTTGATTTCTTTTTGATATAATAACAGAGAACAACAAGCTAATCCATTAGCTTATGACTCCCAGATTTCCTTTGGAGATACAGCTGAATCATTTCCCACCACCCTGTGCTTGATTCATGTGGATGCCTTATCACTGGAATCTTTTCCTCTGCAAGTTGAGGGGGCTGCGACTTCTTTCTGTGGCTCATCTTGAACATTTGCGCAAGGCCTAATGCTTAGAATAAAATGAATGAACCAGAAAGCATTTAGCGGTTCCCGTACTAAGTGCTGGAGGATTAAACACACACACACACACACACACACACACACACACACACACACACACACACTTAATTAGGACTGAACGTAAGTTAACGAGCTTTCACTCTTGGGGGAGAGGAGAGGAACACAAAAACATGAAGGGGAGATAGAAAGAAGGGAGGGAGTATGGGGCAAACTGGCAGGACTCGGAATGGTCAGAAAGTAATCCAGAAGCCTGGCGAGAAAGCTCATGTATGGTGCCCCAGGGTACCAGAGGCAGAACCCAGGGTCTGGGAAGAGAAGGTGTGAGGAGGATGCTTGCAGTGCCTGTGGTGTGGTTTGGAATGAGCTGGGAAAGAACAGAAATGTGAGGAATTCCATTCAGAAATCTAGATGAATTCCACAACAACCAACAAACCTTGTTTAGGTACATGTTGACTTTAGCATGTTTCAGGCAAGCTGCAACCCATTAGGCATGAGACATTTACAAAACAGAAGTGAAGGGAAGCATCTCCTAAAAGGAATGTATGAACCAGGCATGTGATAAGAGAGAGGACCAGTCACTAGACGTCCCTTGTGCTCTATTGGTAACCCTGCCATATCAAGCAATAACACAAGGAAAGCTCTGGGTGAGAACCCAATGGCAAACTTATAAAAGGACACATGTAAGAGTTGAACAGAGTGTGTTCAATGGAAAAGGGCAAAGGATCTGGAATCGAAGGCCTGAGTTCAAATCCCACCTTTGACAATCACTACCTGGGTGGCAAATCACTAAACTTGTGGTGCCTCAGTTTCCTCCTCTGTGAGGGAGAGGACTGGATTCAGGAGCGAGCTAGTCCTGGCAATTGCCAATCCCTCTGTGGAGATGAGTGGCCCCTGAGAGACTGGCCAAGTGGCCTGCTCAGCAGAGACACTGCAGCTGAGTGACAGTCTGGTGAGGCCTCCCGCAGAGAGAAAGGGACAGCAGAGGCTTGGGATGCTTGTGCTTCCTACAGGTATGCCTCACCGCCACGGGTATGCTCACTCTTCCTATGGACATTCTGCGTATTTGGGGACAGCGTACTCCAAACGCATGGGAAGGGACAGTCTGTAGTGACTGATGATACTATGCCACTTGAGCTCATGCCTTTGCTTTGAGCTCAGTGGGGCTCCTGATGATTGTGAGAGGTAAGCATGCCAGTTGGGGCTCTAGAATGTGGCTCCATAGAGTTACAACCTGGAACTAAAGCAATTGTTCCTTTCTGTGGGCAGTGGGTGGTCAAGCTGGAGAGGCATGATTAACATTGATGAAACAGACGATAATTAAATGGAGAAGCTCAGTGGGAAAAGAGCCGGGTCTGAGGTGGCATCTGCCCTTTAGGACCCCAACCCAGGTGCGTAAAACCAGTTGAGGGAGGAAACACTGGAGAGTCGCTGTTCACATGTGCACATGTGTATATACACACATGCCTATATATATATATATATATATATATATATATATATATATATATATATATATATATATACATACACAGATATGCACACATATATATGCATATATATCAATAAGCATGTATTAATACACTTAGGTTTGTGTACAAACACAACTTTCTCTATGTATATATACCTGTAGATATATACACACAAAAATCACATATATGTGCATCCACACACTTATCTGTGTGATAATATATGCACACATATCTGTGTATGTATTATATTTAACAGAGGAGTCTAAAGGTTTGTTTTTTCACTTGCCATCTTTTAGATATGTATGCATATATGGCCACACAGTTGTTTATAGTTATATATATACACAATATATGCACATATTCCATATACACATACCTATATGCATACACAAACATGTCCCTTCTAATTTTGAGTCTGTGATCCTATGAGCTGGTCCTTCTGGCTCGTGAGGCTGAGTGTTCTGGAACAAAGCAATTACAAAGCAGGGACAATGATGCCTGAGCCCTTCCAGATGTGGGATGGTTTTCAATTCCGTGCACCCTCTGCACTGGAAAGGGAGGAAGACACAACCAGTCCCAGAGTCAGAAGGTCAGGGCACAAGTGAATAGTGAGCGGTCTCCATCGGTGATAACCCATTAAACAGAAGCCTTCAATACAACTTTTGGATTCCCTGGGTATGCTGTATATTTATTCGTTTCGTTGGGGGAGGCATGAAAAGATGAAGAAGGAAAAACCAAACCAAAACAAAACACGCTCCAAACTTTGATACCTGTCAGTGACATCTGTATGCCATTTTGTGTTTTCAAATACCATTCACAGGAGAAACTTTCAGAATCTATACTAAGAAGCTGCAAAATATGAGAGCCTAAATTAACATCTGAACCAAGAGAAATGAGGTTTCTTGCTCTTTAATAAAGACTGTTCAAGGGAGGAGCCCTTCCTCTGAGTTCTCTTCTGTTTACTATAAACATAAAAGAAAAATTGACAGGTAGGAAAGTACAGACGGACTTGTCTTTAAATAGCACTGCCAGGGTCTCCTCGCCAGACTTAGCCAGCTCACGCCTCTGCAGAGGGAAACTGAGCCAGTCTGGGTAAACAAAGTCCCGTGGATGGTTGTAGCCTCAAGGAGGGAAATGAGGAAGTTGGAATGTTTATTTTTCTTCAAATACCATGTTTCAGTGTTTCTAGGGTACTGTCTGGGAGCTTTCAATGGCGAATGAATGAAATTGTGAAGGGAAATAGTGTAGGAGAATTGAATGGAAATGAGAGCAGGAATAAAGCACAGCATAGTGAAAGGGAGGCAAAGAGAGAGGAGGGAGGGAGGGAAGGAGGAAGAGAAAGAAACAGACAGACAGAAGAGGTGGGGGGAAGGAAACACAGAGAGAGGGAGGGAGAAGTAGAGAGATGAAGATACCCCTCTGGGGTATCTGAGACACTGTACAACCCTGGTAAGTCACTTGCCCTCCCTTAGTCTCAGCTTCCTTCTATGTAAGGTGGGATGACTACTGCTCCTGTCACTGGTCTCTCAGAGGGACCATGAAACAGAGACAGGCCCCAACTTGGGGGAGAGGGGGCTGGACTCTTGGAGCAGGAAATTCCTCCTCCCAAGGCAGCTCAGCCACTTCTCCGCAGCTTCCTGACTTAGAACTGCCTGAGAACTCTGGCTTGCCCAGAGTCACACAGCTGAGATGTGGTTGACACAGGATTTGAATCCAGGTCTTTGGCATTCCAAGGCCAGCTCTCTACCTCTCATCTCCGACTGCCTCTCTGCTATGAGGTAAACACTTTGCAAACATAAAGCTCCATCGGGGGGCGGGGGGGGGAGAGGGCTTTATTTGTTAAAGGTGTAGCCTCATATTTTATATAGGGAGAGCTAGTGGAAAGATGCTGCAGCTGGAGTCAGGAAGACCCAAGTTAAAATCTGACTTCAGACATGTATCAGATGCGTGGCTCCAGACAAATCCTTTAACCTCTGTCCACCTCAGTTTCCTCATCTGTAAAATGGGCTTAATAATAGCACCTCCCTCCCAGGGGTGTGGTGAGGCTCACATAAAATAATATTTGTAAAGTGCTTAGCAGAGCAGCTGGCGCATAATAGGTATCATATAAACACTAGCTATCATTTTTTTCATTTACTAGTGTACATTTCCTTAGTTTTATTGTAAAACAGAATTGGGAGGGAGACTCTTTTAAGGCTAGAGAACAGGAAATTCAAGCACCAGCAGAGGAGGTGGAAAATTACCTATTGGTTCAGTTGGAAAAGGCTCCTATAATAATAGTGCCACTTTTCATGTGTTTGCAGTTGAACCTGGGCACCGGTGACATTCTCATTACCAACTCAGAGAGGAAGAAAACTGGGGCTTTTATATAAAGTGATTTGCCCAAGATCACACAGTTCCCCTGGATCCTGGGCCTTGGGTCGCTCCACTCTGAATGGCCCTCCTTCTGAAGGGATGCTCTGACATCACTGTCCTGTCATGACTCACAATTAAAAACAAAACAAAACAAAACTGTCCCCACTGCATAAGGAATATGAAACCAAGGTGAATTTTTCTGTATCCTAATGTCAAATGATAGACTTCTAAAAACACTGTTCCTCAGGAAGCAGTCAAGAGGATAGAAAGAGTCCTGGATTTGTAGTCAGTCAATGTGGGTTCAAATCTTGGCTCTGACACTTCTTACCTGAGAGACCTCAGGAAAGTCATCTGAAGTTACTCTTTCTGTAAAATGAGAGGGAAGTGGATGACTTGATCTCTAAGGCTTCTTCCAGCTTTCAAACTATGGTCCCTATTGTATCCCTCCGTACACTTCAGTGCAGCTACCACCAGACTCATGTGCCTTATAGAGAGATGTTCCCTTCTCAGCTCTTGGATTCCATTCCTGGACATGGGGTGAGCTACCGTTCTGGGATAGGAATAGTGAAACAGTCCTGGTTCACACTGTCTGACCTCTGTGACACAAGCCACAGACATTCAGCCCCTGGAGTGAGAACAGCAGGGCCTCCCTGCAGGTGACGGGGCCTTGGGAAGCTATAATTTAGACACATGAAAATGCCATGTCGAGATGTAGCACTTAGGAAATTATATACACTTACGCCTTCACTAAATGGGTACAGGGGCAATTTTATATCCCTGAAAAGACAGAGGGAGAGAGAGGGGAGGAGAGCATGGGGCTATGTCTTCGTCTTGGTCCTCACGAGACATTTATAATAACATGGTGTGGTCATGAGGTTGTCAGTAAGGAAACCACTTCATTTTATAAGCAGGTCTACCGTCTCACCAGCAATGTTCT
This sequence comes from Pseudochirops corinnae, assembly GCA_028646515.1. Classification (NCBI taxonomy): domain Eukaryota; kingdom Metazoa; phylum Chordata; class Mammalia; order Diprotodontia; family Pseudocheiridae; genus Pseudochirops; species Pseudochirops corinnae. Next base: position 196,703,180 of record CM053589.1, read on the forward strand.
GTTCATCTTTTTTTTATCCCCCTCCCCCTCCTTCCTTTTTTTCTAAACTTCCACCTTGTTTCAAGCCCTTTCACTACTAAAATATTTCCTAATGATGCCCACTCCCCATCTATTGAAAGGGCTTTTTCTCCATATGAAATAATAACTTCATGCCTTTCCTGATGTTTTTAAGTCAGGCCCTGGAAGAGAAGGCTGTGATCTGCTTGGCAGGTACCAAAAGGACAGATTTAGTCAAAATGGATAGCTATTTCTGCCTGAGTTTAGCACTGATCACAGCAACAAGAACTCTGGCATCAAATCTGGGAGCAAGGACTAAAACCACCATTCTGGGACAGAGCCTAACTAGTAATCTTTGTGCCCAGGGCAAGCTCTATAAAGACTGCCCTTAGCTGGATGTGGGGAAGGGCTTCAAGACCCCACCACAGGTTAGTATGGGCATAAACAGAGCAGGGGAGGTCTTCAGGACCCCACCATAAGTTAGGTATGGGCATAAAACACAGATAAAGCACTTCTAATACTGTCAGAGCCTGCTAAATTTGATATCTTGGGGCAAAAACTCACTCATTCCAGTTAGATAAAGCTCTAAACACACAAAAGTTCTGAAGTTCTAAACATACAAAAAGGTCATAGTATTAATCCTTTTGTAACAGTGTATGTGGGAGATCACTTTCACAATATTTCATATCACCCCTTGCACAGGACACCTACTCACCCTCCAGGCTAGTTAATTCACTCCAACTTGCTCTCACATTAGCAGGTGTAGGTTCCTGCCTAGAGACAGATCATAACCAATTGGTTATAGCCAAATTCACTTAGTATGTTAGGGATAACCCTTTCAAAATGAAATATACATTCCTTGTATACCACGCCTGCCACTGAGCCCACACTGATGTGTTTCCATTTATATAACCGTGCACTCACAATGTAACGTATTGTGCCAGTCTCCAGGAGGGATAAACAACACATATACCAATGTTAATCCAATGTTACATTTACACAAGACATTCACCATAGCAACACTTTTACATCTTAAACATAAAATAGTAAAAAAATAAAATAAAAGTAATAAAATAAAAATAAAATAAAATAGTAATAAAATAAAAGTAATAAAAAACACAACAAAGATAGCAATAAAACAGAATAAATAATATAACATTATATATATTCATATAGTAAAGCAAATGCTTAAATAATAAAAAGGCATCACAATCCACGCGGGTCACGTTTCCTCACCAATGTACTCAGTGTCTATAGGGGAGAGTGGGAATATACTTATAGGAACCTAGCTGGAAAGTACATGAGGGAGTAAAATCTGTATGCTTAGAGTAATTCACAATTGTGGACAGTAGGCTTTAAAGTACATTATACTACATTTCTATAAAATTATGCTGACCTCTCCATAGACACACTACACCAACTCTGATTCCTCTATTTCCATTCATTATCACCTTGTTGCAGGTGACAAGGTTTCTCTTACATGCTTAGAATCACAGAAATTAAAGCTGGAAGAATTCATAATAATCATCTAGTCTGATGGATTCATTTTAGCTGGGTGACTTTAGATCTTCCATGTTAAAGAGGAAAAAAACAATTAGGAAAAACTAATGGGAAAGATGACCCTAGCCAACAGAAAAGGCACCTTTCATTACATACTATTGGATAAATATAGAGTCCTCTGTTTGGCCATTAAAGTTGTTCACTATCTGCTCCCTTCCTATCTTTTCCAGGCCCCTCACACATTAATTTCTTCCTTCTAATCTGCATCCTAGCCATATTAGTCTTCTTGCTACTATGCAGACATACTGCTCTATCTCCCATCTCTGTCTTTGCACTCATGGCCCATGCTCTCCTTCCTGACTTCAGCCTGTTAGAATCCCTAGCACCCAGAAACCCAAGTATCACCTTCTACCTAGTACCTTTCCTGATCCCCTGCCAACTAATGCCCTCCCTCCCATACCCATCTTGTACTCATCCTAGATCTATTATTATACACTGTCAGGCATGCGTGTTATCTTCCCCATTAAAATACAAATTACTGAATGGCAGGGATTGCTTTTCTTGTCTTTGAATCCCCAGAGCTTGGCACAGTTTCTGGTATACAGGAGGTGTTAATAAGTGCTTGTTGCTTGGCTGGCTGATAATTCCCCAGATCTCCAGTGAAAGGAAGTACTTTTTTTTTTTTTTTTTACTTCTTTTCTGATGTCAAGATTGGTTGTTGTTTTCTTTTTCTTCCCCATTTTATTTGAACCTATAGATTCATAATGTAGAGAAATCTCTTGTTAGGTTCCTCCTTTGACCAATGCAGATGTGCAACCATTCTAAGAGTCTGGGATGAATAAGTTGCCCATTACACTTAGAAGTTTGGGTTTGGTTTACTGAGGGACACACAATATATATCAGAGGTAGGAATTTAATCTGTTTTCCTGACTTAGAGGCCAGATGCTTTTTAAAAATTTATATCAATGACACTTGCCAATCCTATTCCAACCCATTCTCCATCCTCTATCTCTAATCCTTCCTTGTAAACAAGAAGTATAACTGAGAAAAAAAAAAAAACCCACCGCATTGGCCATATCTAATGACATAGACCTCATTCTGTCCCTCTAGCTGCCTCTCTGCCAAGAAGAAAGTGGTGTTATCTTTTATCAGCCCTTAGAAGCCAACTCTGCTCCTGTATGGGTCAGAGATCTTAAGTTGTGTATTTTTTCCCCTCTTATAAATGTTTTCTGTTTGTAAGTCAATGAAGCTTTATAAAGCAAAAAGGGAAATTAGGTTTAGTATTAGGGAAAATTTCCCCAAAGTCAGAAATATCCCAAAGTGGAATGGACTACAAAAACTGCCTTTGGTGAGCAAATCATCAAGTCAACAAGTATTTATTAAGTACCTACTATGTGCTGGGCACCGTGCTACATGTTGGATTAAGATTAAGGGTCCAATTAGAGTTCCTAAGGCAAAGACAGGAAAATTCCTTGTCGGGAATGCTGTAGAAGGGATTCTTAGGTAGATATATATGGGACTAGATCTCCTCCGAGGTGCCTCCTACCTCTGAGACTCTGTGCAACTGCCATCCCTCCAAATCCACAGCGGAGCCCAATGTCACCATTTAATTTTCACGTTTCCACTCTAAAAGAAGAGTGACAAAAACTTGGAAACATTTTTCTGACCTTATATTCCATAACACAAGAAGGACTCAAATTTGGAAATTGGACCTGGATCCTTGGCTTACCCTGAGATAGCTCGCTCTCCTCTTCCTCCTTCCCAGTGCAGGTGATAGATGTGCCTAAGAACCATGCAATTCATTGTGATGGATGTAAATTGATGGCAGGTACATCAGTGGAATGAAACAGAGGAGTTAGATTTACATAAATCCATCTGGGATGTTCTTTGGGTTTGAGACCTGGCATTTCATCAGTGTAGGGAATACCGTGTGTGGAAACTCCTTCCATCAATGGAGAGTGGTAACTCTTGACTAATGACTCAAAGAGTTACCCAGAGCAAAGAAAGGCTAAGTGACTTGGACATGGCCACGATGGCAGCAAATATCAAAAGTGAGACTTGAACCTAGCTAGGTGCTGGGGGAATCTATAATATTTGGATAAGTCATACCCTCTGCCAGCTTTCTGCTATTGCAAAGAAAGCTACTTTCAACATTTGTGCACTGTCAGGAACTATCTCCTCCTATAAGGAGAGCTTCTAATTTTTTGGTCATCTCTTAATGTGAGCTAGGAAATGAAATCTGTTGAATTTCATGGTCATTTCCACCTAGAAGAAAGATTGTACTTCATAGCAAAGGACTTATTCTTCTTGGGAAGTTAAAGAATATAATGAGGTATGAGAATTCTGGCAGGCCGGTCTGGGCATGTGTTGGTTTTACTTAACCCTTAGAAAATGATAATGGTTTACATTGGCTTTTCCCCTCAGGAAGAGTTTAGGCAGAATTGGCATCTAAAACTAAGCATCAATGGAAGCCTTAGTCTCTACATTCAGGAATCCCATAAATATAATGGTTCAATTCATTCTGATCCAACAAGCATTTACTAATATTAATCATTACAACATGAGATCACATTTCTGATTTTGCAAGGTTCTTTCCTGATATTATTTCATTTTATCCTACTAACAAACTTCATAAATTAGATTCTAGTATGAAACCCATTTATAGAAGGGGGAACTGAGGTTGAACAAGGTTAAATCGCTTGCCCAGGGTCCCACAGCTGATATCTGAGGTGGGACTTGAACTCAGGTTTTTGTTACTCCAGGTGTGGCATATTATCCTTCTTCCATTTAGCCTATTCTGTGTGAGGCATTGTTCTAGGAGCTGGGATACAGAGACATGGAAATGAAGAGCCATCCCTGCCGTCAGGACTTTGGATGGCCTCAAAGAACATTTCCACAGCTGGTCCGAGGGAGTTGGTGGCTTCATTAGGATCCTGGAAGATGAACATTTGCTCCATAAGCCCAGCTCGCACTCCCTGCAGAAGCCAGTTCTAGCTACAGTTGAAAGATCATTTGCCTAATTAGAACTGGTGAGGTCAGAGAATTTAGAACAAGGAAGAAGGGGTCTTATCGAGATGTTAAGAATTTCCCTAAATGCTAGAGATTCCAAGAGAAAAATCAGGTCTCCTGGTCCTAAGGAGCTCACACTCCAATGGGGAAGACAACATCCGGAAGAAAGCTCAGCTGCAGGGTAGAAGCGTGGAGGATTGTCATAAGGGTAGTACAGTGGGACAAATGGCAAGGCCCAGAGGTCCTCAGGTTACATGGGAAGGTCAGATGGCCATGCCAGGCACCCTCACATAGTAGAGGCAGGCGGTTGGCAAGGCTTGGTCACCCTCCCTCTCATCAGGAAGGCTGGAGCAGTCACCATCTTAGCTTGCCTCTGTGAGCGCTCCAGCAGGCAGAGGAAGGGAGGAAAGCCAGGGAGCTGGGCTACCCTTCCCCAGCAGCTAGAGAATGGCCTGGGGCAGAGGCAAGTAGAAAGTACAGTGTTCCCAGAGAGTGTGGCTTTTCCTTGTCTCGCCCCCTCTTCTGATAGTTGTGTGACCCTGACCAAGTCCTCTAACCTCTCTTAGCCTTAGTTTGTTCATCTGTGAAATGAGGGAGTTGGGCTTCAGCGACTTCTCAGATCAGTGTGGTGGCCCTATAAGCTTTTTGGGTGGAGGTGGGGTGGAGGTTAAACTTCCTGAAGGCAGGTTCTTTTCATTTTCCTTTGTGTCCTCAGAGCCTCTTACTATGGCTGGTACATAGTGGGTGCTTAATTAAATGTGTTGAATTAAATCAAATGGAATTCCCATTGCACAGATCAAGAAACTAAGTTCAGAGAAATGAAATCAGTCTTTCAAAAGGGAAACTACATTTATTAAACACTTGCTGTGCTGAGTGCTAGAGATGCAAAAAAAGGAAAAAAACCAGGGACCCTGCCCTTAAGGAGACTACATTTTTATGGGGGATAATGACAGGTTAATAACTGCATATATAATGTACAAACAGTGTCAATGGAAGGTCATCTTAGAGGGAAGGCCTCCTGCAGAAGGTAGGAGTTGAGCTGAATCTAGAAGGAAGTCAGAAAAAGCAGGAGATGAAGACGAGAAGACAGCATAGCAGGTGGGGGACAGTTCGTGCAAAAGCATGAAGTTGGGAAGTAGTAAGGAGTGGCAAGTAGGCCAGTGCCACTGGATTCTAGGATACATGAAGAGGAGTAAAGTGTGAGAAGACTGGAAAGGGAGAAAGGAGCCAGGATGTGAAGAACTTTAACTGCCAAATAGATCCTAGAGGGAGTGGGGAGTAAAGAGTAGAGTCCCTGATGAGACCTGTGCTTTGGGGAAATCACTTTGGAAGCCAATTGGGGGCTTGATGGAAGTAGGTAGAGACTTGATATAATCAGAAGGTTATTATAACAGTCCAGGTGAGGAATGATGAAGGCATGGCCCAGAGTGGTGGCTGGGAGTGAAGAAGGGAGGTGGGGACCTATATTTGAGAGATGCTATGAATACAGAAGAGGTGACAACAACATATTGGATATGCTGGGGGAGGGTTAATTAAGAGGAGAGGATGACCCTCAGGTTGCAAGTCTGGGTGACAAGAAGGGGGGCGATGCCATAGACGGTAATTACAAAGCTAGGAAGGGAGTTGGGGTGGGGAAAGATAATGAATTCTACTTTGGACATAGTGAGTTTGAGATGCCAACAGTATACAAATGCCAACACATTTGAAAAGCAATTTGTGATGCAGGACTAGAGCTTAGGAGACAGATTAGGACTGCATATAGAGATTTAAGAAACATTCATGTAGGGATGACTGAACTCATGGGAATCAAGTGTAATAGTAAAGGGAAAAAAGAAGAGGCCCCCAAGATAGATCCTTGGAGCTCCATACAGTTATTGGGAAAGAGCCATATGAAGATCCAGTAAAAATGGTTGTTAAGAAAGGGGTACAGAGGGAGGCCCTGACAGCAACTCGGCTGTGCTCAGAGAGGCTGGAGGAATCCTGCTGATCCACCAACCACAAAGGCCATTCCCAGGCCTATCACTGCAGAGCAGGGATTGGTTGGAGCTAGGTAAGAAACAAAGGCAGGGCCTGTGGCAGGGGCAGCAGCTACTCCTGGGACTACCCATCCACAGCCTGGAAATTAAAAAAAAACAAACAAACCCTACCTGAACTTCCAGGGACCAGGATGGCAGAGTGAACCCTGGCTGCTCCAACCACGCTCCTCCACCCTGAAAACACAGAAATTATTGCTCCAGAGAAAATTTTTAAGTAGTAAAGGCTTAGGAACCCTGGAGGAAGGGTGTAGCTAAGGTCCTGCATCAAAATGGGGAGAAAGCAGGCTACAAAGACAAAGACTCTGGAACCCTATTACTGTGAGAGGGAGGAACCAAACTCAGAAGGAGAGAGTATTGACTCCACACCCACAGCTGAAGCCTCAACAGGGATTATGACCTGGTCTCAGGCACAGAAAGCATTCCTAGATGAGCTCAAAAAGAATTTTGAAATCCTGGTTAGAGAGGTAGAAGACAAAATCAACACTTCTTATAAAAACAAAATTACGAAATTAGAAAAACATCACAATGAAGAAAACAGCTCCTTAAAAAGTAAAATGTGTGAACTAAAAATGAAATCTGAAGATATAGAAAGGGAGCTCCAAAAACTAACCAAGGAGAATAATTTGCTAAAAATTAGAATCAACCAAATTGAAGCTCATGACTCTATGAGGAACAAAGAATCAGTCAAACAAAACATCAAGACTGAAAAATTAGAAAAAGAGGTAAAATATCTAAATGGAAAAATAACTGACCTGGTGTAACAGCAAGCACCCTAGCATGCCTAGGGCGGCTACTAGCACAGGTTCTTAGATCTGCTTTTCTAAAGGAAAGCAACTCAAAAAGGGTTAACAGTTTCACTTTAATCAATCAAACATATATCATTTACCTAGTTCAGGGGGAAAAGGCAGCACCCTGAACTTCAGAGAATACAAACAGAAGTTACAAACAAACAGAAAAACA
>CM053589.1:196720055-196731299 GCA_028646515.1 Pseudochirops corinnae
TTATATATATATATATGTAATAACTTTATTCTCATAAAGTCATTAGCTTCTATTTTGAAGGAATTACTCTCTTCAGTGAGTTTTTGAAATTTCTTTTCCAGATGGGCAATTTGACTTTCTAAGTCATTCTTTTCCTCATTGGCTTTTTGGGCCTCTTTTACCATTTGAGTTAGTCTATTTTTCAAGGTGTTATTTTCTTCAGTATTTTTAGGTCTCCTTTAGCAGGCTGTTGACTCTCTTTTCATGATTTTCTTGCATCATTCTCATTTCTCTTCCCAATTTTTCCTCCACTTCTCTTACCTGATTTTCAAAATCCTTCTTGAGCTCCTTCCTGGACTGTAACCAATTCATATTTTTCTTGGAAGCTTTCGATGCAGGAGTTTTGACTTTTTTGACTTCTTCTGGTTCCATGTTTTGATCCTTTTTATCCCCCAAAAGATTCTACGGTCTGATTGTGCTTCCTCTGCTTGCTCATCTTGTCAGCCAATTCCTTGACTTTTGAGCTCTTTGCCATGTTAGAACTCTGCTTCCAGAGGAGGGAGTTTTGTCCCAAATTGCTGGGGTTTTCACAGTTGCCAGAGCTATGAGGAGGGTACCCTCTCTATAGTCACCACCTGCTCTGGCACACTTACCCCAGGACCATCACCCAAGACTGTGACCCAGATGCAAGCAGGTCAAAGCAAGAGCAATTACCCTCTGAATGGTGGCTTGGTCCCCCTATGAACTGCAGGCCAGCAGCTCTGGAGACAGTCAGGGTAGCTGCTGTATCCATCATGCCTCTGCCACTTCTAGCTCTGGGGGTAGGGGCTACACCACTCTGTCTCCCATCACCCAGTTCCAACAAAATTCCCTACTGACTTTTTTACTTTCTCTTTGATGTTTATGGGTTGAGAAGTCTGGAAACGGCCACAGCTGCTGGTGACTCACTCTCTTTAAGTCTGCTTTGGGGGGTCTGTGCCACAGAATGGGGCCGCCTGGTGTCTGCAACCACGTGGCTCCTGCGGGACTGTGCTCGGCTCCTAGCGTGGTGTGACAGACCCTTCCTGTTGGCTTTCCAGACTGCCTTCAGCAGGAGGTTTGTTTTTCTCTGTCCCTTTGTGGGTTCTGTAGCTCTAAACTTTAGAGTCATATTTTACAGGTATTGGAGGTGGTTGGAGTGGGGGCTCAAGCAAGTTCCTGCTTTTACTCTGCCATCTTGGCTCCACCCCCTTTTACTCCATCATCTTGGCTCCACCCCTTTACTCTGCCATCTTGGCTCCACCCCTTTACTCTGCCATCTTGGCTCCATTCCCTTTACTCTGCCATAGTGGCTCTGCCCCCTTTTACTCCATCATCTTGGCTCTGCTCTCAATGTGCTTTTTAAACCTGTTTTTTTCTTCCAGAGTTATAGTTGAAAAGAAAATTAAAAAAGGAAAACTGGGCAGAGCAAAAAAGTAAATTGTTCTAGGTTTTTGAAAAAATAAATGAGGACCAGGAGGGGGGAGGTAGGGGAGCAGCTAGAAAGTACCGCGGCTCCATTTCCCAAGTTCTGTTCCATTGCGTGGGTCGGGTCCCTGGAGGGCAGCTCAGGTAACATAAAGGAAAAAAAAATCACAGCCTTCCCCAGTTGGGGGCCGAACAAGGGGCGGGCAGCACAAAGGGGAGACGGCAGTTGATGAGAGGGATCAGCTTGGGGAGGGAAGACCCCCATGGTCTGTGGGGTGACTCGAAGAGACCACTGAACAGAGGAACGGGAAGGGCAGACTACACAAGCATAAAGCAGCAGGCTACGCGGGAAGGGCTTGAGGATGTCAGGCATGCGCAGAAGATGGGAACCGGACCGGGAGGACAGAGCGCATGCGTAACCGGAGAAGCGGGAAGGCCCGGAAAGGGCGGCAGGAAGTGGTGCTGCTCGCCCCCGCCAACCTCCCTCGTCCTGAGGCGACAGCCGGCGCGTCAGCCGCCCTCTGCCCCACACTGGGTCGCCCTGCTTGTTCACTGGCTGTCCCCTGGCGCCGGCTCAGTTTCCCTCACCTCCACCTCCCGCCTTCCTTGGCGCTTCAGCTAAAGCCCCGCCTTCGGCCGAGACTCTTCTCGACCCTCCCCCAGAGCAGTCCCGCGGGCGATGGCCCAGGCCGCTGCACACGGATTGAGACCTAAAATCCGTCAGTGCCAACTCCTTGGTTTTACAGACGAGGAAACTGAGGCACGGAGCGGTGAAGGGACGCGCTCACGGCCAGACCGCCCTTCCACGCCTTCTTCCCCTCCCGCCGCCGCCGGTGCCCCCTTCGGCAGACGGAGATGCTGAGGTGACCGGCCCGGGGTCGCACCACGGCCCTGTCCTCACAGGCAGCCCCCGGGGCTCTGCAGAGCGCCCGCACTGTGTCGTACTGAGAGGCTTCGTCCGCCCAGCGATCGGCGGGACTCGGGACCCCGCTGACCCCCCAGGGGCCCCGGGGGCGCCGCCGCGAGGGAGGCCCCCGAGCCCCAGGCCCAGGTGTGTGAGAGAAGATAAGGGCGGGTGGTGGAGGGGACGTGGTGCCGGGGGGTGCGGGGGGGTGCGTGGGGGAGGGGCGAGTCTCCCGGAAGGAGGGAGTTAGCTGGGTTGTTCCCCAGGGACGGGTGCGACGTTGAATTTCTGTGAGGGGCTTTGAAGGCCGAGGGCAGCTTTTCTCTTTTTGGTGACTTGCGCCTTCTGAACATGCAGCCCCGGTCTAAGATCCGGAAGCCCATCCTGACTTGTTTTTTCTGTAAAAGGCTTTAATTTATTTTTGTTGCATTGCGATTTCTGAGCTGCCCGCCCCCCCCGTCCCCCTGGGTGCCCGCTCGTGCCCGGGGGCCTTGTCTCCGGAGGGGCAGCAGGCCTGGGTCCTTCAGGGCTGATATCTGGGACTCGGTAGTGGGCGATTCGGGTTCAGCGTGTGGCTGCTGCGCTTGCGTGCAGCCTTCTCTCGGTCCCCCTCCCTGCCCGCTTGCGATTTCACACAAGGCTGCTCCCACGGCACAGCCCGTGTCCCGGCTTGTCTGGCTGTTCCCCCTCAGTTTCCATTTCTGTGCTGCCCGGGTAGTTATCAACGTTTTAGAACGTGCAAGTTCTTTTCCTTTTTCCTCCAGCACCTTGGGAAAGAGGCCTCCTGAGTGGCATCACTTGCTCAAAGGGCTGTTTTCAGAATTCCGGATTACTCTCCAAAATGGCTGCATCATCTCACGGCTCCACCAACGCTGTAATATCTCGATTTTCCCACATCCCCGCCACCATTTGCCGTGTTCTCCTGCCATTTGAGCCGATATGATAGGCGGGAGATGGTATCTCAGAGTTGTTTTTATTTGCATATCTCTATTCAGTAATGATTTAGAGCATTTTTTAATATACAGATAATTTTGCTTTCTTCATTGACCATTTGTCATTTGGGGATCGATTCATTCTTATAAATTTGACAAAGTTCTCTATATATTTGAGATGTGACACTTTTATCCAAGAAACTCTTTATAAATTTTTTCTCCCAATTTTCTGCTTTCCTTCTGATTCTACCTACATTGGTTTTATTTGGACGGAAACTTTTTAATACAGTGTAAGTAAAACTTTCCATTTTTCATCTCACGATACACTCTATCTCATGTTTATTCATAAATTGTTCTCGTGTCCGCAAGTCTGATAGGTAATGTGTTCCACGTTCTTCTAGTTTTCTTAGGATATCTCCCTTTCTATTTATGTCATGTATTCATTTCAACTGTACCTTGGTAAATGGTGTAAGATACTGATCTATACCCACTTTCTGCTACATTGCTTTCTAGTTTTCCCAACAAATTTTTTTTTTTTTTACCAAATAGTGTGTTCTTGTCACAAAAACTTAAATCTTTCATTTGTCAAACACAAGGTTACTATAATCACTTACTACTGTGTACAGTACTTGTGAAATTTAATAAGAAAAAAGGATGGGTCTTTCCCTTTTTAGATATTTTGGAATAATTCTTTCGACATGGTTTTAGGTGCTTTGTGAATCTCTAGAATAGTTGTTTCCAAAGTTTTTTGCTTACTCCATCAATAATTTTTTTTTAGTATTTTGCTCTGGTAGATATAGTTATTTATAAATTCTGTAAATATAATACCATACCAATAATTATACATATTACAAAACTTTAAATAGAAATTAAACAAAGATTAAGTAAATTTATTAATGATACAAAAATATTTTGATATTTTTATACCATGTGACTGATATGATTGAATATATTTAACTATTTTTGAAAATCATTGATATTTTGAGATACACCAATTAGGTCAGTTTCTTTGTTCAGTTTGTTTTGATATTTGATTTTAATAGCTGTCATGCATGAAAAAAGATACCTGACAAAAATATGTTGTTGACATAAAAGCAATTGTATTTATTAATTCGTGATACGTTTTTCCAATCCAGTTACCAGTTATGCAAAAGTTTTTGTTGAAATTCAGTTAAATACATTTCTCTCTTCCTTGATATAAACAAATTGTTCTTGCAAACTAATTGGAATACCTTGCTTTTAAAAATATTGTTAACAAGTAGTTTCAAAAGCCACTGAAACACTTTGGAATATCTTTTGATAGGTTAAAAATTCTGTTTACAAGTTTGTGTGCAATTTTTGTATGACACACTCAATTGTTCCCAGAAATTCAGATAAGAGAGAGTAAGTATTTAGGAGAAGATGGTAAAGACCACATCAGAAGTTGCAGAGAGGTCAAGGAGTATGTGGACTGAGAAAAGACCTTCAAATTTCACAATTAAGAGGTCTTTGGTAACTCAGAAGACTTAGCAGCTAAAGTTGAGTAAGTAGGCAAAAATAGCGATGAGGTTGAGAACATGGGAAGGGTGAATGATGCCCTTGATGAAAATAGGGAGCTTGAGAGGAGGGATGGTTTGAGGATAAAAATAATATGAGATCTGCATTGAAGACTGTCCATGCCTATTCGTCTTATGCCAGTCACAATTTTGCACTGAAAAATGAAAAGTGTATGTGTAGAGGGCATTATTTATTCATCATTTCCCCCCAAATGCAAAGTTGGCTTGCCTTTGGTAGCTGTGAAGTAAAGTTGGGGGTGGAGAATGGGGGAAAAGTACAGGGACATTTTACCTATTGCAGCAGGTCTCAACCTGTGGCTTGTGACCCCTTTGGGGGTCAAACGACCCTTTCACAGGGGTCGCCTAAGACCATTGGAAAACATATTTCTGATGGTCTTAGGAACCAAGACACTGTTCCTCTATCCATCTCCAGGTGGGTCCGCCCACATGCAGATATGCCCACATACGAGTATTAAAGGGTCCCGGCATTAGGAAGATTGACAACCACTGACCTATTGGATGCCTAGGTCCTGGTTATGAAGTTTTAATTGTTCTGAGGCATCATGTTTAGTACAGATGTTCAAAGATAAAGAATGAGGAGGGTTGATGATATAGTGGGAAGAGAAGTGATGTACTTGTTTTGAGTGAGACAAAGCCAGAATTAGCTATTTCAGAGAGGTTAGGATGATACTTGTCTTCCCATCTTCTGGATCACAGACCTTTTAGGTACACATCACAATCAAGGAGGGTAGGGAGCTTTTGGAGACCACTGCTGTAAAATCCCCAGTGCTGCTTAGTAGACCATTTGAAAACACAGAGCTTTGGAAGGAAAATTTATGGAGATTTATTAGTTTCTACTTCCAGTTTGATGAAAATTAAAGTTTACTTCTCTGATCTTGATCTTCAAAGGTAGAAGACTTAGGACAGTTTATGTTAATGCTTCCCTCGGAAGACTGTATTTTAAAAAAGGAACAATTTTTAAGAAGTCTCCTGTGTATGTGGAGGGGGATGTGGATTTTTCTTTAATTCATATTAAAAAATAAGCCAGTGGACTATTGATTGCCTGCAAAACGTATTTACTGAAGAATGTGACAAAAGTCAACACCAGCATGGTTCAGTTTGGTGTTTTTTCCAGATTTTTACAACAGGTGCATTCAGAGCTTTTGCTGCAGAAACCCATGTTGGCACATCTACATTCAGGGAGTTGTATAATCAAGGAATTCAGGCAAGGCTGCCCCGGCCGCTCATCTGTGAAGTGGGATCAGAATTTCCAGCTCCTTTCCATCTCCATTTCTCAGAAAAGAGAAATGAACATTGTCATCTCCTGGAATTTAAATCTCCCAGGATTTTTTAATGCAGGAACCAAAGTAGACTAAGTATAGGAGCCCTAGATGTTTTCCTAGTGGTCACAAGAGAAAAATGGAAAAAAACCCCAAAAGATCCATTTCAATTTTTCCTTTTCATTATTATAAACTTTAGACAAAATATCAGTAAGTATGAACATTACCCAATACAAATAGTAAAAGGACTGCATATGAAACTGTGAATTTCTACTATATATAACATTTTTTGTCTACTTCAAATTTAATATAATAGCTCCTACATTTCACTGCTTGTCTGTGCTCTCTTCTAAACTTCCTCCTACTCTGTTCATTTAAATATTTAAAACTATTTAAAATAAAATTAATTTAAAATAAGCTTTTGTTGATGTCTTCTAATTTTTGCCTCTAAGTTATATCTCTCAACTTCCCCCAGAGAGCCATTCTATATAATAAGTAGTACCTTTTAAAGACAAAAGAAAAAGAAGAGGAAAAAATCTTAACAACTATTGATCAATACATTGAAAAAGTCTGAAAACATATGCAATTTGCAACCCTTGTGGACCTCTCACCTCTGTGAGGAATTGGTTTGCGGGTGTCCTTTCCATTTTTCTTCATTCCCATCCCGCTTGATCTTATAATTTTGTTACATTCACTTTTGATTTATTTGGTACGTAGTGATTATGTGTACTTTGTCATAATCATTCGTCTTTCTTTACTCTGCATTTGTTCATGCAGATCGTTTCTATCCTCTGTATTCATCACGTACATGTTTTCCTGCAGCACAGTAATAGGACATTACATTCATATACCACAGTTTGTTTAGTAGTTCTTTAATTGACAAGCATCTACTTTGTTTCCAAATCTTTGCTATCACAAAAAGTGCTGCTATAAATATTTGGTGTCTTTGGGGATTATCTTCTTATCAGTGGCTCCCTTATGGGATTAATTTAGTAATGGAATCTCTAGTCAAAGGGTGTGGATATTTTAGTGACTTTATTTGTATAATTCCAAATTGCTTTCCAAAATGGCTGTACCCTTTCACAGATCCACTAAAAATGTATTAGTGTGTCAGCTTTTTTTACACCCCTCCAACATTTAACTATACCATTTTTGGTCATATTTGCCAATTTGCATCTTCAGGGTTGTTTTGGTTTTTATTATTTTTTTTTAAATTTCTCTTATTAGTGATTTGGAACATTCGTTCATGTATTTGTTAATACTTTTTAATTCTTTTGAGAATTGTTCGTATTTTTGAGCACTTTTCTATTGGGGAATAACTTGTTAGTCGTGTGTGTGTGTGTGTGTGTGTGTGTGTGTGTGTGTGTATGGTATGTGTATACACACATATTTAGAAACCGTTATCAGAGATATGAGACAAATATTTTTTCCTCTATTATCTACTTCTCTTCTTATCCTAGATACAAAAATGTTGTCTGTGCAAAAGCTTTTCAGTTTTGTGTAAACAGTTATCTATTTTATCTTGTGTAATTGTTTCTATCTCTTGTTTGGTTAAGAATACAGCTCCTGTTCATATCTATGAGGGTTGTATGATCTACTTCTGTTCTCCTCCACCTCCTTCTTCTTCTTCCCTTTTATATCACTCAGGAACAACATATTATGGTTTAATTTTTTCCTCAAATTCCAGAGAGTCATTTGTCTCATCAAGTGCTGGATCATTTTCCTTCGCTTTTCAGTATTCATAGAAGCTTGAACTCTTTTACTAGATCTGGAGGCCATATTTCCTTCTCCTGTTATTTTCCCTGTTCATTTATCTGCTTTATGTTCAAGGTCTCCAAGTTTTCCTCCTGAGATCTTTGGTGATTTAAATCTCTCCCCTGCTCCTTATTTTCCCCTATGCTGAATCCCTCCCTGCTGATGGTGGTTTTCTTGGGGATTAGATCCCAAAGTGTCTCATCCTTCTCTCACACTCAGCAATTCATGATTCACCAGTCTAAATCTCTGCTCCTAAATGACGTAACTGGCCCCAACTGGATTCTAGGGTCTTTCCTCAGGTTTAGTGAAGTGCTGCAAAACACCCTTTCTTCACTCCCCTGCCACATCCACGATGTTCTTGCCCATGTACTCTGTTTCTCCGTACTTGGGTCTGGTCATTCAGTCCTGTCACACTGACAGCACTGGAAGCAAGGGGTGGTGGAACTTCTGTCATTTAGAGTTAGGGTCTCCAAAGCTCTTGGAGGAAGAGATGGTAGGATGTGGGGTTGAACTCTGCTTCAGGTCCAGACATGCGTTCCTCTGCTCTCCTACAGAGATCCTTTGCAGCACAGATCAGTGCTGGCTATCTTGACCTTGACCAGTTTCTTCATTTTAGAACCTGGGTCTTCCCAATACTGGAAAGAGGGAAGGGGGACTGGGCTGTGGGTTGGGTCTTTATGTTGACTAGTGTTGCCTCAGTGCCCCTCCTTCCTCCCTCCTCTCATTTTACAGATGTGGAATCTGATGTTTAGAGAAACCTAAGTGCTTTGGCCAAGATCACTTAGGTAGTAAGAGATCAAGTGAAGACTTAAGCTCAGAGCTCTTATTTTTCAAGTTCATCACTCTCATTTAAACACTCTTTGATAGAGAAGATTGTGACATTGAGTTAATGTTGAGGAGGATATGGGTAGCCTATCTAAGAGGAAGATATCTTTTTCTGAATTAGTGTTTAGGGTGCCATCTTCTATGTGGGAATCCTCCTACGTTCTTTCATTCTCTTTGTCTCTGGATCCTTCTCCCTTTGGAGCCAGAGTCATGACTCCAGACAGACAGCAGAACATGCAAGTCTTTAGACTGTGGAGAATAAAACTAAGGAGGCTTGATAATACAGGAGGGCAAAAAGAAGCATCTCTAGCCAACTCAGGATCAAGAGCCTTCTTTGTCAACTGAATTACTTAATAAAATTAATTTTAAAATTAATTAAAATATACTTAATTTTAAAAATTGATTAAAATTAATAGGTAATTAAAAATAATAACTAACTGTATTAGTGAGTATTATCCTGATTTTATAGATAAAGAAGCTGAGGTTCAAGGAAGTACAATGACTTCTAGTTCATACAACTAGTGAATGTCAGAAGCATGACTTGAACACAAGCTGGACTGGGGATCAACATCTAAGCATCTTTCCAGTAAGAAAATCTACTTGTTTTCTAGCTTCTGCTTCTTAGTCATTGTGTGCAATTCATTGCAGGTATCCTTTCTTTTTTTTCCCCCCAATTTATTTATTTATTTTTAGTTTGCAACATTCATTTTGACAAGATTTTGAGTTAAAAATTTTCTCCCCATCTTTCACCTGTACTCACCCCCAAGATAGCGAGCCTACTGAATACTCCTTCCCCAATATGCTTTCTCTTATATTCTCCCCATCCCCTCTCTAACTTTCTAGTAGGGTAAGATGGATTTCTATACCCCAATGCCTGTATATCTTATTTCCCAGATGGATGAAAAAAACAATTAAAAAAAAATTTGCTTAAAAACTTTGATTTCCAGATTCTTTCCCTTCTTCTCTCCTCATCCACCCCCACTGGGAAGACAAGCAATTCAATATAGGTTGTACATGATTAGTTACCCAAATCATTTTCATAGTAGTTATATTGTGAAAGACTAACTATATTTCCCTCCATCCTATCCCACCCACTACTTATTCTATTTTCTACTTTTACCCTATCCCTTTTCAAAAGTGTTCGCTTCTAACTACCCTCTCCCCCAGTCTGCCCTCCCTTCTATCATCCCCCTGCTTATCCCCTTCTCCACTACTTTCCTCTATGGTAAGATACTCAAATGAGTGTGTATGTTATTCCCTCCTTAAGCCAAATCCAGTGAGAGTAAGGTTGACCCATTCCCTTTTACCTTCCTGCTCTTCCCTTCCCTTGTAATAGTTTTCTCTCGCCTCTTTTATATGAGAAAATTTATTCTATTCTATCTCTCCTTTTTTCCTTCTCCTAATATATTCCTCTCTCACTTCTAAATTTTATTTTTTAGATATCATCCCTTCATAATCAACTTATCCTGTCCCCTCTGTCTATGTATATATGTACACACATACACACACTCACATATATATTTATATATACATACATCCTCCTATACATATATGTATGTGTACATATATATACACATATACACATACATACACACATACATACATATATATATATATATATATATATATATATATATATATATATATACACACACACACATATATATTCCCTTCAAATATCTTCATCTTGAGAAAAAATCTCATGAGTCACAATGATCATTTTTCTATGTAGAAATGTAAATAGTTCAACTTTAATAAGTTTCCTTGTGATTTCTTTTTCCTGTTTACTTTTTCATGCTTCTCTTGCTTCTCGTATTTGAAAGTCAGATTTTCTGTTGAGCTTTGTTTTTTTCATCAAGACTGCTTGAAAGTCCTCTATTTTATTGAATGGCCACATTTTCCCCAGAAGCATTATACTCAGTTTTGCTGGGTAGGTGATTCTTGGTTTTAATCCTAGCTCCTTTGACGTCTGGAATATCATATTCCAAGCCCTTTGATCCCTTAATGTAGCAGCTGCTAGATCTTGTGTTATCCTGATTGTGTTTCCATAATACTCAAGTTTTTCCTTCCTGAAAGCTTGTAATATTTTCTTCTTGACCTGGGAACTGTGGAATTTGGCTATGATATTCCTAGGAGTTTTATTTTTGGGCTCTTTTTCAAGAGATGATTTGTGAATTCTTTTAATTTCTGTTTGGCTCTCTGGTTCTAGAATATCAGGGCAATTTACCTTGAGAATTTCTTTAAGGATGATTTCTGGGCTCTTTTTTTTTGATCATGGCTTTCAGGTAGTCCAATAATTTTTAAATTATCTCTTCTGGATCTATTTTCCAGTGAGATATTTCACATTGCCTTCTATTTTTTCATTTGTTTGGATCTGTTTAATAGTATCTTGATTTCTCATAAAGTCATTAGCTTCCATTTGCTCCAGTCTAATTTTGAAGGAATTATTCTCTTCAGTGAGTTTTCGAAATTTCTTTTCCATCTGGCAAATTCGGCTCTTTAAAGCATTCTTCTCCTCATTGGCTTTTTGGGCCTCTTTTGTCATTTGAGTTAGTCTATTTTTTAAGGTGTTATTTTCTTCAGTATTT
>CM053589.1:196731799-196789085 GCA_028646515.1 Pseudochirops corinnae
TCATTGGCTTTTTGGGCCTCTTTTGTCATTTGAGTTAGTCTATTTTTTAAGGTGTTATTTTCTTCAGTATTTTTTGGGGTCTCCTTTAGCAGGCTGTTGACTCACTTTTCATTATTTTCTTGTACCATTCTCATTTCTCTTCCCAATTTTTCTTCCACTTCTCTTACTTGATTTTCAAAATCCTTCTTGAGTTCCTCTGTGGCCTGCAATCAGTTCATATTTTTCTTGCAAGCTTTTGATACAGGAGTTTGACATTGTTGTCCACTTCTGGTTCTATAGTTTGATCTTCTTTGTTCCCCCAAAGAAGATTCTATAGTCTGATTGTGCTTCCTCTGCTTGCTCATCTTGCCAGCCAATTACTTGACTTTTGAGCTCTTTGCCATGGTGGAACTCTGCTTCCAGAGTGGCCAAATTGCTGGGGTTTTCCCAGTTGTCAGAACTAGGAGGAGGGTGCCCTCTCTACAGCCGCCACAAGCTCTAGCACAGTGGCCTTTCTCACCTCAGGACCACCACCCAAGACTGTGACCCAGATCCAAGCAGGTCAAAGAGTGATTGCCCTCCGAAAGGTTGCTTGGTCCCCCTACAATCTGTAGGCCAGGAGCTCTGGAGGCAGCCACACGGCAGCAGCGGCATCTGCCATGCCACTGCCTCCCGGTTCCAACAGAGTTCCCTACTGACCTTTTACTTTCTCTTTGGTGTTTGTGTGTTGCGAAGTCTGGAAAGCACCACAGCTGCTGGTGATTCACTCTCCTGAAGTCTGCTCTCGCTGGTCTGTGCTGCTGGTTGGGGCTTCCCCAGGTCTGGGACTGCACGGCTCATGTGGGACTGTGCTCAGCTCTCAGCATGGTGTGACAGACCCTTCCTGGTGGCCTGCCAAGTTGCCTTCAGCGGGAGATTTGTTTCTCTCTCTTACTTTGTGGGTTCTGTAGCTCTAACATTTGTTTAGAGTTATATTTTACAGGTATTGGAGGTGGTCGGAGCAGGGGCTCAAGCAAGTTCCTGCTTTTATCTTGGCTCTGCCCCCCCACAGGTATCCTTTCAAAACTTATTCTCCATACTACATTCCACTTGACATCAGGTCATAATCAGGGTTAGAAGCATTAGCTCTAGGTTTTACTTTGTCATTTAGCTCCATATTTTTGTGCATTTGTGACCTCATCCATGTGGATACCCTTTCCACTCATAAAGTTCACAATCTTTTCACTGTAGCTATTTTCTATGATCTCTTATCGACCTTTCAAAGGAGGTGCACCCAATTTGGGTTCTTTAGATTTCTTGACATTGTGTGGATACCAGTGGCTCATATTGGCTGTCCATTGGTGATCCCTTCGTGATCCCTTGATTTAGCAGTATACTGCAAAAGGGAGTGGCAAACCATTCTTATATCTTTGTCTAGAAAACCCCAAAATGGGGTCATGGAGAGTTGGACATGACTGAAAAGACTAAGTAACAAGATATAGTATATACAAATATGTATATACATTATATATACTTCTTCTTTTCCAGACTTTTATCATGATATGGAAGGAACCCAGAATTCTCTAAGACTTTGCAAGGTAACATGTCTGTGCGTGCAGACACACACACACACTCACAGGCACATACACACAGACACAAAAACAGACATTGGATCTGAACTTGTGATTTCATTGGTATGATGAATTCTCTATTGCGTATACTCTATTCATCAGTGCTGAAAATCAGCTCTGTAATTTATAGTTTTGGAGAATTGCCTGGGGGTAAGAAATAACACTGGTATTGACAATAGCAATAACAGAAGCTAATTTTACAAGTGCTTTACAGTTTATAAAGCATTTTATACATGCCAACTCATTTGGTCAACCAATGAGATCACTCCATAATCTGACTGTGGATATTTTACAAGTTCAGATTTTGAGTAGAAGTTCAGATTTTCTCAGTTCTATAGAGAAGCAAAGGTATGGAGTGTATTTTACTCCCTCTGCTCTGGCATTTGAGTAATTGATGTGTTCTTTCATTTCCACAGGGCCCTTATCTTTCCCTTACACTCTTCTTAGCTCACATGGGTACGTCAAGGGATTAGTAATACTCAGTAGACCTGGAAAGACAGGTTTGGACCAGGTTAGGAAAGGTTTAAAAACTAAACAGAGGATTGAAGATACTGAAATGGTCAGTTACGCATTTAAGAAAGACCACTTTGGCAGCAGTGACTGAAGTAGAGAGACTTCAAGAAGGGAGTCTAAATCAGGAGGCTGAATTCAAGGGAGAGGTGATGTAATCCTGAACTAAGGGTTGTATGAATTGAGAGAAGGGGTTGGATGTAAGAGATGTGGAGATAGAAATGGCAAGATTTGGCAGCTGATTCGATTTGTGGTATGCAGGAAAGTGAAGATGCAGAGTCTGGACACTGGACCCTGAGAAACTGGAAGGATGGTAATACCTTTGACACATGGAGGGAAGTTTGGGAGGAGGGAAGATTTCAGGGAAAATATGGGTTCAGTTTTTGACGTGTTGAGTTTGACATGTCCCTAATATATCCAGTTTGAATTGTCCTGTAAGCAATTAATGAAGTGGAAATTCAGGAGAGATTGCTGCTGGATGTGTGGATCTGTGAGTCAATTGCATAGAAATGATACTTAAATCTCTGGGAGCTGAAGTTATGGAGAGAGTGCAGAAGGAGAAGAGGGGAGGGCCTAGGACAGAGGTTATAGTTAGGTGACATGAAATTGATGGCAAGTTAGCAAGGAGTGATCAGATAGGAGGAGAACCAGAAGAGAAGAATGCCCCAAAAATCTCGGAAAGAGAACCTTTCCTGGAGTGGAGTTAAGCTTGTCAAAAACAGAAGGTGGTGGGGAAGGTCAGAGAAAAGACCATCAGATCTGTCAATTCAGAGTACCTTGCTAACTTTGGAAATAGCCATTTCAGTCAGGTGGTGAAATTAGGAGCCAGACTGCAAAGGGATGAAGAGCAAATCAGTAGAGACAGGGAAGGCAGCTTTTTCAAAGCCGAATAAGGGAGGAGAGAGATGAGAAGGACAGTAGTTTGAGGAGGTTGAAGCGTCTAGTGAAGATTTTAGATAATAGGATAGATAATGGACATATTTGAAGACCACCAGATGGGAGAGGGCTGAAGAGTAGGGTAGGCATTAATCAGGGAAGGTCCCCTGGCCTCTAGGATTTCTACTTTAGCAACTGAATTTGTATTGAATTTGTTGTTATTTTAATCAGCAAATATTTATTAAGTGGCCACTATGATTCAGGTAATGAAAATACAAAGACAAATACAAAACTCTCCTTGTCTTCTAGAAGCTTGCATTTTTTTTATTGAAAGACCACGAACACACACACACACACACACACACACACACACACCATAGATACAAAGTAAAACCAAAGTAATTTATTATTAACTGGTTTAATTGGCAATATTATTTGGTTCTCTCCTCACTTTTTTCAATAATATGAACAGTGGAAGCCACATATTAGAAGTGAAGGTCTATTCATTGTAATTATGAAGATAGCTTTTTTTTGGGGGGGGGGGGGCAGGTATTCTGTCCCACCCTGTGATTTTCTGGGCACAGGAAACTCTCAGTGTGAAAACTTTCATTCATGCAGATAGATCTGATTGTCTTTAGCTCAGCAAGCTGCCAGTGTTACTGAGGGCTTCAGGAGTTTATTCAGGGTTACTCTCATACATTCAGTATGGATCACAGGCAGTACTGGACCCCAGGTCTTCTGAACTCCGCTGTCCCCTGCTGGTTTTCAGAGGTGGTTAGATGGCAAAAAGGAGTTAGAGATTGGAAAAGTGATTAGAGACCTTTCCTGACCCCTTGCCCCAATTTGCTAATTGCTATAACTAGCTGCCATAACCACCCCAAAATACTCTTGTTTGTTTGTATATATTTTGTATTTACTTTCTGTGTCCCCCTTGCTTCCTTATAGTAGAATATAAATTTCTTGAGGGCGGGGGCATTTTTTTGTTTTGTAGAAAGGAAGGAAAGAAGGATTTATTAAGCACCTGCTATGTTCTAAGCATTGTGCTAAGGGATTTTGCAGCTTACCTCATTTGATCTTCCAATTACCCTGTGAGGTATGTACTATTACTGCAGTTGACAAAACTGAGACCAGGAGGTTAAGTGCTTTGCCCAGGGTCACACGTCTACTGAGTGTCTTGAGTCATTGACCTATGTCTTCCTGAAGGCAGGCCCAGCACTCTGTCAACTGCACTACCCAGTTTCCACTGTTGTGATCCTGGATCTTGGCACAAGAATGAAGAAGCTATAAGTGCTTACTTGGCCATATTAAGTTCTTAAATAAATGCTTGTTGAAGTGAATTCAAATGTCAGTAATTATGATAAGTATTATCGTTATTATTATTATGCAGTGTAATATTACTGGATCCAGCCCAGCCCCTATCTTTGTAGACTTCAGGACAAAATTCTTTCTTGAAGGTGAATATTATCTCCTGATTTCTTGAACAAGCCTTGGTTTGAGGGCAAAGGGACAGGAATTTAACATAACCTTTAAAAACAGAATCATCTTCATTGCTCTTGTCCATTAGAAGGAAATAAAAAAGTCCCCCACTTCCTTACCACTCCTTCCTGGAAACAGAGCCTAATTCTACCATTTGTCCCCTCCAAAAAGCTTGGGGTTGGAGGGAGGAGGGAAATAGCTTAAAGCTGCCCTCATTTGCTCTGCTCTCCAAGAAGGCAATTACCCAGAGAAAAACCCATTCTTTGATCTCAGCGAGGTGCTAATTTGGAAGATTTGGGGGCCCTTGGGACCTTAGGAAGCAGGGCTCAGTACATAAACAATGGCCTTTCTGGGCCCATTACTGGCCCAGCTTCTTCATTTACACTAGTGTTTGAAGACAGGCCCATGTGTCAATAAAGGAATTAGAGTAGACACCTCCAGCCCCCAAGCTTTATCTCAGCCTGCTGACAGGAACAGTAGGTGACATTCAGGAACAGGCCAGACTTCAAAGTTGCCCAGCCTGGGTCTTCCACTACAGACAAACAGAGTTTACTGCTCTGGCAACGACAAACAATGAGGGGAAGACCCCAGATGGAAGATGAAAGGGCAACCTCCTGTCCAGAAGAAAGCTTTCCCTTAGCACAATTCCGATTCTTTCCCCACCTCAATTTCATTAATTTGTTGGATTAAAAAAACCACACTTAAAAATAATGGAAGCAGATAGCAGCTTTCACCTGGGCAATTGGAAAGGAGGTCTCTCCTTTTCTGAGAGGGTGCAAAAAAGTGAATGAACTAGAAAATCCAGAAGTCGAAATCATCATTCCTTATCTGCTGTTGGGGCAGAACTTAGGTGCTGCTTAAAAATAGAGGTAACATTTACAGAGAGAAATGGAATTGCTCCACTGACCATTCCAGCTTCCTCTTCTCCCAACACCTTCTCCGTTCGTTCGTCTGGGAAGGAGTCTCTAATCTGTCTCTCAGAAGGCACCACAATTGTCAACTGAGTTGTAAGGGTCATTGTAAAGTACAAGGGGAACAGGATTTTAAATTATTTGGCAACGTTCACCATGGCAGGGATGACCCCTGTGACTTTGTGGGCCAAGCACAGACAGCTCCAAAGGGGAGGCAGTGGAGGGTGGTGGAGGAAGGGAATGCTAGAAGGCTTGGGTTCAGGTCACTTCTGAGCTAAGTGATCTTGCTGCTTCACCCCAGAGGGAGGGCCTTGGATTTGCCCAAGGTGAAGAGGGCAGGGCAGGTTAATGGCAGGAGCTTGCATTTGAATCCTGGCTTTGCTGTTTACCACCTGGGTTTACCTTGAGCAGGTCCTTTAATTTAGCCTTCAGGTCACCTTTCTCTACTTTGAAATGAGGACAATAGATTAGAAAACCTCCTAGTGCCCTTCCAGGTCTAAATCTATGATCCTGCAATCCCTTTGCCCTCTTTCCTTTAGCATTCCAGGAGTTTATTTCACTGTTTATATAAGTCAAAACATTTTGACATGGTAAAAATAAAATAAATCATTTCCAGTAGGGTGCTAAATGCTCTCTTTGTACCTTCCTGTCTTTCCAGTCTTATACCTGATTCTGGTAAGGATTTCTTACTCTTCTGATTCTTTGACCCTGTGACATCAGCCTTCCCACTGCTCTTTGCCCATGAAACTCCCTCTTCCAGCTCCAAGCATTTGTACTGTCTGTGTCCCATTCCTGGAATGCTCCTTCTCTTCATTTCTACCTCTTGGCTTCCTTCAAGTCTCGGCTAGCACTCCACCTTCTGGGGAAAGCCTTTTCTAATTCCTCCTCTCCATGCTAGTGCCTTCACTCTTGCATTATTTATCTTGAATATATCTTCTTTGTACATAAGTGTTTGCATTTTGTCTTTCCCCTTAAACTGTGACCACCTTGAGAGCCGGGATAAAGACTTTGTTTTGTTTGCTTTTCTTTGTATCCCCAGAGCTTAGGTCTGTACCTGGAACATAGTTGGCCATTAATTAATGCTGGTTAACTCTGCCTACGAATAAATCAAACTATTATTTAATTAGCCCTTACTAAGTGTCAGCTGTTGTGTTCCATTTTGGGGATATAGATAAAAAAAAAAATGAAACAGTCCCTGCTGTCTAGGAGCCTAGGTTTTGCGTGAAAGCTTCTAGCGTGCAGTGGCATAATTTTTCATTAACAATTTTCAATGACATAATGATTTTTCTGAATTGTTTCATGACTATTGAGGTAGTGTGGGACCAGGTAACCTGGGCTGCAATGGAAGTTCTATAAATTAGTGTGGAGTCCTGGATTTGGAGTCAGAAAACGAGACATTTTGAATCCCAACTTGACCCTTACCACCTGTATAACCTCAAGAAAATAAGTTTCCAGTCTGTGGCCCTCCTTTTCCTCCTCCACTAAATGAGGGGGTTGGACTAGATCATCTAAGGCCCCTTCCCATTCCAAATCCTATGATTTTAATTATAGTTTAGTCTCAAGTTCTAATTTTCCAGATGCCTAAACTGAGGGCTAGAACAGGGTAGTCATCATAGGCCTAGTTAGCAGCAGAGGTAGGGTTAAGCTGCAGTCTGCTGATTGTGACTTCAGTGAGTACTCTTGTTAAATGAAAACATTTTTAGGGGATTATGAATTGATCCAGCCATTCTGGAAAGTAAGTTGGCATTATACAACTAACATGACTAAAATGTTCATATCCTTTGACCAGAAATTCCACTGCTGGATACACGTCCTGAAGAGGTGATTGATATAAAAGAAGGCTCCATGCCCATCAAAATATTCATAACAGAGTTGATGCCTGTCGATCAGGGGATGATTAAATAAAGTGTGGAGAGTGGATGCAATGGGGTTTTACTGGGCAGTATGAAATGACATGTGTGATGAATTCAGAGAAGCCAGGGAAGACTTCTACCAGAACTGAGGCAGAAAGAAGTGAGCAGAGCCAGGAAAACCACCTACAGGATGATTGCAACCCCATCACTGAAGCAGTATTGCAAAATTATGCAGAACAAGTTGGGCTTCAAATATATCGGAAGATATCTCCCCTCTCCTTTACATATATGTGGAACATTGCTTATACTGTCAGATTTTTTCATTGAGTTGTTTGGTTTCACTGAATTCTTACTCTTTTTCTTAAAAAAAATGAGATAAGGGATATCTCTGAGATGGGAGGAAGAGGCTTATAGGGAAACCTCAGTGTTATAAAAGCAACACCCATTTAAAAATTAAAATGTAGGAACATCAACCTTTTGATTCTGTGCTTAGTCAATAAGCTTTCTCTTGGATGCATTCCCATCTCTCTGCATCGTAAAACTGGTGCCCTAGGACAAGCCCTCATCATCCTTGCCTGGACTCTCAGCCTCAAGTCTCTTCCCACTCCTATTTGTCTTCCCCTCAACTGCCAAAGTGATGGTTCCACACAGCACAGGTGTGATCACATCACTCCCCCTCCACTCATTAAATTCTGGGGAATTCACTGTTACCTCTGGGAGCAAATAGAAAATCCTTTCTGGCTTTTAAAGCCCTTTACTTCCTGACCTCTTTCTACCTTGTCAGTATTCTTACCTTGTCTCCTTTCTGCATACTGTACAATATAACTATGCTGTTGTGTTCCTTGAACATGACTCTCCATATTCCACCTCTGCCTTTTGATTGGCTGGTTTGACTGTCTGTCCCACTTGCCTGCAGTCCTTCCCTTCTCACTTCTATCTCCTGGCTTCCCTGCTTCCTTTGAGACTCAGTTCAGATTCTGTCTCCTGCCAGAGGCCTTCCTAGTCCCCTCAGTTGATAGTTCCTTCTAGCTGAGATTACTTTTCATGCTTGTTGATTGATTAGGCATGTTTTTATCCTAGGAATACATATTGATAAGTGAGAGTTTTTTCCCTCAAGGAAATTAAATTGTGTGTGTGTGTGTGTGTGTGTGTGTGTGTGTGTGTGTGTGTGTGTTAAACTAGGACCTTGGCAATACAGATTAACATCTACTTCTCAGTTTGTCATCTTAGTGAACTGCCTGGTCCTCCAGCTTCTGTCTTAGCATCTAGATATGAACCTCAGTCTTCTTGGCGTGACAAGGAATCTCTCAATCCACTCTTCCATGTTGGATCCATACTATGAAATCTTCCTTCCTTTCCTCCCTCCTTCTTTCCCTGTTTTCCTCCCATCCTTTCTTCTTTACCTCCTTTTCCACCTTTTCCCTTCTTCCCTCCCTTCCTTTCTTCCTTCTCTTTCATCTCTCAATCCATTTCTGTGTGTATGTGTGTGTGCACACGTATATATCCCTGTGCCTGTGTATATACAGTGAATAGATACAGATACCCTAGTACACAAGTCTGTAGTTTCCACTCCTGCGAGTGCTTACACCAGTGAAATCAGATTTGTCTCCTGTCTCCTTTCACTTATCTATAAAATGTAATAGTGCTTCATATCACAAATCAGCTAAATCGAGTTTCCCACAAATTGAGATTATATTACAGAAAATTAAATCTAGACTAGTTTTGATTAACTACTAATAATATTTGGAAACTAATTGTAAAACTAGATAAATTTTAAGTAAAAGCAAATCAATAGGCTCTTCCCAAAGGTAAGAAATTCAGGCTTAAAAAAACATGAAAATACTCCAAGATGAATATAGAAATTAAAATAAAAATAATTATGAGTTTTTCATTTGTCTCCATCAGATTGGCAAAAATGACAGAAAAGGAAAATACTAGTTGTTTGAGGGGCTGTGGCAGAGTAGGCATAGGAATGCCCTGTTAGGGGATCCATGAATTGCCCCAGCCATTCTGGAAAGCAATTTGGAATGATGACCCCCAAATCACTAAACTATGCCTGCCCTTTGAACCAATACTACTACTACTAGGGCTATACCTCAGAGAGATCAAAAGAGGAAAGAATCCAGATGTACAGAAATATTTATAGCAGCTCTTTTTATAGTGACAAAGAACCAGAAAATTAAAAGCGTGCCATTCAACTGGGGGATGGCTGAACAAATTATGTTATATGAAGTTAATGGAATAACATTATTCCATAAGAAATGATGAAAGGAATGACTTCAAAGAAACCTGGAAAGATCTGTATAACTTGTTACAGAATAAAGTGAGCAGAGCTAGGAGGACAATTTATTCAACAACAACAACATTGTAAAGAAAGACTTAACATCTCTGATCAGTGCTATAACCACACACGATTCCAGCAACCTGGTGACAAAGCAATGGTGCTCATCTTCGGGCACAAAGGCAATGAACTGAAGGTGTACAATGAAGCACATTTTTAGATATGCTCGATGAGGGGATTCAATTTGCTTAACTTTGTGTTTCTGATACAAGGATCTTTTTGTTTTTTGTTTTTTTCTATTTAAAGAGGTTAGGGGAATGCATGGGGCAAGACTTTATGACTGGATCATGTTATCAAAATGACTAAGAGAAAAGATAAGTAGGATCATTGAAGCATTTTTTTAAATGCACAGACAAGAACACAAAGAAGTTCATTAGGGAAACACACAAAGAAAGCTTTGAAAATAACATGCTGAATTTGTCGTGTTCTTGACAAAATCCAGTTGGCCATTGAATATGTGGCTGATTGTGTGAACCTCTTTCTCTTTTATTTTTTATGTTGAAATGATCATTTTAATTGGTATTTGTTAAATTCAAAAGAAAGAAAAAGTGAAAATGAGTTTTTTGCCTGTTTAAATTCCATTTGATCTCAAGTAAAGCTGCTACCTTGTCTTGATTTATTTAACACACTTGTGCCTTCTCAGGCAAAATCAAGTGAGAAGTTCAGGAAATTATTTAGATAATTCAGGTGAGTTTGTCTTAAATTGACCTAAATTGGATCATTGTTTTCACTTTACTTTAGTTGTAGAGAAGTGACAGACTAGGAGGGAAAAGCATGTTTAGCTTGGGAGTTAATATGAGCGTTCTTCCCTTCCCTTCACTCTCTTTTCCTCTTTTCTCCCTCTACCAAAATTGCCTTGGAATTTGGCAGTGGAACCTTGATTTTTACTGAGAGGAAAAGGGAATTAAGATTATTTGTATAGTCATCAATCTACATAAAGTTGGAAGGGACCTTTGAGACCAATCTAGTCCACCCATTTTACAGATGAGGAAATTGAGGCCCAGGAAAGTTGTGTATTTCCCAGTCACTCACACAGAAGATTCTATATGCCTTGTGTTCATAGAAGTGTGGTTTCTCGTCCTCCAGGTCTATTCTTTAATAGACTAGGAATGTCTTTGATAGTGATGTGATACAGAACCAGTGATCTTTACCACTGATTTGGATGAGTCTTCTTCACGTTCTCTTCATATCCAAGACTTGGCCTCCACTCTGTTTCTCCTCCTAGTGAGAATCATGCCGGTAACAATAGTGAACATTTCTTTAGTGCTTTAAGGTTTGCAAAACACGTTACAAATATCCCATGTGATCCTAGCCACAACCCTGGGAGGCAGGTACTATTATTATCTGCAATGTACAGTTAAGGAAACTGAGACAAGGGATCCTCCAATTTCCTTCTGTGATACAAAAATAGTCATAAATTCTCATATTGACCATATCTGAAAATGTGCATCATTATCCACCTTTATCCACCATTTCTTCTCTGCCAGAAGATGAGTATCATGTTTTATCACCAGTCCTCTGGAATCTGGGTTGGCCATTGTATTGATTAGTGTTCTTAAGCCTTTATTAATTGTTTCTCTTTATAATGTTTTTGTAAAGTTGTTATATAAATTTCCTCCTAGTTCTGCTCATTTAATTCTGCTGTTATGTATATAATAAAGATTTGTTTTTAATCTAAACTCTTACGGTTTCCTGACTGATCTTCTTGACTCAGTGGCACAGTCTTGAGAAATTTCCTTGGCAAGACTTTTTTTCATATTTTATTTTTTTATCTTAGAAGGAACTTGTAGAATCCTTTTTCTTATTTTTGCATACTCAATATCTAATGCTGAAATTAATTGTGTTTTGGGTGTTTGATAGAGTTTTTTTTTAAATACCACTGGTCCTGGGTTTTGTTTTGATGGTGGTGATGGGAGGGGACTTTATTTGAAACTTCTTAATTTTTTTTCTTCTTCTGAGAACGGAATTATTTACATTATTTCTTATTTTGTGAATTTGAGTAATCTATGTTTTTGTAAATATTCATCCACTTCATTTAAGTCCTCTATTTTATTTTCATACAATCAGGCAAAATACTTTCCATTAATTTCCTTTATTCTTCATTTATTGTGAATTCTTTTTCTGAAAATTTTATTTTCTCTTTTTTAAAAAATCAGACTAACTAGTGATTATTATTTTTTCTTGAGAAACCAGCTCATAGCTTTATAATATCAAAATGTTTCTTGTTTTTAATTTTATTAATTTCATAGTTGATTTTTGGAATTTTAATTTTGATATTTAGTTGGGTTGCTTTGTTGCTTTTTAAAAATTTTGTTTTTAGTTTTGTGCCCAATTTAGATTTGTGCCCATTACCTTTGTGTGGAACTTCTAAGTTTCAAATGTGATCACATTGTTGTGATTCTGCTTATCTTCTTCCATTTTATGAATGAATTCTTCTTATTAATGTTTTCTTTTCTGATTGTTAATTGCATGTATCCCCCATCCTATTTTCTTATACTTTTTGTTCTGCCTCCTTTACAAAGAGAAGAGGGTGATAAGAGAGAAATGTGCTCAGCACTAGTGATCTTTGATGTAATCTGCTTTTGTACCCTTGGCATTTTTTCTCCCTTCTTCCCCTTGCTTAGTAACTCAGTTATAGGTTCTTACCCTTTCTTTTAAGTCTCACTTCATAATCTACTTTTTGAAATTGAAATTTATTTTGCTTATGAGTACCCCTTACCAAAATCTCCCTTACTCATATTCACTCCTTTCTTCCCTCTCCTGCTGTCTTCCCATTTCTCTGTTGAATTGAACATATTCCAACACCTGACTCTGTGTGTATATTCTACTCTCCCATTGTATTGTTCAGATAAAAGTAAGGTTCAAGTGATACTGCTCCCCCTCCCTGCCAAAAATTGACCCCGCCAGTCAATTTTTTCCAGTGCCATTATATGAGACGATAAATTCTTCACATTTTATTCTCCAATTTTCCACTCTTTCCTTTTTCTTCTTTCCTTTTTTTCCTTTTTGTTCATCACAACATAACAAAACCATTCTCAGACCCTGTGTCTTATTTAGCTCCTATGATGTTAGGGATCTGAGAAGACACTTGTTCTTCCTTCTCCTATTAAAATGTAAGCACCTCACTCTGTATAATTCTTTTCAACTGCTCAAACATATTTTTATGTTTCCTTTGACTCCTGCGTTTGCATTTCAAAATTTCTACTCAGCTCTTGTCTTTTTATCATGAATGCTTAGGAAGTCCTTCATTTCATTAAAGAGTCATTTCCCCTCCTTCCTCCTTCCACCCCTCCCCTTGTAGGATTATAGTTTTGTCTTGTAATTTAATTTTCATTGTAAGCCTCCCCCCCCATCCCCATCTCCCACCCCTAACCCTGTAACATGTTCCAAATTCCTCCAGCTTCCATATTCTCCTCTTTTCAGGTATTTGGTGATTCCGATTATGGTTCTTGAGTACTTGTGACTCTCTGATTTGTGCATTATTTTTTCTTTGACCTGGAGGCTCTGGATTTTGGTAGAGATGTTCCTGGGAGTTTTAATTCTAAGGTTTCTTTCAGAAGACGATGGGTGATTTCTTCCTGTTTTCTCTGACCAGTTCTAAAAAGTTTGAGTAGTTTTTATTCATAATTTCTTGAAATGTACTTTCCATGTATATTTTATTGTGGTGGTTTTCAAGTAGTCTGATGAGTCTTTGATTTTTTTTCCCCCTTGCTCTATCTTCTAAGGCAGTTGTTTTTGATAGAGAAATAGTAATAGTTGTAGTGAATAGGTTGTAGTTGTCCTTCTCCTCCTTTCATTTTTTATTCCAGTATTTCTTCTTGTTTCATGGAATCATTGATTTCTGTTTGGTCTTTTTTTAATTTTCAGAGAGACTATAACTTGGGAGGCTTTGTACTTCTTGCTGTAAGCTATTTTAACTCCTTACAGGTCTTTTGTCATTTTATTTAAAATTATTTCTTCTAATCCTTTCATTTCATTTGTAACATCAGTTTCTTAACTTCATTTTCCCCAAGAATGTTAGTTGACCATGTAGCTTTGTTTTTTGTTTGAGGCTTTACTGGTAGATTTTGTGGAGTTATTTTTTTCTTCCTCCGTATTTGTGACTTGAATATTTCTGGTTCCATAACATTTCTTCATTGTTAGTATCTTTTTTTATTTGTTTACTCACTTATTGTTAGCATCTTCTTTTGTTTACTCACTTTCTGAACTGGGAATTTGTTTCAGGGATAAACTCTGAACTTGTTTGGTTTGAGAATCCTGATGCATTTTTCTCTAGGCGATGAGTGCTGTGTCGTTCTTGGATGGCTTGAGACAAAAACCTGCAGAATTTCAGTGTTTCCTAAGCAGTCTGATCTAGAGTATGGTCTGATTGCTTTTCTCCTCATGTGAACTTTGCAGGCCCATGACTCTAGTCTAAGGTCTGGGCAATACAGCTATTGATTTGCCTTTGTTTGAAACTTCTGTAGATTTCATTAGCCCAAGACCCTTTCAGTGTGCTAGAAATCTCCTTGACCTTTGTGTCAGAGAGACACAGCTGCAAACTTTCCCAAAACTTGAGCTCCCTACTGCATTATGCGGCTGTAGACCAAAGCCCTATTCTGCAAGGCCCTGTGGCCTTGGTTTAAGTCAGAGTGGCACAGCTTCAGGCCCACTCCTGGTCCTTGGGGCTCTCTGTTTGAGTCTCTCTTCAGTCTCTGTCATCATGCTGGCATGCTGAAACTCCTCAGTTCCTGCAAGACATAGACCATCTCTTTGTGCCTTCTTGGACTGGAAAAAAGGCACCAACTGTAGTTTCTTCTTGGATTTCCTTATTGTGACTTGTTATGGTTTTTCAGTCTTTGTTGGAATGCTTATAGGTGAGATCTTGGCTGTCCTGCTTCTTCATAGTTCATCATCTTTTTGGTTTTTCCCCACCTACTCTTCTTAATCATCTTGTCACAGATTAATCACTTAACTATGATTGTCCTAGTTTCTTCATTATGGAGATTTAAAATAAGAATAATAATGAAGCACTCTTTACCTGTCAAAGGTATAAGAAAGGCATTTTGTCAACTGTAAAGTATCATATAACTATGTTTATGAAATCATGGTCACCCTTCCCCCCTCCATGTTTTCTTTGGGAACCAAATGGAGAATATGGTTGAATATGTTGTTCAATTTCAGTTGTGTTTAATTCTTTGTGGGGTTTTCTTGGCAAAGATACTGGAAATGGTTTGCCATTTCCTTTTCCAACTCATTTTATAGATAAAGAACCAAGGCAAACAGGGTGAAGTGACTTGCCTAGGGTCACTCAGCTGGTGAAGTGTCTAAGGCGAGATTTGAACTCAGAAAGATGAATCTTCTCACACCGGGACTCTAGCCTTCATCTTCTGTTCCTCTCCCTGTTTCACATCTCTTCATATTCTACTCCATCCTTCACTCAGCTGCCAAAGTAGGGCAGTTAGTTGGTGGTACACTAAATGGAGTGCTGGGCCAGGGATTTCCATGCACCGGGACTGGAGAAGAAGGACACAGTGGCTGACATGCACTTGAGAAATCTGTAGTGCCTTCGGTAATTCTAGAGTGCTCCCTGACAAAGGTTCCTACCTTTTAAACACTAGCATTTTGGAGATGCTTTGTGATCTCTGATAAATTAAAAATTGAGATGAGCAGTGGAGAGATTCCTGATAGGCAGTGACTTAGACCTAAGAAACATAAAATTGAAAACCCAAATAACTGGGAAAGGAGGTGAGTCAGTAATGTCTTAATCACCTGTTATTCACGAAAGTGCTTTAAAGTTAATCCACAAGCATTTAAGTGTTTTCTGTGTGCCAGACATTCTGAGAACATATATGCAAGCGACAGTACGGTCCTCGTCCTTCTGGAGTTTAAATTCTAATGGGGAAGACACTACACAAAAGGAAGCTGAAGAAAAGTATGGGTGGGGACAGGGTCCCTGCACAGGTTAAGATGAAAAAGTCCAGAGGAGGGCAGTCAGGTGAGAAAGAATTTGGGAAATAGATAAAGTATTAGCTCTTTTGATTCCTGAAACCCATCACTTGTGGGGCCGACGGTCACTTTCTATTTATTTTGTAGTGATTAATTGTGTATACATTGTTACCTCCAGTAGAAGTAAATTCCTTGAGGTCAGAGGTTATTTGACTTGGTCACTGTGCCTCTAGTGCTGAGCACATAGTAAGTGCCTAATGAATGCTTATTGAATATAGGAATAAATAGATTTGAGGATTAGTTTGACTTGATCAAGGACAAAGGCTGTTTTGGTTTTTTTTCCTTCTTTGAATGCCAAATATCCATTATGGCCATTTGTACCCAGTGGGCATTGAATGCACGTCAATTGAATTTAGGCAGACTAGAGCAAGGAATGACTGTATCCCTGAAAGATTTTTTTTTTTGTGATTTACCTAGCCTTTCAATGTTGCAGCACTGGCTTTGGCCAGCAAAACCCTTTCCAAAGTTGTTCCAACTGCCTCTTATTCTAGAGGTTCCTTTTTAAGGATCCCTGTATTCCCAAAGTTGTATTTTCTGATTCTTACTATAGACCTTAGCATTGTATTGTCAAAAAATACAGAAAATAGTACAGATGGTGATAATCTCTACCCTTTATGGAATCATGTGTGTGGATAAAGCTGGTCATGATTGAGAGAACATTCACACAGTAGCCTTGCAGTTCGAGTCCAGTATGTATATGTGTGCATCTTTGTATAAAGTGACATTGTGGCATTTTCATGTTTTAAAATATCTATTGCTTGTGGTGAGTGATCTTTCATTGCCTTAAATTTGTGGCCAATGTCTAACCACCACTTGTGGGCCTATAGGGAGCTAAGCCCATCATAGAAGCAGCTCTGTGCCACCACAAAGACTGGGGGGCCAAGGATGGGATTCAGCATTTGCTCCATGGTTAACAGCGTCCTTTGAGAGCTATAGCAAGTCTTTCAAAAGGCAAAACTAAAGAAGACAAAGAACAACATATTCCAACCCCCTGGAGTTATGTGGGGAGGTGGAAGGAGGAGGAGCTGTGCCAAGAGAACTGTTTCTAATACATGAAGTCTGGGAGGTTCTGCATATTTGGAGGAAATAACTCTCGAAAAGATGCTACCCAGGGAGAATGCAGTATTCATGTCATTTTTTAAAGGAGGCAAAGCATTGCCTTACTGTGTGATTGTGGGTAGCTCACTGAAACTTTCAGTGTCACAGGTCTTTCATCTATGAGAGGTGGATAAAAACAATGTTCCTGACCTATGTTGGAGGGATATTATGGAGATCAATGCATTTATAGATGGAATTTAAGGGAAGCTGGAAGGAGTAAGGACCAGAAGGGACCTCAGATCTCTTCTACTACAATGCTCTTCTTTTAGAGATGAAGACACGGAGGAGGAGGAGCAAGAAAATGAAGTGACTTGTCCAGGGTCCCCTCGATCACAGTAGCACAGCCCAAGTTCACAGAATCATAGAAACTGAGCACATCATCTTGTGCAGCGTGGTCCTAAAACAAGGATGCCTTGGACAGAATTGTTGACGAGTCTTTGTGTTGGTTCTTTAGTTGGAGCCGAAAGCCCCTCAGTCTGGCTGTAGCTCCCATGGCTGCCCACCAGCATACACCAAGGGCTTTGAGATCCTAGGAAGAATGATTTCCTAATTCCTGGTAGGGTACTCAGATACATCAATGGATCTGTGATCTCATCTCTCTGTCTGCCTGTCTCTAATGTTCCTGAGTTGTGCATCTTGTGTCCATGTTTTCCCATAAATTTTCCACCCAAGAACAATCTCTACCAAGTATGGTGGACACCATAACACAGAGAATGAAATAATCCTTACTATCAAGGAGTTTATACTGTGTTGAGGAAGGCAAGGATATGTGTAATGATAATGCAGAATAAACATAAATGTGCTGAATACAGATAAGCATGAAGGAGTGAAATACAAGGTAGGCAGGGCAGGTGTGCATGAGCAATGGGGACAGATCAAGTTGGGACCTTTGTAGAAGACAGTACTCGAGCTGGATCTTGAAGAGAAATTGGATTCTATGAAGGAGAAGTAAGGAGGGCTTACATTCTGGGAGTGTGGGAGGGCCAGTGCAAAGGTATGGAGTTGGGAGATAGACTCCTGTGTATGAGATGCAGAAAGAAGGAAGTAGTATCCACTGAGTCTGGAAACATGGGTTTGGAATAGCTTGTGTAGGGCTTGAAAAACTAAACACTGGCATTTCTATTTTATCTACTTTGCTTGTGACAATACTAGTAGAGAACATGGATGATTCATAAATCATTTCTCTGGTCATCTTATTTTTTTATTTTATCTTTTTGGAAAGGTTTTCTTTACCCTGGTTCTCTTTTATAATTCTTTGTATGTAATATGTTGCAGCAAGCTCCAACCTACCACATGCCTCTCCCTTGCCCTCTGGGTAATATTTGTTTTTAATTCTTTGTAGGTCATTGTGACCTTTAGCCATTGCCTTTATTAATAACTAAGATTAAAAGCTTGGCACATAATAACCACTATATAAATATTAACTGTTAATATTTTTATAGTTAGTTTTAAGGTTTGCAGCATACTTTACAAAGACTATCTCATTTGAGCCTCACAACAGCCCTATGAGGAAGGTGTTATCATCTCCATTTTTCTGAATGAGTAAATTGAGGTTGTAAGGTAAAGTGATTTATCCACAGTCAAACACAGCTAGTAAAAGCCTGAGGCAGGATTCAACTTCAGGTTGTCTGATATTTATTTCTATCATTCATTAAAAAAAAAACAGTTAAATCACTTAAAGCATTCTAGTACTGAGTCAGCTAGTACTAAATAAGAAAATACTCTTAAGGGGCAAGTATTCCTTATTTCACTTACTAAAGGGGACTAAAACCTGAAAGATGAAATTGTGATTTATGGTATAATACTAACATGGAGTTGGAGACAATTTGTCCAGTGGTTATAGTCAGGAAGGCGTAAGTTACCTCCTGCCTCTCATGATGATCAGCAGGTCAACCCTGGTTAGGACGACATCTTTGCGTCTCAGCTTCCTCATGTGTAAAGTGAGGGTTGTAATAGCACCTACCTCACAATTCTGTTGTGAGGCTCAAATGAGATAATGCCTGTAAAGTTTTTGTAAACCTTAACAAGCTATAGAAACATATATGGGTTATAATTGTCGGTATCATCCATATTAACAATACCACTGTCCTATTTTGGAGTTCTTGAAGTTGATAACATCAGAACTCTTTCCAACTAAAGTAGAAACTCAGTGAATGTATGTTGATAGGACTCAGAACCAGAGTTAGGATTTCTGAGTTCCAGGCTTATTAATTGACTGTGTGACATTAAACTTACTGGACCTCAGCTTCCACAACTGTCAAATGTAGGGGTTGCTTTAAATGATCCCTGAGGTGCCATCTTGCTCCGAATCTATGACTCTATGAATGTGAATTATAGTCCTGACATGAGGATTTTTCTGTCCATTGTTGCTGGTGAATTTATTCACTCAGCTTTCAAGAGATGGAAAATTTTGAAAACGCTTATGAAAGCAAAGTTCGTAATACCTCTTTAACTCCATCTCCCCTAGAAATACCCAATATTTTCTGTCCCCTGCCTCCATCGGGAAAAGCTTTCCATGCCAAGTAAAAAGCCTAAGACAAAGTAACTTTTCACTCAAAGTAGGAAATGATCAAATTCCCACCACTTTCACTTCTCCATTCTTTGAGGAGCTGAAAAACAGCTGGAGCTTTGTCAGATTTCCCTGCTTCTCTTCAGAACAAGACAAAGTGTGGAAAGTTTTGGTAAAAAAAAAATCATTTTTTTCCTCAAAATTATGAGTGGAAAAGCCTGAAAAATATTGGCATGATGTAGGCATCCTAAACCTTCTGTGATTCCTAGGAAAAATGGAGCAGGAGTAGAACAAAGCCGTCACACAACTCCTGGGACACAGACCCAGGGCAAAGCCATTAGCTCATCTACTCTTCCCTGTTCCTTTAATAGAGATGCAGGAATTGTGCTATGTGTATTTTAGAAGTTATTGAAAAGGGGTGTCGTTCAAATGTTTCTGTCAGCAAGGAGCTTATAAATACATGTAAGTGGTTATGAAGTTTCTATTAATGAACTACAAAATCATAGCATTTTAGAATTGGGAAAGACCTCAATCACCATCTAATTCAACCCATACCTGAAAAAAAGAGCTCCCCTTAACAACACACACAACATGGTGGTAGTGCAGCCTTTGAAGCCCTCTTGTTAAAGGAAACCCACTCCTCTAGTAGCTTGGTTCACAATTGGATAGTTCTAGTTTTTAGGAAGATAGGTTGTTTGTGTCTCCTCCCCCCACCCCACTTACACACACACACACACACACACACACAGCCTATTGATTGTTTCTTCCTTTACTTTTTTTTTTTTTTTTACAACATTCCATATACAAGAAAACCATCTGAGTAGTCAGTCTTGTGGTCATCAGAGCCCGCCATCTTTGTTCTATGGCCACAAGTTGACACTGCATTTGTGTACTGTGAGCCTAATGTGTCACTTTGGGTGAGGGAAATTGAGAACCAGAAAAGGAGAAAGAAGTGGAGAAAACAATATCAGGGATGGATCCTTTTCATACCTTTGTATAGATTGTCCACCATTCTCATAGGCAGCTGGTAGCAGAGTGCCTTGGATGCTGGGCCTCTGAGCACCTTTCCCCCTTGCTGCTTAACTGCTCATTTGTTTTGGGTGAGATGTAATCCGTAATTCCATTCCTTCTAGGTAGTGGTTCTCAACCTTCCTAATGCCACAACCCTTTAATACTTGTATGTGGGCATATTTACACGTGGGCGGACCTGCCTGGAGACGGATAGAGGAGCAGTGTCTCGGGTCCTAAGACCATAGGAAATACGTATTTTCCGATGGTCTTAGGCAGCCCCTGTGAAAGGGTCTTTGGACTCCCAAAGGGGTTGCAGCCCACAGGTTGAGAACCTCTGTTCTAGGGACATGGAGGATGCCCAAGCCTCACCTTCTACCCTCTCTCTCATTCTTCATTCACTTCTGCCCCACAGTCATTTGATCTCTTAATATAGTTTAAGGACCTACCCTCAGATGAACTTTCTTTTATGAATCCTCTTTCCCAATAGAAGGATAAGCTCCTTGAGAGCAAGCAGGAGTTATCTCTTTCTTTCTCTTTGTTTTGTCAGTATAGCCCAGGGTTTGGCACTGAGGAAGTGCTTAGTCAGATTTTTTTTCTTTCAAGAATTCATTCTTTCAGGTAATAGAGACAAACCCTCTAACTCTACAGCCAGTGATCTTAACTCTATTCACTTCCATCTCTGCCAACTTCAGAGGTCCTCTAATCCAGCCCAGAGGTCAGCTACCTGGCCAAAGGAAAGCCTTGCACCAAGTCTTCCAATTTCAGATTGGGAGCCAGGACTTCATTATACTGGTGCCTTAGGGCAAAATGGCCTTACATCACAACTTTATTGACAAAACCCTTGCCTTTAACCATCTAATTCTAACTCAGTTTGCTTGCTGGATTGGAAAGGCTTTCCCTTTCTGGAATTATTTCAGGAAAAAAAAAATTTCCTCCTTCCCCCACTCCCCACTTTCTCCCCCCTACACAGACACACACACAGACACACACAGACACACACACACATACACACACACACACACACACACGAGATGTGGTCTCGCCTTGAGTTAGAAGGTTGGATGGGGCAAAAAGGAAAATCACCTTATAGAGTCAGGCATTCTAAGCCACACTCTTTTTAATGGAGCTTTTGAACTGGCTCATTCCAAGTTGGGAAGTCTATAATTAGGACATCCAGTTGACTCATTGGCATGCTGTCATCCGTACATACATAATGTTTTACTAAAATCTTTTCAGTTAAACCTCCTCCCCTTCCCCTGCCTTGGAGGTCCATAGTGGGGGGTCTGAAATTCACTGCTTTCTCTGTCTGCCAGTGACACAGGAGTGGTGGGTTGAGTGATGTTCGGGGGGTCCTCCCCAGTGGACAGAGCTGGCCCTTTACATCCCATACTTGGTCCTGTAGGGCCTGTAAGGAATTAACAGAGAGGAAAAGGAGGAAAGCCCAGTGGCATTGTAGGCATTGGAGCTGCCATCCTAGACAGCGAGAGATCGAGGGCAAATGGCCCTCCCTTACTCTGGCCTTAGTCCAGACTTCTCTCCAGGATCTAAATTCAAACCCACCCCAGCCCCTGAACAGCTGTGTGAGCCTGAGTCAGTCACTTCACTTCTCTCAGCTTCAATTCCTTCATCTGTAAAATGGGCACCGTAATAGCTGGATCTCTTTCCCAGGGTGGTTGTCAGGATCAAAGGAGGCAGAATATTCAAAGCACTTGGCCAACATAAATGCCTAGTCTTGCTGTGATTTTTTTTTTGGTGGTGCAGACCTGCGATTTAATTGATGTAACGAATTGCTGATGTGGAAAGTCTAGCAGCTAATTCAGACTGGCCACTTATTAGTAATTTAGAATCTCCGATTGTATCTTGGGTACTGCAGAGTTAAGTGCTTGTGATCCACACTGGTGACGTGGGTCAGAGGCAATACTGGGAGCAAGGTTCCCTGCGTCCAAGACCAGTCCACTCTTCATTGGTCCATCCTGCCTCTCTGCATTAATATCATTGTTATAGTTACAATCATAAACATCATTATGTATGCACTTATTCATCAGACAGATAGGCAGTATGCCTTGAGGCTACAAAAAACACATGTTGGGAATTCCATTCCATGAATGCTGGTGGCAATTGAAGATGAGAAATTCAGGGGAAAAAAAATTGTAGGATCACAGAGAGCTGGAAGGGACTGGAGAGATGGTGAGGTCCATTCCCCCTTACGGAAGAGGAATCAGAGGACTTGAGAGGCCCCAGTGACTGACCCAAAGTCACATACATACAATTCACAAGTGCCAGAGGTGTTAAAGAGATTAAAGCCACATCTT
The DNA here is from genome assembly GCA_028646515.1 of Pseudochirops corinnae. Classification (NCBI taxonomy): domain Eukaryota; kingdom Metazoa; phylum Chordata; class Mammalia; order Diprotodontia; family Pseudocheiridae; genus Pseudochirops; species Pseudochirops corinnae. The sequence goes on from CM053589.1 coordinate 196,754,274, forward strand.
CATGTCCCCAAGCCCAGCACTTGATCCATTTTTCCAAGCTGCCTCAATTTACAAGAAATTGCTGACATGATTTCTAGGGAGCCAGGTTTCAAATCTACCTCAGACACATTCTGGCTGTGTGATCATAGGCAAGCCATCTGACCAACTCTCAGTGCCTCTGAAAGCTCTCTAAGACTCCAGATTTTATAGAAGTTGCTGATCTGAATGAGGAGGAGGGGTTTCTTTGCCAGACATTCAGCATATCAAAGAAATAACTGTTCTGGACCAAAAATGAAAAAGAAAAAAAATTACCTCCTAGGAATTGTGACTAGAGAATTGTGTGTTACAGTCTTTCAGGATGGCTAACAGGATATCCCACAATGGCTTTATCCACCATCGATTTCATGTTCATTAAATAGCCAGAAATAGCTTCAAGAGAACTTTAGGTAGAGAGTAGATAGGTCACATAACCTCTTTAAGATTTAATTTTCTCAAATCTGGAAAGTCTTATATGAACTGATATGAAATGAATTGAGCAGAATCAGGAGAACGGTGTAGGTGGTAATAGCAATATTGTCAATGATGATGAACTTCAGACTTAGCTGCTCTGACCAAGACAATGATCGAAGATAATTTTAAAGGATCCATGATGAAAAATACTGTCTACCTGCAGAAAGAGAACCAAGGAACTCAGGATGTGGATTGAACCACCTTTTTTCATTTTCTTTATTTTTATTGTTTTTTTTTTTTTTGTTTTCTTTTGCAACTTGGTTAATATGGAAATGTTTTGCATGAATTCATATGTATAATTAATATCATATTGCCTGACTTCTCAAGGGGTGGGGGAGGGATGGGAGGGAGAGAATTTGGAACTCAGCATTTCAAAAAAATGAATGTTTATTTTTTCTAAAAATGTAATTGAGAAATATTTAACAGATAAAAATTAAAAATAAAAAAGACTTAATTTTCTCATCAGTTAAACAGGATAATCATACCAGCATCACTTAATCTTACAAGGTTATTTTGACAGAAGTGCTTTTTCAACTTTAAGGTATCCAGTACATGTGAGTTCTTTTTGCTTTTCCCCTCAGGGCCAGATGTGGCCCTTAGCCATGATCCCATTGACTCCTTTCTCAGCATGCTACTGATGTCCAGAGTAGCAGTTGTTGACTTGGCTTTGCATAAGCCAGAAGGGGCTGCCTATAGGTAGTCCTGTCTTGACTTTTCCATCTATTCTATGCCAAATGGCAAGATAGGAACTTCAAGTCACATCAAAAGGACTTTATGCTTCCTACGTTATTCTCCTTTTTCAGCCAAGAGGGAGGCTGGGCAACAACCAAAGTCCTCTGCTGCTGATATCCCAGCTCACGCATCTCCTGGGTGTTCTTGACTGTAAATTTGATTATTCCCAGGCAGCCACAATATAAGTAAAATGGCCCATTTGGCCCTGCCCATGTCAGAAAAGCTGCTCTTCTCCAGGAAATGTGGTGACTTCAATCTTGGGGCTAGACTGGGCTTCCCTGTCAGTACATCATCCTGGAGGGCCACTGACCATTCTCATAAAGTCTGCCATACCACAGCTCCATTTTCACATGAGTGTGGATGTGTGTGTGTATGAGAGAGAGACACCCAGAATTGCCCAACTAGCTGAGATATCATGCATCAAGATTGCTAGTGGATGGGAGACCTTCAGTCAATTCAGTAGGTTAATTTGACAGAATAATAACAATGATGAATCAGTGAATCTCACTGTAGACATCCCCTCCACTGATGTAGATCTCAGTTTATCCTTTCCTGGGTTGCTCTTTCCATATCCTTCTATGTGATCACTTTTGGGAAGGGCTTCCTCCCCCTGTGCTGGAGCCTGCCTTTCTCTCGATATCGAGTAGATACAAGTGGAGCCCACGAGACTTAGTTGATTATCACTTACTCTCACCACATGACCTAGGAATAAGCATTTATGCAGCACCTACTGTATGCCAGGCATTGTGCTAAATGCTTTATACAAATATTATCTAATTTGATCCTCACAACAACCCTGAGAAGTAAATGCTGAAGTAAATATCCCCATTTTATAGTTTGGTAAACTGAGATAAACGGAGGTTAAGTGACTTGCCCCAAATCACATAGGCAGTAAGTGTCTTAAGACTGGATTTGAACTCAGGTCTTCCTGACTCCAGGCCTAGTACTCTATCCACTGCTCCAGTACCTTCCTCTGCTCTTAGTTTCTTTGTTTCCATAGTTTACAATGCTTCTCCTTGATAATTCCTTGCTTGCATGTTCAGTCAGTTGATAAGCATTTATTAAAGGTCTTCTGTGTGCCACACATCTTGTTCTAGCCTGCTGCCTGCTGCTATACCTCTCCATTCCTTTCTGGCTGATACTCATTTTCACTTCTTCAGAGACTGTGTTGTTCCAGGCCTCATAGCCATACAGTGACTTGACCACAGCATTGCTGTTGAAAGTATGGCCTTTATTTTAGGGAAAAGCTTTGGGTCTGTCAAATGTGATGGGTTGGTGCTATGAATAACTTGGGTCTGATCAAGTGTGTTGCTCAACACACAATGTATGTTTATTATGATGGTGGATGTAGATGCCTAAGACCAGGTGTAGTGTTGGGCAAGACCACTTGGAACTGACTGTGCTTCCAGGAATACAGGAAAGTCTCACCAAGCCGCTGGCAAGACTGGGTCACCACTCTCCCTGGGGGCAGTTTGCTCTTGAACAGGGAGAGCCCTAGACTGTATGGCAAGGGTACAGGATCACTTTGTCGTGGCTCCCTTTGGGCAGAGTCAGGTACGCTTTCCCATCCTGCTAGCCAGTCATCTCAGTGCCCAGGCTGGCTGGTCGGCTCTGGCTGAGGTTGACTGAGCAGTGGGCAAAGCCACTGGTCTTTATACAGTTTTTGAAGGGCGAAGATACATGTGAGGGGCTTGTCTAGAATACCCACAGATGGGGCCTTGGCACAGGATGTGGGAGCTTAGGAATATAACTAAGTTGAATCAGCTGCGGAAAAGGCTGTTAGGGCAACGTCCTCTGCCACATCCGTGGCTGTTCTGTCCACCGTCATGGTCCAGGTCCTTTTTATCACACCTGATGGTCTGCTCTTTTGGGGGAGGTGTCAAAGGTTTCATAATATCTCATTGTTCCAAAGGCAAATGCAGCTCATTCTTCCCCTCCTGTGCAGTTCTGGTGTAACGGGCAGAAGCCTTGAGCTTCGGAGAGTTAAGAAGTGCTGGAGACCCAAGTTTAAATTCTGCCGCAGGAACTTACCAGCGGCGTAGCTTTGGATGAATAATTTAACTGTTCTCAGCCTCAGTTTCCCATCTGTGAAATGGGGATAATAATAGCATCTCCCTTCCAGATTTGTTGTGAGAGTCACATGAGTTCGTGCACCCAAAGAAGTTTACACACCTTCATGGGTTTATACAGATGTTAGCTCTTAGTTGTCTTCTCCCGCTGGAGCCTAGGATTTTGTGGAGGATTGGATTCAGTCCCTTGGGAAGTTGAGTGATCTACATGATCTACATGCCTACATCTTCCTTTTCATGGGCAGCGTCTCCTTTTGGCATGTCAGCACGTGTGGCATCACACCACATGGTGAGAGAGGATACATGTAGCCCATGTGTGCAGGCAAGAGGCAGATTCTGGATTCTGCTTTTTACTATCAGCCCAGAACAAGCCCTTGGCCTCCATGGAGCACGCTTCTTCCCACCACAGGAAAGGTGATGGGCTCTTCAGTTGTTCCTAGAGTTAAAATGAGAGGGAAATTGAACAAACTTTAATGGACGAAGGAAGATATGGCTGATTTTACTGAGGTCAGCTTTAGTCAGACGGATTGCTGTGTGTTGTATTCCCTGCTGGTTTGGGAGTTAGGAAACCTTAGTTCAAGTCTGGGCTCTGGCATTTACTAGTAGTCTAATTTTATCTTTTTGAGCCTCAGCTTCCTCATCTGTAAAATGGTATTTCTAATTCACTATTTACTTCCCAAAGTTGTCATGAGAAATGTCCTCTGTAAAATTTCGTGCATCACATAAATATGTTTTTACCAATTTTGCCATAGATGAAATGTTATTTGACTGTATGGGTTCCTGAAACACCATGTTCCTCAGTTTCCAATCCTTCTACAAAATGGGGATACCTATCACTCAGGAATCAGTCAGTGACAGGTGATGGGGAGGATTATTATACTCTTTCCTTCTTAATTAGAAATGCACTGGCAAAAAGTAACCTCTGGTAGCAAAGGGAGAAAATGCAAGTCTGTCTCTTCCATTCTCCTTATGCTTTATATACAGTAAGTGCTTAATAAATACTTATTCATTAATAGTGTTCTTGTGAAGTCTTCAGTCTGACTGAATTCAATCAAATTCACCATGCTTTTATTAAACACTTGCAATGTTTGAGGCATTGTGGGTGGTGAGGCAGGTGCTGTGACCTATAAAGACAAGATAATGAGAGCGAGCCAGTGAGCACATTGACAGCTTAGTGGGAGAGTAAGGCGAAACTTCTCATTGGAGGTAGTCCCTGAGCAGATCTGTGAAGGACTGAACTCCCTTGAACTCCCTTCTAAGACTCATGGTGAGATGGGAGGGTGTCCCAGTCTGGGGACAGCTTGGGCAAAGGTGTGAAGGCAAGAGATGGAGTATTGAGTTCTGTGACTGGAACACTAAACCAATGAAAGACAGTAACATGAAATCTGGAAGACAGGCTGGAAAATAACATGGAGACTTGAAATGTCATCAGACTGAGGAATTTAAGTTTTGTAGCATAAAGGCAATAGGGAGCACCTGAAAATTCTTGAATAGTACAGGGACTTGGCCAGACTTGTGCTTGGATGACCAGTTTAGCAGCTCTCTGCAGGAACTGGAGACAGGAAATGAAGTATTGAGGTGGGCCAGAACATAGAAGGGGAGAAATGTGAAATAGAGCTAGAAAGCTAGATTACAGTCAGACTGCAGAGGGCTCAGGAAGCAGGCTGAGTTTGTATGTGACCGTAAAGGCAATTAGGAGCCACCAAGTGTTGATGAGCTCTGCCCTGGGTTGTGCTGTGAAAGATGGCCAGGGGAGGGGAGGCCTGGAGAATGAGATGGGAGCCTTGACCCCACAGCCAGTGGTTCATATGTTCAGATCCTATCAGGGGGCGTTCTCGGACAGACCTCCCACTTTTTTAGTTTGGCCCTCACCCCCTCTACTCCAGAGACTTGATGGAAAAGTTTGATTATGTCTCTATGACCATTTGATTAAACCCTTTCCATCTGCATCTGTCTTCTTCATTTTCTACAGAAGTGATCAGTGTTCTCAAGGTGATGTGTCCATTTCCACTAATGTTCTGTAAATTTGGAAAAGTAGGATAGGATCTTGAAGTCCTGTGGTGTTTGGATGGATGAAAATAACAGGCAAGAGTCTCCTTTTGACAGGGATAGTGATTTTGATATGGATATATAATCAAAATAAATTTTAAAATCTTAGGTACCAATAAAATGTATCCCAGGGATAGATATTTTGTTTTTGAGTTTTGTTATTTTTTTGGAGGGGTGAAGACAATTGGGGTTAAGTGACTTGCCCAAGGTCAGATAGCTAGTTAAGTGTCAAGTGTCTGAGGCTGGATTTGAAATTAGGTCCTCCTGACTCCAGGGCTGGTGCTCTATTCACTGTGCCATCTAGCATCTCCCATTTTCAAGTCTGATTTAAATGTTATTTACTGATGGGTCCTTTGAGTTCTTTGAAAATTCTGGAATGGCATTGGGAAACAAAGACACTTGTTCTACTTTCCAAAAGCCATCTTGGGGAAGCCACTACTCAGTTTGGTTCCACACACTGGATGAAACAAACATGAAATTTAAAAACACATTTCACATAGATGGGCTACAGTCTTTTTGGGAAGGTTGGAATGAATTCAGACTTTCCTTTCTCTGAGCTCATGACTAGTTCAGAGTAGGGGAACCAGGATAGGAAAACAAACACTTTGAGTGAGCAGGGCTCATATGAGCTTTGCAAATGGCCATACTGATTTACCACTGGGGAGTTAATATACTCTTTTCATACTTTGCTACCCCCATCCAAATGTGAATGTGATGGTAGGATGTATAGAGGGAGTAGTTGGCTTGCTAGGCCTTCTGATTGATGATGTGAAATGATTTAGAAAAATGTTTAAAAGGAAAAGGAAATATTACTGAGACTCTGCTCTTTATGTAATTTTGGATGAATGGAAATATTTCATGATTCAATATTTGCAGCATAAAATTGACTCCCTTATTTCCAGTTCAGAGAGTTATAAAGCAGGAAGGAACTTGTCTGTATTTTTGGGTATAGAGGTGCCCCAAATTATGAGTCACCGATGGGGTATGGCAGCCAAAGAAGCGAATTGGAACTTAACATTAGTCTGCTGTCTGGAGTAAGTGGGTGGGAGGTGAGGTGGGGGTGATAGTCACATGATATTGTGTTCATTTAGGACACATCTGGTATGTTATGTCCAAAGAGAGACTAAAATGGGGCGGACACTTGAAATGATGCCACATGAGGATTATGTGAAGGAATGGGGAGAGGGATGTTAATTTTGGTGAGGAGGAGATATGGTGGAGGTAGGGAGAAGAGGATGTGATCACTGCCTTAAGAGATATGAAAATCTCCCATAGTTCACAGGGATTAGAGTAATTCTGCTTTTTCTCAGTGTTTGAGACTAGATTTAAACTCAGGTCTTCCTGACTCCAGGGCCAGTGCTGTATCTGCTGCATCACCTAGCTGCCCCTAAAGAAACAATCTTTAAAAATATAAGCTCTCTAAAAACAGAATCTTTTGCCTTGGGAGGAATTGAGTTCATAGGATTGTAGAATCATAGACTTGAAGCTGTAAATGAATTTATAGGTCACCTCTTTCCCATATTATAGATGAGGCAGCTGAGGCCAGGGAAGGGGTCAAATATCTTGTTCAAGATCACACAGCTGTTAAGTGTCCCTGTTATTGGAAATACTCAAGCAAAGGAGAGGTAGTCCCTTTTCAGGTTATTATAAAATGGGTTCCTATTTCACTTGGATAAGATGACTTCTTAATTCCCTTCAGATTCTAGGGAATTAAGTTATCCTATGATTTTGGGATTGTTTTGAGTCAATAAATTCAACACTTATGAACATAATAAACACCCTTTAAGATCTGATGATAAAAGACTTGGATTAATCAAAAAATCTTATGTGGCTGGGCAATTCAGTATTTTTTATTTTATTTTATTTATTTTTATTTTATTTTCCTCAGCATCAAAGAGTCTATTCCTGGAAGCCTGTAAGCATTTGTACACTCAAAATAAGCCCAACTCTTCCTGATTCTGAGAAGGTATAATAATAATCATGATGATGATAGTGATGGTAGAAGTAGTAATAAAACATTTAGTTTGCAAAGTGCTTCATAATATGTGCTTCCCTCATACATAATGCACACATAGCACACACACACATACACATACACACCTCCCCTCTTCCACACTTACACTCACTCATCTGCTGCCTTAGTTCAAATCCTCACCACCTCTTGCCTCAATTGCTGCACCAACCTTCTTTTTAGATTCTCTCCCTGTTTCTGTTCCCCTTTTGCCAAAGTAATTTTACTTCGTCGTTGTCGTCGATCTAACCATGTGATTCCCTTATTCAATTCCCTAAAGTGGCTCCTTGTTGCCTCTAGGATACCTATAAGCTTCTCCACTTAGCTTATAAGCCCTTCACAGCCTGATCCTAACCTATCCTCTCCAGCATCGTTGTGCTTTAGTCTCCATCTTGCATTCTACACTTCAACAAACAGGCCTTTTCTCTGTTGTTCACCTAGAACACTCCATCTTCCAGCACATTACCTTTTCACAGGTTGACCCATCTCTAGTGAACTCTCTCTTTATTTCCACCTCAGGGAGTTCTACTCTTCAAATGGAGCTTAAGCAGCATCCGCTTAAGAGAAGAGGCTCTCCTGATCTCCACTGCTAGTATTCTACCTTCCCTAAGCACTAAACACAGTGCCTGCTTCCTAGAAGGCACTAAAGAAATGCTTTTTTGGTTCATCACAATCTGGTGAGATATTATCTCTCGTTTGTCAGATGAAGACACTAAGTCTAAGAAGGGTTAGATGGCTTTCCTAGATCACCCAGTTAGTAGGTATCCGAGGAAGATCTGTACTGTATCTCTGTGGACACTTGGAACTATGCTGTGTCTCAGAAGACAGTTTCACAAAGTTTCGTAGCCAGGAAGTTTACCACCTCATGGCCTCCCTTTGACTGATAATCTAGACAGAGCCATGGGCAACAAGTCCAGTGACCAAGAGATTAGGCAACCATACCAGACCTTCCAGAGCACATGTGCCACTGGGCATGTACAACTTTCAGGAGCCTAATGCTGCCTCCATTCCACACCATAGCACAACTTCAGTGACAGAAGAGGAAGAAGAAAAGACCAGCATCAATAAATATGGATGAAACTTAGGAGATTTTTATGGGTCAAAATGAATCTACTTAGGCACATTTTAGGGAACTATTGTTTGGGCTGGCTAACGAGAAAAAAAGCAGCCAGGGCTTTCCAGAGGCACCTTTATATGGTCACTGTTGTGTACTTTTCCAGGATTTCATCATGGTAATTAACATTTATAGAGTACCTTATAGTTTGGAAAGCACTTTTTGCGTATCACCTCATTTTATCTTCACAATGCCCCTGTGAGATAGGTACTATTATTATCCCCATTTTGTGGATGAGGAAACCAAAGCTGAGAAAGGTAAAGTGGGATTGACTAGGTCACATGGCTATTATGTCTGAGATGGGATCCAAACTCCAGTTTCTTCGACTCCAACTCTGCCACCTAGTAATCTTCCTTATTAGATTGCCTTCCTACTACAGTAGAAATTGCTTAACACCCAAGCTCCAGAAGAGTTTATCCTAAGTGCTAGAACTAATGTAAACAGAGAATTACATTATTACCACTGCATGTGGTGTTATAATTACATCAGAATGCTGCCTGGCCACGGGTGCAATGAATGCGCCACACTGTCGCCAAGTTTGCAGATGTTGAACCTTATTTTTATGAAGCATGACAGTGCCCAGCAGGATCCATTTTGTCTGATTATCCTCAAATGAAAGCAAATATTAAAAGGCAGGATAATTAAAAGTATATGCCCCAGCAAAGGATGTGTCTCCCATTTCTCTTGCTGGTGCTTTGAAATAGTTCAAATTTCTTAGCCAGCTCTCGTGCATGTAGCAATGAAAGGATGTCTTAAATTTAGACATATGTCTTCATGCTGCTTAACGTGGCAGAACAAAAACAGAGTTGGAGACCACCATGAATAGATTTCTAAGTGATAGCCCACTAGAGAATGCTCTGAATTCTACAGGGTGGAATGTAATTGCTGCTTTGGGGAGATGCACTTTCCCCTAGTGAAAACTCAGTTGGTTTTTAAGATTTGTCTTTTATAGTCTAGGAAGATTACCCTGCCAGCCCCCCAACACAGTAGACCCCTATTTATTTGTTTAGGTTGTTCATTTGGGATAGTGCCAAAAAACTTAGAATAAACTGGGCCCACTGAAAAGTGGAGCATTTGTTTGCAAGAGGAGAAAGTCATGTTTGCTGGCAAGAGTAACATTCCCTTGAGAGCTGCTCAGGTTGGAAAAGCAGCTAACCTTATCAGGATGCTACTGGTTACAAGTAACTAAGTGGGCATGACTCTCAAAGGTTATTATATGATGATTAAATATGGAGATGGGTGGCCTGTGACAGCATGCAAAATACCAATCAATCAATATTTTTAAAGAGCCTGCTATATTCTAGGCACAGTGTTAAGTGCTGGGGATATAAAAAGAGAGGGAAAAACAGCTCTTGCCCTCAAGGAGCTTTCAGTTTAATGGGGAAAACAACATGCACACAAATATATACAAAGCAAGCTATAGACAGGATAAATAGGAAATAATTAAGATATTTTCTATATATATACACACATATATATACATATACATGTGTGTACATACACACACACACACACACACACACACACAAAGAAGAAGGAAGGCACTAGATTTAAGAGGGACTAAGGAAGGTTTCCTGTAGAAGGCAGGATTTTAGTTGGGACTTGAAGCCAGAAGGGTTAGGAATTCAAGTGGAAAAGGAAGAATGTTCCAGGCCTGGTGGATAGCCAGAGAGAATGCCCAGAGATGAGAGATGGAGGGTCTTTTTCGTGGAACAACCAGGAGCCCAGTGTCACTGGATCAAAGAGTACATGGAGGTGAATAAGGTGTGAGATGACTGGATAGTTAGGAGATAGCTACTTAGGAGGGGCTTTGGATACCAAACAGAACATTTTGGATGTGCCATTTTAATTGGTTGGAGTGGGGGTGGGGGTGTGTATGATGTGATCAGACTTGTCCTTGAGGCAAATTACTTTAGTGGCTGAATGGAGGGTGATGAGAGTGATGGACTGAACCAGTTAGCAGCTATTGTGATAATCCAGATGTGTGATGATGAGGGCCCACAACAGAGTAGTGGCATCATCAGAGGAGAGAAAAGACCCTATTTGAGAAATGTTACAAAGGTGAAATCTGTAGGCAACAGATTGACTATGGGGGTAAAAGATAATGAAGAATCCAGGATTAATTACTCCTAGGTTGTGAGCTTGAGGGATTAGGAGGATGGTATTCCCTTCTATAGTAGTAAAGAACATATCCAGGAGGATTTAGGAGGAAAGATCGTGAGTTCTGTTTTGGACATAGTTGTTTTAAGATGTCTGTTAGACATCTGGTTTGAGGTGTCTGCAAGACAATTAGAGATGTCAGATTGGAGGTCAACAGAGATTTGGGCAGGAAAGATACATTTGAAAATCATAAGCATAAATCTGGTTTTATTTGTATAAAAGGTTTTAAAAATAATTGATATTTTTTAACTTTTATTATTGATATAATCAATTTTGTCAATAGTTTCCCATATGTTAAACCATCTCTGCATTCCTGGTATAAATTCCACTTGACAATAATGTATAATCTTTGTATATATATTGTTGTAATCTTTTAGTTAGCATTTTATTTAGAACTTTTGCAAGCATATTCATTAATAAAATTGGCCTATAATTTTCTTTCTCTGTTTTTGCTCTTCCTGATTTAGGTTAATACCTAAATTTCATTTTTTTTGTATTTCATTTATAAAAGGAGTTTGGTAGGATCCCTTTATTACCTATTACTCCAAATAATTTATTTAATGTTGGAATTAATTGATCTTTACTTGTTTGATAAAATTAACTTGTAAACCCTTTTACCCCAGAAATCACTACTAGTTGTATTTCCAAAGATGCTCAGAGAAAAAGGAAAAGAAAATATTTATAGCTACTTTCTTTGTGATGGCAAAGAACTGGAAATTGTAGGGCTGTCCATCAATTGGGGAATGGAACAAGTTATGATGTATGATTGTGATAGAATACTACTGTTCTATAAGAAACAATGAACTCAATGATCTTAGAAAAACATGGAAAGATTTGCATGAAAGAATGAGCAGTGAAATTAGAAGAACCAAGAGAACATTGTATACAGTAATAGCAAGAATGACTTTCACTAAATAAGTTATTTAGACTATTATAAATATCCAAATTAACTATAAAAGACATATGAAGAAAGGTGCTGTCCACATCCAGAGAAGGAAATGATAAATAAAAGTATGTATAGAATAATTTTACAAGACACATGTGTATATGCATGTGTGTACATATATACACAAATAGGTATATATATTATACACACACACACACACACATATATATATATATATATATATGTATGTATGTATGTATGTATAGTTCCCCATTTGTGTCTAATTGTGGCCATCTCTAGAGTGTTGGGGGAAGGAGAGGACAAAAAGGGGAAAAAAGATTCACGCTATAACTTTGTTGTCTATCTAAAAAGGATAGCAAAGTTGTATGTGTTGGATTTGCAATTTTATGTGCCATCATCTTTTTTTTATTACACTGTTATAAAATTTTTTGTTTTATTCCATAAACTAAAAATAAAATGAATTTAAAAAAGAAAGAATACATAAGAGAATATGTATACACCAGATAACGCTGAGGAGTTCTCCCATGGAGAGCAAGATAACTCAGCTCAAGCAAGGGAGTCTCAGAGCTTCCTTAAGGGGAGAGTCTCTGAAGCCTAGTACAGCGAGCTAGGCAGTTTATGAAAGTTCTACACATCAGCTTCTTCTCAGATTTTCCTCTCCCTTTAGCTACCTAAAGAAAGGTTGGAATGGTACATTTTCTTTCTCAAAGTTAGAAGCCAGAAGATCTCTCTTATACCTCACCTTCACCAACCCCACATACCCCTCATTCTGGCCTGGGTAATGCCACTGAGTAATCAATTTTCACCAATGAGAAAAGAGTCCCATTCAACTGGCCCTTTGAGAGAAGGGTTATACTTGTATTTGCATTCTGGCACAGAGTGAATAATAAATGCTTTATCTATATCTATGTCTGTCTGTCTATCTGTCTATCTAAAAAGAAAACCAAAAGTATAGAGAAGGCAATTAAATCCAGGAAACTAGTCAGATCAAAGTAATATAGAGGGAGAAGAGAAGAAATCTGGGGACAGGACCCTGAGGAACACCAACAGTTAGAAAGTGTGATCTAGAGAAGAATCCAAGAAGAGATGCAGAGAAGATATGGTCAGATAGGCAGGAGGAGAACCAAGTGAGAATGGTATCCTGAAAACTTAGAGAGAAGAGAGTGATTAACATTGTCGAAGGCTGCAGAGATTTCAAGGAGAATGATGATTGAGGAAAAGCCATTGAATTTAGCAACTAAGAGATCATTCATAGCTTTGGAGAGAGCAGTTCTGGTGTAATGTTAAAGCCAGAAAGCCAGATTTTAAGGAGTTAAGAGGAGAATTTGAGGACAGAAATTGGAAGCAAATGGCCTTTACAAGGAGTTTAGCTATAAAGGGCTGAAGAGAAATAGGATGATAGATTCCAAGCATGGAAGGATCAAGCAAGAATTTTTTTCAGGATAGGGGAGCCATGAACATATATGTAGGTGGTAGGAAATAAACAAGTAGAAAGGGAAAGATTGAAAATAAGTAAAAGACTGAGAATGTCAGAAAGGGCAATCTTTTGGAGGAGACAGGATGGAATGGGATCACCTGAGCAGGTAGAAGAGTTTGGGAAGAAATAAGGCTAGGCTATCCCTTCATGTGAGACAGGAGTTGAGAGGAAGAGGACAGGGAGCTCACTGTGGATGGCCTCAATTTTTTTTCCTGAAAGATATAAGATAAGGTTCTCAGCTAAAAGTTAGAGGAAGGGGAGCCATGGGAGGTTGAGGGGGGAATGAAAAGGTTTGGAAGAGCCTCTATGGTGAGTGGAAAAGTCAGTTGATAAGGGTGGTATAGTAGGATTGCCTAGCATCAGTGAGAGCCCAGTTGAGGTGTTGTGTAACATAAATTTGTAGAGGACCCAGTCAGAACAGTTGTGTGACTTTTCTCTACCTTTGTTCAGTAGCACATGTGTAGGTATGAAGGTTATGAATGGTGGGTGTAATCCAAGACTGAAGCTTGAGTAGGCATAGTTGACAATATGAAAAGAGGGTTAGGGATTCAAGAGAGGGAAAACAGTGTTGAGTTGAATTGGTTCACCGAAGAATTAAGATGAGGAAGAGAGAAAGACTAGTGTAGGGGAGATAGCCTGCAGGGAAAAAAAATAAGGGGTCAAGGGATTGGAGGTCATAGTGTAGATAAAGAGTAGGATGTTATGTAAAGGCAGTCAGAAGGAGAAGTGAAAAGCCAATAGATTATGGTCAGATAAGGGAATTTCAGAACTCTTGTATATGGAAGTGGTACAAATGTGACTGATGGCAAGATCAAGGATATGGCCATCTTTGTGGGTGGCTAAAGTAGGGTGGAGAAGTATAATATGGGAGGTGAACAGGTTGAGGAACAGAGTAGGTAAGACTATTTGAGGGAGAATCATTATATATATCCAAGTCCCCTTTTATGAGGCTAGGAAATGTGGAAAAGAGAATAATTATAAGTCAGATATCAAACTCATTGAGAAAGGAAGGGAAGTGACCTGGAGGTCTGTAGAAAAGAGCTACCAATATTTTGACCGGGTGGTAGATAGGAATATCATGCACCTCAAAGGAATAGATGTTACTGAGGGAAGGAGGAACAGAGAGGACCTGAACGTGATAATGAAAAGCAAGGATCGTTGCAGTTTTTCTGCCTCAGCCAGTGAGCTGAGGAGAATGAATGAAAGGGTGGCCAGGGAGACTGCATCAGGGAAATACCATGTTTCAGTGTAAGAACTACTAGTTTGTGTAGAATAGATGGGAAAGGAGAGAAACAGATTTTTAAGGTGCAGGGAACTTTGTTTCCTATGGAACAAGCATTCCAGAGTGGAAGGGGTAGGTGGAAGTAGAATGAAACTTTGGGGTGGGAAAGTTGAGGAGAGTGATATTGAATAATTGGGTGGGAGGGAGTGTGTAATGGCATTTGGATGATGATCCACAGGAGTTCAGAGTTACACACAAGGATGTGACCCGGTGTGACAGTGCTCATAGTTGAGGGTGCCACTCCTCTGCCCTCAACAGACAGTATGAGAAAGACAGTAGTGAAATGGGCACAGGGGGAGGAAGAGCTAAAGTGGACTTAGAGAAAATGAATAGACTGGATGATTGTCAGGGTCCAGAACAATCTTGATAAGCTAGGATGTTGGGCCGAGTTAAAGAAGATGAAATTTAGTAAAGATGAACAAAAAGTCTTACACTTGGGGTCCCCAAATTTGCTTCACAAGAACAAGATGGGGAGACGTGTTGAGACAGCAGTGTGTCTGCCTGAAAAAGATATGGGAGTTGTAATGTTGTATGCCAGGCTCCCTTAGGAGTCAACAGAGAGAAAACTAATGGGGAAGGGAAGGGAATAAGCATTTGTATCATGCCTGTGATATGTCAAGTACTGTGCTAAACACTTTGCAAGTATCTTATTAACATATAATTAATTATATGCATATAAATTTTATATAATTACATGTTACTATATGATAATATGTATATATTTAATTACATAATATTCATATATAATATAATGCTATATTTTGTATGTTAAGAGAGACAGTCTGGAGACTTGTGTTCAGTTCCAGGTGCTACATTATGGGGACATTAACAGATTGCAAAAAGACAAGAGCAGGACAGACACCCAGGTTAGTGAAGGCCTTTGAGTCCATCCCATATGCAGATTAGCTGAAGGATCTGGGCGTATAAAGCCTGGAGAAGAGAAGGTGCAAGGAGGTCATGATAAGTGTCTTTGAGTACTTGAAAGAATGTCATGTGGACAAGGACTAGCCTCATTCTGTTTGGTTCCAGAGTTCAGAACAGTGAGCAGGGGGTTGGAAGTTGCAAAGAGGCAAATGTAAACTTGGAATAAGGAAATACTTCATCATCATGAGAACTCTCCTAAAAGTGGAATGGGTTGACTCAGGAGTGCTAACCCTGATTCCAAGCTTCTCCCCAACCAGACGTCTTCAAACAAAAACTAGATGACCCCTTGTGTATGTTTGCACTAGGATTGTTCTGAATGACCACAGAGGTCTCTTCCAACTCTGGACTGTTGTGAATTCTGTGAATCTTAACTTGCTTCCCTTCCTCCTAACTGTCCATTCTCATCTTGAGTCTCCTGGAAGGCAGAACTGATGGGAACAACTATTGTTCCTGGGTGAGTTTCTATTGAGCACACCTTTTGGAGTGGTCAGGTGGGCTCCGCTCAAGAAGCTGTGGTATTTGAGACCTGAAAGGGACCCCAAGAGGCACCTAAACTAAGCCACAGTTAAATAAAATTGTCCTTTCTGACATTCTTGTAAGGCAGTCATTCAGAAGCCTTGTAAGAAGCCTTGTAAGGCTTCTGAAAAGCCATCAGAGGTCATTGAATCCCTCCTCCTTTCTTTTGCAGAGGAAGAAGCTGAAACCCAGACAGATATAATGACTAGTGCAGCGTCATATAGGTAATGAGCAATAGAGGAACCCAGTGACATACCTTTGATATTTACCACCCATACCAGGTCCTTTTCTAACACCCTCCTTTAATAACCAGTAGCACATATAGCATAATTATTTTCAGTAATAATCACAAAATTAAGTGAATAAAAGTGACCAGAAAAGAAATGCACAGTGAAAATATTCTTTTATTGAAGTATACATATGTGTATATATGAAATCATGCCATTAAAATAAAATTTGGAAGAATAAATATTGTAATATAAAAAGAAAAATTAATGGATTAATACTTTAATGTTGCACTAATATGGACATTTTTGAAAAAAAAGGAAAATACATATTTATCTATTGCAGTAATGAATAATAGCATGGTTTCTACTTTTCAGCCCGAACTTATGTAATTTTGTCAATGATTTTATCAAAATTGATATTTACATATTCATGTTCAGTGGATAGTAAGACCAGATCAGTCCATAGTGACCAGTAAACACTTTTTTTTATTAATTTTAATTTGGTAAAGTTTCTTTTACATGAAGCAACAAATATACAGATACTCAGGAAATGATTTAAACATGTTTGGCAGAGATTCAGAAAAATCCTGTTTGAGTTTGCAAAATGACAGCTAAAATTACACCACTGATAAAATGCTTCATTTTCTTGATCTAGTCTTTAGTTTTAAAGGACTTTCAAAGAAAAAAAATAAATTTAAGTTTAGTCCACAAAGTCCTGTAATTGTTTCTGCCTGTATCAGTTGTTGGCCAGCTGGATATGCTACCTGGTATTTTTGTCATTTTAGGCACATGGTCATCTTTCTATCTAAACTATAACTCCCAAGAGGGCAGGGGTAATGTCTCATGTCTCTTTGTATCCATGGAATCTGGCTCAAGGCATTAAGAAAAGTAGGTCTCAATAATTTCCCCCCACAGTGTTAGTTGATGATTATGCAAATAAAATAATTTCATTAATCAAGCATTTATTAAATGCCTACTGTATACAAAGTATTGTTCAAGGAGTTGGGGCTACAAAGATAAAAGTGAAATAGTCCCTGCACTCAAGGAACTTAACTTCTATCAGATGAGAAAATGTGCACATTAAGTAGATACAAAATGTGTAGAAAATAAATCTGAGGCAGTTTGGTTGGAGGAGATATACTAGATGAGGCAGGGGCAAGCAAAATCTCCTTTAGGAGATGACACTTTAGCTTTCAAAGAAGCTAGGGATTATAATAGGCAGGTGAGGAGCACGAGAGACAGTTTGGGTGAAAGGCATGGAGTTAAAATATTTTGTGAGGGCCAGCAAGGTTAGACTGACTAGACCATGGAGTGCAAGAAGGTATTGGGTAACAAACCTGAAAAAGTAATCTGAAGTCAAACTACAAAGAGCTTTAAATGCCAAACAGGAATTTATATTCGATTAGAGTTGACAGGGAACCTCTAAAACTTCTTGATCAGGTGAATAGTAGTCAGGTCTGAGATCTAGAAATATCACACTAGCAAGTGGATGGAGGATGGATTTGAGAGGGCAGGGACTGGAGGGACCAAATCAAAGTGGTGTCTTATAAGTTGAGAAAAGGAGATGGATGTGAAAAATGACTTGGAGATAAAATTGAGCTGGCAATTCATTTGGTATGGAAGATGAGAGAGTGACGATTTAAGGACGGTTCTGAAAATAAAAGCCTAGGTGAATGAAAGGTGCTTAGAACCCTTGACAGAAACAGGGAAGGCAGAAGAGGAGGGGGTTTGTGGGGAATGAAGGAGTACTGTTTTGGGTATTTGAGATACATATGGGACATGAAGCTGTAAATGTTCTACAAATGATTGATTAAACAGGACTACAGCTCAGGAAAGAGAACAGGTTGTGTGTGTGTGTGTGTGTGTGTGTGTGTGTGTGTGTGTGTGTGTGATATTGCTTTTTGCTACTTTGAACATTCAACACATTCTAGTTTTCTTCTTGAAGAAAGTATTCATGAGCCACAACACTGTGGCTGAAAGGTAACTTGTTTGAAGATACTCATGGTGAATCTAAGAAGATGGTTTGGACGTTGGGCTGTGGAGTGACGTTTCTTGTTTTCTTGGAGTGCGCATTGAAAGCATTTTTGTCGACCCTTTTATGAACATCCTGTAGGAACACCTGTGGGTCAGCCTTCCATTGAACTGTCCTGTTTTCTGATTTTATTTATAACTAGAACGTCAACACAGATGTGTTGCCTCATGGTGGGATTATATTATCACCTGTAGCCATGGGTCATCATGACAACCAAATGAGGTAATATCGTAAAGTGCTTTGCAAACCTTAAGGTTTGATATGAATGCTATCTGCTAGCCATTATTATGTGTTCTTCTTAGTACTATGTCAAACACTATGTATTTGTCATTGGACAAAGATCTTACACTAAAATTCTCAACAATTATATTAATATAAAGGATCTAAATACTATTCTTTGATTTTTAGCACTCTGCTTTCTTTCCTGTGACTCTACTACCATGACTTCAGTAGAAGGGAACCCATAGGAATGAAGACCATTTGAATGTATGTCATGGGTCACTACAAATGAAAGATTCTTCTCCCCTTTTGTGTCCTGGCCTCAGCAATGTGCTAAAGCACATTCTGATTGTTAAGTTTTCATTGTAAGCATTTATACCTTAGAAATCAGCAAGTGCTGCAGATCAGAGGTTGAGTCATTATTTTGTAGGTTGTCCAGATTTGGGAAAGTGTTAGTAATATGGATTTAACTTAAATGTATTTCCCATATACATTTATTTTGGTCATCTGGTTGTTAAACCTTTACCAGCATGTTACTGCATAGGTGCCTTTGGCAGTCTGGTGAAGCCAATGGCATCCTCAGAAGAATGTTTTAAATGCATACAATTTGTAGCATTAATAGAATTATTTTAAGAAATTATATTGAAATATAGTTATGAAAATATTTTTAAAAAGAAGTTCACAGACTTGTGGTTGGGAACTCCATGTGATAGAGAATCATCACAGTAGAGTGGCTAGAGAGAGGGCAACTGAGCCAGGAAGAGCTGGATTCAGGTCCTGTCTCCGGTCTGCATCAGCCACATGAACTTGTGAACTATACGGCAATTCATTTACCTCTCAAAATTTGTATGTTGCAGAGAAGAAGCTGATATTCTTCGAGGGTGTTTCTTCATCTGAGAGTTCTATACTATTGAATTACAGGTTCAATCTCATTTAGTGACCAACCATCTGATCGTGAACCTCTTCCTATCAATCCTAGTCCATTGTGGAGTGATCATGTTTTTATAAATTTAGCTCAGTTCCCTATAATGTTTGAGAAATGAGGCATTTATCTGAGAAACTTGCTGTAATTCCTCCCCTCCCCCAGGTTCCCATTTTCCTTCTAATTTTGACCACATTAATTTTGTTTGTGGCAAACTTTTTAAATTTCATGTAATGGAAGTTATTTTATTTCCCATCATCCTTTCTATCTGTTGTTTGGCCGCAAATTCTTCCCTTATCCATAAATCTGACAGGTACGTTTTTCCATGCTCTCCTAATTTATTTATGATATTACCTTTTAAATCAAAGTTATTTACCCATTTTGACCTTATCTTAGTATACGGTGTTTGCCTGTGCTATCACAATAGCTTCCTGATTGTTTTCCCTGCCTCAAGTATCTCTCAACTCAAATCCATTTGCTATACATCAAGCATCATGATTTTTCTAAAACACAGGTCTGGCCATGTCACCATTCTCTTCAGAAAGCTTCCTGTCACTTTATAATCAACCAAAAATTCCTTTATTAGACACTTAAAGCTCCTAAGAGTCTGGCCTCTTACTGCCTTTCCAGTTTCGTCACACTGTCCTCCCCTCCACATACTCTGTATTTCAGCCAGACTGGTTTTTTCTGCTCATGCCTGACACTCCCATCTCCTCCCCTTGTACTGGCTGCCCTCCATGGGTGGAGCGCCCCCTTCTTCACTCCTCCTTTGCGAACCTCTGGTCTCCTTCAAGAATTCCCTCAAGCGTCATCTACTGTGTGGAACCTTCCCTCACTGACCCGGCTGCTAGGCCTTTCAGCCCTGCTTATCTCCCGTTCAAGATTAGGTGTTTTGTTTTTGTTTCCAAATGTATATACACACACATTTGCATATTTATTTAAATTTACTATCTTTATATTTAAATATTTAAAATTTAAAAATATTTTAAAACTGTTATTTAAAATATATTTACTTAAATATTTAAATTATTTTTAAAATATATATTTATTTAAAATATTTATAGACAAAGTATGTACACAACGCATGTTGCCTGTATGTGTATATACACACATACACATATGCAAACACACATATGTTACTTCCCCCATTAAAGTATAAACACCCTGAAGGCAGGGCCTGTTCTTACTGTCATCCCTAACATTTGACACAGTGCTTGGCACAGAGCAGATGTTTAGTAGATGTTTGTTGATGATTGACTGACCCCAGGATCCTCGCCGTGGTATGACAAAGTGTTGGGATAGAACTTTGTGGAAGAAGAATTGAAATGTATCAGGAAAGTGTGTTGAATGAAGAAGGGCAGAGATGGAATGGCAGATGTACACAACAGGGTGATGGTGGCATTTGTGAGAGTCAGCTGTGCTTTTTGTGAACCCCAGCTGCTTCCTGAAGCAAACAAGCAAAACCCTCATCTTATGAATGGGAAAATTCTGTGATGCTCTGTGACTAAATCATGGAACAGAGGAGTCTGTAGAGAGCCATCATTATGGACCACCCAAAGAGCAATGGCTAGATCAATGGTGGACACCAATAGTGTAGGAAGTAGTGTATTTCCAGTGATGATTTGCTCAGAAATCACCTCAAAGCTGTAACCTAAGAGATGTGTGACTGGTAAAAGGGGTGATTTGGTCATCCAGTAACAGGGCCAACCGATAAACAGCCAGCCAGCGTGGTCATGTGATTGCAAGAGGCCTAGAAAGATGCCTTCTGTACTTTGGGTTGACTGTCCCCACATGGAGAATATATGGAAAGGTATGGATAAGAGTATTCTGGGGTGAAAAATCAAGGATGAGTTGTGAGTTGAGCCCATTGAGGGGGCCCCACATCAATGAGACTACAGATCCATGGGTGTTTTCAAGAAGAATTAGGAAATAGAATTGCACTTGGAATCAGAGGATTTAGATTCAAAGTATAGCTCTGTTGCTTAATATTATTTGTGACCTCAGACAGATCACATTACTTTCCTTGGCCTTGGTCAGCCTGCTTAGATATCAGACGGATAAAGTGTCATAGGGAGAAACCTGGTAGGATTGTAGAATCTTACTAGCCCAATACCCTCACTTACAGATGAAGAAACTGAGTTCCCACAGCTTTGTCCAAAGCCATCCAGACAGTAGGCATCTCAGGTGAGATTTGTTCCCAGGTCTTGTGCCTTGAGGGTCTGCTATTTCCAGTGGACTATACTAAAGTGTCAGTAAACTACTTTTTCTGCTCAAAATCCTACAATCCTGTGGTTTTAGTACTTGGTCTGCCTGGCAGCTTGGTTGGTGTTCATATGGCAAACACCAGATGACTGCAGATCAAACTATGATCTGGTCCTTCGACACGTGAGGACTGCTTCAAGAATGTGACCTCAGTGTCTGGGTACATGCATAACTCAAGCAGAACGTGCATGAAATTCACTGCTTACCAAAGCCAATTACAGAGTCTAGACCAGATGAAGAAGTCAGGGTTCTCATGTGATACTTGGGTCACTTACTTTGAGCCTGCATCCCTTGGAAGAGAACAATATTTGGTAAGATTCCTCACAAGTTGTTGAACACATGAGGACTTTCATCAAAGGAGCAGTAAATGAAGAGGAATTTTTTTTCACTTAGTGGATTCTTTCACCTTTGATCTGGACATCACCCACAGTTTCCATAACAAACAAGCTGTTTTTGCTGGAGAATTGTTATGGACTGTCCCAGCAGTCTTACACATTTAGGACATTGAAGATTCAAATGTTATTTCTAGGTTTTCATTTTTGTTGACTCTTATTGTTCCATTAAAATGAATGCTACTCCTTTCTCATCCAGGATATGCTTGCAATGCAAATGAAGATACCACTTTGCTCCAGGTGGTCTGGGTATCCCACCCAGTCTAGACCCCAAGATTCTGGCTCAGATGTTGGGGATTGATTTTTCAGAGGTAATTTACCTCCGTGGTTTGTTTTTTGCCAGTACTCAGTTAAAACAGAACAAAACAAAAACAAACAGCTGGTGAAGTTAACTCAGGTCAAGGTAGTTATTTGCTCACTATGGCAACAGACCCAAGGAAAAAGCATCATTGACAAAGTAATACATTTAATTGGAATATAATTTGCAAAGCAATTTCAGCCACGTTCTTGGATGAGGGGGTTTGATTTCCCTCATTCCCCGGGGAATGATCTTCTCCAGGGTCCAGTGAGGCCCCTGATGCTTTCAGTTCTCCCTCATTAACTGCAATGCCGGCGGTGGCAGGGCAGGGGTAGGTCAGAGCCTGTAGTATGGACAGCCTTGGCCTCTCTGCTTGACAAAACACTTTCCCTGTTTTTTTCCATTATACCTCAGTCATGGCCTATTTGGCCTCTTGAGCAATGGAGAAAAACTCCATGCAGCTAAGAGCTTTTCTTGGCTGTTTACTTGGTTCCTGGTCACAGATGTTTCTCTGCTTTCCTGATTTATTTCTTACTGCCTGTGGTTGCAGACTCTGAGGGAAACCTCTATACCTTCATTTATACCTTTATACCATTTCTACTTTTCCAGTGCAGTTAGCTTGCTTTATGTTCACACCTGGCCTCATGGGAGTTGGAATTCTTTGTCCTGGGAAGCCAGGGTCTTTCCCTGTATCAACTATGCCTATGGCAAATATATGCACACGGATATATCAAATAAACATGAATATATGACCTACATCATATATCACAGGCAATAATTTAGTGCTTTCTTTATCATACAGGAAAATAGGGAATAGAGAATTGTACTCCTTGTACAAATTGACTCATGACATAAATTTAGAACTTAAAGGATCTATGATTTCTCGTCAGCATGGGTACTTTCTGCACTAATGAGATTGAAAACTAGAAGTGTCTTTACAAGCGATCTGGGCTTCTGTGGCCCCTAAATTTATTACCTTGTAGCCATCTAATTGATTAATTTGTAAAAAGACCCAGTGGTCATATGTGATATTCTCCTCTGGTGTACCTGCCCTCCTCCATGCAACCCCTCCCCCAACCTCTGCTGAACAGGAAGGAGAGGGGTCTTTTGGTTTATCTTCTTTGGGGACGAGCTTGTTGTATAATTTCATAAATTGATGTTCTGATGTTTTGGGGTGGTTCTTTACATTTCTGTTGTGGTCACTGTGTATGTCATGAGCACTTGGTACATTCCATGTGAAATCCACCTCACCTTCCGTCACTCATGTGGAAGATTCTGGGGGCCCTACTTCTGGGAGACAGGCATGGCTCAGTCACGTGATTGTGAGCAACCTTGTCCCGCTGGTTGTGTAGCTGCAACTGCCTGCAACTGTAAAACTGAGCAGAGTCAAGATTTTTTTCCCTCTATTTTTGTCTGGGGCGGGGGAGGGAAAAGAACCATTTCTGTGGCATCTGTTACATGCCAGGCACTGGGCTAAGCCCTGTAGAAATACTGTCCTGTCTGATCCTCATGACAACCCTGGCAGGTGAGTGCTGTTATTACCCCCATTTTACAGAGGAGGGAATTGAGGCAAACAGCTTTAAGCAACCCACCTGCCCAGCATCACACAGCATCATCCAGCACACTGCCTGTCTGAGGCATGATTTGAGCTCAGATCTTCTGGACTATAGACCCAGACCTGTATCCACTGAACCAACTACCCACCAGGAGGTAAGGATTTCTTTACTCAATGCTGGTGATAACCATAGATAGTCACTCCATTTAGGCCACGTGACCCCAAGAATCTGCTCTAGGATTCTGCCCTTTTCCTTCATCCTTTTCAGTTTTAGTTGTAGGGAGTGGAGTCTCTGCCTTTAGAACTCAAGCCCTGAAGATCCTAAATTCTAGTAATTCAGTCCAGGTGTTGTAGCCAGCCCAGCAGAGAAGTTCTGACTGTTCAGGGGTGCCAGTCCCGTGAAGCCTTGGACATGAGCTTTGTGGGATTAGGATGTAGGAACTGAGCTAAGCCTAAATCTGCTTCTCCTTCCCATCCCTCAGAGGCTAAGGTGGTACATATGAAGGGAAATTTTGTTCCAGAAGGGTTGGGGGAAACATTTATGATTTTGCCTTACTATGTCTTTGAAGTAAATATTCTTTTGTAAACTCTAATCTGTTGTTAAATGGAACTGAAGTACTAGTCACTGGGCCTTTGAAAATGGGGAAACACAATTGGTGGGAAGTACAACCAATCTGAGCCTGCCTCTGATTATGTGGATCTTAAGACTGGTATATTGGTTGTAGCAGTATTGACTATATGTTCTACTTGGGGTGAGAGGGGAGTTACTGTGTGTACCCAGTTAAGTACAATGAGTCATGGGTAATGTTTTAACTAAAAAGCCCCTATACAAGGAAAGAAGTAACAGAATGAAAGGTGCTAAAGAAAACTGTTAAAAGTCATGTTGTATTGACGAAGTCCCCACCCATGAGGGCCCCATTGGATTCAGGTTTTAAAACAAAGGTCTCAGACATAAATGGTAGTGGGAGAGTGAGGAAGAGCAAAATGGTTAGCCTTATCTTTAATAATATTGAGTACTAACCCTTAGGATTTTCTTGGGCCTAGAATCAGAGAATGCCAGAATTGGAAGGGATCACCTGAAATGCCAAACCTTGACATTTTAGAGCTGATGACCTCCACCCACTACACCTCTACCCAGAGGTGGCCATAGCCTGTTCTTGCCATCACCCAGAAGTATTCCACATCCATGTTTATGAACACTGAAGTTTCTTTATCTGATCCTAATCTATGGTCATTCTACCCCTCCTTCTGCCTTTCACTCCAAACCCTGATCTTCCTGCTCACACAGCTAGGTATCCCTTCAATTCTTTCCTAGGGCATCACCCCTACACTGGTGAAACTCTCTTCCCTTCCCCAACTTGGTGAACAAGCCCAACTCTCCACTGTCTTTTACTCTTTAGTTCATTGCCCCTTTATCCTATTGAAAGTCATACCCTTCAAAACCTCAGCCTCACCTTACTCCCATCATCTGCTGCTACTGAAAATTATGCTAGGAAATTATGCTGCTAGGAAAATTATGAAACTGCTGCCCAGATCCACTACAGGTTTTTGTCGCACACTCAACTGGGATGCTTACTGGCAGTCCTTTTATACTCCCCTAATTAATTCACCATCTCACTCACCCCAGAAGATTTTCTAGACCTTCTTATCCCTCCTCAGACCTCCCATGGCTCCCCCTCCACCCATCCTTTCAGCTAAGAACCTTGACACATATTTCACTGGAAAAAATTGAGGCCATTTTCAGCTGACTCTTTCCCAGATTCCTTATCTCACATTACCCAAATGCTTTCTGCCACAATCACCCTCACATCCGTTTCACATGAAGAGGTTACCCTTCTTGGCAAGGCACACCCTTCTTCATGAACAAGTAATTCTATTCCATCCTCTTTGTCTTCAGCAGATATCTTCCTCTATCATGTACTGGCTTCTTCCCTACTACCTACAGAGGTGCCCATGGCTCCCCCATCTTCAAAAACCTCTCATTTGATCCATCCATCTCTCTTTTCATCTTATCTCTCTTCCCTCCTGTAGCTAAACTCTTCCTTTCATTTCATTCTCTTTTTAACTCTTTGCAGTCTGGTTTCAGACCTCACAGTTGAATTCAAACCACTCTTTCCCAAATTAGTAATGCTCTCTAAATTGTCAAACTTAATGACCTTTTCTCATCGGCCTGTTTCCTTCATCTGTGATATATGAGAGTCTGGCTAGATGATCTTTCTCTGTAGCTTTTGACTGTATTGGTCACTTCCTTGATGTTTTTGTGACGCTGCTCTCTCCTGGTTTTTTACCTACCTGTCTGACTACTCCTTCTCTCTTTCCTTTCCTGTATCTTCATTAAGGACATGCCTTCTAACTGTGGGGGTTCCCCAGGGCACTACTCACGTGGTTATTTATCAGCCCCTATGGTTTTAATTATCACTTTACTCCGACTCCCTACCTCCATCCTATCTCATATAGTCAGTTGTTAGGTCCTGTTTCTACCTTCTTAAAATCCCTCATTTCTCCCCACTGCAGTTCATCCCCTCAGCTGTTAAAACTGAACACAGTAGCTAGTATTGAGTAAGTTCTTAAAAAGATAGTTGGCTAATCTAGAGAGATGAAATGACTTTTAACACAGGGTCCCAAAGCTATATCATGATAGAGCCAGCATCAGAATTTAAGTTTCTTACCTTCTCCCCCCACCCCAGGATGCTAGTCTTTTCATTATACCATATTGAGTATTTTTTTTTCTTAATAAACAATATCATTTTTTTCTTGAACTAGGGATTTAGAAAAATGGGAACCAAATGAAACCTATATTGTGCAGGACCCTAACATATTCTGGGTAGATACAGCAATGTCATTAATTCTAGGATGGGATCAGAGATAGAAGCTCCAGGCATATTTCAGGTGAGGCACAAGGAAAGCTATGTTTCTCAGTATCTTGATTTACCTTTTCCTTTTGTGGGTTTATGCTCAACGATGGCAGAATCTTGCATACAAAGATTCAGTCAGTTTGTTGTTTTTGCTTAACTCCTTTTCTTTATCACAAGAGAGGGTTCAATTTAGGACCAGGGATATAGGGAGAAGATATACAATATTACATAAAAACAAAAATCACCAATAAAGTTAAAGAAATGGACCTTTCTGGCCTTTAGTTTTCTCAGCTTTTAAGTAAGGGAGAGAGTCTATAGTTAGAATCTTATGGAGCATAGACTTGGAGTTCAAAGGGAACTTAGAGGTCATTGAGTCCAGCCCTCTCATTTTCCAGATGAAGAGGGTGAGATTTAGACACAGTTTTGGAGACCGAAGACCCAGAACTCTTTCTGTTACATCCCATTGCTTCTTTGTGTGGCCCATTTCTTAACCCTGATGTGGAGGTGTATGTTCATGGGTGAGTCTCAGAATCATTGGGCTTAGAGCTGGAAGGGACCTCATTTGTCATCTAGCCTGACTTGTCCCTGACTAGGATCTGCAGAGTCTACAAAAACTCTTTTAACTATGTCGAGCCTCAGTTCTCTTAGCTTTTCTGTGAGGGCAGTCGTTCTTACACTGCTCCTCTCACAGGACTGTTGTGTCTAAATCACTTTGTCTACCTTGAAATGTTATGGAAGTGTGAGTCATTGTTATGTGGTAATATTACACCACTGTTCATCCTATCGTTCGTCTTCTTTTTCTGAACAAGGCCTTTTGATTTCGTTAGCATTTCTCAGGTTTCAGTTCCATCTGGGCTTTAAATGCCCTCACACTGTTTGTAGAGGCTCAGACCTTTCTTATTAGCCTTTGGTAATCTGATTTTCCTTCCATCATGTTTCTGTTTAAAATTTAAAAAAAATCATTGTGAACTTCATTCAGTATAATAATAAAACCAAAACCAACTACACTTATGTTTACAACTTTTAAACTTTAAAAACTACTTTCTACATAAAAATATCAATATCAGCTGATCTATTATCTCTCCTTGAATGTTCTCTTCCATTGTGTTTGACTAGCTATCCCTTAATTTCCTCTTGCAGAGTTATAATTAGTGCCTATTCTTTTCTTCTGAATCTTCTTTCCTACATATTTTTAAATTCCTTTAAATTCCCTTTTTTGTCATTTGTAGCTTTTCTTCACCAAACTAATATTTCACAGGTTGTTGAGCCATCTACAAACTTGGACATTTAAATTGCTCTGAATTTTCATTTAATTTTAAATAATACTGCTACAAATATCATTAAACACATAGTCTTTTTTCTCTTTCTCTTTTCTTTCTCTTTTTCTTTCTCTTTCTGCCTTCTTTCTTCTTTATCTCTTCTTCCTTCCTCCCTCCTTCCTATCCTCCCTCTCTCTTCTTCCTTCCTTCCTTCTTTCCTTCCTTCTTTCCTTCCTTCCTTCCTTCCTTCCTTCCTTCCTTCCTTCCTTCCTTCCTTCTTTTCTTCCTTCCATCCTTCCTTCTTTCCTTCCTTCCTTCCTTCCCTCCTTCCTTCCTTCCTTCCTTCTTTCTTTCCTTCCTTTCTTCCTTCTTTTCTTCTTAGTATATTTCCAAAAATGGGATTATTTGGTCACAGTCACAGATTTAGAGCTGGAAGGAGCCTTAGAGACCCTGTAGTCCCACCTTTCATAATATGGATAAGGAAACAATCCCAAGAGTGATGAAATCCAAGGGTATGGTTATTTTACAGCTCCCAAGAATATCTTATAAGATTGCTCTCCAAAATGATTCCCCCAATTTGAAACTCTCCTAAATGTGAATGATGACCTGTTGATGGGTACATATTTCCCATTATTTTCTAAATTATCTTATAGGGTAATCTCCTTGAAGCCTGAGAAGTGTCCTTACTTCATTTTTATATTCTTAGAACCTAACAGAAGGCCCCATAGAAGTAGCCACATAAAATTTTATGAATGAATGGATGAGCAATGATTTCAGAAAAGCCAAAATAATTTTGGTAAAGTGCATTGGGAAGGAACATTGAACCACATGTGAGTAAAGGGACGCAGTTTGCAATTTTAGCCTTAGAGTGACACTTGTTTTGTTACATTAGACAAATAATCTAACCTCTCTAGGCCTTATTTTCTTGGGGGAAGGGGAGTTGATTAATTATTTTCCCTAGCCTATTTTATATAATCACAGAAAGGAAACAGCAGATAATAGACACATGAGGTGTTAAGGTTTTAAGCAGTATAAATAAGGATTTGTTTATTGTTTGTTTGTTACTCCTTTACTACCAGTGAAGACATTTTTTAGAGTAAATTTGATGGCAACATGCATCAGTTGGCTTAAGATCAGACTTGTTCTTTGTGGTATTTAAGAAACAAGCTTGTCAGCTGTTGAGTTTAGTTGAGGCAGAAGGGCTGAGGAATGTGGTCTCTGGCCATGGAGATGAGAGCTAGGTATGGAAGAAAAACCTAGCTATTGAGAGGGAGTCTCACACACACACGTGCACATACACACACACATGCTCTCTCTCTCTCTCTCTCTCTCTCTCTCTCTCTCTTCCTCTCTCTCTCCCTCCCTCCCTCTCTCCCTCCTTCCCTTTCTCCCTCCTTCCCTCTCTCTCCTTCCCTCCCTTACTCTCCCCTCACCTCTTACTCTCACTCTCCTCAAGGCATGGCTCTCAAGCACATAGCCTTGAGGTTTTGACTGCTGGAAGTAGAGACAGAGCCAGTAATGAGTTTTAGAGAGAATCAACTTGGGCAGTTGGGATTTCAGCTGTGGAAATGTACTGGCCCAAGAAGCCCAGCTGAGTGACCTGCCCAGTCCTTGCACCTGGGAGTGGAAAGCACAACATCAAGACTCTATGAGATGAAAGAAGACATTGGGGCCGTGTAGTGCTGGAGGTAGGAGTGGCTTTTGCAACACATGTCAACCAATTGTGAACCTCTCTACTGATCTACTCTAAGTATATGCTGACTTTTCCCTCTGATGCTGTGTTTATTTATGTGAAAATGCACCCCAGGTTTATGGGGGTAGTGGTGGGCAAATGAATCATAACTACTGTTCTTAAAATGCTGTCTCAGTAAATGCTTTTGCTTTGAGCAATTTGTGTCAGCTGGTGGATTGTCAAGGGGAAACACACTGGTGGGGACCCATGAAGTATAGCTTAAGGAATGCAGACCACAAATACTCTGAGTCTGGGGTCAGTAACCCACCTGGTGACCTAACCTGTGAATGCAATTGGGGGTTAGACCCAGTGCTGAGTTTCATCTATAAAATGGAGTAAATAGTGCCCCTATGTATATCACTGTGTTGGTGTAAGGATGGAATGAAATAAATAGATGTGAAAGCACTTTGGTAGAGTTAAAAGCAGTGTTGGAGAGCCTACTATAAAAATGCAAGGTATTAAAATAAATTGAAAGCAGCTTAAAGCTGCACTTTTTTTTCTAAGCTGCAAGGCGCTTCAGTGAAGATATTGTTCTTACAGAACATTCTTGCCCTTTTGAGACCCTCCCCCCAAGGTTGCCCAATTGGCAATTATGATTCCATTGTAAATAGTTGGCACTTAAGTTACTCATAATCATCAAAGAATGTGGTACAGTGGATCCTTCAGGAGGGTTTTGGGGGGGGGGGTCTAGCAGGAGGCCTAATTTTTTTTTATATCAGGTACTTAAATGTTTGGCATGTTTCCATAAAGCCACAGCACAAAGTTGAAACAGACTTGGTTTCAAAATGCAGTTCTGTACCCATCATTAATTTTTTTTCTGGCCTTTTTCTTGCATTCATAAAACTGTTACAGTGGCCCTTATTGCCAGCACATTGATAAAGCAAAGCCCATATAGAAGCTGAAGATCAAAGGAGAATTTCCTCTGACTATTGTTAACTTTTGGGTAGATGAATCTTTAAAATGTGTTACTAGTGATTGCTCCCCTCCTCTCTTTCCCCTTCAACCCTGTGAACTGAAGGAATTGTGGTGATCTGTCCTAGATAAGGAAAAGGACCAAGACTATGAGAAGCAGCAGTGGAAAGGAAAGAAAATGAAAAGAAAAAACAGGAGGGGGAGGAGCAGGAGAAGAAAAGGAGACGAGATGCCAAAGGGGAATGGGGAAGGAAAGGGAATCACCAGGTGGACCCACATTTCTCTATTGCACTTATATGGGGTAGATTTCTCAGAGCAATGATTACTTCTCCTTGGGTGCAAGGACTTCTTTGTTGCTAAGTTGTCAAACTATCTTTCTTTCCTGCCGCTCCTCCTGAGCAGAGATGGGACCAAAGGCACAAACACAGTATTTAGAACTGGAAGAATCCCTACTATTAGTTTAAGCTCTCATTTTATAAATGAGAAAATTAAGATCCCAAAAGAAGTGACTTGTCAAGACACATAGGAGCATAGGGCTATAGATTTGGGTTGCAAAGAGCCTCAGAGGCCTTCGAGCTCAATCCCTTTGTTTTATGAAGGAGGAAAATGAGACTTGGAAAGTGACTGTGCCAGGGTCACACAAGTAGTAAATAACAGAGTCAAGATTTGAACCAAGGTGAGGTTTGACATAAGGAAACACTTGCCACATTTAGAGAGATCCAGAAATGGAAATGGGCTGAGTGCCCCCTTCTGAGAGAGTTTTAAGCAAGGCAGCAGCATCTCTTGTCAAGTAAGTTGTAGAGAGGATTATTTGTGGGTCCAGTGTTGAACTATACAGCTGCTGAGATCTCCTCTAACTTTGAATCTCTATGCTTCTGTATTTCTGTGACTCCAAATCCATTGTTCCTCCCCCTTGAGCCATACTGCCTCCTGAGCCAGGGACTCTCATTCCAAATGCATACATCTTACCTGAATGCTAGATGAGAGTCAGTGGCTTTTCTTGACAGCGGTTTTGTCTTTGCCTCAGCTGCTACCTTGTGTTCTGTTCTTGGGGAGTAGACTTTTGCTGTGTCTGAAAAGTACCTGGAGCAGGCAGTTCTTGGTTTAGCCTTGGTACTTACAACAATGATAAAAGGAAGATGAGGTTCCAGGTCTCTGTCACAGCCAGTTGTCCATCTTTGGGGTCATCCTTTGGCTAAGAGGACTCTCAGGGATCTGATGACTGGGTCTCGCCCTCTTGATTCCATGGGGGCAGCTGGTTGAGAAGGGCTGCCAACAGAGCCCTTCTACCCTGGGGCACCCAGACCCATTCCAGGTTCCATTGCCAAGCCCAAGCACCCAGATCCAATAGGGCAACTGAGTGGGAATGGGGGAGGGATGAGGGAAGCTTTCTTCCTACTTTTCTACCAATACTCTTTTCCTATTCCTAATGGAAACCCTGCCAGTGGGAACCTAGAATCTAGTTCCATTTGGCCCCTCAGGTCTAATCCTCAGTTCCCAGTGGCAGCAAGCTGGATCCCTTCAACCATAGCCCCTTCCCCTATTCCTGAAGAGGGGAATGGCTGCTCATATGCCAGGTAAATTAGACGCCTAGGCCTTGCCATGTGCTCTACTGCTGCAGCTTCTCGATCCCTGGGAATGTCTGTCTTACTGATGCCATTTCCCTTACTGCTGTATCCATGGGGCTTTTAGATCTTTCCATCTGCTGCATAATTGAACCTGTGTATTTGATTAGAATTTGTGCTCCTTGAGAGAAGGAATTGTTTCACTTTTAAAATTTATATCCCTGATGTTTGGCATGGAGCAAGTACCCAATAAATGCCCCTTTTCCTTCTTTCCTTCCTTCCTTTTTCTTTCTAGAAAAAAAAAGGCAAATTCTATCTTTTAAGCAAGATTAAAGAGGAATCTGGATCCTGTTTTATAACAACATTCTTATGTGCTTATTTTGGTTTTAAAAATTAGGAAATAAGTGCATCAGGGATTGATTCAACACTGTAAATAAACCTGGACTCTGATGCTTACTCCTTGAATGACCTTGGGCTAGTCACTTAACCTCCCTGAGCCTCAGTTTCCCCATGTGTAAATGGAAGAGGTTGGAACAAGTGATGTGCCAGCTCCATTCTAGCTTTAGATCTTGGATCCTCTGAATAGCAGTCGTGATCCAATCCATTTCTGAACAGTGCAAGCTTGGGCCAAGGCTACCAGTGGTTGCATTTAATGCTGGTGTTTGACCCTTTTCCTCTCAGCCCTCTCTTTTTGCCCTCTTCTGTTTGACACTTGATCTGTCAATAAGCTACCACCTTTCATTTCTAATGAATTTTTAAAAAATCTTTTATCTTGCCATTTGCATTATCTCTGTTGGCTTTCTGGTTTGTTTTTGATTTTTTGAAAAAAAAGTATTTACATTGTTTTTTTTTTATTATTTATTTTCTTTGTACTATTAAAGAAGGGGAATTAAACATTTCTTTTTCTTTTTCTTTTTTTTTTTTTCATCATATACTTAAACATTCTGCAGGCCTATTCCTTAAGAGCCCTGTACAGCTGGTTTTCATTCCTGCTACTAGGTGGCCTGCAGAAATACATTTTTAAAAAACATTTTTTGGGGGAGGGGTGGAATTAGTATATAAAGGTAGATTGCCATTTTCCTAACCGTTTCTAAATGTAAAACATTAGAAGTGAATAATTTTTTTTTTTACCAAAAAGCAAAAAACAGACATGATGATTTCTTTTAAGTTATTTTAATTTCTAACTTTTAAAAATAATCACCTTTATTTCTGAATATATCCCTGTTCTTCCCTGTATAGTGAACTGTCCCTTACAATATAGTCTCAAAAAGAAATAAAGAGAGAAAAGAAAGCACAGTAAAACCAACTACCGCATCCACTGAGTCTAACAGTATATGCAGTATTACATACCCAGAGTTCCCCCCCTCTTCAAAGAAGAGAAGGTGGTATCTCCTTTTAAATAATATTGTATTCCCCTAATTACACAAAAAATAATTTTAAAATTCTTTTTTGACTTTTGAGATCCAAATCCCTCTCTTCCTTATCCTTCCCTAAGATGGTAAGCAATCTATATAGGTTGTACATGTGCAATCATGTAAAACATTTCCATATTAGTTATTTTGTGCTAGAAGATTGGAACAGAGAGAAAGAAATAAAAAAGAAAGAAAAAATAGTTTGCTTCAGTATGTGTTCATATAATATTAGTTCTTTCTCTGGAAGTGGATAGCATTTTTAATCATGAGTCCTTTGGGATTGTCTTGGATTATTTTATTACTGAGAATAGCTAAGTCATTCACAGTTCTTGGTTAAACAATGTTGCTGTTACTGTGTACAATGTCCTCTTGATTCTACTCACTTTACTTTGTATCAGTTCATGTACGTCTTTCCATGTTTTTCTAAAATCATCCTGCCTGTCATTTCTAATAACACAATAATATTCCATCACAATCATATACCACAAGGTGCTCAGCTATTTCCCAAATGATAGGCATCCCTTACATTTCTAGTTCTTAGGTATCACTAAAAGAGATGTTATAAATATTTTTGTACAAATAGATCCTTTACTTTTTTGAAAACTCTCAATGGGATATAGACTTAGTAGTAGTGGTATTGATGAGTCAAAGTGTATGAACAGTTTTATAGCCCTTTGGGCATAGTTCCAAATTACTCTCTAGAATGTTTGGTCAGTACACAACTCCACCAACAGAGCATTAATGTCCAAATTTTCCCACATCCCCTTCAACACTCAACACTTTTCTCTTTTGTCATATTAGCTGTCTGATAGGTATGAGGTAGTACCTCAGTGTTGTTTTAATTTGCATTTCTGTAATCAATAGTGATTTAGAACTTATATAATTATAGATAGCTTTGATTTCTTTGTCTGAAAATTTCCTGTTCATATACTTTGAAAAGGTTGTATCTTTTGGCAGCCCTTCTCTATAGCCAAGTTTCTGGGCTTTTGTTATTACATAGATGAGCATTTTCTTTTATTGTAGACTCTATTTTCTTGCTTTTCTAGTATCTTAAAGATGGAAGGGAAATAAGAGTTCCGGAGTTCTACATCTTTTTGTGTCCTGTATGCTTTTGGTAGTCTGGTAAAGCCTGTGGAGTCCTTAGAGTAATGTTTTAAAATGTATAAAATGAAATCCATCTGGATTACAAAGGAAACCAATTATATACAAAGGTATGTTTTTAAAAAATTCATATCCCTACATATAGGTCTTTCTCCCACTTATTTATTGCAGCTCTCTTTGTGGTGGCAAAAAACTGGAAATTAAGGGGATGCCCATCAATTGGGGAATGGCTAAACAAGTTGTGGTATATGAATGTAATGGAATACTATTGTGCTATAAGAAATGAGGAGCAGCTATACCAATCAATCTACCCAAAAATTATTTTATAGAACTAGAAAG
>CM053589.1:196789585-196810587 GCA_028646515.1 Pseudochirops corinnae
TATATGTATATATATATATATATGTATACATATATATATGTATAGGAAGGTGCATGTTTATAAATACATATGTGAGTGTGTGTATATGTGTGTACATGTATACATAGAGGGCACAGGATGAGTTGAATAGGAAGGGATGATATCTAAAAAATAAAATCGAGGTGAGAGAGGAATATAATGAGAGGGAGAAAGGGAGAGAGAGAATAGGGCAAATTATTTCATATAAAAGAGGCAAGAGAAAACAGTTACAATGGAAGGGAAGAGCAGGAAGGTGAAAGGGAATGGGTCAAACTTACTTTCATTGAATTTGGCATAAGCAGGGAATAACATAACACAATAAATTAGGTATCTTACCCTACAGGAAAGTAGGGGGGAAGGGGATAAGGGGGGGGTATGATAGAAGGGAGGGCAGATTGGGAGGGAGGGTAGTTAGAAGCACATACTTTTGAAATGGGATAGGGTCAAAGTAGAAAATAGAATAAGTGGGGGGTGGGATAGGATGGAAGGAAATATAGCTAGTCTTTTACAATATAACTAATATTGAAATGTTTTGCATAGCTACAAACATACAACCTATATTGAAATGCTTGTCTTTCCAGTGGGGATGGATGAGGAGGGAAGAAGGGAAAGGATCTCGAAATTGAAGTTTTAAAAACAAATGTTAAAAAAAATTACTTTTTACATGCAACTGGGAAATAACATATACAGGCACTGGGGTATAGAAATCCATCTTGCCCTACTAGAAAGTTGAGAAGGGGATGGGGGAAGATACAAGAGAGAGCAAATTGGAGCGATATAGAGTAGGCTCGCTATCTGGGGGTGTGGGGTAGGGGAAAGATGGGGAGAAAATTTGTAACTCAAAATCTTGTGAAAATGAATGTTGAAAACTAAAAATAAATTTTAAAAAATTAAAAAAAAATAAGAGTCTTACATGAGGTCACCTAGCCAGTTAGTGGTAGAGCTGAGACCTCACCAAGATATCCCCACTCCCAGTCTGTTTTCCTTTGTTGTTGTTCAGTTGTTTTTCTGTTGTGTCTGACTCTTCATGACCCCAATTTTTTTTTTTTTTGGCCAAGATACTGGACTGGTTTGCCATTTCCTTCTCCAGCTCATTTTACAGATGAGAAAACTGAGGCAAATAGGGTTAAGTGACATGCCCAGGATCACATGGTTAGTAAATGTTTGGGGTTGGATTTGAAATTAGGTCCTTCTGACTCTAGGTCCAACACTCTATCTACTGTACCAGCTAGCTGCCCAATTCCCCTATAGTATCAGTCTTGTCTGTTCCCATCCTGAGTGAATAGCAACTTGTTTTAGAAGACAATTCGCTGATGTAAATAGAGATGTCTAATAGATTTTATGCTATTTCAGTGGGGTTCACTGTCACTTTTTGTGGGGCCCAGGAAGCCTTCTTCCTCATGCCTTTTGTTTGCTGATCAATAGTCCTCCTCATCCTCCTCCTTCTCCTCCTCTTCCTCCTCCTCCTCCTCCTCTTCCTCCTCCTCCCCCTCCTCCCCCTCTTCCCTGGGCTCCTGGCTACTCCAGCCCAAACCTTTTCTTGACAGAAGACATACTCTGAGTGATGGATACAAAAACAACTTTGTTTGAAGGATCACCAAGTTTGGGAAGCTTACTCTGTGGTGAGGGGCAAGGGGAGGGGCCTGTCTTGTAGAAAGGTCCCAAGAACCTTGCCTGCTCTGATCTTGAGCCTGATACAAGCTGAAGTTGCTTGGGGAAACCTGTGTCCTTTCTTTCAAAGATAATAAGTAACAGACCTTCAAGTGTCTGCTAAAAGAGTTGGAGGGGAGCTGCTGACCAGGGGTGTTCCCCAAGGAGTGGGGGGCTTTTGTGAGGAGACAGACAGGCCATGCGTGGCAGTGGCAGCTCCCGATGACGTACACCGTGACAGGAGACATCACATCATAGCTGGGGCTCCGGAGTGGCTGCAGCCATTGCTACAAAGCTGTGTATCCCAGAGCTTGTTGCTCTGGCAGCCAGGATGGCGTCCCACTCTGTAATCAGGACCATGCCAGCATTTCCAGCATGCACTCCTCACCCTCATTAAAACGAAATGGAAAGGCAATTAAAATCCCCATTGGAAAGCAAATGGGGCGGCTCCCTGCCTCCCTGGAATCTGATTTCTACATGAAATCCATTCTTGACCTTTTGGGAGCTATTTTACCATTCAGCCAGAAAGTTTTTTTTAATGGAGATTGGGTGTGAAGAATTTTAATTTTGAAAGTTGTTTTTTTGAAAATTGCCATCTTGGTGATTTATGGCTGGAACATCGCAGGCCACTCATTCCAGCCTGTCAGATACATTAAAAAAAGTTTTAGTGAAATCATAGAAACCTCAAGCTGGATATTCCTTTGAGGTCATTTACTTCAGTCACCTCATTTACAGATGAGGTAACCGAGATCTGATGTACGGAGATGGAAGATTCACTGGAGAGATACCAGACCTCTCATTAGGGAAGAACTAGGTGCAAACCTTGCCTTTGACACTAACTTGATAACTCCAGGCAAGTCCTCATGCATCTCTGGGGCTTGAATGAGGAAGCAGACCAAGAGGAGATACGTGCAAGATGCAGTATGAGACTAAACATGCATGTTCAAACATGACCAATGGATTGGACACTTAAGAGTTGGGAATGACAATACTCATAGGACCTACCTCCTGGGAGTCACTGTGAAAATCACACGAGACACATAAGACTGTGTAAGCCATGTGAAGACATGTAAAGGTCTGTGAAAGTCAATATCAGTTTCAATTATTGTTATGGGAAGTCTTTGACTCTAGTAGCCAGATGAAGAGACTGAGGGCCATGGAGCTTAAGTGGGGCTGTTCTGCATAGTGGATAAGTATCCCTTACTCATTATAAGAAGGGAAACTGAAAAGGAATTAGTGTTTAGACATCACATTGTACCATCTCCCTTCAGTCTCAATATTCCCATAAGGTATGTATTCCAAATTTTGTTGTTGCTTCAGATACTGAGAAACTGAGCTTCAGATAGCTTCGGTGACTTATACATGGTCATACAACTCGGCAGGATTCAGACCCAGATCTGCCTGATGAAAGTTCCACTACTTCTCTCCCTCCTCTTCCTCCCCTTAAAAAAAAAAAAGAAAATTTGTAGAAGTGTCTGTTGACTTTGCAAAATGCCAAGGGGACACACTACTTCTCACCACTTGTTTTACTCTATAACTGAGCCTTGAACAAAAGAGACCCTTCTCTGATGTGATAGGCCTGCACAAGATAAAATACCCCAAAGATTAAGTTTAAAAATAAAACAGTGATCCAGAAACAATATCTAAGGACGTTTTTAGCACTGGAAGAACCATATACAGTGTTTCTGTATTTTAAATCATCATTTCTGGAATTGATTTCCAGGCATTTGTATTTTCTTGGCTTTTTGTTTCTCCCTTCCAACTTAACTTTCTCCATGGTGTTGAACCTGAGAGTCTGTCCCTACCTGTCTTTGGCCTTTGGATAAATTGAGGAGCCTCAGGATCCTATTGTAGTATTTCATGTGTGTTTGGAGAAGTGTACAACATCTTGGTCTGACCAATTCTCCCGGCCTTTATTAGGCCAGGCTCTTTCTGATACTTGTGACCCAAGCTCCCCACTGTCTCAGAACACATCACCAGACTCTCTGCTGTCTCCAGTGTTCTATGGAAATGCAGCCTGGGGGGCCATTGATAACACTGTCACCTCTCTTTCTCCTCCATGCCCACATTCACACATCTTTGTATTTTTGAATTAGTGGCTAGATGGAATTACTCTTGAAACTCTATCCTGTGACTTGGGACAGCTCCCTGGGGTCAGGTAGGGATTGTGCTGGTGGGTTGGCCACTGGATGGTACTCAGTAATGTAAAGGAAAAACAGCTTTGATTTAAGAATTTTGATCAACTCAGTGACCAGTCATGACTTCAGAAGTCTAATGATGAAAAAGACAGAGAGGTGATACACTCAGGGTGCAGAATAAGACTGAGCAGGCTGTTTTTGTTTTTGTTTTTGTTTTTTTGCCTGACTGCATTTATTTGTTGAAAGGGAGGCTTGTGTATAGGGTGGGGATGAGCTGGTAGATAGAATAGAAATGCCCTTCTCCCTGCCCCCAAAAAGGGGGGGAAGAACATCAGTAAAATATTTAAAATATATAGAAGAAAAAAAAGTAATTTCATAAGGGAGGCTGTAAGTGGGACAATTTGTTCTTGCCTTGTCATATTTGTGGTTCATTTTTTTTAAACAAGTGGTATGTGACAAGAATTCATCATTTCTTATCCAATCCTCTTTTTTTTTCTTTCTGTATTGAAATGTTTCTCTGTGTTGATTGTTGAGTTCATAATAAAATTTTAAAAAAGAAACATGACATTCACAATATTTTCTTGGAGTTTCGTCTTAACGCTGAAGGAAGAGGACTGGTTTGTAACTTGTGGGTTAGTGTTCGTGGATGAGGCCAGATTGGAAGGAAGTTTTAAGGTGCAGGCAAACTTTCCGTAGGCAGAGATGGGAGGGCAGGATCTTTCAGGCTGAAGGAGGGGATTGAGAAAAGCTACAGAGGGAAGAATCAAGGAACAGAAAAGTTAAAAGGAGAATCAGTTTGTACAAGGTTAACAAAACAAGAATGAGGTAGAATTAATGGTCTTTCAGTTAGCATTTACTAAGTGCCAACTGTGTTGCAGGCACTGGTCACCCCAACCCTTTCCTACTCCCCTCAGAGTGATTAGGCCAGTGTTGAGGGACGCTTAGAATGGAGATAGTTGTGAGACAGGGAGAAAACATCCATCAAAGTCTAGGTGTTTTCATTGGTCTAGTCATCACATCAATCAGTAAACCTTTTCGAAGACCTTATTATGTGCCTTACAAACATTATGCTAAATATCAGGGGTACAAAAAAAGGCAAAAACATGTTTCCAGTATTCAAGGAGCTCCTATGCAAATAGGGAGACATGGGCACATTCATACGACATCTATACAGTGTGAAAGGAAGTTGGTTTTAGAGGGAATGGGGCACAGGGAGACTGGAAAGGGTCTTCTGAGGAAGACTAGAATTCCATCCTGAAGGAAGCCAGGGCAGGCAGCAGCCAAAGAGAAAGAGGGAGAGAATCCCAGGCAGAGAGGACAGCTAATGAAAATGCGTCAAGTGGGAGATTCATTCTTATACATGACCAATAGCAAGGGAACTAAACTGTAAGATGATTGGAGATGTAGGACGGGGCCAAGTCATGCAGGCCTTTAGACATCAAACATGATTTTATGTTTGATCCTGGAAAAAATAGGCAACTTTAGCGAGTAGGGTTGACGTGGTCCAACCTGTACTTAAGGAAAATCATTTTTGCAGCTGAGTGTGGAGTGGACTAGAGTGGGGCAGGACATGAAGCAGAGACCAATTAGAAAGTTATTGGGATAGTCCAGGAAGAGGTAATGGGGGTCTGCCCTGGGTAGTGGCGACGTGAGTGGAAAAGGCAATGATATGTGAGATGTTATGAAGGCATGAATGAAAAAATTGGGTAAGAGATTAGGTTGGTGCCATTGCTGTCCCCATTTTAATCTATTACAGCTCAATCTGATCCAGCTCAGTAAGTGTTAGTCATCTGTTTGTGCAAGGCCCTGGGCTAGGGATTCAAAGACAAAAGGACAAAATGGCCCTGACCCTCAAGGACTTGACAGTTCTTCAGGCTCTCAAGCCTCTCTAGAACCCTTCCTCCACCCTCCAAAAAAATAATTGTACACATACACATGTGAAATGTGTGTGTGTGCATGTGTGTGCATGTGCGCATGCAGGTATACCTTGTTTTATTGTGCTTTGTTTTATTGCATATCATAGATACTGTCTTTTCTTTTTTTTAAAAACAAATCAAAAGTTTCTGGCAACCCTGTGTCAAGTCTATGGGCACCATTTTCCCAATAGCATGTGCTCATGTTGTGTCTCTGTGTCACATTTTGGTAATTCTCACAGTAATTCAGACTTTTTCATTATGATTATATCTGCTATGGTGATCTGTGATCAGTGATCTTTGAGGTTACTGTTGTAATTGTTTTAGGGTATCACAAACCACTCCCATATAAGATGGTGGACTTAATGGATAAACTTGTGTTCTGACTGCTTCACTGCCCAGCCATTCCCCCATCTCTCTCCCTCTTCTCAGACTCCCTATTCCCTGAGACACAACAGTACTGAAGAATATCACATAAACTTAGTGATGAAGGGTTTGAGAAGATTGACTCGATTTTGAAAGAAGTTCTGCTGTGGGTGAAATGCTGTCCAACAGCATCAGATTCTGCAGGGGAAATCTTTTGTGAAAGGAAGAGTCGATCAATGTGGCAAACTTCACTGTTGTTTTATTTTCAGAAATTTGCGACAGCCAGCCCAGCCTTCAGCAACCAGCACCCTGATGGGTCAGCAGCCATCAACATCAAGACAAGACCCTCCACCAGCAATAAGATTACAACTCACTGAAGGTGGAGATGATAGCATTTTTTTTTTAGCAACAAAGTATTTTTAAATTAAGGTGTGTACATTGTTTTTC
This sequence comes from Pseudochirops corinnae, assembly GCA_028646515.1. Taxonomy (NCBI): domain Eukaryota; kingdom Metazoa; phylum Chordata; class Mammalia; order Diprotodontia; family Pseudocheiridae; genus Pseudochirops; species Pseudochirops corinnae. The sequence goes on from CM053589.1 coordinate 196,796,118, forward strand.
TACACATAATACTATTGCACACTTAATAGACTACATTTCAGTGTAAACATACCTTGTATATGCACTGGGAAACAAAAAAAACACTTTATTGCAATATTTTCTTAATTGTGGTAGTCTGGGACTGACCTCTTGGTATCTCAAAGGCCTGTATTATATTGAGAGTCAGCATGGAATAATTGATTGAAAACCAGTCTTGGAGTATGGTGGAGTATGGAAGACCTGAGTTCAAATCCTCCCTTTGACACCTACTGACTGTGTGACCCTAGGCAAGTGATTGAACCTCCCAGGGCCCTAGGCCCCTCACAACAGATGCTGATCTGTTTTGGGAAGGGACATTTCCTCCCTGGGAGAAACAAAACAAAAAACAAAGAAAGCAAAACAAATATTTTGTGTTGACTAGCTGAAACTGTTATTGACCCCTCCTTGATCATTGTATCTCTAGCCCTTCAATAGAGTAAGTACCTAATAAATATTTATTGAATGAATGAACATTGTATCTATGTATCATTAAGCTGTGTAGGACATCGTTTTAGGGCTTCTTGAGGCACAGGGAGGTTAAGCCATTTGCCTGGTGTCACACAGCTAGTAAACTTCTGAGAGGAGTTAAACCCAGGTCTGCCTGACCCCGAGTCCAACCCTGTGCCCCACTGTCTTTCATATGACATGGAAAATAAATCCAAAATGCGTATAGAAAAAGGAAGTACATGGTACCTTCTCCTCAGGCTGCAGTCATGGGTTGTGTTTACAAGACAAATTTTTTTATTATGATAGGTTGGTCATTTCCCATCCACAATGGCTCAGCTCCTCCTTGGGCAGTCAAAGGCAGGTCTGTTTTCATTCCTCTTCTGCACACTCAGAGGCTGTGAATCTTCAGGCAGCGCCCACTCCACCCTCCACAAACATTTCATGGAAATGAAAAACATCTGGCACTCCGCCAGGCAGTCAGCCGGCAGCTGCCCCCTCTGGCTTTGATAGTCATCCAGGGAGATGGCCAGGCAGCTGCATTAAAGGAGACGTGGCTCCAGACCCAAACCCGTGACCAGAGCAGAGCTCCACCTTTGAGAAGCTCATTGCTTTGAAGAGGAGCTTTGTTTTTCTTCTTTTCCAGAGTGAGTTCCATAAAGGCTAGAGCTCCCTGACACTCATCAATGTGGTAGAATCCATTAATTCAGTGGATTGACCTGTCAGCTTAGTGGGGACAAGACTCATCAGACCCTAGGCTTAGCTCTTGCTAAGCAGCTTTGGAGTTCAGGCTGAAAGGGCCTCCAGAGACCAACCTGAGAGTCACAGGATGGGGTCTCGAGGGAGGCTCCCCTGACCTACATTTTCAAAGTTCTCCTAATTCAACTGGGGATTTCTGCAGCGTTATCAGGACTCTGAGGCTCCCCAAACACCACATTTCCATAGAATACTCTGCTTCAGGGAGGTCTGTGATGTATGCTGTGGAGAGTTCAGGTCACACACAGCAGGGAAAAAAAAGAATCCTTGCTCTGGTGAAGGTTTGGAGGTTTATTCAAACCAAGAGAGGGTTAATACCTTTTCCTCAAGCTCTGCATTTGCAAACAACAGAGACCTAGGCTAGGAGGGGTATAGGACATTAAGAGCCCCCAATTCCAGAATCCTAGTGTTCTAAGAGATCTCAGGACCTACCTAATCCAAAGGATCTCAGTGGCTTCCTAATGGAACCCATCTTTAAATGACAATTATTGCTCCAGACCTTCCACAGGTCTAGATATGTAGGGTTCCCGTGCAAGAAAGCTCATTCTCTCCCGAGACATCCCAGTTCATTTTGGGACAGATCTAACTTATGGGGAATTCTTTCTGACATCAAGCCAAACAAGACTGAATGTCCAAAGACTCTTCCTCATGACAGTCTTTCAGATTCTTGAAGAAGGTAATCATGCCCACCAATCATCTCTTCTCCAGGCTCCACACCTCTGTTTCTTTTAACTTTTCCCCACTTGGCATGAACATAAGGCCATTCACCATTTCTCTAGTTCTTCTTTGAACACTTCAGCTCACCAACGTCCTTACCAAACCACAGGGTCCAGAACAAAACACAGTGCTTCAGTAGTGGTCTGATCAGAGTCAGGAGTACTAGGTTTGAATCTTGGCTCTGCCACTCTTTGCGTAACTTGGATACAGTACTCTCCCTCTTTGAGTCTCAGTTTCATAACTTATAAAATAAGGGAGTTGAGCTCGATCAGGGGTTGTTCACTTTTGTTTTGTATCATGGGCCCCTTTGTCAGTCTGGCGAAGACTATGGACCCCTTCTCAGAATAATCTTTTTAAATGCAGAAAATAAAATACAAATGTTTACAAAGGAAACCAGTTACATTGACATAGCAAAATATTTTTATGAATCCCAGGTTAAGAACTTCTGGACTAAATGAGCTTTGTAGTACCTAACTATAATAAGGAGTGGGGGTGTCAGCCAGAACCCTTGGCATCAAACCAAACTGGAAAGGTGATAAACTTCAAGTTCAGTGTCCCTTCTTCAGACATCCACTGTGTGCCACATCAATTGAAGTCACCTCAAAGGGTACTTCAACCTGGTTTTGACTTCCTCAGCTGCTTAAGTGTTTCTCAGTGCATACTTAAACTAGTTTCTCATCCCCTTAGAACTAGGCCCCCCAAATGTGCCAATCTGAGGTATTAACCCTTGCTCCACTCTCCAGGGACCTCTTTTCCCTCTCTCGTAAATCATCATTGTGCACAAGGCTTAGATGTTTGAAGACCTGGGGTGGGTTCCTGACTCTGGTCCTGGTTGTGCCCTTATCTGTTGGACATGGGATGATTCATCTCCTTCCCCTAGGATACACTTTCCTTATCTGTCCCATGAGGAAGTTGTACTAGACAATCCCTGTGGACCTTCCCCACTGGAACCTTCTATGAATCTCTGAATTCTAACAATGGTCTGTCTTCTGGAGATAAGCCTTTTGCTTTTGCAGCATAGTCCAGAGGAGTGACTTGAGTGGTGGCAATCTCAGTCGAGGTTAGCAGGAAGGGCAATGTCACGTGGAGTCACTGAAGGTGGTACTCTGGGGCAGGAACCCTGGTGGTAGGAATCGCTTGAATCACACTGGGTACATGCCTTCTCATAAGACTATTTTGACCTTGAAACTTCCAACATATATCATTGATTGAAGATTATTTTCTTGGAAGTCTGAGGAAGTCTGGTGAGGAATGCTGGACCTTATTTCAGAATAATGTTTTTAAATTTATAGCCTAAGGTACTAGAGACAAGCTCACTCAGTGGGTAGAGTGCTGGGCCTGCTGTCAGTAAGACCTGAGTTCAAATCTATCCTCAGATATTTATGATAATGTGACTTTGGGTGTGTCACTTCTAGTTGTTAAATGGATACAATGGTAGTATCTACTTTACAGATCAGATTAGATAATTATTTGTAAAGCACTTTAGAAAACTTAAAACACTACATAGATGTGAGCTGTTACATAAACAGTAATCTTTGCTGCTTTTCAGTTCTTTCAGTTGTGTCTTCATGTCCCCACTTGGGTTTTTCTTGGCAAAAATACCTTGGAGTGGTTTGTTGCTTCCTTCTCCAGCCCATTTTACAGAGGAGGAAACCGAGGTAAACAAGCTTAAATGACTTGCCCAAGGTCACACAGCTAGTAGGTGTCTGAGGCCGTATGAGTCTTCATATGAGTCTTCCTGACTCCAGGTCTGGCATTCTATCCACTGTGCCACCCAGCTACCCATAATAACCATAGAATTACAAAGAAAACAGGTAAATTAATATACAGTTATTAGAGGTCTGGACTAGTCTAGCCATTAGGTGGGGAGGGGAGGGATTATAACAGTACTCCCAAGGCTATTAAATTGTATACACCATTTGATCCAATGATGCCCTACAGTTAGCATGAGACTTTGTTCCTTATGTAGCCACCAGATGTCATTGCTAGCCCCTAACCTGATCTTTACAAAAGGACCAAATTCTGAGAAATCCTGTCCTGACTCTGGTGTCTCTGCACTCCCTTTTAGCCTAAAGAGAGTGCCGTGGAAATACAGCCTCTTCCTATGGTTCTCAATAAATAAGTGAATTCCTGTGCCCAGTTCTGCTTATCTCTAGATAATTGTATTCATTTCATGAATATTTTAGTGATTGCACTTAGTTTGGATTTCTCTGTTCAGAATTCGTTGTTGAGCTTCTACCAGCAGGAAACTTGCTTCCTCCCTGACTTGCTGTGTTTAATTGGGCTGTATTCATTTGACCCTGGCATGATGCAGAGTTAACCATGCCAGAAACAAACAGATGCAGACACTGTATACAGTGGCACTCTTTAGTGGTTAATCAATTAAAGGGACTAAAATAATATAGGAAAAGGAACTTTACATTTGGAACTTGCCTCTCTTCCTGCTGCTAAAAGACACTCATGGGCCCCCATGGGCCATAATCAGGGATGCTGGTGGGAAAGTGTGCATAGGCAGAATCAGGCTTAAGATCAGGACCAAAAAACCCTCCTTCCAATTGGAGCCCTCCCCAAGTAGGATGGGATTCAATCCAGGAGCACAGCCAAGATGACCTTTGCCACATGGAGCTTAGGATTCCCTTTTTGACCACAGGCTAGATGTGGTAGCTGTTGAGGATCCTTACTGATCAGTCATGAAATCCAGGATCTGTACTTACTAGTTGGGTGACATTGAGCAAGTGATTAGCCTTGCCTAAGTGAGTCTCAGTTACCTCATCTGTGAAATGGGAATGGGAAAACTTATATTCATTGATTTATAGGTTTATTGAGGAGGGAAAAAAAAAAAAAGCTTTAATAACTGCTACTGATAGTATGGGAAGAGCCCAGGGTCTGGACTTAGAAGACTGAGTTTTGAATCCTGGCTTTGCCATTTATTTCATGTGAAACCTTGGGCAAGTCCCTGCCTGTTTGTGTCCCACCTCAGTTTGCTCACCTATAAAAGGAGGCTTATTTTTCTAAATCCTCAGATCTTTGCAAGTGCAGTCTGTCATTACCATCATTTGGCGCTACGCAGCCTAGAGACCAAGTCCTACAAAGACATCCCAGGGCCCACATATGAGCAGGATCCTTTCAGTGACTGAATGAGATTCCAACTGGCCTTCCAGCGCTGTCAGTAGTATCTTGTTTAGGTTTTCAAACTTAAAAGCATATCTGTGTATGAAAATAAAAACATCATTATCCCTACACCTTGTCCTGCTCACTAAAATACATGGGACCATGAGACACAGAAGATATTTAATGAATGTCTGTTGGTGAAGGAAGTTTATTTTTGCCCAAGGCTGGTGGCCTCCAAGAAGAGTCTGATTTAATTTCCTCAAGATTTGGAATTGTGTGATACACTTATTTAAATAGGATGTGTAAAGTTGTTTTTGTTCTAGAGTTTGGCACAAGTTGGAGGAAGTGAAGAAGGAAATGTTAGAAATTGGCCTAAGGACTTAGTAAAACTTTAACGTTTCCTTTGACCTCAGCAGCTTTACTGAAGTCTCATTTTAATGCCTAGAAACTGGCCTCACACCCAGTATTGGCATCCTGATGGCAGTTCAGGACGTATTAAATCTTGGATTTCATATGGTTTTATCTCCATTTCCTTCTTCAAACTTTAAAGAAAAATGTGGATGGAAAAAAGCACTTTTCTGTTACTTTCTGTTTCCTTTTACTGATTTTCCAAGTTGGAAAAATGTTGAATTGCATTACTTTACATCTATATTTCTTTTCCTTCCTTCTTTCTTTCTTTCTTTCTTTCTTTCTTTCTTTCTTTCTTTCTTTCTCTCTCTCTCTCTCTCTCTCTCTTCCTTCCTTCCTTCCTTCCTTCCTTCCTCTCTCTTTCTTTCTTCTTTTCTTTTTCATCCTTCTTTCTTTCATGTCTTTTTTCATTACACGACTGAGTCAGATATGAAACTTTATCGCTTCTCTCATTTGTGCTGTGTATGTGTTCTTGAACCATGTCTTTGGAATGTTAGGGCACAGCCTCAGAGCTGGTGCCATATTAGAGAGACATTCTCATAACTCATTTATCCAGCCCTTACCAGAACACTGAGCCCTTTATCAGTCAGTAAACAAGCATGCGTTAAAGGTTACTATATGCTAGATGCTGTACTGAGCTCTGGGAATACAAATAGATTTCAGAAAGGGATAAACCCCTGACCTTTAGAAACTTGCATGCTAATAGGGGAAGAAGACACTTAACAGAAAGCTGCAAAGGTGAGAGAGAACAAAGATCCTAGCAAAGGAGGGCAATGGTGGGAAAAGTCCATTTTGCAGTCTGGAAAGGAAGGAGATCTGGCTAGCCTGGGTCCCCTCCTTAAATGCAGACTTCGGGAGGAGCCATCCAATCAATAGGAGAGTCTGTAGGAGTGAAAGGTAGTTCCATGGTGTGAATTCCAGTCCTGAAATGAGCTTCTGGGATGAGGAGGCTTGAAGGGAGGAACTCTGGAGGGTATTTTGGAGAGGAGTAAGTATGGTTAGAACAAAGCATTGTCAAAACAGTATAACAGGGACATCCAGACACCTATACTTACCCCTGGCTGCTTCACTTCTGGATAGCAAGAGGCAGCACAGGGCAGAGATACATGTGCATCAGAGGCTTGGTTCCTCCAGTATCCCAGATGATTCTATAGCATTCCTTTCTCTCACTTCCCTGTGTCTCATTTTCATTTTCTGAACAATATAAACCTTCTTTTGACATGACAGGTGGCCAGCTCAAAGAAATCTTATCTTTTCAAGTAGTCATCTTTCTTCTGTTTTAAGTATCCTGGCCTAATGGTACCCTCATAAGCTGTGGTATGCCATGTTAGACTTGGTAATGTTCTTGCCAAGTTAGATGGACCCTCTTAGTTTAGTCCTTACCACGGGTTGTCAGGTTGCCCTCTAGAGCAAATGCAAAGCAGATGATAATGAATCTTTCTTGATGTGATTTCCCTTGATAAAATCTTATCTGTCTGTGATTTTGAACCATCTGACATGGTCAACATCTTTAACATCAAGAGTTTGCATTTCTGGGTCTTCAGTGGCAATGGCTGCTGAAGAGGTGTAGGTGTCAGCGCCTGTATAAGTAGGCCAGGTTAGAATTTGGTTCTTGGGATGATGGCTTTGGGGGTTGCGCTGGAAGCAGGGCTTCTGGTCTGGATAGTGTTGCCTTTCTCTTGCTCCAGCAATGCTTGCAGTCTTAGAAGGGAATCCCTTTCCTGAATAATATTCATAGTAGTCTAATCCTATAAACCACTTCTGATGAGCTTCATTAAGAATGTTGTAAAGAGGTAGGATATCTCATTGTATACAACATTTCACTGTAAATTTTAAGTTTGATTTTTCTATTAATATCTAAAATAGCTTGGGCATTCATCTCCCCTTTCCTGTCTTAGAGACATTTCATGTGAAAGATAGCATGATTTTTATTCATTCATTCAACAAACATTTATTAAAACTTCTGTTATTGTCCTTGGACAGCAAATCCCTAACCCATCACCTCCTAAACCATGTGCAGAACTTTTCAGTTTGGTAAAACCTGACCAAATATCCACCCTCAAGAACCCAGAGCCATCTTTGTACTATAAGGAGCCCTTGGGAAAGAACGTCCATGGATATCTGTCCTGTAGTAGCATTCTTCATTAATTGTGTGCTTCAAAAATTTCTGACTGCATTCTGTATATGATGGATTATGTTGAACTTCTGTCACATTTTAAATATTTGAATTTCACTTAAAAATCACAATTCATTTTTCCTTACAATCACTATGATCATCTCCTTGTACATTTTTCGTCATTTCTTAGTCTTTAGTAGTCCAATTTAAGTAGCTGAAATAGCAAAGAAGATAAAGGAAGGATGCTATTGCAGATAAAGGGCTGACTTTATAGACAGAAAGACCTGGGTTCAAACCCTACCTCTCAGACTCACTCAATGCCCATGGAAAAGTCAGCTAAGCTGCCAGTGCCTGGGGACTCTTTAGGACCCTAAGGTAGAGATGAGTCACAAACGAGTTGCCAGTGTGTTGGCAGTAGGAATTAACACACAGGGTTTTTATACCTGATGGAATTATAGATCTTGGTTGAAACAAAAGAAAGTTGATACTTCTTCCTTATTTTTCTTGTCTCAGGTTATTTTCAGTCTGTTTTCTTTATGTCTGATAATTCCATTCCCATCAATATTGAAACCCCATATCCATCAATAAAAAATTATCAGTATCCCCCAGATTCCCATCCTTTGCCTCCTCAAGAAAACTGTAAGTATTTTTGTACGTCTTTAGAGTTGATTTTGCTTAGGACACATCTCCCTGATAATCTCTGCCCACTGCCCCCTGCCATTTACCCTCTCCCCTTTTCCTATTATTTTCTTATTGGGTGAAATAGATTTTTGTACTTTGTGTGTGTGTTCTTCCTTCTTTTGACCAGCATGGATAAGAATGAGGTTTGGGTGTCATCCCCCCTTCCTTATTTATATAGATGTCTATTTGTATACCCTGATTATGTAAGACAACTTCCCCTTAAGCTTTTTTTTCCGCTTCCCCTCCAGTATATTCCTCCTCCCCTTTCTTTCCATTCTTTTCTTAAGATCATCAAGATATAATAGAATCATTTCCAGACTTTGTCAAATTAAACTCCCTCTTTGAACCCTGATGGTATTAAAGTTCAGAGGGGGCACATGGATCAGCTTTCTCATATTTGAATTTAAGCAGTTTATCTTTGTTTAATCCTTTATCATTGTTTGTTCATTACACTTCTTTTAACTTCTGTGTTTGAACTTCAGAGATTTTCTGTAGCTCTGGTCTTTTCATCAGGAAGATTTGGAAATCTTCTATTTCATTAAAGTTTCATTTTTACACCTTTAGGATTATACTGAATTTTGCTGGGTAAGTTATTCTTGGCTGTAAACCCATATTCGTTGCCTTCTGGAATATTGTATTGCAAGTACTCTGATGTTCTCTAGTGAAGGCTGATAAATTGTTTGTAATTTTTGTTTGTGATTTCTTGATACTTGAATTCTTTCTTTCTGACTGCAGTATTTTTTTTCTTTGATTTAGAAGCTCTGGATTCTGGTTATGATATTTCTGGGAGTTTCATTTTAGGGTTTCTTTCAGGGGATGACTGGTAAATTTTTCCGTTTCCACTTTTCCTTCTGTTTTTAACAGATCTAGGCAGTTTTGTTTTATGATTTCTTAAAATGGGATGTCTCATCTATTCTTTCGATCATGTTGTTCAGGTAGTCTGCTAATTCTCTCTTTTTTTTCTCCTTGATATATTTTCTCACTCAGTTTTTTTTCCTTGGAGATATGTTACATTTTCTTCTATTTTTTTCAGCCTGTGGACATTGTTTGAATTTGATTCTCAGGGAGTTTGTTGCTTTGGTACATATTGTGACAAGTTATTGATTCCCTTTCCAATTCTTTCTTCCATAATTCTCATTTCTTTTCTTTTTTTTTCCTTTGGGCATTCTCATTCCATTTACAAAACAAGTAAACATTTAAAAACTCTTTTTTAAAACTCTCACTTCATCACTTCCATGAATTCTAGTTGAGTTTGTGCCCAAACTTTGTTATTTTTGGAGACTTTGTTGTGGACATTTTACAATCCTTATCTTCTACATTTGTTTCTTGAGTGTCCCTGCCACTATAATAGCTCATTCTTATGTCTTGCTTTTTGGTTTGCCCCCTTTTAGCTTATTTTCTGCCTTTGGACTTGATGTTATAATTGGGTTCCCTGGCACTTTTGTAGGGGAGGTTTAGGCTGATTTTATTGCTACTCTCTAGAGGGCATTGAGTGTTGCATTATTCCAAGATCTCAGAGACAGGGTGGGGACATGATAGCTTCCAATGCTCTCAGAGGGGTGTTATCTAGGGGAAAGTCTGATTATTGTCCTGCCTAGGTCTGAACTCTACAGTTCCTGATCTGGGTTTGAATTTGTGCAAGAGTAGATGCTGCAAGACCCCATCCCTATCAGCAAACTGAAAAGTTCTGTTGGTTCAAAGTATCAGAATCATAGGCTTTGCCTTGTTTAGGTTTTCTCTCTTGGCTATTTTCTGCAGGTTGGGCTAGATGCTAGAACTAAGAATCTGCCCTGAGTCTGGGCTCTGAAACACACTGCTGCTGCTCCTGGTGACTTCTTAACTTCATCTTTTTTTGCAGTGTACTGCCCAGAGCCTCCCTACCTGTAAAAGGCACTATGTCCTGGTCTCCTCACTCAATATTGGATGCCAGTTGGCACCTGTCCATGTGCCAGTGCCCTAGTATGAGTCTTGGGGTACCCTAGTTTGAGTCTGGGACCTCCTGTGCTAGTGCACAGTCTTCCCCTGGGTAGGTACTGGAGTGCCCATTTTTATTAATATAATTTGCATGGCTTATGGTCTGCTTTGAATTTTTCTAATCACATGCTCTTTCCTGTTTCAGTTTACTTTTAAAAACCATGTCTCTGTTTCCTACCATCAATCATTAATTTAGCCTTGATTTGTTAATACCTCTGTCTGGGGCCTGATGTTAGTGACATGATTGTACCATGGGCCGGTGTCTCATGTCATTAGCTGGAGTTTCTGCATTGGAGGCCCACAGTGATCCAGATGAGGAATCGTTTTCTGTGAGCTGTCATGTTGAGAAGGGTCATTATCCTAAGAAACAACAACAACAACAAAAAGCCCTAACCCCCCACCTAATTTATAGTCAGGCATGTTCCCTAATTCTGGCGTCAGGGCTCTGAGCAGTTACCAATTGATTTCTATCAGTGTTGTGTGAGATGATAAATTTTAATCAAAGCATTTTAGTCTCAGTTGGCCTGCCTTTCCTTTTCATAATGGGTCTCTCCCATTCATGCTTTCCCTTGTCTGCCTTTTTATGACTGTGATGGGCTTTGATTTACTTCATACAGGCTATTCTCTGGCTTCAATTATTCCATTTAACTTGAAATAGACATTGCTACAAGTCTTACTGATACTGAGAACATCTGGTGTAGATTAATTACATCGGGAGGTGGCGTGTGTGTGCGCAGCAATAGAGAAACTCTAAGCATGTCCGGGGCTCCACTGGCTGTTGATAGATGTACTTTCTTTGTCTCTCTGTCTCTGTCTCTCTTTTTCTTTCTGTCTCTGTCCCTTTGTCTTTTTCTCTGTTTCTCTCTGTCTCTATCTGTCTGTCTCTCTCTGTGTCTCTGTCTCTGTCTCTCTCCTCCCTGACTCTCTGTTTGTCTGTCTTCTTAAATAATATGAAAACACAACTAAAGATCTTAAATAGCCCTGGCATCTTTTTTTTTTAATTTTTGTTGACTGAATGCTGCAGTCTTGGGAGCCCTGAACAAAACCTCCAGACAAGTTGATAACATCTTTGGTGATGACTTTGGCTTAACAGGAAATGCATGTAGTGCACGGAAACACATTCTCCTCTGTGATGTGTGCACAGAGTTTAGTAAAGGATGTCATAAGGAAGTCTGGGTAAAGGACTCGTTAGCTCTCATGGAGAAGTACAACTTTCCCTCCCCCCCTTCTAAAAGGAATATATGTGCTTCTTGTCAGTCTTTGTAAATTTAAGCCACAAGCTTTGATTTATCTGTAGAATGCACATATGTAGTTGATGATGGTGACTCACATTTAGATAATACTTTAAGGACTGAAAAGTACTTTACATACTTTATCTCATTAGAGCCTCACAACTATCCTAGAGATCAGTGTTATTACCGTCTCCTTTGTCCTTATGAGAAAATTGAGGATCAGAGATATTAAATTTTCTGGTGCTTCTAGGTGGCACAGTGGATAGAGTCCTGAACCTGGCTGGAGTCAGGAAGACCTGAGTTCAAATCCCCTTTACTAGCTTTGTGGCTCTCCAGTGAGTGTCTTAACCCATCTTTGCTTCAGCTTCCTACTTTGTAGAGTGAGAATAAGAGTAGCATTTAGTTCTCAGGATTGTGGTTAGGAACAATTGAGATAAAATGTAAAATGCTTAGTGCTTAAAGTACTATATCAATACAGCAATTATTATTATTGTTTTGTGATTGGCCGAAGGTCGAAGAGCAAGTAATGTCTGAAGCAGAAATCGAACCCAGGTTTTCTGATTGTTATTCTAACATTCAGTGTACTACAACCCACTGAATAGTGACGATGGAAGATTGTAGTACCAGGACATGAATGAAGGATTGGTTTCCTTTAAACGAATATTTGACTTTTGTTGGGTTTTTAATTTAAAATTCAATTTATTTCAACATTTTGCTTTTGTGAACTTATATTCTTGGCCTTGTGCCAGGTGCTGGGAATAGTTGTTGTCCTTCATATTCAAAGAGGTCCAGAATGACATCACTATGCTGGGGTTAAGGTACATTGGGTCCAATTGTAGATGATCAGACCAGAATGACCTCAGGATGTTCTGTCACAGGCCAGGTGCAAATAGGGGAGAAGGTAGATAGAAATGGAGAAGTTCTGAAGAGGAGTATGGGATAAGATGTTAAGTGGGAGTTAGATTGTGTAGGGCTTTAAATGCAGGGATGAAAAGTACCTATTGTATTCTAGGAGTGGTGACAAATTGTAGAAGATGTGTGTGCCACTTAATTTTCTTAATTTTTGCATTTTAGAGTCTACAGCCCTTTCAATAATACATTAGGGTCTGTTGCTACAATCTCATTCAGCAATGACTATTCCCATCTTAGTTACCTTTGCTGATTTGTAGTGTGTAAGGCGAAACCTCAGGGTTACTTTCATTTGCATTTCTTTTATTATCTAGACTCTATTATCTAGACCCACTCAACTTGTCGGTCATTACCCCTTTGGGGGCTCGAACAACTCTTTCACAGGGGTCACAGGGGTTGGCCTAAGACCATCGGAAAACACGTATTTCTGATGGTCTTAGGAACGGAGACACTCCTCTATCTGTCTCCAGGTGGGTCGGCCCACATGCAGATATACCCACACGTGAGTATTAAAGGGTTCCGGCATTAGGAAGGTTGAGAACCACTGATCTAGAGGTAATAGTTTGCAATTCTATTTTTTTTTTTTTTTGAGAAATGTTTATTCATATCCATATGACAACCATTGGGAGAATGCCTTTTGGGTTTTGGATTTGTTATTTTTTTTTAATATCTTGGATATCAACTCTTAGAAATATTTGAAACATTTTCCCCTAGTAAACTTTTTCTCTTCTTATCATAATTGCATTCATTTTGAGCATTCAAAAGAAATTCAACTGGTAATTGAATTTTCTCATATATTTTGTAATTGCCTCTTTTCCTTGATTGATTAAGAATTTACCCCTGTGCCATAGCTTTGGATATTATTTGATTTTGTTCCTTTCTAACGTTTTAATGCTATTATCTTTCATATTAAAGTTACATATGTGTATGTAAATAGAGAGATAGATAGATAGAATTTATTGTGGTGTGTTGTATAAGGTGATTGTTTAGATCAAATTTCTGACAGGCTTATTTCTGGATTTCTCAACAATTCTTGTCAAAGATAAGAGTTCTTTCCTAAGTAATTCATATTTTCAGGTTTAATGAACATTGGATTGTTATTTCTTATTGCTCATTCTCTAGGATGTTCCACTGAAAAACTTCCATTTTTGATCACTACCACATAGTGTTAATGATTAGTGATTTATAACATAGTTTGAAGTGCTATAACCTCTTCATTTCTACTCCCCCCTCATTATTTTTTCTTGTTATTCTAGGACTTTTGTGCTTTGAAATGAGTTTTACAAGTGTTTTTGGGAATGTCAGTTTGGCAGTTGTATGGAGGCTGAATTGGAGAGAGAAGAAACTGGAAGTTAGGAGGCTAATTGGAGACGATTGCAGTAGGAGACCACTGAACTATATTTAAAAAATTTTTTTATTTTAATGTTATTTTTGTTTTTCAGTTACAAATTCCCTCCATCCCCTCCCCCACCCAGTGAGAAGACAAAAAAATATTATGCCGATTATACACATGATGTCATACAAAACATATTTTCACATTAGCCATATTACTCCCTTCCCCCCCAAAAAGCAAGAAAAAATAAAGTTTTTTTAAAAAATATATTTCAATCAGCATTCAGAGTTCATCATTTCTCTTTTTGGAGGTGGATGTAATTTTTCATCATGACTCCTTTAGAATCATGGATCATTGTCTTGATCCTTGATCAGAAGAGCCAAGTCTTTTACAGTTGATCATTGTACAGTATTGCTGTTACTATATACAGTGTTCTCCTGGTTCTGCCCATTTCACTTTGTATCAGTTCATGAGTCTTCCCAGGTTTTTCTAAAACCATTCTGCTTGCCATTTCTTTTAGCACAATGGTATTACATCACAATCTTATTGTAATGCCAAGCAAAGGCAACTTCCAAGGTTTGGATTACCAGCATAGAAAAACCCATTTATTCAGCAAACATTCACAGAACAGAGAAAGTCAAAATACAGTGTAACTTGTTCATTTAGCAAGTAAGTTCTCAATTCAATCCAGGTACTACTCCACCCCTAGAAGGTACATTCATTTAGTCAATCAAAAGTCTCTTCTCAAATGGAGATTAGTCTCCAACCATA
>CM053589.1:196811087-196826437 GCA_028646515.1 Pseudochirops corinnae
CATGGATTTTATGTTCCAGGCCCTTAATAAATATTTACTGAATGTATTTGGAAATTAGAGAATAGATGTACAAATTATGGTATATGAAGGGGATGACATGTTACCATGCTATAAAAATGGCAACTATGAGGACTCAGAGAAAGTTTGGAGAGATTTTTATAAGCTAATGGCCAATGAAATAAACAGGATCAAAAAAGGAATCTACACAATGACTACAATTATCAAATGAGAAGAAAACTTTTCTGGGTAATTATCAAAATCAACCTTGGTCCTGGTGAACAATGATGGAACAGACATCCTTGTAGTTAGTAACAGAGTGAGGGCTTAGGGGAGCAGAATGTCACATACACAGGCAGACATAGGCAGAGTAACTACTGTTTTTGCTAAGCATTTTTTTTTCTTCCTTTCTTCCTTTTGTATAAGAGAAAGTTTAATTTTGGAGGGGAAAGTTATCCAAAAATGCCTATAGACTACTAAAGAAAAAAAAATAATTATAAAAAAAGAAAATGAGATGTTTACAAATAATACTAGTAACTGTATTTTCTCCTAACAGATTTCATACATTTGTGCTGATGTATAAGCTGTCTCAAACCAGCCAAGGGACATGTAGGGTTAACCCTGCAGGCTTACCTTGCTTCTCAAAACTTTAAACACCATATCGATATGCTTTGCTAATTGAAAGCATTCTCTCCACAATAAATTAGTCTTGCATTTCTGTAACAAAAACACATTTTTGTTTTTACAGATTGAATTATATTGTTCTTTCTGAGAACACATATCTAGGGGAGAAGCCAACTTTTCACTATGGATCAAGCAAATGAAAAAGCTAATGACATGGCAGCCAGGAGAGCTGCTGCAATCTCAGCTGTATTAAGAAAAGAAGAGCGTCCAGAACTAGGAAGGTGATCTCAGTGTACCGTACCCTGGTCAGACCAGCCTGGACTACTATATTCACAGCTGGGTGCTAGGGGTCAAGAAATGGCACTGAGAGACTAAAGTACATCCCACCAAGGGCAACTTCAAAGTTTGGTTTCCTATTAGGATTAGTTGAAATAAGGGTCCTTAGCATGAAAAGGAGAACATTTAGAATGGAAAACAGAGGTCACATCAAGTATTTGAAGAGCCATTGCGCGGTGTGTATATATACACGTATGTGTATACGTACACAGATAAATACATACATATACACACAGATATTTATGTGTCTTATGTGCACATACACACGTGTATGTACATGTATGTGTATGTGCATACATATATGCATGTACTATATACATGCATATATGCATACATTTTTCCCTATTAGGCTTTAGACTTATTTTCTTTAACTTCAGGAGAAAAAATAACCAACAAGGAGGATTCCCTGAATCTTGGAATTTCATTTTTAGAAGGAACTTCAATGAACATCAAGCCCAACCCAAAATGAAAAGGTATTGAAGACTCAATATCCCTGACCACAGAATGCTGGAAGGCCCTCTAGGAAGAGGGGCAACCCATTCAATTTTAGGACAACTCTATTGATTTGAAGTCTCCCCCTTACTCTAAGCCTACACCAGCTTCTTGACAACCTATTGATCCTAGCATCGTCCTCTAGGGTCAGACAGAAAAGATCTAACCTCTCCCTTGTGTGACAGTCTTTAAAACACTGTAAGATACTTTTCATGACACTGATGAATCTTACTATCTTCAAGCTCAAAATCCCTAGCTCCTACCACACATTCTCTCTCATGGCTTCATTATTTTAATTGTCCTCACTAGCATGCTCCTGTGTTTCTTAATGGCCTTCCTAAAATACAGTACTCAGAAATTAAAACACTGCTCCCTGATTTACCAGGGCCACATATGGGGGGATGACCACGCCTTTATTTATGAACACCTTGCCTCTCTTAATCCAACCCATCCAGCTCATGTTAAGCCCTCTGCCCAGTAAAAGTAAAACTAACACAAACTTTGATTTTTGGTTTAGCTGAGGCCTCACAATGCCATCCCAATATTGTTCTTCTATGGTTTTTGAAACATGGACTTTCCATTTATCCCCATTCAATTCCATCTCATTAGATTGAGCCCAGTGCTCTGAACCGTCAAAATCTTTCTGAATTTTTGTGATTCATGTTAGTGTCTCAGCTTTGGGTCATCTTTGAATTGTGTGTGTAGACTGAATATGCTGCTATTTAAGCCTTTAATATAAACATTAAACAGACTCGTGAGGGCCCCCTTTGGTGACCTCCGTCCATGTCGATTATCAAACCATAACCACCACTCTCTGTCTGCCCACTAAGTGCACTTCAAATCCTAAGTACTACTGTCAAGCCCACCTTTTTCCACTTTTTCCACAAAAATATCATCACACTTTATTAAATGCTTTGCAAAAATCTAGGTAAACTACACCTACAGCATCCTCTGATCTACTGTTTATTTAGATATTTAAATACAATTAAATTTTAAAATATAATTAATAAAACAGATATACATGGATAATAGATGGTAGATAGACAGACAGACACTGAGTTACTGTTGTTTAGTCATTCAGTTGTGTCTAAGTCTTCATAATCCCAAATGGGGTTTTGTGGCACAGATATTGTCATGGTTTGCCATTTCCTTCTCCATTGGATTAGACAAACAGAAGTTAAATGACTTGCCCAGGGTCATATAGCTAGCATCTGAAGTCAAATTTGAACTCAGGCCTTCTTCAGGTCCAGTGATCTATCCATCCTGCATCACCTAGGTGGCAGATATGAAGCTGCAGAGTCAAATTTAGTCAATGTAGAGAAGACGACCATAAAAATTTTGGTTCTCCTGATGAGTAATGTGCTGACATGAGATATAGGAATTCCATTTCTCCAGAATTTTATGAAAATATTACCCTTTGTAATTATAAAGATTTCAGAAATAAGATCAAATTGCCTGAGGAATTTTCCACTTTCTTATTCTGCATTTGAGGAAAACAGCTATAAACTACTTTGAGGTTTCACTGGGATTTCTAAGTAAATGTGTCCTAATTCAGGTAGGCAAAGGTAGAGCAGTGCAGTTTGGGGGAGGGAGGACCTGTTATCAAATAACAGGCACATTGCCATTTGTTCAGCTGCTAAATCATCGACATCCACTCAAGAACAGTAACTGATTCATCTAAAAGGAAACCTGATGTATCTGAAGATAGACTGACTTCTCTAAAGTTTATCTGAGGACACTAGTTTGTAGAGAGGAATTGAATACCCACACCAAAGATGTTTGTGATGATGGGAGCAATAACAGTGATAAGTTCCCAAATCTTTTCAGAAATAAAATGGGGCACAAACTATTTTTAATGAGGAAGACTATATGAGCATCCTTTCATAAAAGGATCCCCATGCCTTCTTTTTTCTTACAGAAAAAAGAAGAAAAGGAAATGAACAGAGAGACAAGTCACCAGTCCAGACTCCAGAGCCACCTCCAATGAGAAGCTTGTACTATTCCTCTCTTCCACCCTTCTTACTCGCCTCTGTGAGATGATTTCATATTTACTTCTCTAGGAAGATCCTGTTTCTCCCTAGGAGAATGTAAGCTCCTTGAGGACAGGCCCTTATTTTCCTTATTGTCTTTATTTCTTCATTTCCTGGCTCAATATTCTGCACATCTGCAAACACTTAAAACCTTATTTGTTCCACTGCTGTTTGTTGAATAAACCATTAAATAAAGAAATGTTGAGGATTTTTTTTACAAGGTCATGAAAGATTTTAAAAACATGAGAACCAGTGCTGCAGAAGGACAAGGCTAGTGTTTGCTCATTTCCAAGGAATCCTTTCTTTTTTGAGAATGAGAAGAAGGCGGCAGAACTGTCTTGTCCACATTGCTTCAGAAGGAGGCTTAGGTAGCGCTGGTAACCTTCCCATTTAGACTTTTGTGTTGTCCTCTGCCCAGACTACAAGAACCACCAGTCCATAGAACAAACATGATGACCTTAGACACATTTTTGTTGTTGTCACCTCCATGAGCCCAGCCACACCATCCCCACCCCCCAACTGATACTCTAAGGAAGATGGAAAGCACTGATTCAGCATGGTTTTGATTAACTATTGTAATTTGTATCTCATTACGGGGAACTGAGAGCAAAGACCAGTCCAGAAGTTTTCAACTAAAGCTGTTCCATTTCAGACTGCTGACTTTCCCTTTTTAACTTCAAGGAAAAGTCAAAGGGATGAAATATTTGAGCTGTGATCATGAATTCAGGGCCTCAGTGACATATTCAGGCCCAGTACCATATAAAGCTAGGCAGTGATACTACTTCCAAGGTTGAAATTTAGCATCATTATCATCTCTAAGCACAAAATGATTTTGTTAATAATCTTTCAAATGTTTTTAAATTATGTATTTTTAAATTCCTTTTTATTTTACTTTTAGTTTTATGGAATAAAACAAGCATTTCTATAACATAGTACAATAAAAAAGACGACTGCACGTGAAACTGCAAGACTATATATATATATATATATATATATATATGCATATATATAAAATTTCATACATATTTCTATTTATCAATTGTTTCTCTGGAAACATAGCATCTTTCTTCATACGTTCGTCACAGTTCGTTTGGTTGTGTAACAAAATAAATTGTTCACTTGAGGTCATTCTTAAAACAATACTGCTGTTACTGTACACAATGTTCTCTTGGTTCTGCTCATTTTGCTCCTCATTATTTAATACAAATCTGTCTATGTTTTTCTAAGATCATAGAGCTCATCATTTCTTATAGCACAGTAGTATTTCATCACAATCAAATACCACAGCTTGTTCAAGCCATTTCCCCAACTGATGGATATCCCTGCAAATTTCCAGTTCTTCACCGCCACAAAGAGAGCTGCTATGAACATCTTAGAAAACACAGACTCTTTTCCTTTTCCCTAATCATCTTTGGAAATAGACTAAGTAATGGCATCACTGTGTTAAAGGGTTTAGGCAGTTTAATAACTCTTCGAGTGTAATTTCAGATTGCTCTCCAGAATGGTTGGATCAGTTCACAATTCCACCAACAATGAATTAAGGTCCCAATTTTTCCACATTCTCCCCAACATTTGTCACTTTCCCCTTCTATCATTTTAGCCAATCTGGTGGGTATAAAATGATATCTCATACTTGTTTTAATCTACATTTCTCTAATTAATAATGATCTCAAGCACTTTTGTAATATGACTATAAAATGCTTTGATTTCTTCACTGGAAAACTGCCTGTTCATATCCTTTGACAATTTATCAGTTGGGGGATGACTTATATTTTTATAGATTTGACTAAGTCCTAATTACATTTTTTTTTAATTTTCCTCTTATTTTTACTCACTATTTTAGCCTCTCTTTTTACCCTATCCCTGTTACCATATCTATACCTTCTTATTCTTTATTTTACCCACTCCTCTAAAATACCATCCCTTATCTTCTTCCCCTACCCTCCTAATTTTATTTTATATACCCTTTTAAAAGTCCCTCCGCCATCCTATCCCCCAGTTTTCTCACTTCTCTGTAAGTTCAGAAGACTTCTAAATCTTTTCAGACATACATGAGTATAGCTGAGAGTAAGGTTCCAACATTATCAGTCCTCCACCCCTACTTGTTTCCTCTGTATTAGTTTTTTTAAGAATTTCTGGATCCAAATCATTCCCAGGAGAATCTAACCTTCCCTGAGGGAGAAGGAGGGACTCTCAGTTAACAAGCATTGGATTTAGAGTCAGGGAGACCTGAGTTAAAATCTAGCCTCAGACTCTTACTGGCTGTGTGACCCTGAGCAAGTAATTTAACCTCTTCTAGTCTCAGTTTCCTCATCTGTAAAACAGGGATAATAATAACACCTACCCCCCAGGGTGGTTTTGAGGCTCAAATGAAGTAATATTTGTAAATCACTTTACAAACCTTAAAACTACATAAATGCTAGCTATTATTAGCAAACATTTATTAACTACTTACTCTGTGCCAGCAGATTCTCCCTCCCTCCCCCTTCTCCTCCTTTCTGTCTCTGTCTCTCTGTCTCTTTCTCTGTTTCTCTTTCTGATAACCTCAGTATGAAACACAATGTCTTGAACAATGTCTAGTTACATTGCTGAGTTGATATAAACCTTAGGCATCATTCCAGAATCATCAATTTCAAGCTGTAAGGGCCCATCATTTTGCCTGAACCTCATCTTATCGATAAAGAAACTGCAGCCCAGAAGAGGGAAATAAACGTGTGGAAGTTATTCAAGGAGTATACAGCTGGAAAAGAGACTTAAATTCATTCTTCTGACACTTAAGTCCAATGCTCTGGCTCCCATACTCCCCTATTTCTGTATCACTTTAGAGCCCAAGCTTTCAGAAATGCAATTTCTGAATCCAATGTTTGTATTGTTGTTTGAGTCTATTAACAAATAATGTCATGGTGCTTCGAACTGATATAAATTGAACAAATGAATCAACATCAGATGGAAAATGAAATTTTCATTATTACTATTTTAATTATTACTGCTCAACTGTTTATTATTGTTAGAAAAATTATAAATATCTCTAACACTGTTCATGCTTAAGATGGACCAGGAAAGTAAGAGCAGCTCAGGAGGACCTGGGTTCAAGTCCCAGCTCTGCCACTTAGGAGAATTTTGATGTTAGGCAAGTCCCTCAATGCCTCAGTTTCCAAATCTGTTTTATTTTATTTTGGGGTTGGCCAGGCTGGCCTGTTAGGTCCCTGCTAGCTCTCACTCCATGGCTCTACGATCCTAATGATAACAAACGATGCTTCCATAGCCTTTCAAGTTTTGCCAAGCACTCAACACATCATCTCATCTCATACTTACTTACAAGAGCCTGGGAAAAAGGCTTCATGTGCCTTCTCCATGTAACGTATGTATGCATGCATGCATGTATACATGTGCATATAAGTATGCCTGCATAGACTTGTGCTCTATTGTACGTGTGTGTTCATGCATATATGTCTAGAAATAATGCATTGTGTATATACAGATATACAGAGAATACGTGTGCATGTGGACATGTCTGTGAGTTTGTGTATATGTGACGCATATACCATATTATATATACTTCTTTATAAACACACCTGCGATTGTATGTGTCTAGGGAGTTCCTGTATTCAAGCAAACAAAAACCTATTCCCCGGCTGTGGTTGTGTGTCTGTGTCTCTGAGAGCCCAGAATTCAAGCCCAGATCTCCATCTCCCAATCCAGGGCTCTTCCCGCCCCATCAAATTATCGTCATGGGCTCATAGGGGTAGATCTGGGAAGGATCTCAGAGATCATCTATTCCGATAGCTTGTTTTTTAGATGAGGCCACTGAGGAGAACCAGGGAAGGTGAAGGGCCAAGTCATATAAACTGTAAATAACAATGCAGGCACTTGAACCTTAGTCCTCTGTTTTGATATCCGGTGTTCTCTCCCCACAATGTTTCTTCATGTTTGATCACTGCAAATTTAAAAGTGAAGAAAGAGCACATCCTAACAGCTAGAGGGTCATTCAAGAAAGCCTGGGTTACTGTGTGACTCTGGACAAGTCCCTCGACCTCTTAGCTGTTGTTCAGTCGTGTCTGATTCTTTGTGACTCTGTGGACTGGGGTTATCTTGGCAAGATGCTGGAGTGGTTTGACATTTCCTTCTCCTGTGGATTAAGGAAAGCAGGGTTAAGTGACTTGCCCAGTCATTTAGCTAATAATTTGGATTTGCACTCGGGTCTTCCTGATTCTAGGCCCAGAGCTTTAACCACTGAGCAATCTAGTACTCTCTCAGGGCTAAAGGTAATTCTCAAGGCTCTCAGGTGCAGAGAAAGTGTATACCTGAATTAGCAGAGGGACTTTCCTCATTCAAGAGCAACTCCCTAAAAGGGATGAAATCCCAACTCCAGGCCCTTTCTACCAAGTCTTTAGTTATCAACATTCAAATGATTCTGGAAAATAAACATCCTTTCTTCTGCTAGAGGACAATTTAGAACAACAAAGAGAGGCCTGGTTCTCTTCAAAGTGTCCCCTAAAAGACAAGAGTGGTGAGCTATGGCTCCAACACTGCTTCCTGGTCCTAAGGAAGTCGATTCTAGACATGCACAGTGTTATCAAAATTGTAGCACATCATAAACTTGAATAGGTCTGAATCTGCATGCAGACTTTTGGGACTCCCCATATGTACAATGACTGAATTATAACCAAAATAACTTGCAAAAGCAAAACCCTGGGCTAATCTGCTGATGAAATGCTTTCATATATCCTGGGGAGTGAGTGTGAGGGGGAGTGCATTCTCTTGTTTGATGGGTGCAGCACCTTTCATCTAAGGAGTATAATCAATAAATGATAAGGAGATCAGCAAGGAGGCAAACCAGCCCCCAGAGATAACTCTCAAAGTTCATTCAGGTAAAGGACACACTAAAGGCAGACCTGAGGAAAGGGTTTCCCATGAATCATGGCTCTCCCCAAACTCCCACCCCTTTACTGTGGATGGTTTCAGGGCAATCAGTCAGGCCCATCATTTCCTGGGAAGTGATTTCCATTCTGTGACCAGGCATTGGTTTCTCTTCAAGCTATGATAATTATGGTGATTTGTAAACTTGTTAATGCCACAAGCAGGAGCTTTTCATGTTCAGAGCCAAAGAGGCCTCATGGCCAAGCTCTGCTCTATCTTTAGAAAAGAAAAAAGAGTGGTGTTTGGAAGAAGGCATCATTAGGCAGCCACTACCAAACTCTATACTTGAGTAATTTTGAAATTGGCACACCCAGGACATTCCAGGGATCCATCAGTGAAAGACATTTGTTGGTTAAAAGCATCCTTTCATTTCGAGGTGTATTTAAGAAATAGAGCAAGACCAGAACCGAGGGAGACATTTTGGGGGGAAGAAGGGGGTACAGCTACAGGAATGGTGGAGACATCGACTGGGCCTGGGGAAGATTGCCCCAGAGAGGGAGGGAGACAGCCCTGAGGGGCTGTGGGACACACAGAGCTGCTGCCCTAGAGCCACCCTCATCACCGCCCACTCAGCCTGCTGCAACAGCCCCTGATTACCTCCCATTTCCAGCCTCTCCATTCTTAAGCATAAGTGTAACTATGGCACTGCTGCTCAAGAAAAGATGGTAGTTCGCAACTGTCTCTAAGATGAGATGTAAACTCCTCAGCTCAACCTCTGAAGGCCTCCATAACCTGGCTCCAGACTGCCCTTTAAGGATGACCACACAACATCCTGCTGCCCTTCCCATGGCCTGGCTGCTGCTCTGCTGCCTGACTCCAAGTCCCAGGTGCTCCTGCCTCATTCCCACCTTGCAGGATCCAAGCTCCTTCCAAAGCTCAAACCATGTATGAAAACTATAGGAAGGCTCTCCTTGGGGCTGCTAGTGGCCTCCAAAATAGGATGTTCTTTAGATTACTGCTTGATTCCTGTTTTATTTTCTTTTTTATACATGTTCTTCTTCCTCAACAGAATGCAAGTTCCTTGAGTTCAGGAAGTGTTTCATTTTCTCCACTGTATTCCTAGCTCTAAGCAGGAGCCTGGCATAGAGCAGAAGGAAAGAAGTGAAGGAAGAAGTGAGAACAGAGGGAGGAAGGGAGGGAAGAAGGAAGCAAGGGAGGGAGGGGGGAAGGGGGAGGAAAGGAGGGAGTATGAGAGCCTTCCTTCTTCTTCATTTATTTTGCCTCCTGATCCCACCAGCTTCAATGGATTCGATAATCATCTCTAAGCAGATAATTCTCCTATGAATCCAACCCTAACCCTCTTGTCTCCAACTGCCTACTGGACATCTTGAGCTGGATGTCTTGTAGACGTCTTACACTTGAACTTTTCAGACCTGAACCAGGCAACTTCTCCTCAGATCTGCCCCGCCCCCATCTATTTACTAAGTTCCCTGTTACTGTCCAGGGCCCCACCCTCCTCCTGGCTCACCCAGGTCCATACTCTGAGCACCACCTTCAGTTCCGCAACCTCCTGCTCCTCATATCCAATGTGCTGCCCTGTACTGTCAACTCTACCTTTGTAGACTCTCCCTTCTTGCCTCTGACACTGCTGCCACCTTGGTGCAGGCCTTCATCACCCCGAGCCCTAACTACTGACTCCTTCAATGTCTTCTGCTTGATCTTCCTTCTTCAAATCTTTCCCCTATCCAGTCCACCTTCCTCGCAGCTATCAAAGCAATCTTCCTAAAACACTGGTCTGACCATAGCATGCCCCTATCCAATAAACTCCAGGAATATACTGTGACCTCCTAGGTCAAATTAAAAATGCTCCATTTGTCTTTTAAAGCTGTCACAATCTGGTCCCTTCCTTCCTTTCCAACCTGCTTAACCTGACTCCACTCCACATAATCTGCTCTCTACTGACCATGGGATCCTTGAAGATCCTCACACGAGACACCTCATCTCCTAATTTGGTGCATTTTCTTTGGCTGTCGCCCATAGCTCCGACATTCTACCTTCTCATCTCTGCCTCCTGGCCTCCTTCAAGGTCCACCTTTGGATCTCCCTCAATGCTAGTGCCTGCCCTCTGCTGACTATCTCCACTTTATTCGGTGTATATATACTGTCTGTACATAGTTGTTTGTCTCTGCCATTAGGCTGTAAACTCCTCGAGGAGGGGGCCCTTCTTCCCCTTTATATATACCCTGATGCTCAGGACAATGTTCAGCTATTCAGCTGTGTCTGACTCGTCATGACTTTGTGAATCAATGGGGGTCAACCAAACCATGGGATTTTTTTGGAAAAGATACTGGAATAGTTTGCCATTTCCTTCTCCGTATTTTTTTAATGCATCAAGGGATTAAGTGACTTGTCCAGGCTCCCAAAGCTAGTAAGTGCCTGAGGTCACATTTGAACTTCGAGCTTTCTGACTCCATGCTCAGCCCTCCTCTATCCTCTATGCTACCTGGATGCCCCATTAGCACAGAGCAAGTACTTAATAATTAAATACTTGCTGACTGACTCTTCTCCAGGTCAAACAAACTCAGTTCCTTCCACCAATCTTCGCCTGGTCTGGCAGGATCTCTAGGTCTCTCACCATCCCAGGAGCTCTCCTCTCATTGTTCTTCAGCTTACCAATAGCCTTCCTAAAGTACAGTAGCCTGGCCTGAACCCAAGGTTCCTGATGGGGTTTGGCCAGTGCACAATGCAGCATCTTTTCTCACTCTGCTCATCACAGACACTCCTCATTAATACAGCCTAAGGTAGCAGGAGCCTCCTAGCTTTCATGCCAACCTGTCAAATCTTCCTGAGTTTTCAGTCCACTTTAACCCTCAAGTTTTGCCATGAACTACTGTCTAGCTACGATTCATCCATCTTATCCTTGGGAAGTTGATTTTTTTGCACCAAATGTAAGGTTTTACATTATATGACATTTCATCCTAAATGATTCAGCCCCATGTACTCCCGTCAAGATTTTTTTTTGGATAGTGACCATCAATATTCTAATCATTCCTCCAGCTTATCATTAGCACCTGTGAACCCGCCATCTCAGCCTTTATTGAATTGAGTATTTAAATGTCTAACAGCACAAAGCACCTTACTACTGGGCCACAACTCTTGTACCCATCTGAGTATCCAAAAGATCCAATCTGCTTTTAAATAGTAGAAGCAAGAAGGGAGAAGCTTAATGTAGCAATCTTTCAAAGATCTGGGATGTCATGGGTTTGAGTGCCATCTACCCAAAATAGCACAGATTTCAAGATCCCTACAACTGAGGAAGAGCCTACAAGAATTTTGGTGGTCATCCATATTCATTCATTGCCTGATGTGGGACCTCTCTGAAGTTAGCTAAGCTATTTCTTGGACAACAATTGTATATTACATTCTAGGCCCCTCTCCAAGGCCTTCAATAACCTAGGTCACTTCTGTATCAAAATTTATTCTTGTGGTAACCTAAACCTTAATGGAAAATATGATGAATGAGGATATTGGAAGTTCTATGAACTAGAAAAGATAAAAGAAGTTGAAAACTACCAACAAAAATATCTCTCTGTACCTTATTAAACAGAATTTATCAGGCTAGCTGAGGCCTTCCTCTTCTGAATGGTGACTTCCTCCTCAGTGAGGAAGACCTCCCTGAGACAACTATTTTATGAAGGACTCTTGCCATACTTCACCAGGATTCTCTCTATGGACTCCTCCTCCTTCTCCTTACTGGTCACATAATCATTTTGCCTCTTCCCTTTCCAGGTCTCCTTTATAGATTGTCTTCCCCTATCATAATAATAATTATTTTTACTATTATTATATTTATATTATATATTGTTATAGTTTATTGTATATAATTATATGTGTACTATATAGACTGTAATACATTATATTATAATTATTATTACTATTATTAATAGCAGTGAAGATAATGTTCACTTATTTTTGGTTGTAAACCAAGACTAAAAGATATTAAGTGACTTGCCCAGGGTCACACAACTGGTAAGTGTGTGAGACAGAATTTGAACTCTGGTTTTCCTATCCACCCCCCCGCCCCCTGGGTAATACATGCATCCATTAGAATGTTAAGTGCCTTAAGAACCAGGCCTGTTTTACTTGGTTGTATTTGAATTCCCATGGCTTAGCTTGATGCCTGGCACCTTGTAAGTACTAAATAAATGCATTTATCTAGCTAGCTAGCAGTCTAAAGGAGAATCTCAGAATTATTATTAATAATTGCATAATAATAGAGAGCTTGAAATCTGTACCATTATATGATAACTTATATAATGGAGTGTAAATAATATATAATCACATCGTGTTATAATTAATATGTGCATGCTATAATTAATATACACACATTATAATTAATACATAATTTTCTTATCTCTGTACATATTTTCTCCTTCTTTGGAATTTATAATCCCCTGGAGGACAGCAAGGGCTATTTAGCTTTTGCTTCTGTTCCTGGGATCCCCTGCTTATTATTTTTGGGGGAGAGTGGGAGATAGTACACCTGGAATTTTATCAGCAGGGACATTCCAGGGAAGAAATGACAAGGCCAGATGATCAGTTGCTCTGTAACTTACAACAGAAGAGAGAGCTGTATATGGGTACTAAGAAGTTATGAGACTTGACAAGGGCCACATAGCCAGCACCTGTCAAAGATGGGAATGGAACCAGGTCTTCCTTATTTTGAGACAAGTTTTCATTGCAATATATCTGGGATACGGAAGGCACTTAATAAATGTTTGTTGAACTAATTAAGTAATTGCTCTGTGTTTCTCTGTAGGGGGTAGCATAAGAAGAATGTTCAGTTATCATTTCCTTCTTTTTGCTGACCCTTCTTAGAAGCTGAGAGAGCCCTCTAAAACAACTATGGAGGGAATGGTATCAACAGTCAACAGACAGAAACCCAGAAATGCTCAGGCAGATCTGGGCTTGCCATAGATTTCTAACCCCAAACCCTCATCATTGTCCTTTTTTGCTGTATTACCACATACCTAGGGATGTGAAGGCATGCCAGCAATACACACGCTTGAGAGGTCCTACCGGACTGGAAGAACATGAAGCATGGGTTCAAGGACTGACTACAGACCTGTCGTCCAATGGTCAGGTTCCTCACTAGTTTGGTTGGTTTGATAGATTCCTAGGGAACTCTCTGGGATTATTTTATTCCCCAAAAACAGTGGGCTACCTTTGGCTAGATACTCAGGAGGACTTTACCATGGGACTGCTGAGTGGGAGCTAATTTAGAACAGACTTGGGTACCCTAGAGTAAAGGGTTTGGTTCTGGGCACCACCTTTTAGGAAAGACTTTGAGGAGCTGGAGAATATCCAGAGAAGGGTGGTTGGGGGGGGGGGGGTCTTTCATTCATGTCATATGAGGATCTGCAAAAAGAATTAGACATGTTGAGCCTTGGGAAAAAATGACTCAGCAGAGTTATGCAAACTGTCTTTAAATATTTGGAGGGCTATTTGACTCCAGAAAGCAGTGCTAGGAGCAACAGGAGGGAGTAACAAAAAAAGTCAACTTCAGCTTGATGTCAGGAAGAACTTCCTAACAATCCAAGAATGGAAAGGGTTGCTTCAAGATGAGGAGGCCTATGCCTTGTGGGGGTCTTTAGACAGAGGCTGAAGGACCACTGGTGAGGGATATCCGAGCAGTAATTCCTTTCATGTCTGAGTTGGACTAGACCACTGCTGCCATTCCATATAACTCAGATGCTACAATTCCATATATCGGTACAAATCCATATTTACAAATGAGGAAACTGAGACCCAAATAAGCTAAGTGACTTGCCAAAGATGACAAAGCAGAGATTTTGAGCCTGGTCTTCAGACCCCCAATGCAGCAGTCTTCACACTGTCCCATAATAAGTTAGAACCGTAATTGTGGGCTACATGTCCAAGTTTCTCCTGAATCCTTTCTGATGATATTTCTAATATCCCGGGCAGAATTCATAAGGTGACATCTATTTTGTTTATTACCAAAGTAATGAGACATTTTCACTCTCATTAGGAGAGAAATGCCTTTCTCAAACCTACCTTCACTTTTTCCCGTGGCATTTGGAATAAACAAGCAATAGTGATCCAGGGGGAAGGAGGGAAAGAAGGAATATAAATATAAATATTCCCTTTGTGTATTTATAAGCAGAGACTTTGAGGCAATAACATCCAACAATTTGATCAACCAACCAATAAGCTTTAGTTAAGCATCTACAGTAAACTAAGTCAAGAAGTTGTAACAACAAAGACAAGTAGTTCCTGCCCTCAAGCAACTTGCATCAGAATGAGTAAGCTAGGTACATATATAAATAGGTAACTTTAAGGGTCATTAACAGCCAGAGGGACCCAGAGAGATTTGAAGGGGAAAATCCAGACACAAAAGTGAGGAGAGCAAACATCCCAGGCCCCTAGTATGGCCACTACAAAAGTATGGTGTTATGGGAATCTGAAGATCTTCCCAGCCCCTAGGCCCTTTGATAGGCTTAAGTGGCTCTGAGAACCTTCCCTGATTTGAAAGTATACTCTGCCCCGTAATAGGCTGAATGTGGTCACGTGGAGCACGTGGCAGGAGACTTGTTATTCGGGAATGCCCACGCCTTATTACTTTGTGACTGGGCAGTGGGTCAAGAAGGCTGTGACATTCTCTGATCCAGGAGAAGGCTATATATATGCCCTGAGGTGAAGTTTTGCTTTGGGGCTCACTTTGAAAAGAGTTGTGTGATTTGGCCAGACGAGACTCTGGGAAGCCTTGAGCCCCCCGCACTCCTCCACCTTTGAAAAACCCAGATGTTGGTGCTTCCCTCTCTGGTAACTGAATAGGTATGGATGTAATGGTCAGACGATTGGAAGTCCATCTGCTGATCTGTTTCTTTGTCTGCTTGTAAGTTCTGCTTATAACTTCTGTTTGCATTCTTTGAAGTTCAGGGTGCTGACTTTTTCCCTGAACTAGGTAAATGATATGTGTTTGATTGATTA
>CM053589.1:196826937-196865053 GCA_028646515.1 Pseudochirops corinnae
TTCTTCTTCTTCTTCTTCTTCTTCTTCTTCTTCTTCTTCTTCTTCTTCTCTTCCTCTTCATGCTCCTCCTTTCTTGAAAACAATTTCAAAGACAAAGGGGAAGGAAAAATTGCCAGGTATGTAGACACACTGAAAAAAATGTGGTAGAATAAAAGGTCTTTGGATTTGGGGAAGGAAGAGCTGAGGTTTAGTCTCTGATAACTGCTAATTAATATCCATGTGACCTTGAGCAAGTCCTTTTCCCTCCATGGGTCTCAGTTTCCCCATTCATAAAAACCAGATGATCACTAAGGTTCCTTTGTCTTTAACAAGTATCCAGCTACACTCCTTGCAGTTCTGTCCACCTCTTCTTAAAACAAGAAATCTTCAGAATAGAAACTCCTAAACATCTTTTTTAATGAACCCCTCTATTCCCTCCTTCCTTTCCCCAGGCCATCTATGACAGAACATTTTTAAATGCCTTTCTTTTGTGTGTCTGTGTGAGGGTGGGGTGGAGAATGTCTCTCCCATGGTATCGAAGTGGATAGAGCTGCTGACCCTGGAATCAGGAAGACTCATCTTTGTGAGTTCAAATCCAATATCAGACATTTACTAGCTGTGAGACCTTGGAGAAATCGCTTTACCCAGCTTGCCTCAGTTTTCTCATCTGTAAAATGAGCTGGAGAAGGAAATGGCAAACCGCTCCATTGTCTTTACCAAGAAAGTCCCAAATGGGATCACAAAAAAATCAGATATGACTAAACAACAACACACTCTATAAGAAAGATTCTATGGGAAGTATCAGTCCTCCCAAACTGATGGTATGAATGTCTGTATATCACAACTATCCCCTTTCCCATTACAATGTAAGCTCTGCTTGAGCCTAGACCTTTGCATCTCCGTTTGCCAACAATGTGCTTTACACATAATAGATGCTAAATCAATGCTTATTGAATGAACAGACACCTGCCAGAAATCCTTCACTTAGAAACTAAAGGTAGTTTCCACACCTGTATGTACCTGACAAGAAGAGAAAGAAAAAAAGTCCCCCCTCCTCCCCGATACTCCCTCCATCCACAGTGCCCTCCACAGCGCCTCCTCCGTCCACACACTTTATCCACATCAGAGATTTTCAGCATACAAATTTACAGTCGTCAAAGAGGTGGTTTATATTGGCTGTTTAGAAACAAGAGCAACATGTCAACAAGACCTGGCTTTTCTTGGGAACTAGGTGAGGAACACCGCTATTTGTTTGGGGGAGATATTGAAAAATTCTCTGGTTTAGCCAAGATATCGTTATTGCTTACGCACACAAGATAAAATCCTGCCCACAACTAGGCATCACTGACCCGTGTCCCCAGCGCAGCTGATCAACGTATCATCTTTCAATTGGGTGACAAGACAAAGGAGAGTTGGGCTTGCTACAGCCGGGAGAGATGACCAGGGGGCAGTAAGGGGAAGCAAGACGGAGCCCTGGATTCCTCCTGAGTTTTTACTGGTGCCGGAAATTCTCCTGCCATCACTTTCCAACTTGGAGTTTCAGGTAGGGAGTTGCCCTGGGGTGCTTCGGGCTGCAGTGATTATTTGGGTAGCCAAGTGCGTCAGAGGCAGGATTGAACCCGGGCCTTCCTCACTCCAAGGCCGGTCCTTTATCCCAACTATACCGCGATACACACTGAGGGGTTTGGAAACGGTGGCGCTTTGAGCTGGAATTTTATTCTAGTCCTCGAGGGCAGGTCGTGTTTGGTTTCCATCTTTGCATTTCCAAACCCTAACGGAGTGTCAGGTTCCCAGAAGGCCCTGCATGAACATTGCTATTGCTCTAGTCTTGTCTTTACAAGTTCATGGGTCTAGAAATGGGAGGGATTGGAGGGAGGCACTTCCATCCCTCCCACCCTCCATTGGTCACTCCTATTAAGGGAACAGTTAAGATGAGTTTTCACCTGACTACTGTAGCCGGGCTAATTGGAGTCCGGGTATTTTTAACGCAAGAAACATTTATTAACCACTTACTATGTGGAAGACACTGTGCCCGGTGCCGAGGATATGAAATAAAAAACATCCCCGTGGAAACAGTCTCAGATAAATTAAAAATGACTTTTTCAGACCACACAGGTAAGATGATGTAAGTGTTTTGGGAAAAGGCATAGAGCCTAGACATTCTCCTCTTTCTGAAACACCTGTGTCGCCTTTCAGTTAGGAACTCACAGCCTTAGGGTCAGTGAAAGGACAAAGGAGAATGTGACCACCTCTCACTCATTCTCCAGGGTCTAAAGGGAGGAGCGATTTTGGTTGGAGCGTGCAGCATCTCTTTCCAGAACCTAGACCTCCAATTCAAAGCTCAGCTCAGATGCCACTTATGGGAAACCTTTCTTGATTCCGTTAGTTGTCATTATCAATTCTATCCCTCTCCCAAATTATCCAGTTTATGTCTATTTACCTGTTGTATCCCCCCAGTGGACCATAAGCTCCATGAGGACAGAAGTATGTTTTATTTTGCCTGTGTATCTCCAGGGCCTAGTTATATAATGCCTTACATGTACTAAGCTTAATTAATGTTTCTTGTCTTGACAATTCTCCACTCCACTTAGCCCTCCTACATTCATCAAGTGAGAAGTCCTTAATTGTCCACTAGGTATGAATAAGTCCTGGATATCTCCTTATATGAGATAGGAAGTTTGGATTGGCTAGAAGAGTAACCCAAACCCTCTGGAGCCTTGTAACAGACTGTGGAGTTAACTGGGAGCAGAGAATCCATTATCCAACAGAGTAGTGGTGGGAGCCAAGCTCCTGAAAGGAATCACTTGGTGGGAGGAGTCCTTTGGCTTCAATTTCTTCCTACTTGCTAGACGAAGACTTTGCAACCTTTGAAGGATTCTAGACTTCCTTTCATCTACATTAGTTGACTGAGGTGTCTTCATTGGTTGCTGAGAACAAACTACATGTGATAAGGAAAGGCAAATTTAAGACTCCACAAGGGTCCCAGCATAAAAGCCATATCATGCCTCAGTGTGACTTTATGCATATCCCACAAGGGGGAAGAAAAGAACCTTTAACTCCTTTACCACATTTACTCTTTATGGGAAGGAAAGAGAAAGAAAGGGAAGGGAAGGGAAGGGAAGGGAAGGGAAGGGAAGGGAACAGGAGGGGAGAGGATGGGAGGGGAGGGGAGGAAAGGGAAAGAAAGAGAGGGAAGGAAGGGGAGAGAAGGGGAGGAGAGGGAAGGGAAGAGAAGGGAAGGGAAGAGAGGGAAGGGAAGGGAAAGAAAGGGAAAGGAAAGGAGGGAAGGGAAGGGAAAGGAAGAGGAAGGTAGAGGATGAGAGGGGAGGGAAGGAAAGGGAAAGAAAGGGAGGGAAGGAAGGGGAGAGAAGGGGAGGGAAGGGAGGGAAAGGAAGGGAAAGAGGGAAAGGAAAGGAGAGAAGGGAAGGGAAGGGAAGAGAAGGGAAGGGAAGAGAAGAGAAGGGAATGGAAGGGAAGGGGAAGGGGAAGGTAAGGGAAAGAAAGGGAAGGGAAGGGAAGGGAAAGAAGGGAAGGGAAACTGGAGCCCCATTTCACAAGGACTCTGGATTGGTGGGAGACTGTTTAGAAGACTTCTGAGAGGATATTTTATACCAACTGTTTTTTTTTTAAACTATGCCACTTTAGTAAATATCCCTTTCTAAAAGTTAATTAAGTCTGGTTGACTAAGTGATATCTACTGATAATCATGGCAAGGAAAAGCATAACAGTTGGGCTTATGAACTATAGTCATAGAAAATCACCTCCCACTTCCTTGGGGTTATCCCTATGCTCTCAGGGGATGAGTAAGCAGTGAGTTTCTGGTAACCCAACCTGCCAGAGCAGGCAGGAGGTGGGATAGTCTCTCCCAAATATATAATATCTAGACATTGAATTGGAACATAGGGAGAAAACACGGGGCATGTATAAGGGCTTGTCCCATATCAGAGTGGGAGGCAGCTTGCTCAGTTAGGCCTGTAAGAAACCACTAAGCCCATTTGGTCTGGTAGAAGTGTGACTTTAGCTAGTACAGCAGACAATCTTCATCTGTAGGAACTGTGAAATATTAAGTCTATGGGCCAATGGGAAAGGCACCTCATAGCTCTGAGAGAAAGGTGCTCATGGAATCATGGAGACTAACCTATTTTCCAGAATCCTAGACTGACAGAACTGGACGAAGCCTGTGGTCATCTAGTCCAAAGTAACAAGAATCCCATTGCTGTTGAAGATAATGGTCATACAGCTTTGACTTGAAGCCACTACCAATGAAGGCAGTCAATTGAAGATACTTTGGATTATTCCAGAGTAATTAAAAAAACCTAAATTTGCCTTTTTTGCAGCTTCTGCCCACTGGTTCTAGTTCTTTCCTTTGAGGACAAGCAGAGCTGGTCACATTCTCTCCCATGTGCCAGCCTTTTCAAATCTTGAAGAGGGCTAGGAGTTCCCTTCAGTCTTTCCTTCTGCAGGAGAAACACCCGTCATTCCTTCATCGATGTTAATGTTGCAGGCCCTTCACCAGGCAGCTTACTTTCTTCAGGACAGTCTTTAATTTATCAGAGTCATTCCTAAGATATGGTACTGAATAGCTGGGATCCAGTTGGGGCAGAGAACAATGAGTGGGGCTGTCACAGCCTTGTCCTTGGAAGCCACTCCAGTGTTAATGCAGCCCAGAATTCCATTTAAACTATTGAGAGTTGCAGTGGGGGGACTCTTGGCATGGTCAAAGTCAAAGGAATGGGACCAATTAGGCCACAAGGGACCCAAACTGGGGGTCCAGTTTATAAACTTGTCCTTGTTCTGTGTGACTCTAGCTTTCAAGAAAATAATTATTCACAAGGAAACCTGTTGTAATGCAATTTTGTAGTCTCGGGAAACAAAGTCATTCACTTGGGTTGGATAGTGAATGCCCACATATTGAGTGGCACTGACCTAGACCAGAGAAAAAGGATGCTGAGTGACCTTGAGCATGACTTCTCTGGGCCTCAGATCTAGGACTTGCCCTGGTTAGCTTCTGAGCTTTCTTCCAGCTGGAGATTCAGAACCCTAGGGTCTTAGGCTGCCTTATTTCAGGTGGATGCTTGAAAGCTGATCTTACCAGAGTTTTGAAGGGTTTTGGTCTCAGGGACCTTCATAATAGCCAAGCTTCAGGAAATGGTTGTTAGTCTGGGGTTGGGAGAAAGAGCTCTCCCAAGGGAGAGATTCTCTTCAACACTAGGCAATGGGGATACCAGACAATCACTTAGGAGACTTGATCAATGGGGTTAGCACTGGTCAATCTGGCCCCCAAGGAGGTTTCTGACTTTCATGGGAGGTAAGTTTTACAAAACAAATATAGTGAAAATAAGGAGACTCCACACTGGTAGAAAAAAATACTTGAGAGGATGATTGGGTGTGGAACATCAAACTCTCTTGGCAGCTTTTCCACCATCCTGATTAACAGGAATAGGTCAGTGCTATAGAATTACGTGAATGAATAATTCCTTTGATGTTCTTTCTGAAAGATCTGGGGCTTCTGTCAATGACAAGTCTTCCAGATAGAGTGTGTAGCACGAAGGAGGACACAAGATATTGGCGAGCCACTAAGACAAATGGTTCAG
Source organism: Pseudochirops corinnae (assembly GCA_028646515.1). Taxonomy (NCBI): domain Eukaryota; kingdom Metazoa; phylum Chordata; class Mammalia; order Diprotodontia; family Pseudocheiridae; genus Pseudochirops; species Pseudochirops corinnae. The sequence continues at coordinate 196,832,511 of CM053589.1, forward strand.
CTGTGACATGGTTGGGTATTGAAGCATCCCTTCCTCTCCCCTGCCCCCAGACCCAATATGTTAAAAAAATGACACTCATTTATTTCTTAAAGTTTTATTGATTCATTTTGTTTTTTAAATCCCAATCATTTCCAGCATGGCCCCTCCCTGGACTAGGGAGCCCACCCCTGGCAACAAACAAAACTCACAGAGAGCGTCTTCTAAAATTGTTCTTTTTGCCATGGCTGTAGTCAAGGTGTATAACTTCCAGGTTTTTTTGTTGCTTTACGTCGTGTCTGATAACTCTTGCCAAGTTCCTCTGAATTCTCTGTGTTTGTCATACCTCACTGTACACTATTCCATCAGACATTTGGGTCCCAATGTGATCAGCAGATCCTTAGTCATTGGCCCCTTGTGGGACATTATGGACATAGGAGTGGAAGGAGGCAAGAAGGTGGGGTACAATGGAAAGAGGGAAAGGGCTAAGGTTCTGCTGCTCATGACTTCTATGACCATGGACATGTCACTTAAAATAGGGATTGAGTGTCCTGCTTTCTTTGATCCTTAAAATTCCCTGGGCCTCATTTCGTTTTCTCCTCTGTAAAACAAGGGGGTTGGGCTTAGGTGACCTCTGAGACCCTTGCTACCTTTAGATCTATGAACCTGTAAGCTTTGCAAGAAACCTCAGGGTGAGGAGATGTAATTAGTCTGGGACATTTGACTATTGATCTCAGGGATCTTAGATGAAGCCAGTGGTCTTGGTCATGTGAATGTTTCTTAATGTTGATTTTCTTCAATGAAAAACCGATTTCCCCTTCCTCTATTAAAAAGAACAAACAAATTCCTGTATTGTCCATGTCCAAAAAAGTATAGTGTCTTGCATCCCTCAGTCTGACTTCATCCACCTCTGTGTCAAGAGCTATGGCGTATTTCATCACTGACCCTTTGGAGACTCGATTGGTCACTGCATTGACCAGAGTTTTAAGTCTTTCAGTCTTTATGATAGGGCTATCGTATAAATGGCTCTTCTGCTTCTGCTCACTTTATTGTACATCATCAGTTCATACAAATCTCAGGATGCTCTGAAAACATGTTGTTTAGTCATGTTTCAATTGTGTCTGACTCTTTGTGACCCCTTTTGGGGTTTTCTTGACAAAAATACTGGAGTAGTTTGCCATTTCCTTCTCCAGTTCATTTAACAAATGAGGAAACTGAGGCAAACAGGATTAAGTGACTTCCCCAGAGTCACCTAACTAATAAGTGTCTGAGGCTGGATTGGAACTCAGGAAGACAAGTCTTCTCTATCCACTGCTCCACCTAGCCGAAACCATTCCTTTTATGATTTCTTGTACCACAATCATATGCCATTAGAAGCATATGGAAATGATGGGTACCCCTTTTGTGCCTTTAGAAAAAAAAAAGCAACTACCTTTTCTTTTTTCTTTTATCTCTTTGAAGTCTGCTCCTGTTGGGATACAGTTGAGTCCAAGGGTCGACACTGGTTAGTAACTTTTCAGGCAAAGTTTCAAACTGATTTCCAGAATTCATCCCTGGGAATTTAAAAGCACCATTTCTGTAGCTACCCAGGAGGAGAGAATCAGACTTGGTCTGATGATACTACAGTCAAATGACGTGTCCCATGATGTCACAGTCTACATTGGCAAAGTGTTTATTCAGCAGGTGTCTAGTGATCTGCTCCCTATATCCTGCTGCATATAGACTGACTTTCTTGGTAAGAAATTTCAGACCCATAGGCAATGTGTACCAAGGCTTAGGAAGCACCTTGGTGTCAGGGGGTTCAGCCTTTCCATGTGATTCTGGGAGCACATGACGTGTGTGGCTGGTGTGGCTTTCATCAAAGTACAGACACAGAACTGGTTTGGAGCTTATTTGGACTTCATGGGGATCTGAGTTTTAGAGCTGGGAGGAACCTTGCAGATAGTAATAACTCACATTTCTGCCATAAGGGGTAACGACTAGGAAGAGGGAGGAAGGTGAGCACAAAGTTGGGTCTTCTCAATCACCTTGAGAAGTAGGTAGTGAACACAGTGGAAGCTCCCCCAATTTTAGACAGCAGAACATGGAGGCCCAGACAGCTGATGAGATTTGATGGAGGTTACCCAGGCAGCTGGAAGGTGGCTGAGCAGTGGAACAGAAGGTCCTTGAGGGTAGGACTTTTCCTCTTCAGCTCCTAGTCTGGGACCTCCCTTCCACCACTCCTAGCAGATGACTGCAGGGAGTAGTAGGAGGGAGCTTGACAGTACGGCTGATCTCCCAGCCAGTGACTTGTTCCATCTCACCTGGAAGGGAAGGGGTATCAGCTGCCATTTTCCTCGTGTGAAGAATGACCACACATTTTTAGAAGGGAGAGGGAATCTGGAGTTAAGGACCAGAGGCAGAGGGGAATGTGTATGTGTGTGTGTGTATGTGTGTGGGGGCCTAGCTGCTCTTTTTGAGTTGGGCACCCCATCAGACATACCAAGGCGACCGTCAGGGCCCCTTGCGGCCCCTAGTATTATCCTTCTGAAAGCCAATACTGGACACCCCCACCCCACCCCCATCCTGCCCTGCCTGGTACCCCATCCATCCCTGGGGCACAGCACTTCAAGCTCCTGGCTGGTTCCCTTTGCGGCACCTAGACCAGGGGAATTGGGGGACCCTGGGTCTCCTTCTGGCTTGAGCCAGGCTGTTCTGGGGCAGACTTCTTCCCACCAGGAGCCTGGGTGGCAGAGGATTAAGCCTCCCAGCCTCCCCAGCCTTCCCAGACAATGGGTGCTGGGGATGTGTCCTGGCTGCTCAGGGGCGGCGACTCTGGTTTAGTTAAAGCAGGGAGAGGGCATGAGAATAGGAAGCCGGAGAGAAGACAGACAGAAGGGGATGCACACTTGGATGGAGCCGGGCTCTAGGTCCTGGCTAAAACTCGAGCTTCTGCTGCCCCCTGGTGGACTCTCAGTGTCAACTGGTACTTGAGTGCAAAGAACCTTCCATAAAGTCTGACTTCATTCATTCACCCACTCATTCATTCGACAAGCATCTTGTCTACACCAAGCACAGTGCTAGGCACTGGGGACACAGGGACAAAGCACGAGACAATCCTTAACCTCTAAGAGCCGACGTTCTAATGGGAGAGACAAATTCACCTACAGATACGGGATCAACATAAAGTGAATACAGATCCCTACATGCAATACAAGACAGCTTATGAGGGAGAGCGCTAGCAGTGTGTGCTGGAGGGGGGAATCAAGAAAGGCTTCCTGAGGAAGGTGAGGCTGGGAGGAAATGAGGGAGCCTACGAGGCAGAGACAAGGATGGAGCACTCCAGAGAGTGTGTTCATTGGCCCGATACCAGCAATGCTATTAACTTTGCCCCTGAATTTGAGAAAATGACCTTTTTTTCACCCAAAGTCTGTCTGAAAGATGTGTGGGCCAGCCCCCCCTCCCAAGATTCTTCAGTACTGAGCCAGGAGGCATTGCAGTGCAGTGGGGAGTGGGATGGCTTTGCAGTCCAGAAGACCTGCCTTCCAATCCCACCTGGGCTACTTCCCAGCTAGGGCTTGGGGTTACTCAGGGGATTCATTTAACCTTGCCAGGCTCCTAGTTCCTCTTTTGTTGAGTGGCAGTACTTATCTATCAGTGGACATTTATTAAGCCCTGCTCTGTGCCAGGCACTGTGTTAGGTGCTGAAAATAGAAAGGCAAAACTTGAGATGGTGGCACTTGAGATGAGAGTAAGAGAAAACTATGATTTTGAGCAATGGAAGAGAAAATGGAATACATTCTAGGCATGAGGAACAGCTGATGTGAACGTGTGGAGGCAGGAGATTGATCACTATGAACAGAGAGAAAGGTAGCTTGTCTCTGCTGTAGGGTATGGAAAAGGAAGTGATGAACATTGAGGCTGGAAAGATAGGCTGGGGGCAGGTTGGGGAGGACTTCAAATGCCAAACAGAGATATTTATACTTGGTCCTCAAAATAATAGGGAGCCATTGGAGTTTACTGAATAGGGGAGAGAGATGGTCAGATTTGCACTACTGTCCATGTAAAATGTTTTGAGGACTTGAGCCCTTTATGATTTCTCTCCAACCTACATTTCTGGACTTAATACACATTAATCCCCTTCAAGCATAGCATGATCCAATCAAACCAGACTTTTTGCTGTTATAAAGCATCCATCTCCCACCTCCATGCCTCTTTAACAGAAGTTACCCATGCCTGGAATTTATTTTTATATCATCTCAGGCTCTTTGAATTCCCTGTTTCCTTCAGTCTCAGCTCAAACACCACATCCTACATGAAGTCGCTCCTGTTCCTCTAGGAGAGCACCACCTTCCCCTCCTCCGCTGCCTGCTAGGGTCTCCCCTAACAAATTATTTCATATCTGGGACCCTTTGCTTTTGTGTACATGTTGCCTCTGCTGGCTAGTCAGTCAGTCAGTCAGTCAGTCAACAAACCTTTTATTTAGTGTTTAACCACAAGCTAGATACCGTGCTAGGATCTGGGGATCTGAGTTCTTGCCCTAAAGGAGTTCAATAGCCTAACTGGGGAGACAACATGAAATAATTCAGTACATACAGACTACAGATGTCAAGGTAATCTGAAAGATAATGTACTAGTCACCAGAGAGTCTTTTTGTAGGTGTGACTTGAACTAAGTATTATAGGAAATTAGGGAGAAAGAGGGAGAAGGAGGGAGAGCAGAGTCTACCAAGGTGCCAATCAATGCAAAGACTGAGAGATGGCAGATGGAGTATGATGTGGGAGAAATAATGTAAGACAGCTGGAAAGGTGGTAAGTAGGTGAGAGGAGTTGATAGGAGTCTCGGAGCTGATTGAACAGGGGTGCTACATGGTCAGATATGCGTTTTGATAAAAGTCCTTTTGGCAGTCAGGTGGTTTTTGAGACAAAGAGATCAATTGGGAGACTTTTGAAGAGTTCCAGACCAGAGATGGTGAGGTGATGGACTAGGGTGGGGATGGCGTGAGTGGAGAGAAGGGGACATATATGAGAGATACTGCACAGGTAGAAATAACGAGGCTTGGAAAAGAAATCGTATATGTTGGGTGAGTGTGAGGAGTGGAGGGCAATGCCTGGTGGTGAGCCTGGGTGACTTGGATGGTGGTGGTGCTCTTGATAGTAACAGGGAGTAGAGAGGGAGAATGAGATTGGGGGAAAGTCAAAGAATTCTAATCTGTACACGTGGAGTTCCATCCTATGGAATACAAACTACACGCCCTGGGCCCCACAGTTTGGTAACTATCAGATGAGGATATCTGTGGTCACTCTGGAAAGTACGGTTTCAGTTGAGTGATGAGAGGGGAAGCCAGACAGTAGAGGCTGTGGCAACAAGGAGTGCAGATGGCTTTTTCTAGGAGTTTGACTGAGAGAGGAAGAGTGCTTGTTTCAGGGGATATACATGGTGTGCAGTGAAGCTTTGGAAACGGTTCCATTTTAATTCCCCTTTTTATTAGTAACTCAGATCACTTTTTAAATATGGTTGTTTGTATTTTGTTTTTTGAAAACTATCGCTATCTTTTTGGTTGCTTATCTTTTGAGGAATAACGTGGATTAATTATATTCCAACTTGACTTTTGCTGAGCTTCAAGTACTGAGAATGAGGCTGCTCTAACCCCCTTGAGCCACTGGAATCATTAGCAAATGAGCATCAGGGCTCTTACAAACCCGTGAAGAGGTCAGGATGGGGGGCTTTGTAAACCCTGAAGTTTTAGAAACTATCCCTTGCCTTTCATTTTATTTTTCAACATTCTTAGACCATTGTACCACATCTGATCATTGCTGGAGTAAAATCTAGGTCACAGTCACAAGCATCATGGTATTGTGACAGAGGTTTTCATGGATTGGTTTTCCCCCAAGGGATTTTGAAAATAATTTTTTAACTTGTCTAATTGACTTCATTTTTCTTCTTGTGCATTATCTCTGGTGGTATCTGAAAGGTGACTGAAACAAGCAATGGTCCTCATTTTCTTTGACAAGGCCCATTTTGGAGGTAAGATGAAACAAAGAGACCTGATTGTCAAAGGCTTATTGGTTGTTCAGTGTATGAATGCTCCTCAGTCTGTTCATTTCTGTTCAATTAATCACCAAGTGTTTATGAAGTACCTCCTATGTGCCAGGAGCCATGTACATATACATAGATAAAAAATGAAACAGCTCTTACCCTCATGGAGCTTACATTCTCTCAGGGAAGCAACAGCATGCACACAGTTCAATAAACATCGAATAAATTTAAAATAAATGCAAGGTTTAATTTTTCTAGAATGTGAGTGAAATTGACCACCCAGATGTCTTTTAGACACTTTTTTAGAATTCTGAATTTAAACCCACCAAAAAAGAACATTCCCAAATACACAACAGAACATAAAAAGATTGCATATGAAACCATTTCATGCTGCTTGTTTTTTTCAAAAGTTTATAATAAACTCCATATGTTACTTTCAAAATTGTCCTTGTCATGTTTCCATCTGAACTTCCTTCTGTTCTATTCATTAAAAATATTTTAATGGTCTTTGGGGGGGGGCATGATTATTGCCAACCACTATTCTTCCCACTAACATCACCCCATAAAAACAAGGGGGATGAAAACATGGAACCAATAAACAGAGTCAAGTCAAACAAACCCTCACTCTGGTCAAGTTCAAAATATGTATGTCTCTTTGCATCGCCTCTCTGTCAAGTGGTGGGCAGCATGGCTCATTTCATCAAAGGGCTCCCAGGACCAAGGCATTGCAGTGCTCAGAGGCCTTAGGTCTTCCAGGGATCTTTTCTTTTCATTGTTGTTATCATATCAATTGTTTCCCTTTTCATGTTCGTTTCATTCTCTATCAACTCCTACTTCTCAGGATTTTCTGAAATTGTCTTTGATCATTTTTTTTTACAGAACAATAATATTCTATTACATCCATACTCTACAATTTGTTCAGCCATCCTCCAACTCATGGGCACAGCCCCGAGATTACAGCTCTTTTTGATTTTTCAAAAGATATCTAGGTTAAGGGCTCAAGGGACAAACCCAGCCAGTTTGGTTGGACCCAAAATTAAAAAATTTATTTCTTTTTTCACATTTAGCCAATTTGGCCCTTGGGCTGATCCCTGTTCTAAAAGTCTTTTTAGAGGTATTGTGGTAGTATGACTCTTAGGGGCATCGCCACAAATTGTTTATCAGAATGGTTGTATCAAAGCTCAACTCTACCAACAGTGCCTTAATGTGCCTATTTTCCTGCAGCCCCACCAACATTTGCTATTTTTTCTTTTTTGTCAGCCTTGACAATCTGATGAGTGTGAGATAGAACCTTGGGGTTGATTGAATTTGCATTTCTCTAATGATTAGTCATTTGGTGTACTTTTTTATATGGTTGTTGATATTTTGGGTTTCCTCCTTTGAGAATTTGCTCTTCATATATTTGATAATAGTTAATAATATTAATATTCATATGGTGCTTTAAGGTACACAAATCACAACATAAATGATTTCGTTTGATCCTCACAACAATACTTCAATAAAGGTGCTATTATGATCCCAATTTTACAAATGAGAAACCTGAGGCAAAAAGATGTTAAGTGACTTACCAGTAAGTACCTGGATGTTTTTGATCATTTAACCATTGGGGGAATGACTCTTGTTTTCATAAATTTGAGTTAATTCCTTAAATATATCGAATAGGAGACTTTTATCAGAGAAATTTCCTATAAAGTTGCCCCTCCCCCCAGTTACCTGTTTCCATTCTAATTTTATTTAGCCAATTAATCAATTCAGTAGTAGACCTTAGAATAATTATGAAAAGTCAGTGAAAGTTATTTGATGAGGTGAAATGGTGCCAGATCAAAGTTTATTTTAATTAGCTGAAAAATTTTAGTCATCTCCTCTGAGTTTTGTATAAAAGCATAGAATTAGCAGAAATCAGGAAGTTATATAGTGACAAGTCATTCCAGAGGATGGAGGAAGTCTAGTTTTCCAGTGAATCTACTGAGGAGGAACTGTTTGAAGACAAGGAGCAGCCTCACACTACCCCCCACTTCCTATTCCAATACAAATTTCAGAAAGTCAGCGTACCTCTGTGTTTGGAAACAAATAAAAAAATCATTGCATTTATGAATATATCTTCAGCATGAGACATTTAAATGCAGTATGTCATCTACTATAACTTAAAATCATCTGGCTCCTCTGAATCTGACTTGAAGATCTAAAAAGGATGATTTTTTGCAGAAATCATCGCATTTGATTTTCTCAGTTGAGCCACTTAATTCTTTGCTTCATCAGTCAACATAATGCAACTTATTTCCTTTTCTTCGCACAATGCATGTTTGCCCTGAATGTTGTGTATGTTATCTGTCCCATTGATAGAGTTTTTCCTTAAAAACAAGAACCAAAAACCTGTACCAAACCATTGTAATGATTACGGATTTGTAGCACATTTGATATATGGCACAGATAAAGCCCTTCCTTCTCACTATTTTTCATTATTACCCTTGATATTCTTGACTTTTGTTCCTCTGTTCGAATTTTATTATTATTTTTTTCTGACTCTAAAAATATTTCTTCAGTTATTTGATCTGTAAAGAAGTTAAAAAGTTGGGGCGGTTAGTTGGCAAAGTGAACTAAGTATGACCCTGGAGTCAGGAGGACCTGAGTTCAAATGTGGCCTCAGACACCTAACACTTAGTAGGTGTGTGACCTTGGGCAAGTCACTTAACCCCAATTTCCCTGTCCTCACCCCTCCAAAATGCAAAAAAAAAAAAGTAAACAAGTAAGGTAATTTAGGTAGTACTGTAAATTTTATTATATTGGCTCAACCTACCCATGAACAATTAGTTTTTCTCTAATTATTTAGATTTGTATTTCTGCAAAGGATATTTTGTTGTTGGATTCATATAGTTCCTGGGTATAGCTTGGTAGATATACTCTGAAACAATTTATAGTTTCCATAGTTATTCTGAATGAAATTTCTTTTTTGAACTCTCTGCTGAGTTTTTTCAGTAATATACAGGAATGTTGATTATTTATGTGGATTTATTTTGTATCCTGCAACTTTGCTAACATTATTAATTACTTAAATTATTTTTTTAGTTGACCCTAGGGTTCTTTTAATACATTATCATATCACCTGCCAAAAAACCAAGGCATGACCTTAGCCTTTTTGGTGGACTCTTTGTACAGAATGAGTAGAAGGATTTGGTCAAGAGTCACAGAAGAAGGTTGGTTAGCAATGAGACAATAGCATCTATATCGTGCCTTAAGATCCTCATGACAGCCCTGTGAGGGAAGTGATACTATTATCCCCATTGTATTGTTGAGGAAAATGAGGTTGAGAACACTGAAGTCACTTGCTCAGGGTCACACAGCTAGCAAAATTCAGGATCACTGAAAACATTGAAGAACTGATACCATGAAGTCATGATGAATAGTTAGCAGAGTGATATAATACACTAGAACTAGGACTGTTTTGTGGGAGAGATTAGACCCTTTCCGCTTCACCTCAGAGGGCTGAACTGAGAGCAGAGGGTGGAAATTGCATACAAGCCAATTGAAGCTTGATATCACATGGAACTTCGTACCAGTTAGAACTGTCCCAAAGTGGAAGAGGCTGCCTTGATAAGTGAGGAGCTCATCTTCATCTGAGATTGTCAAGAAAAGGCTGCATGAGAACTCTTCAAACATCTTGTGGAATGCTGCCACTGCTTTGTGAAAGAGCATATCAAATCAAATGCTCTATATTTCAGCTCTCCCTCCTTGTGACTACCCAAACCAAAATGTTCTCATCTCTGTTGTCATGCCATGGACTAATTAACCCTGATCTCATTTTCTTTGTATATTCCAGGCACATGGTCCTTAATAAAGACCTTTTAAATTCAATTTAGGAGGTATAGGTTGGATTAGATGGTCACTGGGATCCTTTACAATTCTGAAATTTTATGACTCTCTGTCCCCATTTCAGGAATGAATTTTATGAACCAGGGAATCTTAACTGGAAGAAAATGCCAACTCCATTCAAAAGTAATTGTTTTTTATTTCAACTCTATAAAGTATACAACAGGCACTCGGCAATTACAGCTGCAGGGAAAATACAGAGCAAATCAAAAGCGGGGAACTTTATGAAAAAAGTTTTCCATCTACATCGAAAGAGTGCAAATGGTCAGGGACCATTCTGATAACAAGTGTCACATATTGACAGACAAAAAAAGCCTCTTTCATGTAGAACAGATCCATAAGAGGACAGTCAAAGAATCATCGCCTTAAGAATACAAAAGAACTGACCAGTGTAAAAACAGCATAAACTGGGATAAATCTGAGGCAATGCTTAAATAAAGTTCCCTTGACTTGAAAAGCCTAAAACATCAGAGACATTATCAAAGTCTCAGAGCTATGTCGGTTTATGCAGGGGACAGTTATAGAAGAGGACTAAGAACACACTTCCGACGTCCAGCTTTCTAGGTGTGTTTGAGACTTGTCTCGTAAACAATTTGCATATACAAGAACTCATAGAAAGCAATAATCCTGTTTTGTCGACTGGCACCCAGGGACTCTTGTTCATGTGAATTTCGTCTCAGGTTGTAACTGAGTTTGTTGTGAATTGCAGACATCGACCAATGTTTTATTTTGGGGGCCATGGACCATTCATAATGGAGTCTAAAAGACATGATATGTTTGAACTTTTACTGCACTAATTTTTTTTTCATTGAATCTGCACAACTGAGCAAAACAGGAATACCTGTATACAGACTGATAGTATGTCCTATATTAATTTGACCTGCACGTACATTTAGACATTTCACAGAAATGACGCTGTATCTCATGAACAGATACACAGCTCTGGTACATTTAACAGAAATAAGTGAACCACTTCATCATTTCTGTAGTTCAATATTATATAATAAAGGCTTATAAATCGTTAGCAGAAAGAACTGTAAAACGCAGCAAGCTAAGAAAGGACAACATTTTGAGGTGTATTTGTCTTTGTCATGCAGCATAACACCAACTTTGTTTTTTTTTTTTTTTAATTTTATTTTAATAGGATGCCATGAATTTAAGGCACTTGCAACAATACCAAATAGCCAGGTCATGATCTAAACTATGGGACGGATGAGTAACAGGATGATGGACAGAAGTGTTCAAGAATACTGACAATTAGGACCATTCAAGTCTACTCAGACCTAAAATCATTACACTGTTACAAAGAAGGAAACCAAAGGAGGATGCCATGGAACACGGGCAAAAAGAAATCATATAAGTACCACAAAATACCAGCACGAAAATATCTATTTACATAAATATTTCTTTGTGGTCCTATTGTGAAAGAAAAACTGTGAATAACGCAGTTCTGAAATAAACCACAGATCACCTCTACCTTGGGAATTCAGTCCTAACATCCTGGTTTTCAATATGGTAGCTGACTTGGAATTTCCTAGTACGTTGTTGGTTTGTTCACATAAATGTGTGACTCAAATTAGGAAAACAAATCAATAACAGTAAGTTTATAAATATTATTGTGTGTGTGCATTGCAAATCATTCCTCCACCATTTGTAAGGAGAGAATAACTCTTGAAACTATATTTGCACCTATAGTAAAGGATCTCAACAGATTGGTATTAGAAGCTACATAGGTTAGATGTTTTGTCCTAGAAGACATAAAGACATAAAGGTCATTTCTAGGATTTCTCCCGGGAAAATGTTCTTTTATGTGTTCAGTTCACCCCAAATAATGTGACATCCATTTCCTTAGCTGTTCATCAGTATTACTGTCAACAAACTCCCATAGAAAGCCCTTTCTCCCCAAACTTTGATGTATTCACAAGAAGTTTAGCAAAGCAAAGAAGAACATTTCTTCTAGATACCACTACTACTACTCAATATTAGGTCAAAAAAAAAAAAACAACAGGGAAGGGGAAAGGAAGAGTTCAGAAATCAGGTGGAAAATACTTTGTGAAAATGATTATTTTAGCCCTCAAGTCTTTGTGTCTGCATACAGACAATATCTGAATCCTTAGATTCAGTGCTGAAAGTTATATGATTGGATATATGTTTGTTTGAGTTTTTTTTTTTTTTTTTTTTTGCTTAATACTAGTCATTCCTTGTTGGTAGACAGAAATCTTTTTCAGATATTGCTCCAGGTAGTACAAAGAACTCTATCTGTGAAATATTCAAGCATCAGAGAGAATCTGTGCTGTTAGTTGTAGCTTTTTAAATTTAACTTTAAGAAATTGACCAAATGGACAATCATTACAGAGACCCATGACAAGTACTGGAAGGTCTCCATGCTGCTAAAATGTCATATGAGTTTTTTTTGGGGTGGTGATGGTGGTATTGTTTGTACTCTTTTAATGATTTTAGTGTTCTAGAAAATCTTGGGCAGATTAAAATTTATTTTGAAAGATTCTTAATGCTCCCATTTTATTCTCTCTAGCTATTGTTGTTTCTCTTCCTGTGCCATAATAATCTAATATAAAAGGATCAGCTAAAAAAAATCTAAGACAAATCAGAAGGGATGCTACGGAGAGAGAACTTTCAGACTAGGAACATAGGTTGGTTTGTTTGATTGAGACCTCTGAAATCAGCAGGAGAAAGCTGGTTCTCTTTTATATATCATTTTGTTAAACTGGGGGCTTAGAGCTATCTGATCTAATGTCTTTTAAAAAAAATAAATTTATTATTTGTTTGTTTTTTTAACATTCATTTAAAAAATGTTGAGTTCTGAGTTATCTCCCTCTCTCCTGTCCTTCCCCACACATGCCACTAATTGTCTTTTGGAAGACTGGTTCCACTTGAAAATTTGGAAGGAAATAGAAAGCACATTTTAAAAGAATCCGGACAAAAAATCCTAAAGTTTTGGTTCAAAATATGGGCGTACCTGCAGATGCAGTGATATTTGAACTTGTCCCTCCTGCTGCTATATTTCAGAGTCCGTGTATATTTGTGCTTATACATACATAAAAATAAAAGTCATTGTGTTTTTGAAGATGTCTTCAGTACAAGAAATTTAAATGCAATGCATCATCTTCTAGAACTTAAAGTTATTCAACTTCTCTGCCTCTGACATGAAGATCTAAAGTGGATACATTTTTTGCAGAAATCATCACATTTGATTTCCTCAGCTGATTCATTTAACTTTTTGCTTCCTCTGCCTCCACAATGAAAACTCACACCAGCTTTCCTTCACACTATTCCAAACCCAGAAAAGAACCTAGTAGATACAGATTTACTGAAAATGTACAACCCTGACTGGAGGGACTGTACTTTATTCCAAAATATGATTTCAAAGGCTCATGGTCAAAAGGACCAGATAAACTTGGTCATTATAGCTTAGCAGGTCCTTTTGAGCAGGAACCTTCAAAATACCACTTAGATACACACAAAATCAGATCTGATTATATTAGGTTATCAGGAGTGTGTGTGTGTGTGTGTGTGTGTGTGTGTGTGCGTGCACACATATTCCCAATGTCTTTTAATTCAGTCTTTATGAGCTAAATACTAAGTACTATCATTGTTTGTCTTTTGGTTAAAAGTTCTAAGAATTTCTTTCATCTCTGCCCAATGCTCTTCCTCTTTCTCTTCATGTCGATGCCAATGGACTGATATCATTATGTATGATACCTTTGAAAAAAACACAGACATTGAGCTGGTCATATTCTTGTCTTTCTCCCTGAACTGATTCTCTTGTATTGTTTCATTCCTCAATCACTGACTGTCTAATGGTGGTGCCAGCCTTGCTTGGTTCTGGAGAGTAAGACAAGAAGCTAGATTTAAATGATTTTATTCCTGCCTCCCCCTCTCCTTTTCCACAGACCAGGAGCTAAGGGGATGAGAAAGTGAACTATGACAAAAGGTTTGGTCTAATCACCTCAGTGGTAATATGTGTGTGAGTTTCTGGCTACCTGTGAAATGCATATGAAATGGTTGAGATGTGTGTAGGCTGGTTTACACATTGACATTTATAGATGAAAAATATACATAGCACCTCTAGAGTGGTTTTGGGGGGGTGTTTTGATGGGTCTTATTTTTCCCCTCAAGGAGAGGGGAGATCTTTAAAAAAATGAGAATTTTTAAAGCCTCAGTCTGAGGGCCTATTAAAGAATGAATAAAACCAATCAGCTGCCGGCCTTCTAGCTCCAGGACCATTCTGCTAAAAGATGAAATGGTTTTATGAATTTTTCTTCTTTTTTTAATCCAACCAAGCCTGTGGACCAAAAGGAAAAACAACAACAAGCAAAACAAAACCCAAAACCCAAACCAGCAACATCATGCACCTCATCGTCATTTGTGTATAAGAATATGTCCACATCTTCTGCGATGATTTTTTCAGAAACCATTAACAGAGTTGTGCTTTTATCTCTATTTCAAAAAAATTATTAAATGAGATATTTGGAAAGCACCTAGCACATAGTAGGTGCTTAAGAAATGCTTGTTCCCTTCTCTTCCCCCTCCCATTAAAAATAGATGGTAAAGAAAAAAGGAAAAAATAAGCAAAAAAAGATAAAAGGAAATATTCAGGCTTGTCATGACTACTAGTTGGGGGAAAAAAATGAAAGAATGGTTAGCACTGATTTGACATGAACTCCTTGACTAATCAATTTGTGGTCCTTTTTTGTATAGACACTGGCCTGCAGTAAAAGACCCCCGTGTTCCTCTGTTGAAGAGTGTTGACACCCTGGCCACCCATACCATAGAGGAGTACAGTACCCAGTAAAGCACAGTTTGATCCTACTGAGAATCCTAGCTGCAAGGTTCAGACCTAAGCTTGATTGAAGCATTTCTTAGACCACTTTTTATCTTTCAGATTATAACTAGAGCAAAGCAAGATCGCTGATGTGGTAGAAAACGTTTCTTTACTGGTGAAAAGGCTTTGCTTCAGGACCACCATATCAACTGCAATTTTCGGTTCAAACATAAAACATGTAGAGAGAGCATATTGTCGTCTAAGCGATAAGTCCTAATGCCACTGGAGTGCTGTAGCAGCATCATCGATCAAGGCATCATGGTGACCCCGAGCACGGATCTTCTCCCATTCCTTCAGGTTTGCTGGCAGCCGTGTCTCAGAAAAGCTGTCTTCAGCAAGGCAGAAGCAGGTAAGAAAAATGCACTAAAAGTCTATGTCCCATCCCGAGTTGTCATCTGGCGGTGGCTCGTCATTGTCCTCAGGGAAACTGTCAAAGTTGCTCGTATCTGTGGGGGATGCGACCTGTAGATGAGGGAGAAGCATAGTCGGGTTCATGAGCATGTATGTGAAGGCAGAGATGGTCTAGAACCATCTAGTCCAGCTCTGTCATTTTACAGATGAAGAGAATGAGGTTCAGAAAGTGTGGGTGACTTCTTCCTGCCCACACAGCTCATAGGTCTCATGGGTGGGGTTTGAACACAGGAGCTCTGATGTCAGAGTCAAACTCTTCCTCAAGTTTTTCCTGGTGAATTTTTTTTCTCAGAAGATATCATTAGATAAAACATTCTTTCCTCCCACTTTCTTCCCCTAATTCCTGTGCTAATGACAATATTGGTGAATGACATAGACTTTGTGGTGAGGATGAGATGACCATTTCCTGGTAGGGACAGGATGTCAGGAAGCTGCTGATGTGATTCTCATCTATGATTTTTATTTATGAAATGGATTACTAGATCCATCATGATTTCCTTAAGGAAACCAGCTTTGCCTTAGACCAAAACCAAAGCAAGTCCTATTCTGGTGGGACTTACGTTACATAGTAGATGGGTTCTTAACATAGGTTTATTAGTAAGTTAAAAATAACCAAAACCAACATTTTCCAGCAAATTGACTATTTCCTTTCTTAAAAAAAGATGGTATTGAAACAGGTTGGCTTTCAATAGAGAGTAAAATAATGACGGAAATACCCAAAGAATATCTGCTTTTCATCATGGGGAATACCCACTATGAGAATTCCCTTCTCCAATGCAGTTCACGACTAGTCTATGCTTTTGTAGGAAAATTCTGAAAAGTTATTTGGGGCACAGAAAACATAAGTGACTTGCCCAGGGTCATACAGCCAGAGTCAGCAGCAAGATGTAATGACAATAACAGACATTTACATGGTGCTTCGTATTGCACTGTGACTTCTCTCAACATTCCTGCCACTTCCTCGACCCAAACATTCCTCTTTGGTTACCACTATTGCCTTCATCATTAAAATATAAGCTCTCTGAGGGCAGAGACTGTCTTTGGTTTTTATTTTTATTCCCAAAGCACAGTGACTGGAACAGATTAAGTACTTCATATATATATGTATATATATTTCCATTCTTTTATTTCATCCTAAAACCATTAATTACCTCTTATTTTGGCTTCAGTGAACTAGTTAATCAGCTGTAAGGAAAGGCTTCAAGTGACTTTGTAAAGGCAACTTGAAGTAGATCCTTTACTGAGTGAAGAATCTTTTTGAAAAATGAAAACTTGATCATTTCCTCCTACTTTTATCTTGAAACCAAAGCGTGAATTTTGTTATACAGGATTTTTTTGTTGTTACTGCTGCTGTTGGTTTGTTTTCGGTGTTTTAATGTGGGTCCCAGTGGTACTTCACTGAGGGCAAACACTTGGACATTAATGGAGGGAGGACCAAGCTGGCAAAAATAACCAACTTTTCCAAATGCTGGCTCTGCAATCATGCTCGTGTTCACACTTCACTGGTGCAGACACTCCCTCTTCAGAACTGCCCCGAAGGTCCCCTCTTCCCTGCCCTGACCCTTAGCGAATCGTCTTCATGAGTTCTTGAGGTTGGAAAATTCTACTACTGGGTCTCCTGCTCTGAGGCCTCGAAGAAGAGTCTATCTCTGGGCCTGCCCAGCATGAGTGCGTTTGACTGGCACAGACTTCCATACCCCAAAGGACTTATGGACTAATGGGTCTGCGGACGTTTTACTTAATCACAGAACTTCCAGGCACGGGCAGGACTAGACGGACGAGGGGAGAGCAGAGAGGTTACTCACACTTGGTATTATAGGCGGGGTCAAGGTACCTTTTCTTAAGCCTTCCCAATTAAAGCCTTCGAACCACCTGCAAAGGGAGCAAACGGACAGTTTAGACCGCTTTACCTTTGTGCCAGTGGCTATGTGTCACTTTTGTTGTTGTTTTTCAGAGGTTTTCCTGTGTCTGACTCTATGTCCCCATTTGGGGTTTTCTTGGCAAAGATACTGGAGTGGTCTGCAATGGTGAACCTTCCCTAGCACATTTTACAGATGAGGAACATGAGACAAACAGTTAAGTGACTTACCCAGGGTCACACAGTTAGTCATGTCTGAGGCTAGATTTGAACTTGGGGCTTCCCAGCCCCAGGTCTGGCACCCTATCCACTGTTGCACCTAGCTGCCCATAGCTCTGTCTTAGATAAACAAATAACAACTTGACAGTACAGCAGAGATTGAATAGAATGTAAGCTCTGCTAATAGACTAAATTTGCTGAGGGCAGGAAATTTTTTCTTTTTAACATTTTGTTCTTGTGTCCCTAGGGCTTAGCATATTCCCTTGGACTTATTTATTTGTATTTATGATCATTTATTTCTGTTTATTATTATCTTTCCCCCAGAAGTGAGGTTGTCAGACTCGTGCCTTTTTCCTCGTCGAGAACTGCCTGGTGTGGGCATTTCCTTCACTGAGCAAGATTCTCCACCTCCCTGTAGTCTCAGTCTAGCCCCTGTCAGAGAGCTCACTGATGGTCCTGGGAACTTAGCAAGTTTGAGACACTCATACGCTTTGAACCTGGGCCTTCTGGCTTCCAGGGCTGCCCCTTCTAACTGGCCTTCAGAGATCCAGAGCATGTTCTTCTGAATTGAATGGAATTATTGGTAAGCATTTCTATTGGCATAAAATATCTACTGCCCCAAATTATTTTAGGTATACAAGTTTTAAAAAAATAAATCATCTTAAAAACGTATTTTAACAAAATTCACCGAACACAGATATTCCAATTAAAAAGAAGAGGCTTAAATAAGACACTGTGGCCTTCTGACGTGGACAGTTTGCTCTTTAAGAAATATGTATGTATCTATACACAAATATAGACATACACATAGACACATGTACATACACACAATTGAACACGGTAGTAACTAATCTTGTCTAGTCTTTATTTGTGGAGAAGAAATAGGAATATATTTTCAAGTCACATTCTTTTTAAATGAATGGAAATCAAATTATCAAAAATGTCTCTTACGTAAAGAAAAGGTTTTCTGACAAAGAGGGTTCCTGACCCCCAGGATCTGAAAGAGGGAGAAAGTTATTTAAGATCTTCTTGGAAGCCATGTTAGACAAACTCCTCATTTTTGAGATAAGATTAACAGTGGCCCAGAGCAGGTGGGAGATGTGCCCAAGGCTCTAACCACATAGTAAGGAACAGAGCTGGGAATGGAAGCCAGTTTCTCTGATCCTAAATTCTAGACTCTTTCATCTGGACCACCATCTCCTAAATCCTTATTGTAGCTAAGGAGTTTCCTTGATGACTCTGTGACGAGTATCATTGAATAAATGCTTGTTACTCGAAGGAGAGAAGTAGGGGCATTAGGAATCTGAGAAAAAACAAACAAAATAAAGTCCTCCTGGCTCATCACCAATGGGTTCCTTGGCCAAGGAACAACATCACGTTGCTCTACAAAGCAAGAATATTTGGGAACCCAATGAGCAATTCCGTTTGCCTTTTTAAAAGAATTCATCAGACCAATGTTTGTTGCTGAGCCCCTCCCTCCAGCTCCCAGGCAGATGGAATCCTGGCCCTCGCAGAGCACGGTGAGGGAGGAGGGACTCCTGCCTCCCTTTGCTCCTCTCCAAGTTACAGGAGGGAACAGAAAAGGAAACCTTCTTCTCACCCCCAGCTAGAGATGCTTCCTCATCTTCCCACCACCCTCTTGGAATTACCTTGTATGGCTTTGTATTTAACTGATTACACATATTATTTCCCCTAAATGGAATGTAAGCTCCTTGAGGGTAGGGGCTATTTTACTTTCCTCTTTCCATTGTTGGTGCTGAATAGAGTGTCTGGAACATAGTAATTGCTTAAATATTTGCTGAACAGAGGAATTTGGATTCCTGGAATTCCAGTTGGAGAGAAGGCAAT
The DNA here is from genome assembly GCA_028646515.1 of Pseudochirops corinnae. Classification (NCBI taxonomy): domain Eukaryota; kingdom Metazoa; phylum Chordata; class Mammalia; order Diprotodontia; family Pseudocheiridae; genus Pseudochirops; species Pseudochirops corinnae. The sequence continues at coordinate 196,851,551 of CM053589.1, forward strand.
GCCAGTTGCAGCCTTGAGACGTGGAAAAATTGAAGTGGTCTTGGAAGGCCCGATAAAGGCATGTTGCAGGCACAGAATTGTAGGGGCTGAAAGTATTATCCACCCAGCTAGCTCTCATCCCAATGGCTCTTTTGGGCCCCATTTCATTCCAGAAGGTAAACTCCAAGCCCTTTCTGCTTAAAGAGTCACTAAGACCTGACCAAGGAAAACACTCATCAGGGCCACTGGGACCTGAGAAGGACACTTACTTGTGCTTCTGGATATCTTTTACTCCGTTTTTCAAGTTCCCTAATCTTTCTGATGGATTGTCCCTATAAGGAAACCAATAGAAAGTTAAAGAATTAATTTTCTTATTTTAAAACAAATTATTGATGTGTTTTGCTTACATACAATAAAAACCTCACAAATCCCTCTACCCTCCTTACAAAGCACATTCCTCCAAAATAATTTATTGCTCCTTAATGTGGTTTATTGATTTTTAAATGAAGGGAAACTGAGTTATCCTAAAAGTCTCATGTAATGGAAGTTTTCTTATAAAGGGGTCCCCTAAACCCCAGCATCTGAAGCAAGGAGAAAGTTATTTAGCATTCTAGATTCAGAAAGACATCTCAGAAGTCATGCCGACTCAATTTAATAGATGTGAGGACTATAAATGACTTTCTATATAGACAGACATACCCTGGAGGGCAAGGGATTGGGATTCACAGGGACAAAATGACACTGAAGTTAAACTGCTCACCTGCATAGTTTTTTAATTAAATTAGCAGCATTTTTGGCAATCTTCTTTGGAAATTCTATCATGTCAATCCCTCTCAATATGATATTATAGGTCTTCATAGGATCCGGGCCTGAGAAAGGAGGACTTGTAGGAAAAAATAAAAGTGACATTTCTTAAGTTTTCATTCTGCAAAGAATTAATTTCTAAACATGTTATAAAAACCATCTCCAAAAAACATCCTCAATCACTTGCACAGTCCTTGGCACATGGCAGGGACTTAATAAATGCTCACTTTATGAAGTTAAATGACTGATAATGAGGGACACTTGCTGAGCAATCATTGGGACACCATGGAATCCAGTGTTTTGTAGTCACTTCTCTGCATACGTGATCTTTTCTTCCCATGTAGAACGTATGATCCTTGACTGTAGGGACCATTTTAATTTTAGTTTTTACATCTGCAGTGCCTTGATTAAGAGTAGGTGCTTGGTGCATGTTTGTGGAATATGGAATACAGTAGAATGGAGAAGATCATGAATTATGGACTCAGGGTATGAACCCTGAGACCTGTGAAGCAGGTCACATCTCTCCTCCCATCGAATTGCTTCTTCCTAAACATCTCATATCCCTAGAATATGGCTGCTCAAAGGTTCAATGCATCATTATAACCTATGGGATTTGGTAGAGCTGATAGAAAGTTGGCCTTGAAGTAAGTTCTGGGTTCAAATCCTGCCTTTGGCTACCTGACCCTGGGTAACTCAATCTCTCATTGGCTCAAGAAGCAGTTGGAAACTCTTAAGTGGCAGAGTTCAGACTGAGCTGCCTTGTTTGAAGGTGTTTCCTTTCTGAAAAAGTCCCATGTTGATGAAATCCCAGTTCTGGGTGAATATGAAGTCGACAGGCCCTATGCAAGGTACCAGTGACACAAAAACGAAATATTCATTGCCTTGACATTCTGTGGGGAACACGTATGCACTGGTAACTTATAGTACCCTGGGAGAAAAGGGAAGATCCATGAGGGGATAAGGAAAAGCCTCATGCAGGATCCTTTTGATCTGGGCCTAGAGAGAAGCTATGGCTTCTCAAAAGGTGGAGGTGAGGAGGGAAGACACTCTAGGTATGGAGGACAGACTATGCAAAGGCATGGAGATGGGAGATGGAATGTGGTGTATGGGGAGCATCTGACAGGGTAGCTTGGAGTCAGGAGGTGAAGGACTTTAAATGCTGAACAATGTTTGCATTTTATCCCTTAGCCCAGTTGACATATTTTGGGCATACCGATTTGACAGCTGTGTAGATGATGGATTGTAAAGGGGAAAGATGAAAGTAGGGAGACCAATAAAAGGCTATCACTGTAGTTCAGGAAAGAGGCCGTGAGGCCCAACCATGAGGCCAAGCACTCAGAGAGGAAATAGATGTGAGGATGAACCAAAATGGAGACTGGAATTGAGCCTTGGGGACTAAATTTCAGCCCTAATAGGATTTCTTTTAAGTAATAAAGCATTTCAATAAGGACAGAATTGTCCAGAAAGTGTCAGAGAATCACAGAATCAAAGAATGTTGGAGCTGGAAGGGACTCTGGGGGCCATCTTGTCTAACCAGGGAGACCACACGGAAAATAGATGCAAGGCAGTTAGGACAGTGGGAACAGACTTTGTGGAGGAAATTGTTTGGGTTAAAGTTTTGGATTTTTTTTTCTTTTAAGAAGTCAAATGGGGGAAAGAGATGCCATATCAAACGTACACAGGGCATCTAGGCACCCACTAATCTGCACATCTGACCAACTATTAGATCCTCAACCCATGATCCTTTGGGAAGGTAGAGAGTGTCCAGAGGAGGGCAAACAAGATGGCAGAGGGCCTTGAGTTCTTGTCATAGGAGGATCAACTAGGGATCTATTAACCTGGAGAAGACAAGAGACTGGGGTGGTTGGGTGGGTGTGGGTATGTGATAGTTGGCTTCAAATATGTGAAAGGCTCTCATATGGAGACAGGATGACACTTGTTCTAATGGACCATTGCTAGAAAGGAATCAACATTGGCCAAGATGTCAGGAAGAATTTCTCAACAGTTAGAGCTATCCCAGAATGGAATGGGCTGCCTTGGAAGGTGGTAGGTTCCTCATTCTTAGAGGGTTTTCAGCAGAGGACCTTGATATGTTAATAGTGGGGATTCTTTTTCCTATATGGGTTGGAATAGATGACTGCTTCGGTACCTCCCAACTCTAAAATTCAGTGATTCTATGGGAATGTGCTTCTCTGGGACTGTCCTAATCAAAGAGACTAGGGCAGAACCATCTCATGTCTGGCTGGCCCATTTTTACCCACACTTCTCGTTTCAATGCTCATACCTGCCAGTCAGGAGTTCATACATAAGGATTCCTAGTGACCAGTAGTCTGCCGAAATGTCGTGACCTTTGTTAAGGATGATCTCGGGGGCTACGTACTCTGGGGTCCCACAAAATGTCCATGTTTTCTTTCCAAATCCTATTTTCTTTGCAAAGCCAAAATCCACCTAGAAGCAAAAAAAAAAAAAAAAAAAAAAGGGAAAATGAACACACACCACACAAAACCATTCCACATGGAGGGAATGAGGTCTGCGGAGTGCTAGGAGATGGGATCTCATTGACTTTAATCAGAGAATAAATACAAGGGACCTCTTGAGAATGTTGAAGAGGAATGTGGGGAGAGTAATAAAAATGAAAAGAAGTACTAGATTCCATAATCCTAGCTGCAAACCATTCATTTGCATCAACAACAACAACACAGACAACAAACTTTTCTAGAGAAGGAAGAATGACTCGGATCCAAACACTGTCTAGTTGTGAGTCACACCCTCACCAGATTTCTCTTCTTCAGTCTTTTCTTGAGAATTAAATACAATATTATATTCATTTTGCACTGGAATGTTTGCTCTTTTCTGAACAAGGAGGGAATTCTGAACCAAGTTCTTGTAATTCAGTTCTTCTAGTCACATTCACTAGTGACCCATTTGGGGTTTTCTTGGCAAAGATACTGGAGTGGTTTGCCAATTCCTTCTCCAGTGGATCCAATGGATCTGTTTGTCGGGCAATCACAGGTGAAATAATTTGCCCAGGGCCACACAGCTAGGAAGTATCTGAGGCTGGACTGGAACTCAGGTTTTCCTGCCTCCAGGTGCAGTGCTCTATCCACTGAGCCAACAGCTGCCTCTCTGAACTGATATGTTCTTCTTTTGGTCACTTAGTCCCAGATTGGCCAGATCTGCTGATCCAGTGTCTCCAGGGCTGTCTAGACACCTGGACGCACTTTCCACCAACTTCAATTAAAGTCATATCATTAATTAAATATTAGTGGATCTAATCATTCAGTAATATAACCTGATGACAGCTGTCTTTAAGCACTTTAAGGCATCATGTGACTATCCCTTGTCATTGCTTAGCTTTCCTAGCTTCCCTGACTTACCTTCAAATTCAGTTCATCTCCCACCTTCTGTGGGAGGCTGTCTGGTTCCCCGCATGCTGTTGTGTTCCCTTTTTGGACTGCCGGCCTTTGTTGCTTTGTATGTATCTCAGACGCATCCCACTAACATTCCCCCACCATCCCAATGTGAGCTCCCTGAGGGCAGCCACTCTTTCTCCCCTTCCTGTGTCTCCAGCATGAAGCACATACATAGTAAGGACTTAATAATAATAACTTAGTAACTCACTGAGCAAGGGACTGGCTTGTTCCCCTTGGCCTCAGAAGGCAGAATTAGGGGCAGCAGGTAGAAGATGCAAACAGACAAATTTAGGCTCGATGGAGGGGAACAAATAAAATATCCCAACCACTAGGGTTTTTGGTAAGTGGAATTTCTTTGGAAGGTCGTTAACTTAGAGCTGAGAGGGAGGTCAGAGGCCTTCAAGTCCAATTTCCTCTTGTGTGGAAGAGGAACTGAGGTCAAGACCCTTTCTATGGCTTGCCCAGTGTCATGGCTAAAGAAAGGAGAGGCTCTGGGTTCCCTCTCGTGGGAGGGTCTTAAGCAAAGGCTGGATAAGCATTAGGTGAGGATGTTGTGGATGCCATTCTTGGTCAGATATCAATTAGAGCAGATGGCCACTGAGGTCCTTTAGATGCTGAGGGTCCATGGACTTATATAATATTTACTGACAAATATCATAGGTGCTAACAAATAGTCTTGCATTTGAGTAATTATAAAATTTCCTTGAGCACCATGGAATAATTATAAATTTGACCATGAAATAACCAAATTTGGCATGAACACATCTCCTTAACTCCAATTATATACAAATCCAGATACTGAGAGACTCAGAACACCTAAAATTTGCTGTTTTTCAACCGAATGGAATTCTTGAGATCAGAGATGTTTCCTTTTTTTTTTTTAACAGTGGAACTTGAAACAGTGCTTAGGACATAGTAAAGGCTTGATAAAACCTGAATTTAAAAGGATTATTAAGAATAAGTAAGGCATTTCTTTCCATCAAATTGAACTGAGCTAGTATTGAGTAGGATGAGTTAATGGTGAGAATCCTCTGAGCAAAGTATTTTTTTTAAAGGTCTCCAAATCTTTTCCCCAAGGGAATTAAAACATAATTCATTTTTAAAAAATTAACAATCGACTACTGTGTTCCAGATACTATAGTAGGAACAAAATGTACAAAGACAAAATGACACGATTTCTGTCTTCAGAGAAGTTAAATTCTACCAGGGTTGGCATGTGTATGGATAAGAAACACAAAGTATTCGTATAGGAAGGGAGAATTAGGAGAGATTTATGTAGGAGGCAGCACCTCAAATACTTTGGGCTGGGCTAGGATTTCTGTGAGTTGGATGTGAGGAGGCTGGGGGTTTCAGACAGAGGAGATCACTTGCCCAAATGTGTAGAAGCAGGAGAAGGACCGTTACATACCAGGTTGTTTGACCAGAACAGAGAGGGGATGAAGGAAAGAAAAGAGGAAAACTGGAAAGAGATAAAAACCAGCTTGTGGAAAGCCTCGAATGCCAGGGTAAAGATTTAATATTTTCTCCTAGATCTACATAGGGAGCCATTGGAGAGGTTTGAGGAGTAGGGGTTCTTATAGTTAGATATGTGCTTTAGGAACATGAATTTATGAACTATGTGGAAGGTGGATTGATAATGCAAAAGACTGGAGGCTGGAAGACCAATTGGAAAGGGCTTGAACTCTAACAGGACTTTGTGAGAAGAGGGAAGTGGACAGATGTAAGAGGTGTCGTGAAGGTTGGATCAATTAGACATGCAAAATGATTGGATGTATAATTGGAGAAGAGGGATAATCAGGCATGACAGTAAAACTGTGAACCCCAGGATGGTGCCACAGGAAAGGTGTGTGTATGTGTGTGTGTGTGTGCATAAGTGCGTGCGTGCGTGCACACACTCATGTGCTCACACGCAATGGGTTTAATGGGAAATATCATGAGTTTCACTTTGGGCAAGTTGAGTTTAAGATGCCCCCATGGGATAAGTAGTTGGAAGTTTCCAGAAAATAGTTGGTAACACAGTTTGGGGAAGAACTTAGGGCCAGAAGTAAAGGTTGGAGGTCATCTATGTAGAAATAATGACTGATCCCATGGGCACTGATGCACCCATGATGAAAGTGTAGACAGAACAGAAAATGATCTCAAATAAAGGAGCTGAAGAACCGCCTAGCAAAGGAGAATGAGGAAGGGTGGTCTGATATGTAGGAAGAGAAGCAAGAGAGAGTAGTATGATGGAAAGGTAGAAGAATAGGATCATGAGCAGAAGTTAAGAGATTGGCCTTGGCCAGGAGGGGGACCAGGTCTTCTTTAGAGACTGGAGCAAAGGAGCTGATGGTTGAGGGGGATGAGGAGAGATTTTGAGGCACTGTGGAATGAGAGAGAAGAAGGAACATGAGATGGTCAGCTCTGGTTTTCTCAGTAAGTTCTCTGCTGGGAGCTAGCCTAGCTCTCTCTGCTCAGAAAATAGGGAGGATGTATTTACTATAGGGGGTTGGAGGAAAGAGGGAAAGTTTTGAAACAGATGCTATGGAAGATGCAATAGAGTCATTTGGGGAGGAATAAAAGGATTTCTGTGCAGCAGCTGAGGTTTAGTTACCCAAATTGGTAGTATCCCTAGTCTACATGATTGATTGACTTTCTTTAAGGAGCACGTGAGGAGGAATAAAATGGATAATAAGGGTGACTCACCATTGGGTTTGGAAATAGGACAGAGGGCAAGGAGTTAAAGGAAGTTGAGAGTGTGTGGTTGAACTGATTAGTCACGGGTTCAAGCCTGTGAAGGATGGAAAGTGAAGACGGAGCAGGGGTGAGGAACTGAGAGAAGTAATGGAAGGCCCAGAGGCCTCGGTGAAGATGGAGAATAAGTGAAGGAGAGATTGACAGTTAAGTGGGCTTTCAAAGTTCTGAATCATGGAGGTGTGACGGTTGTGGGTGATAGTTGGATCAGGGGTTTGACTGCCTCTGTGTGTAGCTGAGATTGAATGAAGATAGAAGAAACGGGAATTTAGGAGGTTGACTGAAAGAGAAGGGTATTCCAGGGGATATCAACATTCTTGAAAATGACTCCAAATATTCCTGGATAATTGAGGCAACGATTTAACTATTTAAAATTACTTTGGATGGAAGATATCTGGAGGAGATTACTTCTCTATAATGGCACAAAGCCTGAGAATATATCATAACAAATGTTGGAATAGCCAAGTCTCTTAGCTTGGTACTCCACACCTCCAAAAGGTCCCAGTACATTTTTTCACAATTCCTGGCACAGAGTGCATGCCTATGAACCCAAATGTTGAGGGACAATAATGAGCTCTTTTTAGGGGAAAGAGTGAGATGTCCACATGAGAGCAGTGAGATCGGCTTCCTATCTGAAAGCTTACCACCCTTGTGTGGAGAGAACAGCAGCAAAAATACTGACCAGTTTGGCATAACCTCGGTGGTCGAGAATGAGGTTTTCTGGCTTGAGGTCCCTGTAAATGATTCCTTTGGAATGCAGATAGGCGAACGCTTCTACCACACAAGCTGTATAAAATCTGGTTGTAGAATCTTCAAATGAACCTCTAGGGAAGAGAAAACAGAATGAATGGAGCACAAAGAAGGGGTTAATGAAGCAGACTCGTGGACTTCACCTTTTGTCTTATCCCTGGCCAAAGAGTACAAAGACCAAAGAGGACAAAGACCAAAGAGGATGCCCCAGGCCCAGCTGGCATTTATATACCTCCTTAACCTTTGCAAAGTGCTTCCACACACAATGTCCTATTCTATTTTCCTGTTAGAAAGCACAGACTTGTTTGCACATTGCGTCCTCCATCCTTGAGAGCAGGAACTATTTCCAGCCCAGTGCGTGGAACATAAGTCTTTATGGATTTGACTTGTTGACTTAAGGGCAGGAATGATTTCAGGATTTGTATTCAAATTTTCAGTACCTAGCACAGGGCCTGGCACATAGTAGGTACTTATTAAATGCTTATGGGTAGTAACGCTTACAACCACTCTGTGTACTGGCTACTCCAGGTCTTATTGAGTGGCATTTTGTAGAGAATAAGAAACAGAGAGAGGATGACCTCCCCACAATCACAGACCAATAAAAGACAGAGGGAAGATTCAAACCCTGAGCTCTGAAACCAGTCCTTTGGCCATAGTAGGTCTACACAACCTCAAAGACTCCCTCCAGCTCTCAATCCAGCCCAATATTCTCTTGAGTGAACAGCAGCAGCACAGGAGTGCCCTCAGTGACAGGTTCTGAGAAGCAGCTGGGAATCCAGCACAATAATATGTCTAAAAATTGACCCGTTTTTTGAAGGCTAAATCCAGTAAAGGACTAGCATGTAGTTTGGTGCTAATAATCATAATGATAACAATAAAAGTACCTAGAATTTACATGATACCTACTGTGTGTGTCAGACACTGTCCAGTGTTTTACAGTTATCTCATTTCACCTTCACAACAACTGTGGGAGGTAGAGGCTAATAGAATTCAATTTTGCAGATGAGGAAACTGAGACAAATAGAGACACTTACAACCTGTAAGTGTCTGTGGTAGGATTTGAAATTAGGTCTTCTTACCTTCCCAATTTCAGGTACCTAACAACTCCCTTCTACTAACCCACTAGTCGTTCAAAAAGGAGCAATGACAATCATGGCGTGGGGGAGAATCATGCTCCTGGACTGATCTACCAGGTGGATTTGTGACAGAATTCAATTTTAAAGAGACTAGAAAGAAGAAGTTTTGGTTCTGAGACTTGGTTTCCCATCTATTTTTGAACTTTGTTTTACTCCCATGTGATGTTAAAATAAAATATTGTTCTCCCTCCCTTTTCTCCTTTCCTCCTTCCCTCTCTCCTTTCCATTTAATCTTCCTTCTTTCTTCCCCTTTTCTTTTCCTTTTTCAATGGATGGAGGGAGTTGGGAGAAAAAAAGTGAATGTTTGAGACTTGAAAAAGATTGTAAATTTGTTAAAATAAAGTATTTCAAATACAAAACCACATTGGAAAATCTGATTTTGCTGCCATTCATTTAATAGAATAGATTGAAAAAAGGGGAACCAGGGGTCAGTTCATTCCAACATTTTATCAAAGAGAGACCTAAGGTCTAGAGAGGAAACATGGCTAGCCAGAGGTCCGAGGCTGGGATTCCAAGACAGGTTATCTGACTACAGACTCTCTAGTTCACCAAGGCCTTTGTATTTACTATTTATTACCAAAATTATCTTGTGTTCATCATAACACACACAGATATATGAATACGTATACATGTATGTATGTGTATATATTTATGTATATGTGTGTATGTATATATGTGTGTCTGTGTGATACACACACACACACACACATATCTCACAGTGGGCTGGGCCTTGAGTTAGGAAGACCTGAGTTCAAATCCAGCTTCAGACACTTATTATCTGTGTGACCCTGGGCAAGTCACTTAACCACTATCTGCCTCAGTTTCCTCATCTGTAAACTGGGAATAATAAGAGTGTCTACCAGGGACATCTTCATTTTTGTATTGTTATCCCCAGCTTCATGCCTGGCACATAGTATCTTTCTAATACATTCTTGCTGATTGACTTTATGGAGAGGACTGAATGTCTGTTTGAATCACTGAATGGCAGATTTGGGAGAGTGCTTAGTTACACATTTGGTCTAACCCTCTCTTTTTTCAAAACAGGAAACTGAGGTAAAAAGAATCAACAAGCCCAAGGTCACACAACTAGTATGGAGCAGAGTCAAGATTCGAACTCAGGTCCTCTGACTCTAAATAATGTGCCCTTTCTCACTGCTCCATATTGAAATATGTCCATCTGTTTTATGAAAGTTGTTAGATAAAAACTCTATGTTCCACATTGTATCAATCAATGATTGGGGTATAAAGACAAAAATCAAATAATGACTGTCTTCAAGAACTTACATTAGACTTCATGTATTTCTTTCACAACAACCAAGTCATCTGGAAATAGGAAGTCAATTAATTGGGGAGCAATGGCTCTCAGTTAACTTTGGTTATGAGTTTTAATGAGAGGTTGTCTTGCCTTGGGTGATTATCTTGGTACACAATATAAGTTTCCTTTGAGGGTCCCTCCAAGTTGTAAGAGAGATCATTGCAAAAAATTAATAACATCACTTTCATCACTAAATAGCCATTTTAGATAAGTTTTGGAATTTGAATCCAATTTATCGAAGTCATCACATTAAGACATGTCAGAGTTACTTAGAATAGGATGAAAATGAAAAATTCCCATCATCAGTGGAAGTGACAGTTTCAAATTTGCTATAAAGCATTTTTATTTCTGTTTTTATTAACAATTTGGAAAGTGACTTAAACAAATATATCATGTATTATGTAACTCTTTGAAATGCTAGCTATACTTGACAGTGAAGTCTTCGTGATGCCAATTAATAGATGAAGAAACTCAGATCACTTCCTTGAAAAAGATTCTTTCTGTAGCTAGATGGCAGCAGACACTAGTGTTAAATTAGACCAGACTGCGAAACATAATTACCCTCCTGTCACCAGAATGGTCAATCTTTTCAAGTGCACTCGACATAAACAGATTTCAGAAATGGAAGGATGTAACAAATGCAAAAGAACTTCAATAGGAATGTGGACATGTTGACTTTTTCCTTTGATTGTCAGGGATGGCTAGTCAACAAAGAGTGACTGAGCAATTTCCTTTGTAGGACAAATTTGTTTTCCGTAAGAAAGTCAAAGAGGTGAAATCCCATTTTGAAAAGAGAACCATTTCCTTTCAAAAAGTGACAATGTCAGATCTTATCTTAGGTTATCCAAGAACTGGATTCAAATAATCTCCTGCCCACTGCACAGATGAATGCAAGGGCAGGAGTCAATTAAATTGGGTTTTGGCTTTACAAATGCACTAGAAAGAATATGTCAGAAAACATCTTTCTTTAAATGGGAGGTGAGGATTGGGTCCAAAATGTCAATTCATGGATTGATTACTTAATATCTTTTCTCCTTTTCCCCATCCCTCAGGTCTGGACTTGTGATTTTGGTGTAGGGAATTTCCAGTATGGAAACTCCCTCCATTAAAAGAGTTTAGCAGCTACTATTTAGTAAGTTGCAAGGGGCACTGAGTGTCAGGGACAGAACATGGACCCAGGTATTCCTAACTCCTTAATTGTTCTATTTACCATCTACTGTCTACATTAGCAATTCTCTGTGTTCTCTTTACTATGACAATTAAAATAAAGATGTCAAATTTTGATATTAAAGAAATTTCAGTCAAGTGAACACTTGAAAAAAGAAAACACGACAATTCATCATAGCCAAATAACCCGTAGTTTTGAGTGTGAATCCATTTACTTAACATGTGAATCACACTGATTTCAAAAGAACATCATTTAGCTAAATCAAAGTGTTTTCAGAAAAAAGAAGTCAGTGCACTGATCTTGATCGTACTTTTATTACTGGTCATGAAGATAAGAATAGCTCACTTCTAGGTAGTGTTGTGATCGTTTCAGAGCGCTTTACAAACATTCTTTCATTTGAGCCTCACAAGAACCCTGGAGGGTAGGTACTATGGATGTCATTATCTCCGTTTTATAGATAAGTACATAGAGTCAGAAAGCCACTCAGTGACTTGTCTAGAGTTACACAACCACCTGGCTAGAACTTCAGCACCTTGAAGGCAATGGCCAGCAACTTGGTGGGGATGTGAGACAGGGCTTCCTGGGAGGTTAGTGTTCGGCTTGAGCTCTGAGCTACTCACCCACTACTCAGATTTTGTGATGGTCCCTTTCTGTTTTACTGATGAGGCAACCTTGGGGCCAAGAGAGGGGAGGGGATTTGCCCTCAAAGTCACATTGTTACTAAATATTACAGCTAGAATTTGAATTCAAGTCCTTGAAATTCAGAGTTTTTCTCTCTATTTCATAACATCTCAGTTTAATTAAATTTCATCCTCTATATCTTCTCTCCATCTGTTTCTCTGTCTCTCTTGTACATAGTAAGCACCTGATAAACGTTTGGCTAATTTATTTTGTCAAATTCTATGAATGTAGATACATCATCGGTCAACTCACATCCTCCAAACATGACTTGAACTAGTAAAAGGTGGATGTACCATATCCAGATGGTGAAGCCTGTGTTAGCTTTGTTTCCTGATGCCAGCACACAGGTCTTAGTGGCTGGAAAGGAAGGAAACCAGAAACATATAGGGGAATCTCCATAGAATTGTTAGCATGAGAAGGGGCATGAGCAATCAGCTAATTCAACACCCTCACTTCATAGTTGAGCGAATGAGACCCAGAGAGAGACAATGACACGCCCCAGGGCACATCCAGGATACTGTCCTTAACGGTCCTTGGTGAATGATGGTGATCAGAGCTGTAACAAGGACAGGCGAAGACCATCCTAGGGGCAGGCACAGCCGAGGCTGGGAGCGGTGAGGGGGAAGAGAATGAGGCATTAATTACATGCACCTGCTCTCTCTGATATGTCGTGATATTTGGCTGAAGCGACGATTTCGTCTTTTTGCCTTGGGGGTAAAATGACAAGCAAAATCAGCCAAATCATTAAACAATGACAACGCTTGTCCAGCACCTACTGAGCGCACAGAGCTCTGCTTGGCTGCTGGAGGAGGAACCGAGGTGAGGCCGCAGCCTATGACCCAACAAAGGGCTCAGACTCCGAGGCGAGGTGTCCGCTAGAGACAGCATGGGGCACTGGCCAGGGAGCTGGACCTGGAACCAGGAAGACTTGAGTTCAAATCCTGCCTCTGACACTTAACAGTTTTGTGACATCAGGATGGTTACTTATCTTTTCTGAGCCTCAGGCTCCTTTTCTGTAAAAGGAAGGTGAAGGCGTTGACCTCACTGGTCTCTACAATCCTTTCTACCCCAGATCTACAGTTCTGTGAAGCTCTGATGCAACAGGAGGTAGGCAACTCCGAGTTCCATGTGGTATCTGAGGGAGGGGAAAAACCTCAAACATACATCCCCACCCCTACCCTCTATTGTGTGTGTGTGTGCGTGTGTGCGTGTGTGCATGTGTGAGTGTTGTATGTGTGAGAGAGAGGGAAAGAGAGAGAGAGAGGGAAAGAGAGAGAGAAAGAGAGAGAGAGGGAAAGAGAGAGAGAGGGAGAGAGAGAGAGAGGGAAAGAGAGAGAGAGGGAGAGAGGGAAAGAGAGAGAGAGAGGGAAAGAGAGAGAGAGACAGAGGGAGAGAGAGAGACAGAGAGAGAGAGAGAGAGGGAAAGAGAGAGAGAGAAAGAGAGAGAGAGAAAAAGAGAGAGAGACAGAGGGAGAGAGAGAGAGGGAAAGAGAGAGAGAGAGAGAGAGGGAAAGAGAGAGAGAG
>CM053589.1:196865553-196873053 GCA_028646515.1 Pseudochirops corinnae
TTCATATTGCAATAAACCAAAAAATCTACTAACTACACTAACAACTGAAAAAAAACTAATGGTAACTAAATTAATTAAAAGATTAATAACAAAATTAATAATAACTATAATAATAGACAACTTTTCTGATGAGCTTTATAATGGCTTATAGAGACTTGACAAATACAATCTCATTTGATCCTCACAACTCTGTGAAGTAAACACTATGATTATCTCCATTTTAGAGGTGGGGAAACTGAGGCCAAGAGCGATGCAGTGATTTGCCTAAAGCCTCACAGTTGCTAGATTTCTCAAGCAGGATTTGAACTCAGGTCCTTCTGCCCCCAAGTCCTACCCTTTGTGCCCTAAGCCATGCTTTCTATTTCTTAAGTCTCTCTATTTCTACTGCCTGAGCCTTACATCTATCTATGTCATACTTATCTATAGCAGAATCGCTAATCATCTCACCATCTCCCACTCTCTAGAAATGTCCTTCTGTCTCTTGTGACACTCCTTGAAGGCAGAAGAGCATCACAAGACACATTCTGTGTATATCAGTTCTGTCCCATTGTGTGAGGACAAGCCCTGGTCCTTATGTGGAAGCGTCAGTTTGAAGAGGGCAGAATAATCCAGTCCTCTGTTGTCTTAGGTCTCACCTTTAGTTCTCCGACATCATACAGGAGCTTTTATAAAATTTTGAAATAAAGTTCTTAACACACTTATGAAAAACTGGGTATTTCTTTTTTGGGAAACATGAGTGGGCAACTTTGGGCAGAATGAGGTTGGGTTAAGAACCCTCCTTCCACACACAGACCACCACACAATACTTCAAGTGTGCATGATTTCATGCATGTGGCTATTCCCTTCACCAATACAGATCCTAAGTCTTTGAAAACTTTGTTAAGAATCTGCTGCTTCTATAGAGAAAAGGCACTTTGTGGCCAACCTGTTGAGAAAACATTCCAAATTTAGTTCATCTGCTTCTCAAAGGACACATAGCCTGTTACCAGTCCTACACTCATGGTCCTTTTGGTTTGGTTGGACATTCCAGAGTCAGAGATACAAGCAGCACTTTCCAAACCTGGGCTAATGGCACAAAATGGTACCCTACACTAATTTTTGAAGGGTGGTGATGAAAGCTCTAGGAATCCAGAAGGGTCATTCTGGGAAAACTATAGGGAGGAACAAACATGGGTTTGGATTGAGGAAGAACTTCTTTGGGAGTCTGGCCAACAGTCTGGCCAACAGGAAATAATCAACTGCTAGCCTCCAATATTTTAACTACATATTAAGTTGCTTCCTCGGTACTAAGCACCATTGTTTCTCCTTTTTCTAAAAGCGTGAAAGTGCTGTTAGCATGATCCTACATTTTATTACCCAGGAACAAAGTCCCAGTCACCTCACCCTAGTTATAGCTCTGATTAGATCTTGCCTTTGAATTCTCATTAAACCATCTTTATACGGTAATGAAAACTCAGGGAAGGACTCTGGTGAAGTTTCATGAAAGGCTTTAGAGTCTTTTTCCTTTTTAGGAGAAAAACCAAATGGAGTAGAAAGAAATTTGGAAGGAAGGTATGTTATGAGCTAAGGAAACTCATTTCATATGTAAACTATCTGTGCTAAGTTTTTCCCATTGTTTGGGCAAGTGTTTTTGTTTTGGTGTGTGTGTGTGTGTGTGTGTGTGTGCGTGTGTGTGTGTGTCTGTGTGTGTGTGTGTGTCTGTGTGTATCCTTTTGATACCAATAAAGCTTATATAAAATTAGGATGTCATGGACTAAAAAATCCAAAACACCTTAACATCAGAATTAGCCCAACCATTCTGTATACAAAGATAATATCTTATTGAGGTCTGCATTGAGACATTGATATGGACAAGTAATTTTTGTGTGTGTTTTTTGTTTTGTTTTTTTAATAAAACAGAAGGGATTTGTGCCAAGCTCTTCACTTTATCTCACTTTGCCACTCCTCTGGTAGGTTTGAAATCTGCCATGCCAAGCCCTACCTGACGATGAAATCTGAATGAGCCCCCTGCATGATCTGCTTCTCAGAACGAATGTGCTCCTGCTGTCTTGTGTCTACGATGTGGCGCTTCTTGAGAATTTTCATGGCAAATGTTTTCGATTCCTCACTTTTCAACTGGACCTGGAAGAAAGAAAGATCATCTCTTCACGAGTGACACAAAGTCTCTGGGGTGATTGTTCTACCATATAACATAGTTCCCATTTTATGGGAACCCCAGGAAGCCAACCGTCTATCACTCTCACCCAAAATAAGAAAGATGGCATGTGATAGACTGTCTTACAGACTAGAGTTAAGCCTCTTTCCCCTCTCTTTGCTAAACCCAATGTAACCAGAGTCAGATCAGCTCAGAGAAGGACTGGACTCAGTAGTTTTTACCGTTATAACCACTACCCCCAAGGACACCCAACTACAGCATCTTAATGCAAAGGAATACTATTTTGTAATTAAAACCAATGAGTAAGAGGATGGCCAAAGAGCCTGCAAACATCTTTAGGACAGAAAGCAAAGGAAGCCGAAGCAGTAGAAGGATGAAAGAGACACTAGGATTGTTAGAGGGAAAGTAAATGAGAAAGAAATGACATTGAAGGATGGACTGAAAAACTGAAGTAAAATATAAAGTGATTAAGAAAAGTCATTGTTTCCGTTGATGTGCCGCTTCTCATAATTCATTCTCCATAACAGTGTTAAAGCTCATATTTATATGAAGTTGTTAAAACAAACTTTTTCTCATTTGATCTTCACAATAACGCTATGAGGTAGGTGTCAAGGAAACAATGGACGGGGAGGGCAGGATACTTGGGTTTGGAGCTCATTTACTAGCTGGGTGACTCTGGACAAGTCACTGATCTCTCTGAGTCTCAGTTTCTTCATCTGCAAAATAAAGGTGTTTGACTGAAAAGCCTCTAGGATTCTTTCCAGCTCTGAATACATGATCTCTTGATACGATATTTACATATGAGGAAACTGAATCAGAGTCACTCCGATTGTAAATATCTAAAGGTGAGATTAGAACCCAGGTCTTTCTGACTCTAATTTTAGTATCTAGACATGAAGCCAGGTTGTCATTTCAATGTTTTTCATGTGAGGGGTAAAAAAAAGTGGGATTAAAAAAACACATTCCCCTGTGACTATAAAGATACGACACATGCAGCTGTTCAGATCAGCAGGTCTGATCTCAGTTCACTTCTGAAATAGTGTCTGGAGGTGTGAGGATATTCAAGCTCAATCCAATCTAATGTAACAAACATTTATTACACACCCACTATCTAGGCAAGAAGCTGGGGCTACAAAGAAAAATTGAAAAACAGACCCTGCCTTCAGTGTGTTTAGAGTCTACTGAGGAGATACCAAGTCTCCAGGAAGTCACATGCACATGTAGTCATTTGAGAAGGAGGAGGAAGGGTATCCAGTCTACCAATGGCACCAGCAAAGGTTTCCACTGGAGGTGGCGCTTGAGTTGATGTCGTTTCTTCTCCTGTGGAATAGCTGCCCAGAGGACTTGTGTCTAATATCCATTCCCTTTCTCCTGACAATAACTCACAGTTATATAGGACTTTAACCTTGGCAAAGCACTTTTATCACTACAGATCTGTGAGCTATTTCATGTGAGCGCAACTATCCTCATCTTATAGATGAGAAAACGGAGCCTCAGAGACAGTCACATAGCTAGAGAAGCACAGAGAGGGACTGAACCCAGCTCCAATCCAGCAGTCTTTCCACAGTGCTACATTGCCTTTCTTTTCAAGACTCACTATTCGCTTACCTTATCATCTTCATTTCCTTTCTGGGAAACTGAGTCTCTGCACTTCCTACCCAATGTTTCTGGTCCTGCGCTTTGGGAGCCAAATACAACCAATCTGGCCTCTTCCCCCTTCACATGCTCACTGACAGCAATAGTCTTCTCTCAAAGACTTCCCCTTCTCCATTCTAAACAGCCAACCCCTTCAGTAGAGCCCCCAAGGACACCAGCTCCATCTGCCAGGGGAGGATGGGCACTGTCTTGCTCCCCAGTTTGTCCACGTCTCTCTTTAACTATGGTGACTGGAGCTGGACACAAGGATGGTCATTAGGACCGAGCACAGCAGGACTCTGGCTGTGCTAAAGCTGGACACCAGGTCTCTCTGAGTGCAATAGAGTACCAACCTCAGGTAGCCTCAGGAAAATATTTGGAAACTCTCTTTCTAGTTAACTGGTGAAATCCATCTCCCTGACTTGTTTGTCACATTTTATTTCCTACTTCCACTTTAGGGCCTAAGGGCCATTTCCAGGATCATGGGGGCAGCTCGGGGTTCAGAATGGGAACGTGTTAATAGGATATGCTGCTTAGATAGAACCCTAGGGCCCTCCAGACTAATGGATCTCAGTTCCTTGGCAGCCTTCTTGAACCTGCCTGCCCGCCTGGTGGGAGGAAGGAAGGGTGGCAGGGTGGGAGGGAGGGAGGAACGTTTCCTGACTGAGGTGAAATTTCAAAATTTCCCAGTTGAAAGCTTCTCTACTCTCTGGCTAGTCCATTCTTGAAAACAACAGGTCAAGACGTTAGGAAGAGGGCAGTTCTATGAAACCAGGAACACAGAAGCATTGACAATGAAAGCATAAAGGAATTCAGAAAAGATACCATGGAGGGGTCAAGATGGCTTTCTGGGAGGCTGACTCTAAGCCAGGCAAACAGTCCCAGAACAGAGACCCTGCCAAGCCAGGCTCCTTGGTGGGGATCTCTGGGCTTGGAGAGAGGAGGCCTTAGACAGCCTACGGCTTGTACAAGAGTGTTCTTGATGGCCTATCCCATACGTGCACCCAACCACTGTTCAAAACCCCAGTGAAGACTCAGTCAACAAACATTCCTCAAGCACTTCCTCTGTTCCAGGTGCCATGCTAAGCACTGCAGGTACTCGAGGCCCACCACCTCCTGAGACAGCCTGCTCTACTCTGGAACAGCTTTAACTGTTAGGAAGTTTTTCCTTAATCAAGTCTAGATTGGGTCCTTTCACCCTGGGTTTCTAATTTTTTCCTCTGGGGTCCAACAAAATAAATCGAGTCTCCCTTCCAGGTTCAGTCATTCAAATGAGTGAAGACAGCTCTAATGGACCATCCTGACCTATCCTGGCCAAACAAAGTCTTTTCTGAGATCTGCATCCCTAGCTCCTTCAGTTCACCTTCCTGCGATACAGACCTGAGGCCCACCCGTCTTGGTCATCTTCCTCTGGAAGCTCTCTCTCTGGCTTATCAGCCTCCTTCCTGCAACGGGGCCCCCAGTACTGAGTTCAGTGCTTCATGTAGGCCAGAGCACAGCAGGACTTGTGTGCCCCTGGTGTACAATGAGACCACAGTTCACACGACTGAGCTAAAAATCAGCTTGCTGGTGAAGCGATGACTTGTACTTATCTTTTGCTTATCAGTTAGGGACTTGGGCTTCCCCAACCTAAACCCAGAGCAGAGTATCAGGCATCAGTCCAGAAGAAACACAGCTACAGAACTGAGGCAAATCATAGCACCTAAAGGTCCCGGTGATCTGCCAGCTCAGAAAAGGGTAATTGCAAAACATCCTCAACATTCTTTTTTTGTTAAGACATCCACTTCATTTAAGTCCTCCAGTTAGGCCCCTGTTGCAGAGTTAGAATGTGAGAAAAGCCTTTTAAGGTGATTAATGAAGGTAGTAGTAGTAGTAGTAGTAGTAGTAGTAGTAGTAGTAGTAGTAGTAGTGATATTAGTAGTAGTAATGGTAGTGCTAGTGGTAGTAGTGTAGTACTAGTAGTAGAAGTAGTAGTAATAGTAGTAGTCATAGTGGTGGTAGTGGTCGCAGTAGTAGTAGTAGTGGTGGTGGTGGTGGTGGTAGTAGTGGTAACAGTGGTAGTAGTCATAGTTATGGTAATAGTAGCTGGCATTTCTATAGCTTTATGTGCAAGATCTCATATTAACTGTTAGTTGGCTAATTGAATGATCAGACCCCAGAATTATAGAAAGTGAGATCTCAAAGGGATCTGGGAGATCATAGTCCAACCCCTTCCTGTCACAGGAGACCCTGAGGTCTAAAGGGGATGTGACACCAGTCCCTGATGAGTGGCAGAGCCAGGGTTCAAAGCCAGGAATCTGAGCGTGCCGGCATCTCTGAAGATGTGAAAGGCTGTCATTTGTGGGATGGATCAGACTTTTTCTGCTTGGTCCAAGACGGTAAAAGGAAGTTAAACGAGTAAAAGTTACAGAGTGATGTTCAGGCTTGCTATCTGCCCAAAGCAGAGCAGGTGGCATTGGGAAGCCATAGCCTTCTGCTCCGTACAAGTCTGAGAGAAGGCTGGATGAGACCTCTTCAGGTGGCTTGGCGGTGGGCTGGCTGACTTTTGAGCTGTTTCCAGCTTCGTGATTCCAGTCTCTCCACAACACTGTTCCAACCTCATTATCATGTACCAAAGGAAACCCCTAAACTAAAGGATGCATTATACAAAGCCTCAAATGGGAATCCAGGGAGAATCCACCCTCCACTCTCTCTCTGTTCAGGGGTGACTTGCTCTCCTTTCTATGGCAAACACTTCCTCCCAGTGATACTCCTTGGCATTTGGTGGGATCATTCTGTGATGATGTAGGGCAAAATTTGGTCAAGTAGAAAAAAATCACTATATTTTACTTTGTCTTTTCCCTTACTGGAAAAATTAATAGCCTTCCCTCCTGGAGTTTGATGGGCTATGGCTCTGATACTCAAGGCAGCAAGTGAGATCTTATGAAAGACCAGGGAGCCAGAGCTGTGGAAGAAGGAACTTAGCCCATAGCTCTTTCCGTCTTGACCTTCCATCCCAGTCCCCCAGGAGGCCCTGATAATCCTGGGTGTATTAGTAAGGTCAGACAGGCATGGTCTTCAGAACAGAGTGTGCACAGGGGCCATCTCACAAACCTACCTTGTGTCCCCCTTTCCCAGGTTTTAAAGATATTTGTCATTTCAAATGGTCCATAACTGGATTGAAGATGACTGTGATGCTTTCTCTATATGCAAGACTATGAGACCACTCTGCTAGACTTGGAGTTGGACCATCCAGTCTACCCTTTCACTTCACATATAAAGTGAATCCTAGAAAGGGTAAGGGATCCACCCAAGGGCACACAGTTTATAAGTAGCAGAGGGGAATAAATAGAGGTGTGGTAGGCTACTTCTGGAAAATTTGGGGAGCTATGATAATTCTTGAGTGGGGCAGCAATCATTGGGTTATGTGGACACACAGATACTGTGGTCAATCTCACTCCACAGAATTTCTATTGGCCACAAAATTCAGATCAAGGGCAACAGAAGTAGTGATGACCTAAAAAGTTATTGATACTGATTTTGTGAAAAAGAGGACTCATGACACAAGAGAGAGGAGGTCTGAGTCGAAGTCATGAAGACCAAGGCTTAGATTTCACTTCTGACCCTCCCTAGCTGGGAGGTCATGGGCAAGCTACCTAACCTCTCTGGGCCTAATTTAGAGACGGGTTGAGGTGGGCCTCAATGGATGGATTTCCCTGACTGATAGAATA
>CM053589.1:196878053-196888843 GCA_028646515.1 Pseudochirops corinnae
GATAAATGCTCTTTGGAATAGTTCACATGAAGTCTTTAGAGCTAGGCAGGCATGAAGCATCATGACCCTGCCAGATGATGGATGGTAGCTTGTATCTCTGTGATCAACATGAAAAAGAGTCCACCTAGTTACCTTGCAGTATGTCCTTTCCTCTCTCCTGATGGGAGTCCAAAACTTGATTGATGTTTATAAACTTTCTTCATATAACTATCCTACACAAAAACCTTTCATGATACCCGTTTGCTTTTGGCATTAAGCCAGCATGGTTTCGTGGAAGAATTCTAGAGAAGTAGTAAAAGTCCTAAGTTCAAATCCTAACTCAACTACATACTATCAGTGAGACTTAGGGGCACATTCCTCCCTTACTTCTTCACTTTCGAAGTGACATGATTGGATCACATGTTCTCTAAGATACCTTTATAGTGAGATATTCTGTAGGCTTAAATCTAAGCTCTTCTGTCCATATACACTTAACTTCTTTGCCAATACCTATTCCTCTAATTCCTTTCTTATTTACATTACTGTAATAGCTAGAATTTCTAGAACTATATCTCTAATATTTATGGTGAAAGTGGACACCTTTGTTTTACCATCGTTCACCTAATGTTTCTCCATTACGAATAATCTTGTTAGATTTGGATCAATACTTTTTATCAAGTGGATGAGAAATCCTTGAATTCTTAAGCTTTTTAATAAAAAAATATTGAATGATAATCAAAGAGTATCTGTATCTAATTGTCTTAAAAGTATTGACATGATATATTATCTTATTTTTTCCCTAATTCTGGTACTTGCTCATCATAAATAATTTTAAATGTGTTGTTTTGTTTGTTTTCCAATATTTATATAATATTTTTACATTAATATTAATGAGTAATATTGATCTATAATTCTCTGTCTTTGCCTTATCTTTATCTAGTTTGTAGATCAAAACTGTATATATCTTATAGAAAGAACTAGGTAGATTTCAGTTTTCTTCTGTTCTTTAAAAACTACTTACATACAAAGAACAATTATTTTAGTGTTACTTTTTCTATATTGTTAATATTAACAATCAGAAATATAAATTTGCCTCTGTGATCTTATATAATTACAACCCATGAATTCTGAGGTACTGCTTGATGTCAATTTGCTTATGCTCCCCCCCAAAAAAAAATTACCCCCAAGCCCATCCCACTATTTTCATTTTACTTTGCCAAGATGTGCTTATATTCCAGCATCATTTAGATGGCACAGAAGATAGAGTCCTGGGCTTGGAGTCAGGAAGACCTGAGTTCAAATCTTGCTTCACACATTTACTAGCTGTGTGACTCTGGGCAAATCACTTAACCTCTGTTTTTGCCTCTATTCCCTCACTTGTTAAATGGGTATAATAATAGCACCCATCTTCTGGGGTTGTTGTGAGAGTCACATGAGAAAATATTTGTAAACTATTGAGACTAATGCCTGTAACATATCAGGCATTATATAAATGTTACCTATTTACTCACAGTTGACTTAGTAGAGTGCATATAAATAGAGTTAATCTCAGAGTCCAAGGATTTGGTTTCAAGTCCCTCCTCTCATACATAATGAGCAAATCACTTAATTTCCCAATGTCCCAAACAACCTTTTTTACATTAACAAATTGCAGAACAAATGCTAATCTACACTCAAAGAAAAAATGTCCATCCCTGAAGTTCTCTATGCCAAGAAAATTACAGATCCCATCTCACCTACCTCCAAAACTCATGTTTAATATAATTATTGTTTTGATAATATATTCTTTGAATCTAACATTATTTAACATTTTTTAGTTTCCAGATACTCCTGTATTTTTTACATTATTTTGAAAAATTTCTATATTTATTGCATCATGATGTATAAAACAGTATTTAACATTTCTGTTTTTCTGAATTTTCTGAATAGATTATTATCTTTTTTGTTTAAGTAAAAAGTATATCCCATATTTCCCTTTTATTTTCCAACACGCCTATGAAATGCAAATTTTTTTCTTCAATATGTCATCAAGTCTAGTTTGATGTTTTAAAATTTTGCTTTTTTAAAATTGGTTGGGTATATGGTGTTCCTTCCTCTCATCTTGTTTCCAAATCATTTAACTTTTCCTTTAAGATTTTATTGGATATAACAGAAAGTGCCTCTCTACATATTTAACAATAATATTCTTTCACTGTCAGCGAAAACACATTCATTGTTAAATATGACATAGCCCCCAGGTTTATTTCAATATCCTTTAATATGAATTTAGCTTTATCTTAAATGAAGACTAAAACTCACTATTCATTGGAGTCAGCTAAAACATGGGAAATTTTAGCTCTTTTAGTTCCTGCAAGCTATATACTATGGGGTTGTATTTTCCTTTGATTCTGTAAAACTTTTTAGGAGAATTCAGTCAATCTACATCCAAGATTTAAATTAAAGTTAAACTAAAAACACTGTAATATTATTGGTTTTTTTCAGTTAAGTAAGCAACAATCTTCCCTACCATGTAGCTAAATTTCAGGCAACGCATCTCTTTGAAATGATCTCGACTAATTATTATAATGAAGTATATTGAATCATGAAATAAGAGCTAGAATTGAGTAGACTCAAATGAATACAAGTATCTTTCTGAAGAAAAGAATTCTTAAATACACAATTTTAACATGCACACACACACACACACATTCACATAGCACTAAACACAAAACCTCTAATTTCCACTCTTAAAAATAGGAATGATTTTTGACAGAATTCTACTTTGTTGTACTTGTTCTCTTCTTGATCACCCACTCTCCTCTCTGTCCCTGCCTTTTTTCCTGTTACTTGATCTTGAATTTCCCTTCAGATACTTATTTTCTTAATGATCCTGGACAAGTCATTGACCTCTGTAGCTCAGTTTCCTTCTATGTAAAATGAAGGGAATAGATTTCATAACATTCCAATTCCATCTGTAAGATCCTATGATTTGTGATGAACATAATAAAATTGTACCTCTCTTTCACTCCTATATTTTTTTGGTAAATGATAATAATAATAGTAATAATAGCTAACATTTATATAGTACTTATGTGCTAGACACTGTGCTAAGTGCTTTACATTTATTATCTCATATATAGATGCATGTATATGAATAGATATGTATATGGATATATATGTATTGTATGCATTTATATGTTTTATATGACACATAGAAATATATACCTATAAATATTTATAGACAAATATATAAATTAATTATATGAATATGTAATATATTAGTATAATATAATATAATATATATTATTAATTATATATGTGTGTATATACATACATAGACACATATATAATTAATTTATATATTTGTCTATATAGAAGCATAAGAGAATAGATAGAGAGCAATCTTGAAAGCAGAGCCAGGAAGTCCTAGGTTCTAATCTTGTCTCTGACACTCACTGGCTATGTGACTTTGAGTAAGTCATTTAACCTCTCAATAATTCCCAGGGGCTGTCTATGACTCTAGGTTGAAGAACAGACGACATCTGCATTAGTAGGAGTTTCTTTCTTGTGATTTCCCTTGCTGAGAATTCCCTGTACACTAATCAATGAAAATAGATCCATCCTCCTCCCCATCTATCTGTATACACACATATGCACTCATTGTTTACTAAATGCCCCAGTCCTGAAGTTCATTGGTGTCCATTGGTTTTTAACCCTGACAGTTCTATCACTGACTCTCCCCTCCCCCCATGAGGCTGCAGTTAGAGTTAATCCAATCAATGCTTTATTGCTTTGATGTCCTCCTGTGGTGATTTCATTAAGGTGGTTGTTTATCAAGCCACCAAATATCCGCAGTTTTGTTTTCCTCCCCAAGGTGTTTTCAATGAGATAGTCATGGATCAAAACAACATTACTTTTATTTTTCTATCCCTCCATAAAATTTAAATTGAGTTGGTGATTAGTCATTCATAGCAAAAAGATTGCTTTGGGTTTACCTTGGTGATATACTTCATTCTGGGTAAACTTGCATCTCATAAACTTTACCGAGGCTGGCTATGTGTCTGCAAATTGCTGAATCTATCGTGTTCTCTTTAAAGACAAAGGACATTGAAGGAAAACCACAATGATTGTGGAAGCAGGGGATGCAGTTCAAATCCTGATTGTCATTTATCGTGTGACTTTTGCCAAATTATTTTACATCTTTGGGACTAGATGACACACAAAGTCTATTCTTGTTACAAATCTATGGACTTATGGTCATCTATCCAGTTCTCATAAAATTGGCTTAGTTTTGCTACGTAGATGATTTTGGGGTACTTTAATTTCTCTTGATTTTCTGTAAGTCAAATTGCATCTCTTCCTGTCATTACTTACCTTGGATGAAAGTTTCAGGTTTTATTTATTTATCTGTTCATTCATTCATTCATTCATTCATTCATTGTAAATGAGATTTCCTCTTCCCCCTCCCCCTTTGGCTTCTTGAAAGATAATTTCCTCTTTGATGTAGTTTTGAAGTTTAATAACAATGATTTTGAGTAATTTGAATCTAGTGATCAACCTTATTGACATCTTGTAGAACTCATTGACTGGTCTTCCCTCCATTAACTTAATTAATTTTTGGGAAATTTTACAGCCTAATTGATTGAAATATGACTGTCCAACTCTTCACTTTTTGAGGGAATCCTGATAACCCTTAGATTGTCTCTCTGAGCTCTGTCCTTTATTTCCACCACCTTTTGTAGAGTTTCTAAGCATTTTTTTTTCAGTTGTAGGCTCTTTTTCTGGAGTTTGCTTTGCTGCTTCTTGTGTTGAATCTTCCATATTATCTTGTAAGAGAAAAACTCTATTTCACAGTGAATCCATGATTTTACTTCTGTTTTGCATAACTATCTCC
Source organism: Pseudochirops corinnae (assembly GCA_028646515.1). Taxonomy (NCBI): domain Eukaryota; kingdom Metazoa; phylum Chordata; class Mammalia; order Diprotodontia; family Pseudocheiridae; genus Pseudochirops; species Pseudochirops corinnae. Next base: position 196,882,906 of record CM053589.1, read on the forward strand.
CAAGTTGTTGAGTTTCATTATTATATTGTCTTGCTTCTTTTTTGCTTTCAAATTTCTGTTTATTTCCTTCACTGTGTTTGTCATTAAAAAATTACATAATAAGCTTTATAATTTCAAGCTTAATCTTTACAATCTTGGTTGTCATTTGTTTTCTTCATTATTTTCTCCTTCTTTATTCATTTCAATTTCCTTTGTTCCATGATATCTATCTACTATTATGGCATTTCTGTTTTGTTTTTGTGCTTTTTTTACATTTTTTATTTAATTTTGCATTTTGTGTCACAATTATCTTTTGAAGTTTTTTTTCATTATTCTCTCTCTCTCTCTCTCTTTCTCTCTCTCTCTCTCATGTTTTTGAGTAAGGTAATTGCAAGTCTTGCTCTTCTATAGCATCTCAATTCACCATCATGAGATGAAGTCCTCTAGCCATAGTAAAATTCATCTTGTATTCAGGCCATCATTCTACCCTGTTGGGAATTTTTGATTTTGGTTTTGTCCAACCTGTTAACAGTCCCTCACAACTTTCTGTCACTTGTGAATTTGATAGCTAAGTCATTTATACTTTCATCCAAATCATTAACATAAATGTTGAAAATCACTGAGCCAAGAACAAATCCCTGGGGCACCCTTCTACAGACATCCCTTCCAAGTTGACATTGATCCATTCAACATCCCTCTTGGGGTTAATTTACTCAATTAGTCCCACATCATTGCATTGCCATCTACTCTACATCTTTCCCAAAAGAACAGAATGAGACCCAAATAATTCACTGAAATTCACTTTGCCATTCCTCCATTTTTTATGGAATTACTAGCAGTCCAACAAGTTTGTCAGAAAAGTAAATGAAATAGTCGGTATGTATGGGACCTTGAAGAAGTTATTTCATGTCCCTGACCCCCAGGTTCCTCCTCTGTAGAATGAGATCTCTAAGTTACTTGGAGGTTATGAAATCTGTAATTTTATGACCTGTAATGAATAAATTAACAATAACCTAGTATTTATTTGTTGTTGCTCGGTGATTCCTCGGTTGTGTTTGACTCTTTGTGACCCTATTTGTTTTTTTCTGGCAAAGATACTGCAGTGGTTTGTCATTTTCTTCTCCAGCTCATCTTACAGATGAAGAAACCGAGTGAAACAGAGGTAAATGACTTGCCCAGGATCACAGAGCTAGAAGATATCTGAGGCCAGATTTGAACTTATGGAGATGAATCTTCTTGACTCCATGATTTGTTCATGTTCATCCATTGTACCACCTTGGTGCCACTCAGTTGTTGAGTCATGTCTGACTCTTCATGACCCCATTTGGATAAAGATACTGGAGGGGTTTGCCATTTCCCTCTCCAGTTCATTTTACAGATGAGGAACTGAGGCAACAGGGTTAAGTGACTTGCCCAGGATCACACAGCTACTAAGTGTCTAAGGGTGGATTTGAATTCATGAAGATGAATGGTTCCTCCTTCAGACCAGCCCTCTCTCCATTGAGCCACCTACCTGCCCATTAGTATTTATTAGGGGTCTTCTAGATGCTAGTCCCTCCCTTAGGTTCCAGGGAAAGAAATATAAAGAGTGAAACAATCCCTCCTTGTAAGGAGCTCACGTTCTATAGTCTAATGAGCAGAGGTGATCCCCACTCCCTGGCAGCACTATTTGGGGAGAGAGGATGTACTCTTGTCATGGAGTCACAAGCCCTCCAAGGCCACACAGATGCACTCCTCCATGTGCTAACAGGATGACTACTCAGTTTTTTTTGAGTTAGTTGTAGGGAGTTCAAAACATATTTTGTATGTTAAATATGTAATATCGAGGGGGAATTCTAGGGATAGGACATTCAACTGAGTCATTCTTGCCATGTCCTCAATGTGTTTGAGCATGAACAAATCATTTCCCTTTCCCAGGGGCTCTTTCCTCAAGTGCCAATTGAGGTGGTTTGACTCGATATGCTTTGGTGTCTCTTCTCCTTCTTCCCTTCTCTGGGCCTCAGTTATACTGTCTAGTCATGCTAGACTGCCTTTGTGGTCCCTTATTTCTCTAAACCTATGGCTCTATGATCCTATAGGGCATATAGAGGTGAGACAGATTAAGGCATATCTGCCTTTATCTGTATAGTTTATTTAAACGCATAATTTAATCAGCTCATACACTTCTTGAACCAGTCAGTCAATAAGTAAGTAAGGCATTCTTCACTGACTCAAGATAGCAGCCCCATTCTCTCATAGAAGATAATCTTCATAAGTACCTATGGCTGATGGGTAATCCCCTTTGGCTTATCCATTGATGAACTCCTCCAAACTTAGGTAGACTGGTCCATGAAAAAGACAAATGATTGCTAGGTCTGCACTTGAATTCTTTCCATCCAGAGCTTGAGCCAAGATCATAGGCAGCACAAAGCCAGGGCTGACTGCTGTACCAATAGTGAGGTATTGGAGGAGGTCACGACCTTTTTTTAGATATAAATGAGAGGCCAGAAGGACCTGAGTTCTAATCCTGCATCTGACCTATACTAACAATATACAGCTTTGGGCAAGTCATATAACCTAGAGACTGAGGCAACACTTTTAGGCTACTGATTGCAAAGAAAGTGCTAATTGGCATTAGCAGGATTTCCTCCCTCCAGCGTTCTCTATGTCAACAAAATGGCAAGTCTAGTGCCCGTACCTATTCTACACATGTCCACTGTCCATTAGTACCTTATCAGCAAGGTTGGCGGATGACAAAGCATCTCCTAAGCTTTCACTGCGCGCAGATCACTGAGACTATAGACGTTAAATGGCTGCCAAAGGTCTCCTTCCTGGGTCAGAGCCAGGATTGCAGACCAGGTTCTCCTGAATCCAAATCCAACGTTCTTTACAATCTACTGTGCTGCCCAATTGCTCTAATTAAGAAAAAAATGAGGGAACTGAGGCTATTTGCCTGCAGGCACACAGAGAGTGTCAGAGCTTGGATCCCAGCCTGGTTCCAAACCTGGAACATGCTGCTGTTTAACATTATGTTTGACCTTTAAGAAACCAAAGCTTTCACTAGCTATCGACTGTTAGGATTTGTTTTAACTTCTTTCGATGACCAAGGTCAAAAGGAAGAGTTAAAATGGATATGGAAGTATCCACTTCCTTCATTTCAGCACTAAATGAAATAAGATTAAACTGAGGAAAAGGTGACATTTGGGGTTGGAAAATCCTTGGAGTCTCCTTGGAGTGTCTGGCCCTGGCTAGAGGTCTGGGGCTCAGGGCATCTGTTGGGCTTTTCTCCCTGGCATTCGTCACTGTCATTCACTACATGTGTCCTGAGTGGTGACCCCATAGCAATTATGTTTCAGGGCCCAGGACTCCTGGCAGCCAGCACTCCTGACATGTCACTTCCTTCCATGGAGTGTCTCCTCCTGGGGAAGTCCCTTCTGTTACATAACAAGGAAACCCAAGTGCCCCAGTCTGACCACTAGAGTTAGCACCTAGTAACTGGCAGGACACTCTTCTCAGTCTATTCTATTTTTTCCTCCCTGTTTACATGGCCTGTTGGGCCTTCATATACCCTTTGAAGAAGCAGTATGCCCCTGGCCATGAGAGATGGCTTCTCGCTCTGCCTAAAAGCAACAATCTACAAAGATCATGGCGGAATTTTTCAAAACTACCATGGTATTTCTAGCGTGGGCTATACGATCTGAGATTAAGTCTAGGCTGTGAAATGAAGGAAAATTTTATCCCTTTACTTAGCATGAGTCAGGCTACTTGTGCCTCATTGGGGCTGCACAGGCCAGGAAGGCACTGGAGAAACTGGATCTGATTCAGAAGACTGCCCTGTGAAGGATCAACTCCTGGAAAGTCATAACTTCAGGGTAATCTATCTTAAGGAAGAAATGGCTGAGGAACAGACCTCTTTAATAGAGGGATTTATCACACAGTTGGCTGAAATGGAGTCAATTCACATGAACTTATCGAATACCAATCGATCATCAATCACCAGTTACATATTGAGAAACTACTTTGTCACTCCTGCTCTCTACACTCTGGCCACTACTCTCACTCTTTCCCCATCAGAAAGTTAGAGTCTATTTCTGAAACCACCTTGGACACTGCTGGACTCTCATTGGCCATATGTGCCTCCCTGTTCTAAACCAAGAACATGCCGAACTCCATCGTGCCACCCCCCCCCCCCCCAGTTCAGATCCCTTTTCCATTAGAAATAAGCTCTTTGAGGGCAGGAACTTCCCACTCTTCTATTTGTATCCCTAGTATTTAACACAGTGCCTTGAGTATAATATGCACTAAATAAATTCTCTTTCTCATCTATGTGTCTCTTATCTATCTCTCTTCTTTGTCTATGTATCTATATAGTATCATTTCTTTCTCATCTACTGCTAGTTATCATCTCTATTTATCTACCTATCCCTCTCATTGATCCTTCTCTCTCTCTCTGTCTGTCTCTGTCTCTTTCTATCTCTGCCTCTATCTATGTCTATGCCTCTGTCTGTCTCTGTGTCTGTGTCTTCTCTATCTATGTTTCAGACGCTATTCCAGGTTCTGGAAATATAAAGACCATTGAAAGACAGATAATATCTGGTAAGTATAGGCAAGAGATGAGGATCTAGTTAAGATGCTTTTCAAATGAAGAATGGTATCTGCTTTACTATAGGCTCCCAGAAATTCTACTGGAAAGAGATCTTCCAACTGGTCCAATTAACAGACATTCAACATAACAATAAGTGAAATAAGAAATTCAGGGTAAAAAAAATCAGCTACATTGGCTTGGATTGATTGTAATTACAATAACCTTTTAAAGCACCTACTATATGGCAGGTTCTCTACTGAGATCTTTTCCAACCCTGGGATGCACTGATTTCTAGGGGCCATATGAGAGCATTTCTACAATGATTCAGTATGTGATCCAGGCTTGGTTAGGGAGGTGAGGGGAGCCTGACCTGAACTGATGGACACAGAGGAAAGGTTCTGGCAGCCATGAAGAAGATGAACAATGGATTAGACTGGAATGTGGGGGGGTAGGGAGGGCAGGTGGGAGGAGAGACCATCCCGGTCACAGAGAATTTCTGAGGTCTTGGAGGTAAAAAATATTCTTCATGATCATAAGACCCAAGTTATGGCTTTTCTGGGGTGGGGCTAATGGCAGGGAATTTTTGGGAGTCCCTTTGATTATTTCCCTCCCTCCTTAATTTTCATTCTTTCCTTATATACTCATGCTTTCTGTCTACTAGGATGCATAGATAGCCTTTAACCTTAAAAATATGTTCCCTTGACCCTTCCCTCTTTTCAAGCTGTCTCTCCTCCTTTCCTAGAAAATTACTAGAAAAAAAGGTTACCCAAGTTCCTTCCCCTGTTCTCTCATCCACCACACACTCTCCCTCTCTTGCGGTCTGGCTTCCACTACCACTATTCCAAGGAAATGATTTTTTCCAAGGACACCCATGATCTCTTAACTGATAAAGCTCATGGCTTTTTTCTTGGTCCTCACCTTTCTCGAGCACTCTGCAGAACCTGGCACTTTGGATCAGCCTCTCCTTCACGAGGGTTTCTCCTCCCTGGGTTTTTGTGAAATTGCTTTCAAGTGGTTTTCTTCCCATGTGTGGTGTTGTTGTTCAGTTCTGCCTCATTCTCCTCCTTAGGGTTATCATCCATGCCCTACTCATTCTGTGCAGTTATATACAAGGTTACTTCTTTGCACCCTCTGCTCTTGACTCTCTGTTTTCTTTTGGTAATCTCATTGGCCCCTGTGAGTTCAGTGATCATCTCTATGCAGATGGCAAATATACATATATGTATATATGATGTCTGTCTGTCTATCCATCTATCTATCTGCCTGTCTGTCTGTCTATCTGTCTATCTATCCATCTATCTATCTATCTATCTATCTATCTATCTATCTATCTATCCATCCATCCATCTATCTATCTATCTATCTATCTGTCTGTCTATCCATCTATCTATCTAT
>CM053589.1:196889343-196924269 GCA_028646515.1 Pseudochirops corinnae
TGTATCTATCTTTCTATCTATATATGCAATTATTATTATTATTATTGACTACACCCAACTGGAACTTGGGATATACAGGCACTGTGGTTGGGAGATCCATCCAGCCCTACCGAGAAGTGACATAGGGGAGAATAGACTGGGGGAGGGTGGACACACTGGAATGGCTGTTTTGGGGCGGTGGGTGGGGGAAAGCGGGGGAGAAAATATGTAACTCAAAATCTTGTGGAAATGAATGATGCAAACTATAATAAAATTTAAAAAAAAGAAAAAAAAAAGAAAAAAAAAACGAAATTGCTGAACCAATTTATCCCAGTCCCAAATAACTAGATATCAACGTAGAAGAAAACTCTGTGAAGTTTAAGAAACAGCCCTTTATTTGGTTTTGGAGGATTTGATATGGAATCCCAGCCCTGCCACTCCCAGGTGAACCTGGGCAAGTCATTTCCTCATCTCCTGGACACTCTGCTTCCTCATCTGCAACTGAGAAATGGGAATGAATGACTTCTAACGTCTTTTATTACTTGACAAAGCTTAAAGAAGCCACACTATCTTAATTCAATGATTTTGCCAAACTATCCTCCCCCCACCCCCAGTAGGAAACAGGTTCACCAAGTGCAGGGACCACCTTCGTACCCAGGTGTCGGGCAGAGCACCTAGCACAAAACAGAAGCTCAAGATATGTTTGATGAATTAAACTGTCTAAGAAGTCCAGTCATGTTGGAGCTGGGAGCAACTATACCAACCTGGGAATTAAAAAGAATTTACTAGGCACTTATTATATGCCAGGCATCAGAAGTAGACCCTGTTCCCTCAGAACTCACATTCTCTTGGAGGAGGCTGGACATATACAAGACACACACAGAGCAGACTGAGGCGCTTCTCTATGGATGGAGAAGAAAAGAACTCTGGCTGAAGGATTATTAGGGGTCATTGGCTTCAAGCCCTTGATTTTACAGATGTAGAAATTGAGAGGCTGTGTGGTGCAATGGAGAGAGAGAGAGAGGAAGTCCCACATTCCAGTCTTTTTCCATCACTTTCTCAATATATGACAGTCTCCCTCTCATCCTGAGTCACAACCTCTCAGTGCTCTAAGCAGCTCTCTGGGATTGGAAGATGCTAGCACACATCATTCAAGCAAATTTCCATATTAAGAATTCCTTATGCAAATGAAATCATCAAAGGTCCAGAAAACAACACACAACCACCCACAACAAAAAATCCCCCCAAACTAAGGTCTGGAGAAGATAATTGTACATAGCCGAGGCCACCTAGCAGGTTAATGACATCACCAGGGCCAATGTTCCATCGTACCAATGCCACAGGGCTTCTCAAATACATGGTAATTTTCCCCCATTTCTGAACATTCAGAAATGAATGGAAAACAACATTAGTCAAAATGGCTCTTTCCTGCCCTGTAGCTAAGTAGTGATGTGTGCCTGTCTTTGACAAGGCACCAGGATGAGTCAAGCATAAGGACAAGACATTGAGCAGCAGCAGGGAAGATGGTGAATGATATATCATTATATGTAAATATATATGTAAAAATATAATGTAAACATAAGCATGCATACTGTATGTGCACATACACACAACTGCATGTATACATGGGTGCATACAACATGTACATGCATATGTCCACAGGCACATGTATATGCACACATGGGTACAAACACACATGTATGGACACACAACAATTGTGCAGCCATGTAAAACATGCATGTGTTTCTGCATGAGTGCATGCAACACATAAATGTGTATGCACACCAGGCAACATAACATGTGGTGCATGGGCAATATAACAATGTGTATGATTGCACATGTAGGTGCACGTGTTTGCACATGTGAATGGGGGCAGATAATGTTTACATTTGCATATGACATGTTGGTATGCATGCATCACATGGCTACCTGTAATGTGTGTGTGTGTGCGTACACATGGACACATATGCACAGCATCACCTTGGAACCAGGAAGATTTGGCCTCAAGTTCTGTCTCAGACACACACTGATCACGTGCCTCTTGGCAAGTCTCTGCCCCTCTTGATGTGCCCCTGGGGTAAGGCTGGAAATCTCTTAGGCTTCAGAGAAAGTGCTGAGCCAGGGAGATCTGAACACTGATGAAGTAATAGGTCTGCTTACCATTCCCTCCTCCTCCCACAGTGTGTGTGTGTGTGTGTGTGTGTGTGTGTGTGTGCTCACCGCACATGCTCACATCCTCTCCTAATGACCTCCTCTTCCATACTTTATTGGGCCACTGGAGGAGCCCCTGGGTTCTCATAAGCCAATGGACCAGAGTGAATGGCTCTGAACACAGCCTGGGGGTGTTCAGGACCAGCTTGGCTCTGCTCAGAAAGGCTCAGCCGTGAGTCTGCCCTTGAGTGGCCCATTCTGGACACAGCCATATTCACAGGGACATCTGGCCGGATACGGAGGGTTTGTGGCCTGTGTCCCAGGGTGGAGGTAGGACTCCTGCCAACTCAATTACAGGTAGCTGGCTGCTGGAAGAATCTAAAGAGGGGGGGAGACTTGATACTTGTCTCAAATTTCATCTTATTTGATTCAGTCCACCATCCTGGTCTATGGAGATAATTCTAGATCCTGATGGTCTTTCATTTTATTTGCGTATCTTCATGTCTCATCATTGCCCTATACACAATGATGTGCTTAATAAAGGCTCACTGCATTGAATTCTGTCATCCAATATTCTTTGTGTTAACATACAGTCTTGACAAGCGTGCCACTCACGCCTTTATCCAAGTCATTAACAAATAAGAAACAGTGCGGGGCCAGGCACAGATCCTTGGGGCCCTTCACGAGGAAGGACTTTTGGCATCAAGACTTTTGACAAGTCATGAATCCACCGGCTCATCCAGCCCACATTCCCTGACCCTTTTTAAAAGAAAACTGGCATTGGCGAAAGATTTGAGAACATTCCCATTTCTGTTCCAGGTACAATCTTTGCAAGACTTTAGGCTTCTTGAAACTTTCCCCCTCTTTGATTTTTTAATTATCTATTTTTTCTCAACTGCTCACATTAAAAAAATGTAGTGTGTTTTCTTAAGTGACAACAAGGTAGGTGAAAAGCTTACCAACCCATTCCACAAAGTTTACAATATAATCGTCTCAAAGCCCTATTCCAATCTCCATTGCCTCTAGGGTTAAATAGAAGCCTCCCAGTCTGTCCCTTAAGGATCTCCACTGTCTGCCTCCGACCTACCCTTCCAGGCAAATGAGACTATTAGCTCTTCCCTGGAGTCAATATTCCATTTCTGACCCCCCTGTTTGCCCAGTTCAGCCTCCTACCTGGGATGCCCTCCTTATGAGGCAGTTAGGTAGACCTGGAGTCAAGAAGAACTGAGTTCAGATTAGTTTCAGAAAGTGACTAACAATGTGGATGTGGGCAAGTTGCTTAACTTCTGTCTGCCTCAATTTCCTCACCCGTAAAATGGAAGAAACGATAGCTCCTAGCCCCCAGGATTGTCGTGAGGGGGCAAATAAGAGGATAGTTGTGCTGTGCTTTGGAAACTTTAAAGTGTTGTATGAACCACCGCTACCATTCCCTTTCCACCCCTCTGCATGCTCGTTTCTCAGAATCCTTAGCTTATTCAAGGTCTGCCTCTGCCACCTACTCCATTAAAGCTCCCTTGACCTTCTCGCCTGTAAATGATCTCTGTAGCTTAACACTTCACACTCCCTGTCCCTTTGGCATGTTCAATTCAACATACTCAAAAGAGAGCTCATTTTCTTCTCCTGAAACCCTCCCTTCTTCCTGTCTTCCCAAATTACTATAGATGGAATCACCTTCACTCTCTCTTGTCAGATCAATTGCTGAATCTTGTCATTTCTTGCTCTACAGCATGTCACACATGGGTCCCTTCTCCCCATCCACAGGACCATCACTCCAGCTCATTTTCTCTTGGAGGGACAATTACAATGGCCTCCTAATTTGTTTCCTTGCTTCAAGTATCTCCCCACTGTGACTCCATCCTTCCCATGGTGGCCAAAGTGATATTCCAAAGTCTGACCATGTCACTTTCCTACTCAATAAACTACAGTAAGGTTTCCTAGCACCTACAAGATGGAATGCAAATTCTCCCAGCATTTAAACCCTTCAGAACCTGGCTCCAACCTGCCTATTGATCCTTATTATGGAAAAGTCCCATCAAACTGGCCTCCCCCCTGTTCCTCACACACGATGACCGCTTCATCTCCCATCCCTACATCTTTACAGTGGTCATCCTTGGAATGCTCTTCTTCCTCATCTCTGCCATTTAAGAATCCTCAGATTCCTTCCAGATTCTGCCCAAGCCTCTCCTAGGTGAAGACTTTCTCAATCTTCTGAGCCTTCCTCAGAACACTCACCTGGTATCTATTCTGTATACAGCTTGTTCATGTCTATACCCGTGTGTTGTCTCTCTCGATAGAACATTAGTTCCCTGAAATCATGGGCAGCACCAGGTAGGAGGTTAATATATACTGGCTGATGTGGTAGCTCCCCAGTAAAGAGTAAATCCCCCAAGGATGGGGCCTGTTTCTCTCTTTTTATCCCTAGCTTCTTATGTCTTATTATTCAATCAGCTTTTCATAAATATTTGTGGAATTGAGTTGTGTTGAAGTTCTAAGCTCAGGTATTGCTCTGAAGTAACCTTATGGGGGATAGAAGCCTCAGGCAGAAATTATAATTTGTGGCATAGGAAAGGAAAACCAGTAGGTCATTCCTAAAGACTGAATGTATAGGACAATAGGGTCAAAGAGTCATAGATTGAGTGCTTGAAGGGGCCTTAAAAGTCAACAAAGACTCCTCTCCCTTTATTTTAAGATTAAAAAAGTTGAAGAGAACTTATGGGACGTGCGATCATCAGACAGCTAGTACATATGTGAGGGGGGATTTGAACTCACTTCTTTCTGATTTTAAGTCCAGTGCTCTACCCAACTACATCAAATGGTTTCTTGACAAAATAAAAAGAAGGGAGCGGTCAGATGGGTGATCCGGGACTTCTATGTTTCCAAGGAGAACCTCAGCTTCTTGGAGTAAGCCCCCTCCCCCATCACCTTCACAGAATCACCTTGTGAGCTAACCCACTGCCCCACTTCCACCCCGGCCCCAACCCCTGTCCTGCCAGGTCCCTACCTGAGGCTATTGATCAAGGATTCCCCAATTCTATCACGTGGCAGGAGGAGACTGAGGGAAAGGGCAGTGCCCCATCCTACCAGGAGCATAGCATCTGAGGAGAGTTGTTCTGGCCACTCCAATTTGACATTTTGAATGCACTTTCTCATAGAAGCATTGTTCCCTTGGATGGTTAGGTTCTGTAATACTTTCAGCATGGCACTCTAGCCCCAGATTACTTATGGGTTTGAGAAGATTTCTTGGACTGGGCCCAGAACCTCATCACCAGGAATGTATACCAATGTTTCTATGGGAAACCACATTCCAAGTTCCAAAGCAGCGACTTAGATAAAAACATTTGGAATACAACCCATTCTTGTATTCAGGACAATGATTTTTTAATTGTCATTGAGGTCTGGCCACAGCAAAGCAGAACAAGCAGGGAAAGCAGGCACCTCGTTGGGCCTGCTTCTCTTTCTTGTTGTCATTTCCTCCCTTAGTTAAATTTGCATAGTGTTGAGAAGCTTTGGCATCTGTGAGAGAAGCTGCCGCCATCTTTGATTTGGACCTCCAGCTGTCTTCCTCCACCATGCTTCCTCAGAGACAGGGATTTCCACCAACTCAGTGTAACTGTAGGGGGCGTGTTGGTAGACCCATAGAGGCATTCTGAAACACATGCTATGTCTCTGGAAATTCCTTGTGCATACATGGATCCATCATAGCAGTTTGCTGACCACTCAAATACTCATAGTAAATAGTGACTAAAAAAATGTAGGTTTACTTCTGATGGCGTCTCTTGGAGTCTAAGCTATCCTAGGTCGTGTCTAAAATAAAATCAAAAGGCTTTGTCTCGTTGGAATTCAGTCCCACTCCACTCATGTCTACTAAATAAGGTGTCTTGTCCAATTCAACACAACCCACATTGATTAAGTACCTCTTCTGTGCCAAGATCACTTTGGAGGTTGGGGATACACAGACAGAAACAAAAATAGTCCTTGGCTACAAGGAACTTCCTTTCTGGTGTCAAATTTAAATGGGCCTAAGAATAAAATGGGCAGCTAGGTGGCTCACTGGATAGAGTGTAGGACTGGGAGTTGGGAGGATTCATCTTCCTGAGTTCAAAACCAGCCTCAGACACTTTCTAGCTGTGTGACCTTGGGTAAGTCACTTAATCTTGTTTGTTTGAGTTTGCTCATCTGTAAATTGAGCAGGAGAAGGAAATGGCAAACCACTCCTGTATCTCTGGCAAGAAAATCCAAATGGGGTCATGGAGAATTGGAGATGACCGAAAAAATGGCTCAATAACAGGAATGGAACGTCTTGATTGACTAGGGGAGGATGTGATATTGACATGTCTCTCTCTTATCATTTTTCTGTAAAGATCATGAGAGTGAAAATACAAAAACTCCAAACTTCCCTGTCTTAATGAGGTTACTTCCTCCCTTCTCCTCCTCCCCCTCCCTACTAGCACAGGCCAAGAATATACTAACTGAGCTTTTAAGGCCTGATTCAGTAGTGACAAGGCCCTGTGACTAATCTATGATCCACTTTAATATTTCAACAGAAGCACTGCAAAGAGATGGGTAAAGCTGAAATGACCTTCATCCCTGGGCAACTGCATACTTTCCCATGATTTCACCAAGAGCTTCTTAAAATGGGTTGTTGTGGGTATAAGATTAAGGCAATTAATTTTATTTCCCTCTGCTGGCTGACAGGGCTCCTGAATGGGTGCCTCATCTCTAACTGATGACTGCCTTCTGCTCCATGTGCTGTGTATGAGTGCTTGGGGGTCCAGGTGTGACTTGGTCTCGAGGCTGTGTGGATTCTGTGTAACACCTACAGGAGGCCAGGCTGTAACCTACATAATCAATAGCCCCCAGTGCTAAGAATTATGAGTATTTCTGTAGCGCTTGTAGGTTTGCAAAGAACTTTACATAAAGAACTTTATAGAAATGATCTCATTTAAGCCTCAAAACACTCAATGAGACAGATGCTTACAGGCATTATTTAACCTCGTTTCAGAGAGGAGGAAAGTGGAGCTTAATAGTTAGGGTCAATCAATCAGACTTTAATTAAGTGCCTGCTGTGTACTGTGCTGAGCTCTGAGGGTTATCCGGTAGAAAGTGTCAAGGGCACACAACACAAGCCTGGCCATTTCCAAGTAAAGTGCTCTATCTACCATACACATTGACTCTCTGGTAGATAGAATGGTCCTCCTCTCTCCTCAACAGCTTGTTATGTGTAAGATTGAGGCTGATCCGGTTTACAAAACTCGTCAAATTGCCTTGAGTGGATTTTTTCTTCTTTATACAAAACACTAAATGACTGTTTCTCTTCTCTCTTAATGTCTCCCAGCTGCTCCAATAATGACAAGTTAAATATGGAAACAAAGACATAATGGAATGTTTATTGGGGGCACAGTTTTGGACCCATTCTGCACACTCCTCATGCTGTTTGATAGCAAGAGCTTCTCCCCTAAACACAGTTTCCTTTTCCAGACTCATGGCAGACATTGTTTCAGGGTAGGATGAGGCTATATCAAGCCACTTGGAAACCTTGAAGCTTCTTAGCTTCCTCTCAGTACCTAAGCATCCCCAAATTCACCAAGCATACGCCAGTTTAATGGTTTTTGCAAGCCTGGAACTGGACATGGCATACAAGCCTTAAATTACCTTGCTCCATTCTCATCTGTGATTTCTCTGCATCCAGTGCAGCCAGCCTCACTACCTTGCATGCCAACGGACATTTAGTGTGACATTGAAAGTTCAATCAGTTTCCTACCCTTCCATTTCTAAAGAGCACAGCCAAACAGTGGCATTCTAGAAGGGAATGAACCGTCTTTTGTCCACACCTCTAATTTTCAGCTTCTGTCTCATCTAAGTGCACAGTGGCTTGACTGCATTGTGGAATATAGACACCCACTGATGGGGGTACCCAGGAAAGTGATGTAACAGACATCTATTGAAACTTACTGCTACTGGAGGGGGATCATTGATTTAGAGCTAAAAAGGACCTCAAAGGGCATTTAGACCAATCCCTTCAATTTAGAAATGAAGACAGCGAACCTAGGAAAGTCACTTAGACTTCCTCAAGTTTGTACATGTAGTAAATGACATTTGAACTCAGGTCATCTGCTTCCAAAGCCAATATTCCTCACAGTGGAGACACTTCCCAGGAAAATGATGCTGATTCTGGTTGAGGAAGGGGTGTGAGGTATAAGTGGGACAGAAGAGAAAGGAGTATGGTTTGCTCTTATTGTACGAACCACTACACAGACATTTCAAAATGGTGTCCTTAGTCCTTCTGGCTACTCTGTCTCCTAGAATCCTCAACTTCTGGCACTGTTCAAGTGCCACTGTCATACAGGAAGGATTTCCTTATCCTCCTCCCATGTCTATCCATTTATTAATGCTCATCACCTCTTAAAATGCCTTTGCTTTCTGTAGACAAAGGATGCAGACCACTTGCAAGCTCCCTGTACACTATGGGATCCTTGAGGCAAGGACTCTGGCATTTTTGTTTTTGTGTCTTCGATGGCTCACAAAAAGCCTTCCATATAATTGAAATTAATAAATGCTTGCTGAATTGAAATGAATTACCCTCATGGAAATATGTGACCAAGAGTCAAAGATATATTCATAAAACACAGTGGTACCTCACTGATCTGACCACTATGCTATCCCATTCAAGAAACAGAAACTTACCTTTTGAAGGGCCACCATGAACAAAATACTTTAATAGAAATATTTTCAAGAAATGTCACACAATTGATTAGTTTCTTAAGCAGAATATAAAGAAGATTTTTTTTTCCTGTTGGACCTAGGGTTCATGAACTTGTATTTAAACAAATTTATTTTGGGAACCTTATTTCAATATAAGGTTTTGTAATCCTACATATGAATTTCAAAAGATGATTCGGAAAAAGGGTTCACAGGCTTCCCCAGACCACCAAAGGAGTTCCTGATACAAAGAAGTTAAGAACTCCTGATTTTGGGTCATTATTATAGATTTGGGATTTATACATTCAATTTTAGAAGTGGAAGGGGCCAAAGAGATCATCTGCCCCAACCTCCTCATAATACAGAAGAAGAAACATTTCACTAGAAGGGCGAAATGATGTTCCTGGGTCACACGAGTTGACAGTGGCACAGGGAAAATTAAATTTTTCAGACTCAATAACTATTAGAGTTATAGCCTCAGAAACAAATGAAATGGACAAGGCTGGTGACCACCATTCTCAGTGGTTCCAGAGTATTGTGCTTTCTTGTATTATTTCTCTCTCTCCTGTGTTGTCAAATTGTGAAGAGTCGCTGCATGTCTCTGCCTCTATGAGTTATTGGCAGCAGCCTTCCATTTGCATTATACTTTTTTCTACTTGCCTGATTCTAATCTGTGCCACCCAAAGAAACCATCTAGCCAAATTTGTTTGAATTTCATCTGGAATAGTCACCAAGAAATGCTAGTGAGGGTTATCCTGTTAGCACTTTAAGTTCTCTACAACTGGGACTTTGTTAACCCATTTGGACTTTTTCATAGACTTTGTCTCTCCCTTCTATGGAGCCCTGTCCAGTAGGGATCCCACTAGATATGACTCTCTAAAGATCAAAAAGGACATCAGAGGCCACCTAGTGTTAATTAGGTATTCGTTGTTGTTCAGTCATTTTCAGTTGGGTCCAACTCTTCATAACCCCATTTGGGGTTTTCTTGGCAGAGACACTGGGGTAGTTTGCCATTTCATTGTCCACCTCATTTTGCAGATGAAGAAACTGAGGCAAACAGGGTAAATGACTTTCTCAGGATCAGACAGCTTGTAAGTATCTGAGGCCAGATTTGAACTCACAAAGATGATTATGTATGAAATTAATTAAAAATGTACAGTTTGTAAATAACTATACTGAAATATAATTTTTCCCACTCTCCTTTTCATTTTATTCATTTTTATCATGTAGCTACTTCCCCCAGGGAATCACCGCTATAGTTGAGCTAGAACCTGCTCCACTTGAAGCTTTGTCATTCACTACAACTCACAATTGGATTTCCTTGCTTTATAGAAGTGCCATGTTGTACATTCATGAGTAACAGCAAAGATGGATTAAATTGAAAGTAATGAGGTTTAAGCAAGAAGACTAGGTGATGAATGAGGCGTTCAATTCCTTTCTATATTCTCTACTGATAAAATCCTATTTCTCTTAAATGAAAGTAGATGAGGTTATTTCTTTAAAGCTCAAATTCAACATAATTTTAATCCTTCAATCCCCTTGTTACCTTTAGATACTATAAAATTGATGAGCTAGCAGGGTGGCAAAGGGAAAGGATGAACTTTTTCTGGGGTTTCAGCATGATAGCAATCAGCCAATCAACAAGCATTTATTAAGCACCTCTTATGAAACAGGAGCTGTCCTAGGTACTTAGGAGATAGTTACAAAAGGCAGGCAGTCCTTACCTTCAACTATATCCCTTATGGGTGGGACCCAGATGAGGGACCATCTTGTTCTGAGTCACATTCAAACAACAGAGAATAGCTGATCAAGAGAACGTCTTAGACCAGAGTATATGGAAATGCCTATGTAAAGATTCTTGAAAGGTGTTCAAGGGAAATATGCATATCTCATTGTTTTGGTTTGTTTTATATACCAGATAAAATTTTGTCAGTATAGGGAAATCCCAATGAGGAAATTGTTCCTATCAACGGCGATTTGTCAGTGTCTATTCTGCAACTTAGGTTCATGCATTCATAACTGGAAGGGACCTTGGGGGCCATTGAACCCAATCCCCTCATTTTACCTTTGATAAACTGAGGCCAAGGAAAAGTATGTACTTTACCTGGGGTCACAGAGCAGGTAAGTCTCTGAGGTAAGATTTGAACCAAAGTCAGCATGCCATCAACTTTAACATCCTAAACTTACATTTTAAGATTTGGTCTCAGAGATTTGCTTGGGGAACTAAGAGGTTATATGACTTGCTCAGGGTTACTTAGCTAGGATATGTCAGAGGCAAAACTTAAACCCCAATTTTTCTTGAATAAGAAAACTAGAGACTAGCTCTCTAGGCACTATAGACCACTGGTTCTCATGTTTTCTTTGTGGTGACAGATTCTTGTAATATGTAGGATGACTCTCAGGCAATCTCTTGGTTACATAGTTCTGCAAAGAGGACCTGAATACATCTTTTGGGAGCACACTTAGCCTTTTCTATGTAGCCATCATTTATTTATATACAGGAAAGTCATCAAAGACAGTTAGGGTCACAGGTACAGAAGATGGAAACAGCACTGTGTTCCAAGTTAATGTCCAGGATCAGAAGTACCTGGCTGATGACTCCTAATGCAACCAGAGCAACTGAGATTTGTTCTTGAGGAAACAATTGCCTGTGTTTGAAACCTTCTCATTACAAAAATCCCATGGTGAAAATTCTTCTGCAATACAAAATGTTTATTCTACTCAATAATGCTTTGCCCTGAAACATTCCCCCGTATGGAAAAAAAAATAAAAAATTGCAAAGTCTATTCATAGTCATGTTATGATCAATGATGAGAAGAGAAAGAAGAATACACAAAGAACCTATTGCTTTCTTGTTTATGACTCCATCAAAATACACTCACAATGTTCTATCACATCACAAAACTCACATGTTAGCTGTGGGACTGATATATCACACAATTATCAGCAGATTGGGATTTTCTATATCCATAAAAGACAAAACAAACATGAATATTGTGAGAAAGGGAAAATGGCAGTCATGACAGAGTTTGTTGGTCCCTTAGTAGAGTGAAATTACACATTGCCCATCCTGGCTACAGTAGATTTATTATAAGGCTCACTTCAACACAGTGCTATAGCCAATATCTCTGGGTTCTGACTGTGGTCCTTGGCTTTCTTTAAACAGACATAAATTTTTAGCACAACCAATGTGACATGCCCAGGAATACCGTTTGGATTACACTTATGATCTTAATTGTTCTCCATGCCTCAAGGCCACCAGTAGAATCATTTGAAGAAAGAGCAAAAGGAGATCAGACAGTGAGAAATTAACAATATACCCAGAAAGCATCAGAAATTGGCAGAGAAGCAATCATCCCATTGGTCTTTTGTTTTAATCTTTTTATCCATGTTAAAAATGAAAGCAGCACACACATATATGCATAAAGGGAGGTGTTTTTGTTTAAAAATCATCTTCTAAGAGAATGAGCATCGAAAGCCTTTCATTGGTTCAGGTGTCCTTCTCCCAGCCCAGGACCCTTCTGAGGTCAGTGGCATAGTGGCTTTAATTCCAGGTTTAGCTGCTACCCCTTTCTTTTTTGGCATTTTGCTTTCTATTGAAAATCCAAATCAGAAGACAAATATTACATTTGTACTTGAGACTAGAGTTGATGAGAAATGAGATCGGAACAGCTAGGGCCCCAGTGCAATTGAGAACAGTTGCTTCAGGGACAATTGCATGGAAATGAAAAGCTGTCTGTTCTTTTAGGACATGTCACTGGCACGATGAATTCATCCAACCTACCAGCACAGGAACTGAAAGTTACTTGCCTTTCAAGAATTCCAAATCATGAGAAATTGTATATCACCTGGTTTAGATTTTCTAACAGAAAGGGAGCATTTGGGCTGCAGCTAAAGCAGACATTAAAGCTATGGCATCACTAACTTCCTCTGGAAGGGGAAGGAGACCTGAAATCAAGAACATAAAGTTAGAAAGCAATGTTGAAATGTGGATTTTTCTCTGCTTCAAAAATTAGTTTTTGACATATCACTTATAGAATAAGACAAATAGAAATGTTGCCTTTACATAGCACTCATAGACACATGGGTTCTCTGTTGTGAGGCTCCAGATGGATGGTTTATGTGTAATGGTTACTGTTCTCAGAACAGAATCATAGCATCTCAGTAAACAGCCATCTAGACCAACCAAACTCCCCCACTCCCATTCCCTCTCTAACATACTTAGCAGGTTTTCATACATCCTTTGTTCAATGACATCCGATGAGGGGTTCCCATTCCCTACTCATTGAGTCCATTTGATTTTTAGAAGTTAAGCCTCATCTCACCTCATTCTTAAGAAACACACACAGTCTAAATTTGGGACCTCTTTGGGCCACCATGGGCAATTATATTGGCAATTATGGGGGTTGCTCAAATTTCCTTCTGTGCACTGGGTCCCTTTCTCCAATCTCTTCTACCTTATGCATTCTCACAGCTCACTTCTGGATTGACTGACGCACTTTAGATGCATAACATCAGTGCTTTCTTTAATGATTTACCTCAAAGAGAATCTTACACATTGTGACTAGGAATGAGTTGAATTATAGAGATAGAAACTTTCTGGGCCAAGCAATGTTTGGAGATTTTTAAATTAGTATTATTTGTGAGATAAATTTAACAACCCAACAGAAGTTAAGTGACTTGCCCAAGGTCACATGGATAATTTTTGTGGTAAGTGTCTGCGGTTGAATCTGAACTCAGGTCCTCCTGACTCCAGGGCTGGCGCTCTATTATTCACTGTGCCACCTAGCCAACCCATGATGTAACTATTTGCATCTTATTAGGTTCATGCCAATCCTCTTAGTGACACAGGTAATTCATTATTCTTTTTAAAATTCAAATGCAATTGCTTTTTATGAGAAACTTGCTTTTTATGAGAAAGAGGTCTTCAGTAAATACCTATACCACTAATGAATGTGGATTTTTTTTTTGAGAAAAGAATCCAGAGGTCTCTTTCAATTTGAGTAATTAGTATTTTGTGTTTCACAGGCTCTGAAACTTGAAGATACCTTATAGACCATCAAATTCAATTTCTTTATTTTGCAAATTTGGAGACTGAGTGCAAATAAATGAAATGACTGACCCAAGGTCACATAAATAATAAAAGAAAGTTTCCATCTTAATCTAAGTCTTATGACACCAAATCCAGGATAATTCTAGGATACCACATTTTCTCTGTTGTGCTAACTTTCTCAGGAACTGAAATTTGAAATGTTACTCAGTAGCATCAAGATGCTCTTTAGTGTATTTCAGTCTACAATCTTGAGAAATTTTCCAATGACTATTTATTCTAATCTTTTAAATATAGTTTGACCAGAGGTCGAATAGAAGTCACTGAGATGGGTGATTGTCCTGAGTAAAGATCAAAGCTCATGAATTTATAGCGTTTTCTCCTGAATTTCTGTAGGAATGAAAAACACTTTCTTTGAAAATTTGGAGCCACATGGAAAGTTCCTTCACCAATGAAGATGAAAAAATTGCATGTAATTTAGAGTGTTAGAGAACCAAAAGAGGTAATGAGAGGTGAAAAGACTTGCCCAGGGTCAAAAGACCAGTACATGGAAGAGGCAGGGCTAGAACCCAGATTTTCCTGATTCTGGAACCAGCTTTCTATGCACACTTGTAGAGATGCTACTCATTACCATAATTTAAAAAAAAGCCTTGTTAAATTAAACTATTGAGTATTGCTCTATGCTCAAGAAACTTGAAGTACAGCCTTGCCTTGAGTGTGATACCAGGAACTATATTTATCTGTGTCTATATTGCTCCCACCACCCCACTCCATCTCCCACCCCATGCTAAGCCCCAACAATACAAACATTCCTTAAGGAGAGGGACAGTTTTGGTTTTGCGTGTGTGTTTAATAAATACTTTTTGAATTGAACTGAATTGTTGAAAATTCCAATCTTCCTTCCATTTTAGAGCTGCGCCATTATTTAGTTATTCTCATGACTTTGTTCTACGAAAAACTGAACAATAAAGTTAGTTTTGCTCAGGAGCATTTGATTGATTGAGACAAATGAACCTGGAAGGTCTGAAGTGGAATTGGAAAAGAAATCTTAGATTAGCATATTTTAAGAAGGCTGTACATTTTAATCATTTTGGAATTCAGATTGACTACCTTTCCATAGTCAGAAGAATAAGAGGATAAATTACTTTTAAATAAAGCTATCAGCAATGCTGATCTCCGCCAGATTTGCAGGGCAAACACAGGTAAATAAAGTGGCATTTTTATACTGCTGATTTACCTCTTTCCTCTGTCTATAATATCCATCATTCAAAACTCAGCCAAACAGCTGCCTCCTTAACAAAACCTTTGCTGACTATCTCAGCCCTTCTTTCAACTCTGAATTCTGGCTCACAACTAGAGTCATGACTGGGAATATTTGCAAAGTGAAATACATGTTTGTATACATATACATATACACATATATACACACACAAATACATACATATACATATGTGTGTGTGTATATATACACATATATTTCTTTGTTTTTTACAATGATCCTGTGAGGTAGGTGTCTTTGTTATCTCTATTTTTACAGATGAGGAAAATGAGACTTGAACAGGATTATGTAGCTAATAAGTGTTAGATGATAACTTGAACTTGGGTCTTCCTCTTGAGTCCAAAATTCTATGTGCTATGAAATACTCTTGTTTGATGTGTCAGAGCCCCACTTTTAAAGTGTCAGAGAGGGAAAGTCATTTCTAAGATAAAAGCTCTTTGTATAAAGTCTTCTTTCATTTCACTGAAGTTCAAGAAAGTCAAACTATGTGAAAAAGACAAGAGACTTGGACTTTCAAGGGACATATACACATGTTAATTTTCTGAAATTTCTTCACACTCCTGCTGTTTTCCAATCCACAAACCAATGGTGGACTATGATCTATATTTACATTTTGATTCAGTTAAGATTCCTCCTTCAAAGATTTTTTTAGTTCATGACCCTGTTCATGACTGATCAACAACTGTCTTTGGGAAAGATCCTTTCTGATCATTGTAATCTTCTGCTACCCAGGATGAATCATGCCATGACCTATCCTCACCCAGCACCGCAGGTATCATACTTTGAGTCTGGACATGACCATTTGTCCTCCCTAGGGCTGGTTTTCAATTATTTTATAAAATGAAGCGTAAAAAACAAACCAACCAACCCAAACCATCAAATTGGGCCCATATAAAAACATAAAATAGAATCAGAGAATTCTAGATTTGGAAGAGAGCTCCCCACCCAAGGAATCCAACACATACACAGACAAGAATGTTCTTACAAGGTGGCCATTTAGCCTCTGTTAGAATTCCTCCAAAGAAGGGGAACTCACTACCTCCCGAAGTAGCCCACTCAACTTTAGAATAGCTTTCATTGTTAGAAAATATTTGTTGACCTCAGGGAATTGATGGCAGATTCTCCTCATTGTTCCTAGTTCACCCTTCTGGTATTAAGCAGAACAAATCTAGCTCCATTTCCACATGACCACCCTTCAAACAAAGGCAGTCCTTACTTTCTCCAGGTTAAACATTCCAGGACCATCGTCTGGATTTCATGAAACATGCTCTTGAGGCCCTTTATCATTTTGGTCAGCCTTCTCTGGATGTTCTCTGGCTTCTTAGTGGCCTTCCTCAAAGATAGTGCCACAGATAAGTGTCAGAATCCAGATGTGGTATGATATGACTAGGGCAGAGCACAGCAGGGCCATTGCTTCCCTATTCCTGGAAGACATGGAACTGATCTTATAGCCTTAAATCATAGGTTTTCACTGCAACAGTACACTGTTGACTTATCTTGAGTTTGCAGTCAGCTAAAACCTCCAGATACTTTTCAGATGAATTGCTGTAAGAATTCTCTTGGCAGGTAAGGCATGATAGTGAATTCGGGTATTCTTCTCTTTATCCTTATGTTATGCCCTGTGTCCTACATAGATTGGTAGTTCTTTGCAGACTGGGACTTGGGCTTTGGGTTTCTTTGTATCTGCAGACCTACCATCTACCAAGTGTTCATCCATAGTGTTGATAACCATTCTTTTAGGACAGGGTTATTTGATTTTTTTAAAAGTGTGTATGTGTGTGTGATAGACCCTTCTGACAATCTGGTGAAGAACAAATTCCTTCTCATAATGATGGTTTTTAAATAACTGAAGAAAACACTACATTTCAGTTAGAGGTTAGTGAATATAAAAATATAACTTTTTTCCCATTCAAATTCATGGGCCTTTGAAATTGGTTTATGAATTCCTTAAGAATCCTTGAACTGGGAATTTCAATTCTAACTTAAAATGAGAGTATTGTTAATATTTGAAAAAAATCACCATATTTCTGTGTTTCTTATCTATTAATGCATTGGAGCCTTGCTAATGTAAGCTGACATCATGGACAGGGATGCCAGACAGGAAAGCTATGCCTGGCATTCTGGTTCCCCTCTGCGGTTCCACTCTTAGCTCACACTCCTCCCCTCTACACACTCTTTGTTTTAGCCAAACTGACCTGGTTGCTATTTCCTGAACTGGACTTGCATCTCTGTCCTTCGTGATTTCCCATGATAGCAAGGTATTCCACTCTCATGTCTGCCTCCTAGATCACCTTGGTTTCTTCAAGGTTCAGCTCAATGTCACTTTCCCTGAGAATTTTTTCCAATACCCTTATTTGTTCACATTCTCTTCTTTCTCAAATCACATCCTCTTTACTTATCTGTACAGTATACATACTCATTCTGTCTCCCTTTGACTGATTTGGGCACAGTGCAATGGGACTCTCCACTCTTGAGGCTGGGATTCTATCCTTCTCTTAGAGAAGTCTAAGACTAAATGAACTTTTGAGGTTGCTATAACACACTGTGGACTCAGTCTATACAATCTCTCGTTTCTTTTGCTGTCCACCTATATTTCCCTAATCTTGTGCCTTTAATGCTATTTTCTGAAACCAAGTATACATTTTTATATTTATCTAAATTACATTTCATCTTTCTGAATTTCACCCAATGTTCTTGCCTACATCAAGATCCTTTTGTCCCGAGTTGCATGCTAGATATTCCTTCTGGAATTCTGTCACCCGGAAACTTTGATAGCATGACATCTATGCCTTTATAAATGTTAAACTGCTAGGGGCCAAAAACAGATCCCTGAGGCACTCCACTATAGAATTCTTTCCAATTTAATATCAAATGATTGATTACTATCCATTACTGTTCAATGGATTATTATCCATTATTATTCAGTCATTCAACCAGCTCTGAATCTATATAATTGCAATATTACCTAGCTTTTATATCTCCATCTATTCGATGAGAATAACACATAGAGTTTATTAAACACTTTCCTAAAATCTAGGCAAACCCTTTCTACTGAATTCCTTTGATCTACCAATTTGATAACCATGTTGTTATCGGTAGCATCAGTATCACTAAAACCTGCCTAGGGCTTAAAGGTTTGCAAAGCACTTTTTACATGTGATCTTAATTGATTGTCAGAACAGGGCTATGAGGTAGAGGTTATCATTATCCCCATTTCACAGAAAGGGAAACTGAAGGAAATAAACATCAAGTGATTTTCCAAGATTCCCACGACTATTATGCATCTGGGGCATGATTTAAACTCAAGTCTTCATGAGTCCAAATCCCACACTCTAGCCATAATGATGCCCAGCTGCCTCAAGTTAAAAAAGAAGGGAAGAAAGAAAGAGAAAGGAGGAGAAAAGAAGGAAGGAAGGAGGGAAGGAAAGGAGAGAGGGAAGAAGGAAAAGGAAGGAAGAAAGAAATGTGGTAAATCTGATAGAACATGTTCTAGACATGTTGTCTTTGTTATGATGTAATTCCTTTTCTATATTTTTCAGTAACTATACACTTAACAATATATTCTAAATTCTCTCAAGGAATTGGGATTGAGTTCTCTGACCTTCAGTTTGCAAACTCTGTTCTCTTCCCATCCATTTTTTAAAAAAAAAATTTGGACAATATTTGTCTTTATCTAGTTTTGAAAGCCTTTTTCTTTCTCCATTATGTTTCTTTAAAAATTTTTATATTTTATTTTTTCCAATTATCTGCAAATATATATATGTATGCATATATTCAAAATTTTGAGTCCTGAATTCTCTCCCTCCCACTCTCTTTCCCCTCCCTTTATCTCAAGAAGGCAAGCAATTTGATATAGGTTATACATGTGCAGTCATGCAAAACATATTTTCGTATTAGTCACGTTGTAGAAAAAAACACAGATCACACAACAAAACAAGAATAATAAAGTAAAAATAAGTATGCTTTGAAATACATTCAGACTCCATCAGTTCTTTCTCTGAAGGTAGATAGCATAAGTCCTTCAGAATTGTCTTATATTATCGTATTACTGAGAATAGCTAAGTCATTCACAGTTGATCATTGCTACAATATTGCTGTTACTCTGTATAATGTTCTCCTGGTTTTGCCCACTTCACCTTGCATCAGTTCATATAAGTCTTTCCCAGTTTTTTTTTCCTGAAACTATCCTGTGTGTCATTTCTTATAGAACAATAGTATTCCATTACGATCATAGAACACAACTTGTTAGGTCATTCCCTGATTTATGGGCACTCCAGCTTCCAATTCTTTTGTCATCACAAAAAGAGCTGCTATAAATATTTTTGCAAATTTACACCCTTTTTTTTTTCTTTGATCTCTTTGGGATATAGACTTAGTAATGGGATTGCTGGGTCAAAGATTATGCACAGTCCCTTGGGCATCGTTCCAAATTGCTTTCCAGAATGGTTGGATCCATCCACACCTCCACTAACAGTTCATTAATGTCCCATTTTTTCCACAATGGCTCCAACATTTGTCATTTTCCTTTTCTGCATATTTGCCATTCTGATAGGTGTAAGGTGGTACTTATGAGTTGTTTAATTGCTTTTCTTGAATTAATAATGGTGTAGAAATTTTTTTCATGTGATTATAGATAGCTTTGCTTTCTTCTGAAAATTGCCTGTTCATATCTTTTGATCATTTACTCATTGGGGAATGGTTCATTATACATTTGACTCATTTCTCTATTTGAGAATTGAAGCCTTTATCAGAGAAATTGGCTGTAAAATTTCCCCCTTAGTTTTTTGCTTTTCTTCTAATTTTGGTTGCATTGGATTTGTTTGTGCAAAATCTTTTCAATTTAAGGTAATCGAAATTATCCGTGTTACTTCCTGTAATGCTCCCTACTCTTGTTTTGTCACAAATTCTTTCCTTTTGCATAAATCTGACAGGTAAAGATATTGCATTCTCTCCTAATTTACTTGCAATATGAACTCATTTTTACCTTACCTTGGCATATGGTGTGAGATGTTGGTCTATATCTAGTTTTTGCCGAACTGCTTTCCATTTTTCCCAGTAATTTCTGCCACAAATAATGAGGTCTTGTCCCAAAAGTTTGGATCTTTAAGTTTTATCAAACACTACATCACTACGGTCATTTACTATGGTGTATTGTGTATCTAATCTGTTCCTCTTTTCCACCACTCGCTTTATAACAGTGGTTCTCAACCTGTGGGTCGCGACCTGTTTGGGGGTCGAACAACCCTTTCCCAGGGGTCACAGAGGGCGCTTAAGATCATTGGAAAACACATATTTCCGATGGTTTTAGGAACTGAGACATTGTTCCTCTATCCAGGCAGGTCCGCCCAATGCAGATACACCCACATACGAGTGTTAAAGGGTTGCAACATTAGGAAAGTTGAGAACCACTGCTTTAGAAGACCATGCCAGGTTATTCTGATGATTATTGCTTTATAGTACTGTTTGAGATCTGGTACTGCTATGACACCTTCTATCACATTTTAAAATTTATTTCCATGATGTCTTGATCTTTTGTTCTTCCAGATTGATTTTGTTATTATTTTTCTAGCTCTATAAAATAATTTTTATTAGTTTGATTTGTATGGCACTGAATAAGTCAATTAATTTAGGTAGAATTGTTATTTTTACTATATTGACTTGGCCTGCCTATTAACAATGAATATTTTTCCAGTTGTTTAGATCTGACTTCATTTGTGTGAATAGTGCTTTATAATTATGTTTATATAGCTCCTGGGTTTGTCTTGGCAGCTAGACTCCCAAATATTTTATATTGTCCACAGTTATTTTAATGGAAATTTCTCTTTTTATCTCTTCTTGCTGGATTACATTGGTAATATATAGAAACATTGATGTTGGTTTATTTTATATCCTGCAAACTTGCTGAAACTGAAAATTATTTCAATTGGTTTTTAGTTTATTCTCTAGGATTTTCTTATTACCATCATATTATCTGCAGAGTGATAATTTTGTTTCCTCATTGCCTATTCTAATTCCTTTAATTTCTTTTTTTCTATAACTGCTATAGCTGGTATTTCTAGTATAACATTGAATAATAGTGGTGAGAATGGGAATCTTTGCTTCACCACTGATTTTACTGGAAAAGTTTCTAGCTTATTCTCATGATAGATCATGCTTGCTGTTGGTTTTAGATGGACACTGCTTACCATTTTAAGTAAAACACCCTTTGTTTTTTTCTATGTTTTCTTGTGTTTTTAATAAGATTGAATGTTAGATTTTGTCAAAAACGTTTTCTGCATCTATTGGGATAGCCATATAATTTTTGTTGTTTTTGTTACTGATTTGGTCTGTCCATGATGTTTCATAGATTGCTGAGTGTGGTACAATTCGCCAAATCTCACCTGTCTGTTCTCTTAGCACCATATGATGTGGTTCATCTGAGCCACTTAATCAATAAACATTTATTAAGTATCTGCTTAGTTCCATGCTCTGTGCTAAGTGTTGGGTGACTTGAACTCATCCCAAGGCAGTCAGCTGTCCCTTACTTATTCTAAGCATTGGTACCCTAGAAGCTATCATGACTCATCTTTTCCATTCCAAAGGTTTTCCTCCTTGGCAGAAACAAAGGGAGAGTTCACAAGCTTTGCTTCTTCCCTCTACCAGTTGTCACTGTCCTATCCACCCCAATTTATAGCCCTATCCCATCTCAGATTCTTTTTTTTATCCCAGAATAGCCAGAGGAAATTCCTTTCCATTGTTCTTGGTATTTTTTTTCTGAAGTTTAGAAACCTTGGAATCATGTCACATTTTTCTATTTATGATTTATATATTTGCCTTTGTTCATCAGTGATAGTTGTAAATATCTGTTGCATTAGGGGCTCTAATTCATTTTCCTTTCTATCCAAATAAGGTCTTCTGCATTCTGGCTACAGCCATCTTTCTTGCTTTATTTCATAACAGTTCCCCATCATGCACTATGTGGTCCAGCCACATTGAGCTGTTCTCCTCATGCCCTCTTCTGCCTCCTCACTTTCATAGATGCTTTTCTGTCATATTTGGCATATAGGCCCTCCACATCTCCAGCTGAATTTCTCTCCTTTTTCCAAAGCCCTATCAGGTGCTGCTACTCTCATTAAGCTTTCCCTAATTTCCCCAGCCAGAGGAGGTCCTTTTCTATTGTTATCTTTCCTGCCTCACTGTTTGACCTTTCCAGTGTGCTTTTCTCATTCTAACAAGTCTATTTATTTTTGTATGATCCTCTCTTTTTACTCAACTATTAGTGCTTGAAGCAAGGCATAGGATCATTTATGTCTTTATATCCTCAGCTTTCAGCATAATACTTTGCAGATAAAAGGTGCCTCGTAAATGTTTGTTTGCTTGAACTCAGTTGAATTTCTACCTCGCCTGTGGTTTATAAACTCTCACATTCCTAATACATTTGTGCAGGTATATTTAAGCTGGGCACACACAAAATATTTTGGTTTTTGCTAGAATTTTTTTGAGTCCTAATAACTTCCAAATAATTATGAAACTTGGGTTTCATTCACTCTGGGATTCTAGGTTCAATATTGCTTTTGTTGTTCAGTTGTTTGAGTCATGTTTAACTCTTTGTGACCTCACCTGGGGTTTTCTTGGTAAAGATACTGGAGTGGTTTGTCATTTTCTTCTCTACCTCATTTTACAGATGAGGAATTGAAGCAAGCAGGATTAAGTGACTTGTCCAGGATCATATGGCTAATAAGTGTTTGAGGCCAGACCTAATCATCTACAAGAACGCCATCTTCCAACTGGATCCTGAATAGAACACCTTCCTTAAATATGTGTAGATATGATGGGTAATCATATCTTTGTGAAATATTTTGACTGTAAATATTAGGTGGGTTGTGAGAACTCTATCTAGCAATGGAGACTATGTATGATCAATACCGTTAAGATAATACTAGGGACCACCCAAATCACAGAAACTAATCTATAGTCACTGGTAATATTGTATTTAAAACATTGTGACAAGCCATAGTTATTCAAGTAATATTGTCTTGGCCTCTCATATGTATGAGCAAGCACCCTAGCACACCCAGGATGGCCTGCTGGCACAGGTTCTTTGATCTGCTTTGCCAAAGGAAAGGCACCTTTTAAAGTGGTCAACACTCTTACTGTAATTATAGATAAGTAGAGAATACAAGTAGAGAAATTAGCACAGAGATTCAACAGACAGGGCTCCTACTGTCTGAACAGAGTAATACAGCCACCTACATACACCACCAGATCGAGAGAGAACAAACCTCTGAGTAGTTGGGGGGTTCATAACAAATGGCTACTCAGAGTCCCCATCCAGGGAATCAAGAGGTCCTTCTCATAAGAGAACCCCCAAAGGAAAATACCAACCTCTCACCATCTTTAGTTTTCATCTAATAGTCTCAGAGCCAGAAGGCACCACAACCCTCCTGACTCAGTGCTTAACTGGCTTAATACTAAAAGGTGTGAAAGCCTTCCTACAAGCAAGCCCCGCTGTAAACAAGCTTCCCCCTTAGGCAAGTTGCTCCCTCAGTGGGCTCCATGTGACTCAAGATGTATCACAGCTATGAAAGCAGCAAGACATCTGTGATTGAAACACCATTTTAGAGATGAACATGATTCTTGTTCCAAGGGAAAAGGGGACAGATGTGGTCACATAGGCCTATTAATGGACAGGGAAGCGCTTCCTATTCCATTAATATTGCATCATAAAAATAAAGAAGTGACCCTAAAAAAAAGAAACTGGTTTCAAATTTTACCAATTAAACTTACTCTCTGTGTGGCATTGGCTAAGTCACTTATAACTCAGCTGGGCCTTAGTTTCTTCATCTGTAAAAGGAGGGGGCTGGATTAGATAGCCTGTAAGGTCCTGTTCAATTCTACACTTATGACCCTTTGCGCCTCGCCTCTCTGAGTAACTCAGTTCTCTATTTGGCAGTAATACCCTTGCCCATTGCTCATCATGGCCAATTTCATCCTGAGATTTCCAGGCCATAGATAGTCAGAAGGGAAGATGTAGCCCAGAGTTTCATCTCTCCCCAATGTGTTCTCCTCTATGATGGAGTCATCAGCTTGGCTCTTGAAGGTTTTGGAACATTGAGTGGTTGGTTATGTGATTTTTATTTTTTCTTCCATGTTATATTTTAAGACATATGGCAGAGTCAGTCATTGGCAGAGTAATCTGTAAATATGCCCAGTCTTTTATAGCAGGAAGTATTAAAAAAAAATCATTCTTTCTTCTGCCTTTAATATTCACATGCAAATTAGCTTGAATTGATGACAGGTTGTAACAAATGAGAGAAGGGGGATTTAGCCAAATCCTGATCATTCAAGAGCTTATTAGGCAGACTGATATCCCAGGTCGCCCAGATCCACTCCCCCTTTGATCCCACCCTTGAGGCACACTTCACTGCCCATTGGCAGGGAAAGAAGAATCAGTTTTGTTGCCTGTTAGTGAATCTGAGAGGAAGACAGAATGAATGCCAGAAAAAAGATATGGGGCTGGTGCCTGTAAAGCACGTTGTCACCTTTAAAGCAGGATGGAGGAAAGACACTGGATTTGGAGTTAGATGTCCTGGGCCCAAATCCTGGTTCTGTTCCCTGTAAGATGTTGGACCAACTTCTTAAGCTCACTGGATCAGGTTTTTGTCCTCTGAGGTACTATCTGGTCTAGATCTACAGCCTATAATGCCAACTGTAATTATCATGACTATATTTTAAATTTACATTTTTCCTTATGATCCTCACAGTCATTTTCCCCCCAGTTTCATGGACGTTTTGAGAGTTATCTGTGTTTCAAAAGGAAGTGGTACTGGAGTTAAGAGATTAGAGTTCCAGTCCTACATTGAGTGCTTAGCATCTGTATAGACAAGGAGTCACTTAAGATCATTCATTCTCAGTTTGTTTATCTCTAAAATGGGGTTAATAATTCACGGCTACCTGTCTCACAGGTTACAGGAAAGTGCTTTGTGTGTCTTAAAATGCTATTTTGTTGTTAGTTTTCAGTCCTGACTCTTCATGACCTCAATTGGAGTTTTCAAAGATAATGGAGGGGTTTGCCGTTTCTTTCTCTAGTTCATTTTACAGATGAGGAAACTGAGGCAAACAGGGTGAAGTGACTTGTCCAGGATTACACAGCTATTAAGTTTCAGAGGCCAGATCTGAACTCAGGAAGAGGAGTCTTCTGACTCCAGGCTGGGTGTTCTGTCCACTGCACCACCCAGCTGGCCCAAAATGCTATACATGGGTAAATTATTGTTGATATTGTCATCATTCTGATGACATTATATAAGAGGTTATTACCATTATCTCCCTTGCTAAAATGTGTATTAATTAACTTTAATTTAATGAATTTATTTAATTAGTAATTTGGGATCTGATCTAGGTCTGTCTTCTAAGTGGTCAAATCATTAGAAGGCTTTTCAGTCAATGCCTTTCTCCCCTTCTTTCTTCCTTCCCTTCTTAATGGTCTTTCAAATTCTTATGAGTTTATAACTGTGTATTTGCTTCTACTTAAAGCCTCCAGGCTGAGGACTGATTCATTCAAGTGTTTAGATACATAATGGCCCATTCATTCCCAGTGGGGTCTAACTTTCCCCCACCTCATCCACTATATTCCCTTTCAACTCTCTGTATCATTTTTTACCCAGAAATAACATGACACCACATAAGTTGTGTGCTCCACCACCTCCTCCTTCTACGCCTCCTTCTCTCTATCTGCCCTTTCCCCCACCAGCCTTATCCTCTCTTTTTCTTCACTTCTCTTCCCTCTCCTACTCTTTCCCATCCTCTTTCCTGCCTTCCTCTATCTCCCCCTTTCCCTCCACCACTTTCCTTTTCCTCCTCTTTCCTCTCATCTTCTCCTCCCTTCTCTTATTCATCCTCTCAGGCAGAAAGACAAATAAAGATGATCTGGCATGAGGCACTTTTCATTTGGAGTTATTAACGTTTTATTCTCACTAATTCATCCTCATGTTGGCTGAAGGGTAATAGAGCTGTACAATATTGTGACTGGCATGCTGTGCAGGGAGCCCCCATTGGAATGAAGGATCCACTTGTGTGTAAACAGGTGGCTTCCCATTATATACAGAGCATGCATGTTACGTGGAAAGTGACCTGAAAGGGAAAGGCTTTGGTAGATGGAGGGCCTGGGAATCGGGTGCCTGCGGAAAGTGGCATTTGAGCTGAGCCTTGAAAGGAGGCAGGAGATTCAAAGAGGATGACTGGAGGAGAGAGAGCATACCAGGCAGGGGTCAACTCATGCAAACACCCTGGAGGTAGAGATGAGTGAGAACCAATGAGTGGGCCAGGACCATAGTGTGTTCTGAAAGGAGTAACACGAAGGAAGACTGCAAAGATAGGGAAGCATCAGGCTGAGAAGAGATTTAAATACTAAGCAAGAAGGTTATATTAGCTTTGGCTCAAAGTTCTAGTTTCAGATTTTTTTGGGGGGGATCCTGATTCTGTCCTTCAGAATTAGGATTCAATAGCTGTCCTTCCTAGGTTTGTAGCATCTGCAGGTTCAATAAGTACAGCATCTTTGCCTTTATTCAAGTTATTGTTTAAAATGTTCAATAGCTCAGAGGCAAGCCCAAGCCTCTGAAGCACCCTATGGAAACCTCCTTCCATGCTGACTGCTCTCGAGCCCACGAATGACGGCTTTGGGGCTCACTATTCTTCTGGTTGTTGTTTAAGACATTGATGATGAGCACTGACACTAATGAGATGAAAATACAATTTGGTTTAACATCTGAAAATAACAATGAACCAATGACTTCTGATGAATGCAGGAGCAAATTAAACTGACCCAGTCATGCTATCTCCTGCAGAGGAAAAGCGCATCCTCCAGAAATTCGAAAGAAGAGGCAGCACGATTTATTTCCAAGTGAAATCAGTTGTCAATTTCTGAACTGAAATTCAAAAACTCAATGTGAAAAAGTCAAATATTTCATAAGCAAAAATTTCATTCAGTGAAGAGAAACCTCACATCAGTGAGGGAAAAAGCAACTTTCTACATTGCCTTCTGAAGACCTGCCATGATTCAGGTGATCACATGTGAATGTTCTCAGTGGAAAAGCCAGAGAATCTCAGAGTTGGAAGGACCATGGAGCCCTGGATAGACAAGTAATCTCCTTTGTACAAACCCTGAGTCGTGATCCTCCAGCCTCTTCTGGGAGACCTCCAAGGAGGCAGAGGCAACTGTTTCCTAGGGTAGGCCACTTCACCTTAGGATACCTTTAATGGCTATTTTTTTTACATTAATACTACATTGATGTCTCTGAAACTATGTTGTCTTGGAGACCTCACTGGCTCATGGAATTTGAAGGTGGAAGTCTAGTAGGAAGAAACTGGTCCAATTCCTTTGAGATAACCCAAAGAAGTGAAGAAATGGGCACAGAATCACTGAGGCAGTCATTCTAGCTGACACTGATATATGGTCTCAGTGCTGACAAAGGACTTTATTCACAAACAACAAGTTTATATTAAGCATCAGTTATATATCAAGTACTTTGTTAGGCAGTGGAATGACAGTCCTATTGGACAGAGGACTGGGCCTGGAGTCAGGAGGGCCTGACTTGGAATCCTGACTCAAATACTTACTAGGTGGGTGACTTAACTTTGGCTCACCTCAGTTTCCTCATCTGTAAAAAGAGGTGGTTGTATTCAGTGAACTTCAAGGTCTCCTCCCATTCTAAATATATGGTCCTATAAGTACAAAAGGAAATGTTCACTTGCCTCAAGGAGCTCACCACAGGCATAGTCATAATAAAAGCCTGTCCATGGTACTTTAAGATGCCCCATATCAACCTCACAACAACCCTAGGAAGCAGGTGTTCCTATTATCCCCACCTTACAGATGAGGACACTGAGGCAGACAGATGTGAAATGACTTGGTGAAGGTCACACGGTGTCCGAGGCGAGTTTTCCTGACTCTGGCTCTGGCCCTCTATCCACTGCTCCACCTAGATGCCTCCTAGAACCCATAGACCCATTTTAAGGATGAGGACACTCACACCTCAGAGACATCAAGTGACGTGCCTATGGACAAACCCAGCCTCTTCCTGACTGCACTCTGAAGACTCTCACCACTATGTGATGCTGTCTCATCAACAGAAAGCATGTTCATAGAGATTCCTCTCCTTTGCCCCATCATGGAGCCCGGAGAATGTTGAGCTTCCAAAGGCTAAGCCAGCAGGATAATGCTCTGGCAAGCTTTGCTGCTGAGCTGGAATGGCTTCAAGTGTGTGTCTGGCTGAGGCCTGGCCACGTGTCTGTGGTCACAGAATCAGAAACGTGACCTTTCCCTGTCCTAACTGGGCTCACTTCAAGCCTAGGAGACTGTAGCCTGTGTGGGGAGGGGGCGTCCGTCGGGATGGAAGTATAACACACCAATTCAGTCGCTTCATTTAAAGATTCCACTTCAGTTCAGTTCAACCAACATTTATGAGATGCCTCCTATATGTCCCAGTGGAGAGAGTGCTGGGCATGGAGTCAGGAAGACCTGAGTTCAAATCCTGCTTCAGACACATACTGCGTCACTCTGGGCAAGTCACTTAACCCAGTTTGCCTCAGTTTCCACATCTGTAAGATGAGTTAGAGAAGGAAACAGCAAACCACTCCAGTCTCTGCCCAGAAAAAACCCGAGTTGAATAGGACTGAACCAACCAACCAAAAACATCTCAGACACTTCCAGGAGTTGGTGATATAATGAAAAAAAAAGAAGAAACCAGTCCCCTCCCTTGGGAGCTATAACATACGGAGTCAGAGGATCCTGGGTCAGACTTCAGCTCAGCCACTTAAGTGACCGGGTGACTTTGGACGAGCCTCTCACTGCTTCTGGGACTCAGTTTCTTTCTCTGTAAAATGAAGGTATGGAATAGTGGTACTCCCTCTATGTACCCCCCTCGCTCTAACTCAGCGATCTGGCCTCAATACAAAGTATCTACAGGGTAATGCAAAGTCATTCCAAGAAGAAGGGAGTGTGGGGAAGAAGTCTGGAAAGGCCTCCTGTAAACAGTGGGTCCTTAGCAGGGCTTGGGATAAATGAATCCATCGCTCATCTCCTCATATGCAGTGTCACTGTACCAATCGTGGCTCTACCAC
Organism: Pseudochirops corinnae; assembly: GCA_028646515.1. NCBI lineage: Eukaryota > Metazoa > Chordata > Mammalia > Diprotodontia > Pseudocheiridae > Pseudochirops > Pseudochirops corinnae. The sequence goes on from CM053589.1 coordinate 196,918,599, forward strand.
ATGTATTTTTCTTGGAGGGAACTCTTCCCCTGAATCATTCAGGTCCTGCCATGTTGTCCCCACCCCCAAAGGAAGGAGGCTGAACTTGGAGCAGCTCTGCTACCCTGAGAGGGGTTGGCTCTGGGGCCTTGGGGATTGCTGAGAGGAAGGGAGACAGGGCCTCTGCACAGCCATCCTCCCGTGGCCTGGGCTTTGAGAACGGCAGCTGACAACGATTCCCACACGACAGCTGCGGCCACTGTACCCCCGGTCTCTGAGACAGGAAGCACGGTGGCTGAGCTCCTGACACTTTCAGGATGATTTTCCCCCTTGTTTTAGAAAGTGAAATAAGATTCCCAGCCTTTTTGGTGGTGAAGTAGTTCAACACTCCTCCCTTCTTCATTTGTGCTCCTGGGAGAGAGGGAGGAATTTAGGAAGAACTGCCGGCCATTAAAAAACAATATCAATAAAATTTATTTTTATAAACTGACTCCTATTGAGTCCAAGACTTATGAATAAATACCATGAGGTTTTTAGGTAGCAAATAAATGGTGTTTCCCAGCACCCACCATTTGGAATCAAGATGAAGGCTCCAGCAAGGTTGATGCTAAAATTAGGGAGGACATGCATGAAAGGCACCCGGGATGGGCAGATGCAAACGTGTTACCAGCTGCCTTGCTGCACGAACAAATGATTCATATTTATTCTTGTTGTTCATTCATTTCAGTCATGTTCAACTCTCTGCGACCCCTTTGGGGTTTTCTTGGCAAAGACACTGGAGAGGTTGGCCATTTCCTTCTCCAGCTCATTTTACAGATGAGGAAACTGAGGCAAATAGAGTTAAGTGACTTGCCCAGGGTCACACAACCGGTAAGTGTCAGGTCATATTTGAACTCAGGTCTTCCTGGTTCCAGGCCTGGCATTCTATCCACTGCAGCACCAGCCACCTGCCAAAGAGCATTTATGAAACACTTATTGTGTATGTAGCATTAGAGATAAACAGGAAAAAGTGAGATGGTCCTTGTTCCCAGGGGCTCACGCTCTAATTGGGGGGATAAGACCCAGCAGAGAGTTCAGCTCCATGGATGGATGAAATAACCCTGCAGTCCTGTAGATGCATCAGATGAGCTGATCCTATGGGCCAGGAAGGACACTGTATAGTCACAGATGTATGGAGACATGGTGAATAAACATGCTTTCCTAGCAAATGGATTTAACCAATGCAATTCACAATTGGACAAGCCTGCTCAGGTGCTTAATTTTGAATTTTAATTGAGAATTGAAGAGACTCTAATTCCCTAAATTAAGAAGGCAGCTTGACTGATCATCTACACCCATGTTAAATAGTCATAACATCCCACTTGCCCAGAGACAAATAAGCAATTTTTCCTGACTGATCATATCCATAATGAGGGAAAAAGCATCAAGAGCAGTGTGAGTTATTTTATTCATGACAGGCACGTTCATCTTGAAAGCTAGGGTGAGAGGAACGTGTGAGTGTGTGTGTGTGTGTGTGTGTGTGTGTGTGTGTGTGTGTGAGAGAGAGAGAGAGAGAGAGACAGACAGACAGACAGACAGACAGAGACAGGGAGAGATAGAGAGAAAGGGACAGAGAGAGACAGAGACAGAGATAGAGACAGAGACAGAGAGAGACAGAGATAGAGAGACAGAGAGATAGAGATAGAGATAGAGAGAGACAGAGACAGAGAGATATATAGAGAGAGGGGGGAGAGAGACAGAGGGGGGAGAGAGAGACAGACAGAGACAGAGATAGAGAGAGAGAAAGACAAAGGAAGAGACAAACAGAGATAGAGACAGAGACACAGAGAGAGAGTCACAGAGAGAGACAGACAGAGAGAGAGAGGGAGAAAGAGAGACTATTGAGACATTAAATTAACAAGAAAGACAAGTCCTAATAAGCCAAAGCAAAGCTTTCGCAGTCTGGGCCCTTTAAGTAAGATCGTCTCCAGGGCCAAACATCACACAAACCACAAATATTGATCAGGGAACTGCTCTGGAAATAAATTAAACAGTCTCTGCCCACACAGAGCATGTGTGTACTTATGTTTGTATATACATGTACTACCTATGCCACACGTGTGTGTGTATGTATATATGAAATGACAAAAAAGGAAACAGTCCTTGTCCTCACAGAGCTTAAAGCTTACAGGGAGACAAGATGGGCACACTCCCACGTATGCATAGTCAAACTATAGGGAGACGTGTTAGAGTTGGGGGAAATGAGAAAGGTTTCATGTAGAGCAGTGGTTCTCAACCTGTGGGTGCCGACCCCTTTAGGGGTTGAATGACCCTTTCACAGGGGTCACCAGGGTCGCCTAAGACCATCGGAAAACACATATTTCCAATGGTCTTAGGAACTGAGACACCTCTTCTCTATCTGTGCCCAGGCATGTCTGCCCACAAGCAGATATGCCCACATACAAGTATTAAAGGGTCGTTGTATTAGGAAGGTTGAGAACCACTGATGTAGAAGGTAACTTGTTGCTGTTCGGTCATTTCAACGGTGTCTGACTCTTCAGAGCCAGTCTGGAGTTTTCTTGGCAAAGATACTGGAGAGGTTTGCCACTTCCTTCTCCAGCTCATTTTACTGATGAGGAAACTGAGGCAAATAGGGGTGAATGACTTGCCCAGAGTCACCCAGCTAGTAAGGGTCTGAGGCTGGATTTGAACTCAGCTCCTTCTGACTCCAGGACTGGTGCTCTATCCATTGTGCCCCCCAGCTGCCCTGTTAGTAGAAGGTGATACTTTAGCTAAATTGTGAAGGATATGAGGAAATCTAAGGGATCAGTGAGAGAAAATTGTGTCATTCTTTCTTTTCCTTTTGTTTCTGTAATCCCAGGTCAGTTCACTGGGACCAAGGGCAGCCTTAGTGCTTGTAAGTTCAGCATTGCTGAGCACTCCATATTCTCATCTCGAGGCTAGGCTTCCAGTATTCCTAGTTGGGGCATCTCTTCAGAGGCAGATTTCAATTGGCTGAGATGATATTGGTTCCTTGTATCTCAGATCCAAATGAAGTTCCTCTTAGGGTAAGTAAAGAATCATTAGGGAAGCCGACAGAGAGAAGTCATTGAATCATAAAAACTCCGGTTAGAAATTTAGCGACTTCTAGTCCAACCCTTTCAATTTACAGAGGAGGATTCAGAATGACACCAGAAAGCCATCCCTATCATCCTATAGAGGACCGACCATCTTACACTCTCTTGACGGTTTCAGAAATAAAACAGTTTCTCGTGTGAAGTGACCCTGAATCCATCGAGATATCAGAGCGCAATGGTCTCTGCCAGCAGTGGGGCAATTCCTCTGAAACAGGTCAAGTTATTTAAAAAAAATTTCCACTGGGGGCCATAAATGCATCGAGTTGTCAATAATAAAGCAGGACCTGTTTATGGCAGTGATCTCCAATCTGGATTAAGTTGCAAACCCCCCAGGAGATTTCCTTTCAAGAGAACCAGGTGTTTTTGTTAAAAATATATCCCAGTTCATACATATACATGCACATTCATGTACATGTCTGGTGATTTAATTAAATCACTGAGCTAATAGGTTGCTTGCAATTTAATGGAAATCTTACTCTCTGAATAGTGCAAATTTTGCTATTGCAAATATCTAGTACAGTATACTTGCACCTACTGATGTTAGCAGGGTCATTCATTTATAAGTGGAAGCACCTCAGGGAGCTATCTGGTCCAACCCATACATTTAACAGATGATAGCCTCTGACCCCAACGTCAACAAATTCTCCATTTTCCCACCCTAGCATTCTGTTAATTACATCCTTAATGTATATTTTTCTCCACACACATGCATGCATACCTTAAATATGTACATATTCATACCTGTCTATGATTGTAAATTAGTTATATGTAAGAATACATGGAATCGCAGGGTCAGGGATTTGTAGCTGGAATGGACTTGGAGATGACCTGGTCCAACTATTTCATTTTACAGATGAGGAGATAAGGATCCAGTTGTATGTATGTGTGTGTATGGATAATATACCACTACATGTATGAATAGATAGGTATATATGTGTACACACATGTACACACATGCATATGTGCACACACATACATACACACACACTTTTATATGTATAACGGATCTAGTGCTTACATGCCCTTCAGAGTTTCCAGAACTCTTGACACGGTATCTCATCTGATCCTCATAAAAACTTGGGAGTAGATACTATTATACCTCCATTTTACAAATGAGGAAACTGAGGCAAGCTGGGGCTAAGGCACTTGCCACAGGTAGTAAATGTCTGAGGCTTGATGTGAACCCAGTTCTCCCTGACTCAACATCCAGTTCTGTTTCACCTAGCTTGTTCTATATTCCTAAAGTTACCAAATTACATGTGAACGTATTTCAGAGTGGACAGCAAGCTGGCCATGGAGGCAGGACCGCTCGGATTCAGTTCTCCCTCTGGCACTATACTGGCTGAGTCACTTCATTTCTCAGTCGACCAGGCAGCTCTAGGATTCTCTGCATAGGTGGTCAGTTAGGGAATTTACATAGAGGGAATTTTTTTACACACACGGTCCATTAAGACCACCCAAATCCTCCCAATTTGAGACCCGTGTAAAGAGATTCTTTCAATATGCAGTTTCCATACCTGAACATATATACACAACAATGAGATTCGACCTTGCTTAAGGGAAACCTGGTTGTTTGGACCTTGAGTCTGCTAAGAAGGCAGCCCAAGTTGGGCATAAAAATGGTTTTTAAGAGGAAATACAGGGTCATGCATCTTGACCTTATAGAGTTAAACCAGTAACATTCCAGCCATACACATTAAGACTTCAATTAACTGGAGCGATTGGGGAATGAGGTGATTCTGCTTAAGTGGAGAGTTATAATGCTTGGATGGAGTCTCTTGAGGGAGACCAACATGACCCTCCCCTCACATTCTTCCAGTAAAGCTTTGCCAATCTCAGGGCAGAGGGAGGGCTACCTCCATGCTGGCTGTTGTCCTTGGAAATGTAACCTGGATACCTCTGGATCCTGGCCTCTGTTGGCAGAGGGAGGTCCTTCCCAGAAGACTTGAGAGGTTGGAGTGTTTTGGGGTACCCATTTAGACAGTGGCTATTGCTAGATCACACATATAGAAGGCTGCTGGGGCCTCACAGATTCCTGATCTGAAGTCAGAAGAAACTTGACTCTGCCACTTACATCCGGATGACTTTGGATGAGTCATCTCACTCTTGGAGGTTTCAGTTTTGTTACATGTAAAAAAAAAGAAGGTTGGACCAGATGGCCTCTGTGGTTTCTCACAGCCCTGAATCTATGATCCTATGATTTATGACCCCAAAGTATAACAGAATGTGATGAATGGGGCCAATCACATAAAAAAGAACAAAACAAAACAACAAACGAACAAAAAAACACTAAGCCCCTAAATCCCCGACACATGGTGTATTGTGAATTCATTTACTACTTTCCCTTAAGCTGGAATGTCGAAACCAATGCACAGGTCTTTTACTCAGTGGGTCACCCAAATGACACAATCTAGGCAGCTTTTTTTCCTAGAAGATTTTCCTCCCACCATGGGGATTTTCAGACTGATCTCTTTGGAGTGATCCTGAATCTTCCTGAATCCCCAGGAAGGGGAGTAGAGAGGAGGTGAATGAGGGGGTCTGTCTGTCTATTTGTCTATCTATCTATCTATCTATCT